>CM059429.1:94219870-94819870 GCA_030390025.1 Squalus acanthias
TCTCTCTCCCCTCAGTCTCTCTCTCTCTCTTTTTCTCTCCTCAGTCTCTCTCTCTCCCCTCAGTCCCTCTCTCTTTCCCTCTCCTCAATCTCTCTCTCTCTCTCTCTCTCTCTCCAGTCTCTCTCTCTCTCTCTCAGTGTCTCTCTCTCTCTCCTCAGTGTCTCTCTCTCCTCAGTCTCTCTCCTCAGTCTCTCTCCTCAGTCTCTCTCTCTCTCTCTCTCTCCTCAGTCTCTCTCTCTCCTCAGTCTCCCTTTCTCAGTCTCTCTCTCTCTCTCTCTCTCTCTCTCTCTGCCCTCAGTCTCTCTCTCTCTCTGAAGGGATAATTACTAGTCCTAGCCCTTTTCGGGCTACCCCAGATCAGGCGTATTCCCCAGACGTTCACCTTCAACTAAAGTTAGAGATAGCCAAATCCTAGAGACGCTTAATTGGGTCTAAAGGTTCAGACTATCTCTCCCTAAAGGAAAGAAACAGCCTGAAGATGTTACCGTCCTCCAGATAGCACTTTTAATAAGTTTAACTAGACTGTAACCTTCCGGATATTATGAGGGTCCGGAAAACCCCCCCGAATTCTGCAACTCCTCACTGAAGAGTGTACAGAAATTGAGTTTGCGAGTTTGATACAGAAGTACTCTGTGAGACAATTCTAAAAATATATAGATTTATTAAAGAACCGACATGCAGCTAACAGTTGATGATTCAATCGCAACTTTAACAGTTCAAAATACAAATAGCTTACATTTCTTATCAGAGATCCTTATTCTCAAATCTTAACTTCGTTACATTTCCACACTTCTACTTATTCTTAATCCAGAATATCCACCAAAATCAAATAAAAGTACCTTTTGATCCCCGAGACTCAGAGTTAAAAACTTACAGAGCCTGCCTCTGAAGTTGAGAATCACTTTGCCCCTTCCAGCGACTTCTGACTTCCTATCTGAAAGCTCCATATTTTATACCTTTTTTGCAGTGGCATATTCTTTGAAGTTTTCTGTTGATGTAAGCTAATTATCTTAAGTCATATCTCTGTTGACTTCTTTCTAATCTTACTGTCAGTTCAGCTGTTAACTTTCAGAATCCTGTCTGCTGTTTAGGTGTTCAAATTTTATCATAAAAAACAATATGACAGCTTTATCTATTTGATGCTATTCTTACGAAGGTCTGCTATTGAATTCTTAAACCACTTTAGCTGCTTGTATTACAGACTTCTCGTCTCCTTGCGTTCCAAGTTCGGCACATAAACAATGTGATTGCTTGGTACATCTATTGATGTAATATTTACAAAGTCTTCTGTTTGTACCTTTTACTATATGTAAATCAAAAACACTTCAACTGAGTACTTGATTATTTCCTCAGCCATCTTAGTTGGTTGTATTGCAAACTTATGTTTCCTGTCTTTCATTTGATGTTACTTTTACAAAGACACATGGTATTTTAATGTTCTGTGTTTCTGTTCGAAGTGTTAGCTTTTAACACTTTAAACTGGGTATAGCTATTGTGTTGGTTCCAAACTGCAGACTTCTTGGAACCTACAACCCTCAGTTTCAATGAGGCCATTGTCTCAGTATTTACAGCCATTTCCCATTTCAAAAGCTTGTATGGTGTTTACAGCTTTGTGTTAACGACTCATCTTATCTCAGAAGCCTGTATTTACAGCTTTGTGTCATTGAGGCTTTTAGATTTTTAAACCCAGTTTGTCATATTTTAATAATGCTAGAATTCTGTTCATAGGATGGTGTATTTTTCTGAATAGGTTTGGCTCAATCCTTTACATCTGCTCAGTCTCTCTCTCTCTCTCTCTCTCCCCTCAGTCTCTCTCTCTCTCCCCATAGTTTCTCTCTCTCTCTCTCTCTCTCTCTCTCTCTCTCTCTCCCCCTCAGTGTCTCTCTCGCTCTACGCTCAGTCTCTCTCTCTGTCTCTCTCTCTCTCCTCAGCCTCTCCTCAGTGTGTGTCTCTCTCTCTCTCCTCAGTGTGTGTCTCTTTCTCTCTCCTCAGTGTGTGTCTCTCTCTCCCCTCAGTCTCTCTCTCTCCTCAGTCTCCTCAGTCTCTCTCTTTCTTTCTCCCCTCAGTCTCTCTCTCTCAGTCTCTCATTTTTCTCTGTCTTTCTCTCTTGTTCTCTCAATCTAATTAGTCCATCGCAGTCGGTCAATAAACAACATCCTTGGATAAAGTAATATCGTCAAACAATTGCCTGGTTACCTTACATTGTCTGTTCCACAACAGAAAGTGGAGATACATAGTCAAGGGATTTTGCAATGTTACTATCTGGTTAAATAGATCTATCTATTTTCCTGTCTTACTGAAACTTGTTTCTGCAGATCTTTCCTTTTGCTTTGGGATATTGTTACAAATTTAGGTCTGTTGTAGATATCCTTTTGGGTTCAGTAGAGTCAGTCACTCCCGTAAGCAGTATGAGCATCTTACTTTCATGGGAGTTGATTCAAACTGCCCTATGTCTAATTGCATAATAGCATTACCCAAGGATGTAGCAATAACATTGCCCTATAATATTGACTAGATATTTCTGTTTTCACACGTATCCCTCTCGTAGACTATATTGAGAAACACTTGGTGAGATCAGCTCGACCAATTGGAATAACTGCTCCAGACAAGCAGAAGAAAGCAAATCCAACCAATAATGACCAGATACAACAGGCAATGGGCAAGCAGCACCAACCATAGTCTGGGTGCAGAACAGGGGCAGATGTGGCACGTCCCGTTGTGAGTCAACATTCACTGAATCACTCTGAAGAAGTCAAAGTACTGTTCACAGCTGCTGGACAAAAGCATAGAAACTGCACTAAGGTGTTATGTGTCTGATAAATGTATGCCAGATTCTAAACTTTGGTGTCAGAGAAAGACTGCAAAGTTTCACACTGAATGGTGGACGATGTTTGTTAAGTAAATATACACATGAAGTACATTTATCTGTATTATGTGTAAGGCATTTTATACTAAAATTAGTGAATGTGGCTGAAATAGTGTCACCATAGCCACGCCTGTGGCTAGTCTGCGATTTCTATTGGGCAACACTGTTCTAAAGTGAATAGACCCAGCTTTTAAGCCTGTCTTGAATAACTAAGATTGTTTCAGCTGGGAATCATTCTTCTTGTCCTCCTGAACCTTTTCCAAATCCTCTATCATCCACCATATGAGGCGACCAAAAGTGATCGCAGTATTTTAAATGCACTCTATCCAAGGTCTTGTAGAAGAACAAATGGAGTGCTTTGTTTTATATTGAATAGTCTTGTTAATACCCTATTTGCTTTGGCTAAAAATTCTAGGCATTGGTCATGAACCTTCAGAGAATTGTGAACTATAACACCACGATCCTTTTCTCTCTCAACTGATTTCAGTTTTGTTCCATTTAAAGTCTTCTTGGTGTTGGTCCTGCTCATGTGTCCACATGCATAACACTGCACTTAACTAGGTTAAACATAATTTGCCAGAGTTTGGCCAATCTCCCAGCACTTCTGAATCTGCTTGCTGAAATTTGTTCTCCTCCACAGTCCTAACACTCAGACAAATTTTTGTATCATCTGCAAACTTGCAGACCATTTCTCCAACACCAGGTCATTTATGAAAATAATAAAAAACAATTGCCTTGTGGGATACCACTGCTAACCGGTCTCCAAGCAGATCCACAGCCGTTAATAACAACTTACTGCCAACAGGAATACAGCCAACCCTTAAGTATCGTAGCAACTTCCCACTGATTCCATAAGATTCTGTCTTGCAGAGTAACCTATTGTGAGGTACCTTATCAAAGGCTTTCTGAAAATCCAAGTAGATAATGTCTACTGGGATACCCTCATCCACTAAGCTAGTAACTTCTTCAAGCAAATTAGTAAGACACAACCTTATCTTCCAGAGCCATGTTGTGTCCCTGATGACTCCTTCTTTATCTAGGTGATTGTGAAGAGCATCTGTTATGACCCCTTAAAGCATCTTATCTATAACTGACATCAGACTAATGAGCCTAAAGTTCTTTGGATCTGACTTGTCACCCTTTTTGAAAATCTGAACGACACGAGCATTCTGCCAATCCAAGGGAACAATCCGAGTCTCTAGTGAGCTGTTGTAGATATGGGCACAGAGCTTGCGAAGCACAAGTTCCATCTCTTTAATCACCCTCAGGCGGATGTCATCTGGATCAGCAGCCTGATTTATTTTAAGGTTCTTTATACTGCCTAATATGACATCCTCAGCTATTTTAATATTTACAATTTTCTTATCTAATGTACAACCCAAAGCTGGTAGTTGAGCATCGCCCACAGGAGTGAAAACTGAGGCGGAATAATCATTTAACACCACTTCCATACCTTGAGTCCATATGAATCTGTCCTAAGGCGTCTTTCAATTACCCTATACAGTATTTAATTGCCCTCTGACAACTAACTTAGCTAAAAAAGCTTTTGTTATTGCTACTGCAATTGTCTACTATTTCCTCCATTACGCTCTTAGCTGTTCTGATACCAGCTTTCATTTCCCCGAATTGTGCACAATATTTGTGTCTATTCACATGCGCATTATATTCCTTTAATCTTAAAAGTATTTTTGCTTAAGTCTAATTTGTTCTTGCACATAACTAATCAGCCACTTTGGTTTAATTTTGCCATGTGCCATTTATTTAACCCTTGGGACATATAGCTTCTTTTTGCTTTAGAATGGTTTTATAGATCACCCATTTATCCTTTGCATCAATTTACTGTACCTGCCTAATAGGGTTACCCAATCAACTTTTCCAAATCTTAGTAATTTTTGTAAAACTAGCCCTCTTGTAATCAGGAACCAGCATTAAAGTGCCAGTAGCCTTTGTCTGGCTAATAAGATTAAATCTAATTATATTGTGATCACTGTTCCCCAGGTGTTTCCCTACATGTAGATACAGCAATAGGGTCACTGCTAAAAACTAAATCCAGAATTTGTCTACCTTTTTAAAATGCCGTGCTAGAATACAATCATCAATGCCCCTGGCTCCCCCTCCTCTAACACATTAATTTCAAAGTCCTTGTCTATTCCTCCATGGACTTGCCCTAGCCTATCTCAGCAAACTCCTACAGCCCTGTGTCCCTCCTGAATTCCCTGTTCCTCTGATTCTGGCCTTCTGTATATTTCCTCCCTTCATCCCACCATTGGTGGCAGAGCTTTCAGCCAACTCGGTCCTACTTTTTCAAACTATTTCCCTAAACCCCTCTGCTTCTCCACCCCTTCAACTTTTAATAAACACCCGCAAGACCAATCACTTTGATCATGCCTCTGAATCTCTCCCTTCCTCAAATATCCTCTGTTTTCTTTACATTTATTTGTGAAGTGCCTTTAATGCTTTGATGCTAAAGATGCTATATGAAGGCAAGTTGTTGTTAGTGTGTAGGATAGACCATATTTCTGAGTTTGCAACATATAAACATAATTTAGATAATAAATGTGTTCAATATCCTATGTATTTCTACTCCACTTATTTAGCACTACACCATCACTTAATTACATTCTTGATTAATTTACAGAATACAGAGTCAATTTTGTATGTTAGTGTAGGTTTGCTCTTTTGTCTGTTTTGGTAGTTGGGTTGTCAGCTGTTTTAAGGTAGTTCTCTTTGAGAGAATACTCTGGGACCAGGAAAATCTAAGATACTTATTGCAGTTTTAACTAAATTTTGAGGTGTGCTTCCAGGATCAGCAAACAAAGTCTCTAATAAATGTTTTTTTAAGTGGATAGTTCTACATTTACTGAAGTTTTGTTGGAGGGCTTTTTAAACCCCCCCCCCCCCCACAGATTTCACAAATGGTGACTCAGGCAGAAACAACAGCCAGAAAATATTCAATAACTCCATTTGACAGAATAGAATTCAGGCAATTCCTTGAGGCAATTTAGATGTTCATATAAACAGATAAGCATCATCTGATCAGAATAATTTGTGTACTGTTAAATGAGACTTTAGATGTCACTTTTTTTAAAGGAAAATATCTAATAATATCATGCCTTATGACTTCAAAACATTTCTAAGTGATGTATTATTTTTGATAGGCAGCCATAAGTGCCAGTAATGCGCTACAGTGAGCAATGAGGTGAATGACCAGTTAATCTTTTGTTCTTGCGATAGCAAAATACTGCGGATGCTGGAAATCCGAAATAACAACAGAAAACGCTGGAAAAACTCAGCAGGCCAGGCAGCATCCGTGGAGAGAGAAACAGAGTTAACGTTTCAGGTCGAAGACCTTTCGTCAAAACTGGAAAAAAGCAGGAAATGAAATAGATTTAAAGCAAGTATAATGCTGGGAAAAGGGGGAGGGGATGAAAGAACAAAAGGCAAGGTCAGTGGTGGGATAGAAAGCAGGAGAGATTAAGAGACATAAAGAGATAATCAAGGCAAGAGGAGGTGGTAATGTGACAGGTTGAGGAACAAAGGATGGCTCTAGATGAAGTGTGAACTGGGCTGGCAGAATGAAGGACAGCAGCCAGCTTCTGGGAGGGAAAAAAAAAAGGCCAAACAAAAGGGTGGATGAAAAAATAAAATAAAAAAATATATGTGTGTGATAGGGGCCAAGGTTATGATCTGAAATTGTTGAACTCGATGTTGAGTCCAGAGGGCTCTTTTGTTCTTGGTAGTATTGGTTGAGGGATGGATTTAGGACTGGACACCCGGAGAGCTTCCTGCTCTCAATGGGATCTTTGACATTCACCTGAACCAACAGAACAGGCAGACAGAACTTTAGTTTAGCACCTCTTCTGAAAAATGACACCTGGCAATGCAGCACTGTCTTAGTACTGAACTGGATTAGGAATTCAAAACCTGAAATGGGGCTGAAACTTGCAAACTTCTGACCCAGAGGTGAGAGTGTTACAAACAGAACCAAGCTGACATGCAAAATCTTTCTTTTTTAATAAATGAGCTCCCGATTCTGTATCCAATTTACTTCACCTGAGGAAGGAGCGATAGCTCCGAAAGCTTGTGATTTCAAATAAAACTGTTGGACTATAACCTGGTGTTGTGCGACCTCTCAATTTTGTCTCCCTCAACTGGACAGTGTGTTGGAGTTCCACAGAGTACTGGCATGTAGAGTCATACCCGAGATGATCCGCATTACTAAGTTGTGAAACGGAACCCCTTTCCTTGGGGACATGCTGAACCGAGGCCAGGACATTTGCCACAGGAGGGAGGAATATTCACGTAGTCACTGTCCCAGAGCTTCTACTGCCTTTGTCAGAGTAGCACTGATTTCCCCACCCTTTAATGTTTCACTTTTTCTTTAAGTAACTCTGCAGAAATGTTTTTTATGAAACCCATCTGAGTATAAAATCTGAACACTGCAAGGAAGAAATTTGGATCCTAAATGTATTATGTAGGCTATAAGACTATCGTGCGTTCAATAGTGGAGTTGTTTTGTTTTCTAAGTTTTTAGATGCCATATTAACTCAGTTGTAATAGTGCTTTGGAATACACGCTAGAGAATGTTGTTTATGATGCAGAGAAATACAATGATGTTATGGGTCTGATTTTGCAGTCAGCGGCGCACGAATGGCGCTTACATTTACCCATAGACATTGGAGTTTTGCACTGGAACTTAGTGTAAGTTAGAGAGCCAAAAAGTGCAGTGCCCTCTACAGGGCAAATGGGACCTGTCTGAACAGGGCAAGCAACCTTAACCAATCACAACATTGTGCAGCAGTGAGGATTGGAGCTGCAGGAGGAACAAGGCGCTCAGCACACATCGTCTGTGGACGATTCCAATGGAGAGGAGGAGGACGAGGAGGATGAAGATGGCGTGCCCAACGCAGCACCAGCCCCTCACATTGCTGCTCAGGCTGCCAGGGATTCCCTTAACTGTAAGATTCAGTTAGTCACTACCACTGGACCAATGTAACTATCATGTCCAACACCCTCTCCAATCCCACTGACGCAAAGCAGTCCTGCAACCAACCATCCTCCCATTGGTCCCTGTCAATTCATCTCCTCCCATTCATCAACAAGCAACTGAAAAGGCAAGTTGCACAAGGCAACCAAGAATGGGCAACATGGGAAAGTAGTGCAAAATAATAAATTTTATGTGATTCTAGTAAACAACGGAAATTTAACAACATAACATTTTGTCAAACACCCATGTGTATAGCCTCATTGAACTACGAAGATTTTCTCTTCTATTTCCTACCGCTCCTAAATAGTGCAACCCCTGTGGCTTCAGCAGAGATAGAGGCAGGCTGCTCACATCCCTGCTCTGACTGTTGAGGTGTAGATGGCCGATGACCTCAAATCTCTCCATGGACTTGCCCCTCCCTATCTCTATAATCTCCTCCAGCCCTACAACCATCAGATATCTGTGCTCCTCCAATTTTGGTCTCTGGAGCATCCTCGATTTTAATCGCTCCACCCAAGGCCCTAAGCTCTGGAATTCTCTCCACCTCTCTTTCCTCCTTTAAGATGCCCCTTAAAACCTACCTCTTTGACCAAGCTTTTGGTTATCTGCCCTCATATCTCCTTATGTTTGTCGGTGTCAAATTTTGTTTGATAACACTCTTGTGAAACGCTTTGGGACGTTTTACTACGTTAAAGGCGCTATATAGATACAAGATGTTGTTGTTGGGTGTTGGAGCCTGTGAGGGCCCCGCCAAAGACTGCTCCACCAGACACGGCCATTGGGAGAGGAGGCAGCAGCATGTCAGGTACTGGCTGAAGTGGGAGGGGGCCCAGCGGGTGAGAAGTGGGAGCGCTTTGAGTGGAGTTCCTGTTTCCAGATCCACTTTTGCCATCATCCCTCTCCTGGGCTAGCTGCATTTCACTCCTACCACTCTGCAGGAGCGCAGCTTGGTGCAGATCAATGACGCGCTGTAAGGCCACGGTTAAGGTATCTGTCATCCTATTTAAGGCGCCAGTTATGTTAGCATCTAGAGTCTGCATGGCCGTGATTAAAGCCTGCATGGACTTGTTTGATTGCTGTGATTGATGTTCCACGGACTCGGCTAATCTATCCATGAAAGAAGACTTCCTGGCAATGCCCTGCGACATCAACCCACTCGTGCTTGAGCTGGATTCCTCCATTGTCTCTGCAATTGTGGATAGTGTGCGTGGGAGGCCTCCCAATACGTCACAGATTGTCCGCTGCCCCTCAATGATTATCCTTCTTATCGACGGCCCCTGGGGTACAGCATCTATGTCCAGCTGAGCAGAGCTTGGAGAGGGCTGCGCCCTCTGACACGAACTTTCCACAGCTGTCCCTGCCACTACCATCTGCTCTTGGAACTGTGAGTCACCAGGTGAAAACCCAACTAACTGCCTAACTGGACCCATCGAAGAGCGAGTATCTGCGCTGGTGCATGGTAAGCATGAGTCCTGTGATGATGCACCCACAAAAGGAATCAGCTCCTGAGGATTCGTTGTCCGGGAGGCCCATCGACTGCTGCTATACTTGTGAAGGACCTGGCAAAGAGAAAAGATATGAATTACTACTGGCTAGGTAAGAATGTTGCAACTTGGCATTATGAAGATGATCAAAATTCACTTGCTGCTGAAATCAAGTCAACATGACTGAGTATTGTATGACATGTGGGTTGCTGATTTTTAATTCTGTCACCAGGTAGCGAGGTCCCAGTCTCCATCTCCAATGATCAGGGACGCAAAAACACCACTGATCTCTACCGCTTCCTCCTCTGCAGCTGTCTGGAGGACCACCTCCAATTCTCTCCCTCTCCCTTGTGTTCTGTGCTCCCTTCTCCTGCAACTGGAGAAAGAATAGACCTATGAGTGAGTGTAATGGCATGTGTTCACCCGATGGATGCAGTGCATTTGGTGAGGGCGACTATCGGGGAGGCATCAAATTGTAAAAGGATCAGGGTGCGCGGCAGCGGTGGGTGGATTATGGGGGTGTGAGGAAGTGCATAGATAGAAAACGATGGGTACCCTTGAAGGTAAGTGGGTGTAAGGAGTGATGTCATGGAGCAGGCTTGAAAAGGCAGAGTGGGGGTGTGGGGTGATGTGCTCTGCAGGATGTAGGTGAAAGTGCAACTGTATTCAGCTTTCCTGACCTGGTGAGGCCATTAAAGCGCTTCCTTCACTGAATCCAGGAGCGTGCCACAATGCTCTTGCTGCTGACTTCGTCGGCCACCTCCAGCCATGCCCACTTGGTTGTAGCAGCAGGATTCTTCCTTCCATTGCTGGGGAAGAGTATCTCTCTCCTACTCCTCACTGCACTCAGCAGTGCATCAAGGGATGCGTCATTAAATCTTGGTGCAGCCTGTGCCCGTCCTGAATCCATCACAGCACTTCTCCCTCACTTTACTGCAACTTGTAACTCCTCCAAATACACCCTTGGATTGGCCCTTTAAATGCTCCAGTTGAGATAGCGTCATGCAAGTCCGCACCACGCCCGCTGTCACGCTTTGGACGCCAAACCCAGAAGTAATATTCTAATTAGATGGCCCCATTGAAATTGCACAAATTGACGCGCCAAGACTTCTTCCGGGTTTCGCGTCCCCCTCAGCCCCAACACGCCTCGGAGTTATTATCGGGGCCATTATTTCAGTGAGCGAGTAGTCACTCTATGGAACAGGCTGCCTAAGGAGATGGTGGAAGCAGATAGTATCGATTCATTCAAATGCAAATTAGGTAGATTTCATTCAGAAAATAACATTTTGGATACAGTATATGAGTAATTTGAGACATAACATGGCAAGTGCAATATGCTTGGGAGGAACAGGTGACTTTGGGCCTATGGTTCCCAAAGCTCTCCACCACTGGGGTTTACCTCACGTCATGTCTGGGACTATTGTAGACTAGTTGATAGAGATTGATTGCTCTGATTCATCAACAATTCCATTATCATTGTATCCTGCGACTACCAGGATGGTAGAAGGCAAAATAGATGGACCGTGTTCTTTTTTTGTCTAGCAATTCCTATGTTCCTATGTTTGTGTGCAGTGGTAAATTGGGAGGAGTTTCATGGGACAATGGAAGAAAGGGAAAAGGCACGGAAGATGATTGCTCTGGTTTTTAATGACATGAAGTTTGGGAGTGATGTCTGTATGCCTGTGCAGTGGTTAGATTAATCTTTGAGGTGGGTTTTGGCCATCCTGGGACTCTTAGTCAGTTTTGGTTGTTCACTGTTCCAAAACATTAAAAAATAGTAGGCAAATTAAACATCTTTCTGAATACTATGTGTAGCTTTGCAGAGTAGTAACATTCCTGTATGCAGGCTATTAATAGTGCCTATTAAACTCATACTGGTGTATGACTGAAATGCAGATTGTTGCAGTGGAAGGGGTTTTCTTGGAGTGCTTCCAGTGGCTTGCTGTTGGCAAATATTTAACAGCTGCTGCAAATGGCACTTTGATTGGGTTCACCATTTGGGTCTAGCAATGGGTGGGCTGAACTTTAAGCTTGCCCATAAAGGTCAGAATGCAGTTTGTACGATGCTGACCGGTTTATACCCTCCTCTGGCCCGTTGTTAAAATTTCACATGTGACTAAAGCAAATCGTGTGTGCAAATCGCCTGCATATGCATTTGCAGTATGCAGTATTAAAAAAAGCAGATTTGCTGGCTGGGGAATAGGTTATCTTACAGAAATGTTTCTGCGATATAAATGGAGAATTTATATTATTTGTAGAGGTTGCACAAAAATTAATTGTCTAATTACTAAATATGACTTTTAAGAGCTGCCAAAATTAGAGTGAACTAATTTTAGTTTTATAATATTTTTACTTGGCTTCTTCATTGAAGAGGAAAGCTGTATGTACTTTTCTTTTCAGAAGGTAGTTTGAACTGTATTGGTGCTCCAAATTGTACTAGAATCACCTAACACTGCTGCTGTTGTGTCGTGTGCAGGCAGTAAAATATATTTGAGTGTTTTTCTCGCCTTTGGAGGCAGTGTCACCTATTCTGCAAATTGAAATAGTAGACAATGATCTGCTGCCAATTTAACAAAGGAAGGTATGTTGGGGAAGTGGCATTACCACAGAAAAATAACTATGAAGCCATGTTCCCACATGCATTCTGTTGCTAATTGGGTTGGTGTAAGGGAGAGCATTGTGCTTGTGTCAGTTGTCGAAAGTCCCATTGCTGGCTGATGGCAGAGAGTGGATATTAAACAAATGATTCTACGATTCTAAACATGCAAACTGCATTATTTCAGTATTGCTTCAGTGGTATTTATTTCTGTAGCTTCTGTCATCTGCTATGTAATGCAAAAGAAAAAAAGATATAAAACTTGGCAGCTCCAATCAAGCTGCTCAAACGGATTTGAAATATGAACCCAGATTAAGGTCTCACAGCTGAGATAAACACAGTATTATGTGAAATCTGGTTAACTGCCATGCAGATTGCTGAGATGGAATGAATGTGAATTTTATAGAATTAAGATACTAAGATATTAGTTTTAAGAGCTGCTAAAATTACAGTGAACTAATTTGAGTTTATAATAATTGTTTTTACTTAGTTTGTTCATTGAAGGGGAAGCTATGTACTTTTCTTTTCGGAAGATAGTTTGAACTAATGGGCATCTTCGCTGATGGTAGGTCGGTGGGAGAACGGAGCTTAGTTTGCAGCAGCATGTATGACAACATTGTTTCAAAGGTTTGGTCCCTGCTGAATCCACAGCAAGAAGTGCTTGAGTGCAGGGGGAGAAATATTACGCAGAGTAAAAGATCTATTCTGGGAGCCAGATTTCCAGGTTAAGTGAAGAATAGCCAGAGGGTAGATTACAAAAGAGTACTTTTACACACCCCAGTTATCAGTGAGATTGAAGCAAGAAACTGATCGTTTCTGACAGAATCAGGGTGGAACACAAGAATCTCTAATGCTTGCTCAATACAGCATGGATGAGGATCAACTAATTCTATTTTACTTATCAACTGATAGATGAAGTTTATTTTCCTGTTTATATCACAGTAAATCTACTGCAGAACTATTTAATGTTTAGGTTTAATGAAGATTTTTAGTTTAAATCAACTTGCGACTAATTCCCTATCTGTGCATACGATTGTCCAGATGTTACGTTAAACTGGAGACCTAAACTGAATTAAAATGTGACACAGTATGTTTCAGAGGAAGAATATTGAAACTTTATTAAGTGATGAGTATCAGTCCTTTTATAATAATTGTTACTTTTGACAGTTTTTAGTGATTGTACAAATGCACTGAGGAATTTAATGTGGCAATTCAATTAAGATGGTAAATTAAAATGAGTAATTTGGTCAAGAATTATTGAATCGATATTTTGTACTGCTTATGAATGCATAAAAGATTGAGTGAATAATGCTCTACATTGTGTTTGCAAGAGAAATTTAATGACTTATTTTCTGTGGCTCCCCATCAGTGAGTATCTGTGATGTTTGGACCAGAGGATTTCAAGTTCAATTTTCTGTCTGTTGTCAGTTAGCTAATTACATCTAGGGTGGCAGTGGGAGTGCGACAGTGCCGCAGGTTAGAGACTGCAAAATCAGCCAGATTTCCTGCTCTAGATCCTATCTAGAGATACCTCCTGGGAATGTGCAAGAGAGAACATGTTTGGACTCTGCAGTGATGCCCTTCAGTCAGTTTAACCTGCCAACGGTGTCTAGGCTCACCTGCAAAAAATGGCTACTTGAACAAGGTACTGGAGGATGTCTGGCATCTGTGGCGTCATACCCTAGCAGGGTATTAAAGCCTTCAGGAGGGGAAGAGGAGCAACTTGGTAGAAAAAAGACAAAAGTTTAAAAGAAAATGTCCAGAGTATAAACTTTTTTTATGGTGCCATTTTTTCCTTTAGATTATAAATTTTTAAACAAAGTACAGTTGATGCACATTTTGTTTTGACTCTTTACCACCTTTTAATTCCTATTAGATAGTCTAGTACAGTAGAAATGCTCGTCTTACTATTGCATCTATGTATCTGTGAACAATTTTCTTTAAAGGTTTTAAAACACGTCTATAAAAAATTGAGTAGACTAAACAGGAGGAAAATGACAGAGTACAAGAAGAAAAACCGCTCTGGATTTGCTCTCTTCTGGAGCTGCTGAAATTATTGCTTTTGTAATTGTTCCCATATATCCATTATTTTATATTTTTTAAATTTGTTTATGGGATGTGGGCGTCGCTGACAAGGCCAGCATTTATTGCCCATCCCTAATTGCCCTCGAGAAGGTGGTGGTGGGCCGCCTTCTTGAACCGCTGCAGTCCGTGTGGTGAAGGTACTCCCACAGTGCCGTTGGGGAGGGAGTTCCAGGATTTTGACCCAGCGACGATGAAGGATCGGCGATATACTTCTAAGTCAGGATGGTGTGTGACTTGGAGGTGGTGGTGTTCCCATGCGCCTGCTGCCCTTGTGCTTTTAGGTGGAAGAGGTCGCCGGTTTGGGAGGTGCTGCCGAAGAAGCCTTGGCGAGTTGCTGCAGTGCATCTTATAGATGGTACACACTGCAGCCACGGTGCTCCGGCGGTGGAGGGAGTGAATGTTTAAGGTGGTGGATGGGGTGCCAATCAAGCGGGCTGCTTTGTCCTGGATGGTGTTGAGCTTCTTAGTATTGTTGGAGCTGCTCTCATCCAGGCAAGTGGAGAGTATTCCATCACACTCCTGACTTGTGCCTTGTAGATGGTGGAAAGGCTTTGGGGAGTCAGGAGGTGAAACACTCACCGCAGAATACCTAGCCTCTGACCTGCTCTTGTTGCCACAGTATTTATGTGGCTGGTCCAGTTAAGTTTCTGGTCAATGATGACCCCCAGGATGTTGATGATGGGGGATTCGGTGATAGTAATGCCATTGAATGTCAAGGGGCGGTGGTTAGGCTCTGGCTTGTGGGAGAAAGTCATTGCCTGACACTTGTGTGGCGTGAATGTTACCTGCCACTTATCAGCCCAAGCCTGGATGTTGTCCAGATCTTGCTGCATGCGGGCATGGACTGCTTCATTATCTGAGGAGTTGTGAATGGAGCTGAACACTGCTCAATCGTTAATGAACAGCCCCACTTCTGACCTTATGATGGAGGGAAGGTAATCGATGAAGCAGCTGAAGATAGTTGGGCCTAGGATGCTTCCGTGAGGAACTCCTGCAGCGATGTCTGTGAGCTAAGATGATTGGCCTCCAACAACCACAATGATTTTCCTTTGTGCTAGGTATGACTCGGGGGCCGGGCTGGAGCAGAGGGTATATCTGGGCTGGTGATCACGGCGGGTGGTTTAGGACCAGAGGGGAGATTGAGGCTGGAGATGAGCAGAGAGGAGTAAGGGGCTCGGGGGCGAGTCAGGAGCAGCGGTAATGGATGGGGGGCATGAGCAGTAATTGAGTTTGTTAATGTGGAGTCAGGGTCCTGCTTCTTTGTTGCAGCCGATCCCTAGGGCTGGTTTCAATGAGTACCAATCTCATAGGCTTTAGGCCCTTATTTGCGTATACAGGCATGGGTTTGTCCTTGCAAATATAGTGGGCGGAAATATTCTGGCCAGAAATGTGCGCATGCCTTCTGCCTACCATATTAATATAAGTTACTATCTCAGATTATAATCTACTTTGAATAATTACTTCTGAATTGAATATCACTTTTCATTTTACATGTGGAGTGAAAAACTCCAGTGTGGTCGTTGTTTGCCCTCCTGGGTGAACAACTACAATGATTTCTCAAATGTTCGGTCACATACTCACATGTTGTGCTCATTTCTCCTATGGGTTCTGCCAGAATTAATATATTCATACCAAGATTGTCTTCCCTTGTATCAGTTGGTCCATATTTCTGTTGTCATTTCATCCATATATAATTTGTGGTACAGTGGGTTTGTTGCATGTATTGCAGTATGCAGATTGTGAGAGATAATGGTCTCACCGCACAATGTCTCCACATTCATCAATACGTTATACACACTTCTTTAAGACTGGTATACTCTGACCAATTAAAAGAAATCAACATCCATCATTAAACTAAAACCTGGTCCTAGTGTAATCTATAACTCCAGTTGCTTATGCCAAATGACTATTTGGAATTTACAGCAGTGCTAAATTAAGTTTAACTCGCTCCCCTTTATTTGTCATATTAATGTGTTTAGTCCACCAGCAATAACATTATTACATTTGGAACTTGCCAATTGAAATAAATATTGCCCAATTGTGATTTAATGCTCAGATTGCCAATTTTGTGTCCATTAAAATTGACACCAAAATCGCTCCTGTACTCATTTGAGGCACTGTATAACTTCAAGCCTCTTGCTATGTGGGAGAGAGAACATAAAATAGATGGAACAGCAAGAGTTGGAGACAGTGACTGGAAGGAGGGATTAGGAAGGAAAAAGCATGACTGGAGTCATACCGAAACCAAATAGGAAAATAAGCCTAAAGGCTGGGAAATCAGAATGGGGAAGAAAATGGAATGAGAAAGGCTGACGAAGTGAAATCAAATGCAGTGTTGCATTCATTTGCCCCGTCGTAGATTGGGGCACACCTTTGAGGGGAGGCAGGATGTGCCCCTGACTGCAGCCTCTGGTTCTTTTAAATACAGGATACTGGCTCCAGAACCTCTGCCGAAAGTTTTCCCAACATGGAAGTGGAACATCCAATTTGATCCTGTTCTTCCTTGATGTCTACTTATACATATTTTCCAGCAGGAGTGACTGGATGGTGACCAGGTGCACCAATCCTGGCTGATGTATTTCCCCTCACCCACCCTCCGAGCCCAGGGTCACTCAGGCCATCTGTAGCATTAATGCAGATACTACTACCACTGGATCAGCATAGAATGTGGCAAACATGTGACCTTCCTCGTCTGTATGGGTCTGTACCATATCATATGGCTCTTTTACCCGCAGAGCCATTTGGACACCACTGCATTTTTTTTTATTTTAGTAGAAGAAAGCTGACATTATTTTTCATGTGTGCAAAAAAACCTGTTGGGCTAACAAATGTGCACTCCCCTTCCCTCCTAGAGCTAATTAGCTTGAACTCTTAAACAGTGCAACCATAAGCAGCAAACTGAGGACCTAAGTGGTGATGCATGACCATTTCTGCTCATAGTGGCTTATATTAGAAATAAAGTATTGATGGGGAAACCACGCGTGGTATGTAATTCAAATGAAGAAAATGCATGGCTTGCTGTGACTTGTTCCCGTTCAAAGGCTCCTGATATATTCTTAACACTTTTGGACAATTTCTTTTGGTTTGCATTATAAATTATGAATTAGTGGGAGTTCAGTATATTTTTACTACATTTTAGGCTTATACTCTTGAGCAGAGCATTATCATGTTATGCTTGTTTTTATATAAATTATGATCAATAGAGCAAGGGTACAATTATACCAAGATTTTGGTATAGTTGCCAAGAATGAAAGAAAAAAAAACTTTGCCTGAAGCATTGAACAAATAAAAATTGTAGCACCTTTTATGTAGCACCTTTTGCACCTCCCAAAGAGCTTCATAGCCAATTAATTACTTTTGAAGTCTAGTCACTGTTGCTTCTGGGCAAACATGGCATACAGCAAGGCCCCACAAATAGCAGATGACCAAATAATCTGTTTTGATGGTGTTGATCCAGGAGAACTCTGTGCTTATCTTCAAATAGTAGTATTGTGGGGGTGAAATTGGTTTTGGGTAGTGTGACAAAACGGGCGATCCCGAATCGGCAGCCTGTTTTACGCACCGTCCGTTTGTCTTTTCCATTGAAGTCAACGGAAAAGTAAATCTGGCGGAGTGTAAAATGGACTATATCTGCTATCACCCATTTTGCTCTACCGTCCAGGACCAATTTCACCCCCGGTATCTTTGACCTGCACCTGAATAGGCAGGCTGAGTGGCTGTTTAATATTTTATCCAAAAGACGGAACTTCTGACCCTGCAGCACACTCTAGGTATTGCACTGAAGTGTCAGCCTCAATGATGTGTTCAAGTCCTGGATTGGGGCTTGAACCCGCAACCTTTTGATTCACAGGTGTTGGTGCTACTACAGTGAAGTTGATAAGTATAGATCTCTGACAATTGGTGGTCCAGGAAAACCCCTTATTTTAGATGATGGCAGTTGGATTGGTTAAAGGATGCCGTCCACTAAATTGAGGAGATGGACATTTTGGCACAGCAGTTTAAGGAACAATCTAATCTGTTGAGTTTATATTCAGACTTGGAGTAGTTGCCCCATTGTTGTGCTGCTGATGTTGAGAGGGGAGATGAGGAAAGGGGTAGGTCTCCAGTGCCACGTATATATGTACAGTAATCCCTCCCCAACCGCGGGGGATGCGTCCCTGAAGACCCCCGTGGTTAGTAAAATGCACGGCTTGCTGTGACTTGTTCCCATTCAAAGGTTCCTGATATTCTTAACACTTTTGGACAATTTCTTTTGGTTTGCATTATAAATGATGAATTAGAGGGAGTTCAGTATATTTTGGCAATTTGGCAAATAACACAATAAAAAAGAATATAAAAGCAATAAAATCATGTTATTTATCTTAATCCTAAATTAAAATATACGCAAAATTCACTGCCGCGGTTGGCAAAAGTTGTCGCAGAGAGGAAACAGTGTATACTTGAAATCCGCGTATGGCAAAACCGCAGTTGGGGCGGGATTCCTGTATATCAATTCTTAAACCGCTAGCAGGGGCAGGGAAATTCCAAACTAGCCATTTTAATTTATTTGGCTTACATACTATGATGCTAAAACAAAATTGAATACTGCTGTAATAAAACTGGTCAAATGCCAGAAGTAGCTAATAATGTAATGCAATTAAAATAAGCTCCATTTTCTGTTCTCTTCTGAAGACATTGACTCATGCTGGAGAAGGGTCACTGGCACTGGCAACTCTCTGGGTACCTTCCTCAAGTTGCCATTCTTCATTTGTGAATCTGGACAGTAAGTCTTGATCTGTTATTGACCATGAGCATCATAACTGAGCCTTATCTTGTCCTCATCTGATGTTCTCTCTCTCACACACACACACACACACACACACACACTCACACACACTCACACTCTCCAGCAGGAGTAACTGAATCCCGACCTCCCTCCCCCCTTTTCTGAGGGCAGTGAATTCAATTTTAGCTGTGATTAACAAACTGAATGAAGACTTGGACCTCACCTGTATAGACAATAATTAATTGGATTGTTTGGATATGATTGATGATGAGAACTCATCCACTGGTAGTCCTTCCTGTCTTCAAGTGGTCATATCAACCTTTAGACTTCTAGTACTCAGCTGGCTGAAAACAGCCTCTGGGGCTTGTTTCTTCCCCACCCCCATTTTACATGTGTGTGCATCGGGTGCTGGATAAACAAGATATTTTTATAATTGTTTAAATTTTTTAATGAAAAAAATGAGGGGATACACCAGGACTGGACTGGCACAACAGAATGGGAATTGGCACCAGAATAATATAACATATTTGCCATATACGATTTGGCCAATTTATACAGGTATTGTGAAATGGAGGCAAGATTTAGCTCAGTTTGTGGAATGTGACTCAAACAGCAGCATAACTTGTGCATGATACTAATTTGTCCATATCTCACTGTGAGACAGTAAACTACCATACACGTTTTTATTTGAGGTAAAGAGCAAATTTAGAGATTGTAAGTTTTTTTTTATTGGTGATCACTGGCTACCCACTCAAATTTCTTGTGCATCAGTTTAAAAATTCTTCAATGACTGAGCTAGCCCCTAGCCGAAGAGCTCCTCCCAGAGTCGCAATGCGGATTCCACCCACTAAGGGGCACAATGGACATGATCTTCACCGCACGTCAATTACAAGAGAAATGCAGGGAACAGCATCAACCGCTGTACATGGCCGCCTTTGATCTCACAAAGGCCTTCGACACCATCAACCGTGAGGGATTATGGAGTGTCTTCCTCAAATTCGGCTGCCCTCAAATGTTTATCACCATCCTACGCCTGCTTCACGACGACATGCAAGCCGTGATCCTGACCAACGGTTCCACCACAGACCCAATTCACGTACAAACCGGGGTCAAGCAAGGCTGTGTCATTGCACCAACGCTCTTCTCGATCTTCCTTGCTGCAATACTCCATCTCCCCCTCAGTAAGCTCCCCACTGGAGTGGAGCTAATTTACAGAACAAACGGGAAACTGTTCAACCTCCGTCGCCTCCAGTCCAGATCCAAGGTCGTCCCATCTCTGTTGTCGAATTACAGTATGCAGATGACGCTTGCGTCTGTGCTCACTCGGAGGTCGAACTCCAAACCATCGTCAACACCTTCACCGAAGCGTACGAGAGCATGGGCCTTACACTAAACATCCGTAAGACAAAGGTCCTCTACCAACCTGCCCCCACCACACAGTACTGCCCCCCGATTATCAAAATCCACGACAAGGCCTTGGACAACGTGGACCACTTTCCATGCCTCGGAAGCCTACTGTCAACAAGGGCAGACGTCGACGACGAAGTCCAACACCGCCTTCAGTGTGCCAGTGCAGCCTTCGGTCGCCTGAGGAAGAGAGTGTTTGAAGACCAGGACCTCAAACCCGGCACTAAGCTCATGGTCTACAGAGCAGCAGTGATACCCGCCCTGCTGTATTCCTCAGAGACATGGATCATGTACAGCAGGCACCTCAAAGCACTGGAGAGGTACCACCAACGCTGCCTCCGCAAGATCCTGCAAATCCATTGGCAGGATAGGCGCACCAACGTCCGTGTTCTTGCTCAGGCCAACATCCTCAGCATCGAAGCTTTGACCACGCTCGATCAGCTCCGATGGACAGGTCACCTTGTCCGCATGCCCGATACGAGACTCCCAAAACAAGCGCTCTACTCGGAGCTCCGGCACGGCAAGAGAGCCCCAGGTGGGCAGAGGAAACGCTTCAAGGACACCCTCAAAGCCTCCTTGAAAAAGTGTAACATCCCTACCGACACCTGGGAATCCCTGGCCCAAGACCGCACAAAGTGGAGGAGAAGCATCCGGGAAGGCGCCGAACACCTCGAGTCTCTTCGCCGGGAGCAAGCGGCAGGCAGCGCAAGCAGCGGAAGGAGCGCATGTCAACCCAAGCACCCCACCCACCCCTTCAACCACCGTCTGTACCACCTGTGACAGAGACTCTGGGTCCCGCATTGGACGCATCAGTCGCCTGCGAACTCATTTTTAATGTGGAAGCAAGTCATCCTCGGTTCCGAGGGACTGCCTAAGAAGACTCAAATTTCTTGTCCATCAGTTTAAAAATTCTTCAATGGCTGAGCTATCCCTGATTTTTCTGCCCCGTAAAAAAAGTAGTTGTGTTTCAGTTATGTAATGCATACTTAACTTCAAAAGAGAGTTTGTATTTACTTGTTTTTTAGAATTTGAACTGTTTCAACTTGTTTAAACATGCCATGTGATTTAGTCTGACTGGTTTAGGATTGAGTATTTTTAACATAAAAGTTTTACTTCCACGAATCACTAACCAAGATTTGCATTTTTGTTTTTATTAAATTAATAATCTCATTACCTTAAATTAGCTATTACTTCCTAAACATATTTAATTTTTTATACTTGTTAATCTTGTTACGTTAGGGTGATCATATTTTCTAAACTGAATCTGAGGACACACAGGGTGGGAGCACAGCAGAGTAACCAGAACGGAAAATGTAGGTTGAGCAGCGTAGCGAGGCAGAAGTTTTTGTTATTTTGATGAAAACTGAATCTGCAAAAAGCAGCACCAGAACTTTCCACCTGAATAATGCGGCCACTATTCACTGCATCTACCGGTCGCAATCACCGGCTCCTCCTCCTCCCCCTCCTCACAGCCCGACACTCCCCCACACCATCTGAGGCCCCAATGACCGGCTCCCCTCAGTCCGACACTCCCCCACACCATCTGAGGCCCCAATGGCCGGCTCCCCTCAGTCCGACACTCCCCCACACCATCTGAGGCCCCAATGACCGGCTCCCCTCAGTCCGACACTCCCCCACACCATCTGAGGCCCCAATGACCGGCTCCCCTCAGTCCGACACTCCCCCACACCATCTGAGGCCCCAATTACCGGCTCCTCCCCCTCCTCACAGCCCGACACTCAACCACACCGTCCGATGCCCCAATGACCGGCTCCTCACAGCCCGACACTCACCCACACCATCCGAGGCCCCAATCACGGGCTCCTCCCTCCTCACAGCTCGACACTCACCCACACCATCCGAGGCCCCAATCACGGGCTCCTCGGTCCTCACAGCCCGACACTCACCCACACCATCCGAGGCCCCAATCACGGGTTCCTCCCACACCATCCGAGGCCCCAATCACGGGTTCCTCCTCCTCACAGCCCGACACTCACCCACACCATCCGAGGCCCCAATCACCGGCTCCTCCCCTTCCTCAAGCCCAACACTCACCCACACCATCCGAGGCTGCGGAGCGCGCTATGATCCGGCTCTGAGACAGCCACACGGCCCAGGGCCAGCTACCGCTCATTAGTCCGGTTACCAGCGGCCCCATTATTCGGACATTTTGGCTCAGGGGCTGATTTCTCTTCAACTGAATTTCGTGGGACTATCCGGGGATTCGGTGCGGGGAGGTTGGTTGGCGGTTTTGGGGGTGAAGCATGCGTACTGCGGCCATGGAGCGCGATCTCTGTATAAAGTCCCTCAGTGAGTCCTCCCCTTCTACTGGTTGAAAACAGGAGATTGACGTGTCTCCCACCAATCGAGACCTGCCCTGCCGCACAGCCCCGCCCACTTTATTGGCTGACCGCAAGGCAACTTGGGATCACGTGGCTCCTGATTTAAACCTATGCTTATTCGGGGATGAATTCCTGAACCGGGGACCTTTCCGGGAACATTGTTTGCCCGGGGACTGTCCCTGGAAAATAGGGACATATGGTCACCTTATGTTATATGTGTGAAATGAGTTAGAACAGTTTTTAGCTTAAAATACTGTTCATATTAAAAAGGACCAACTTTCCTTTTAAATGCGTTGCTTGATTTTTAATTTTAAAGAAGTCTGGTGATGCCTGGACTTGTATTTAAAAAAAAAAAATCACTATAATACATCTTGATCACAAGATAATTAAGGATAAGGAAGGGCCACCTTAGTTTATCCATCCAAGATGACCCTGAAGTCTCCCACTGCAGCATCCCACTGTTTTTAAAATTATGCTAGGTTTTTGTCTTCACCACTCTCTGGGAGTCTGTTCCAAGTGTGAAAAGCAATTCCAGACATTGGTCCTAAATTTGCTTTTTACTAGTTTTAACCTGTGTCCCCTTGTCCTACTCTCAGTTTTGTTGGAAGTAATTTTCTAAATTTACGTTTTCTATACATTAACAATTCTGTATGTCTCTGTAAGGTTCCCTCATATTCACCTCAAAGCTGAAAAGACCATGGGATAGAAATTCATTTGCGCAGTTATTCCGGCACAAACCTCGCACCCGAACAGGTAGGCACAAGGCCCATTCGAAATTGGGCTTCGGGTCTCATTTCCTCATTTTATCTAAATAATGGGGTGAGCTGCTAGCGCCTGTTGCACCTCCAGAAGCAGCTGCAGCTCGCCCATGTCAACTTTCCAATTTGGGCGGGCTGCCTGCCTTGCCATCAGCGGCCCTCACATAAGTGCTGGGGGGAGGAAGCAGAATGGGAGGACTGGAATCGTGAGCTGGCAGTGGCTCCTCCTGGCTCCGCATAAAATTGTTTTTATGAAAAAAAAACACTTGCCTTCTGTTAGCAGCTGCTTTTTAGGCCACATTCACAGCAGGAAAACCCATGTCTTCCAAATTTCAGGAAGGGGTCCTAAAACAGGCTTCATTAACATATGCAAGGATCCTAATGCCTGTTCTAGGTGCCCGCCAGGGACACCTGAAAAACTGCCCAACCCAACGTGGGATTGGATGTATTTCAGGCGTCTTTAGCGAAGGAGACATAGTCCTGCTTTTGTCCCGGTTTCCGCTCGAAAAATGGGTGCAGAGAGGTCCAATTTCTACCACTATGTTTCTCCAGTCTCTTTTCAAAACTCAATCGTCTGATGCTGACGATTAACTTTGTGGCTTTTCGCTGAGCTGCCTCTAGGGACTGAATGTTTGTTTCCCTTGCTTCACAGTGGTTGGACATGTTGATTGTTGAATTTGCTAAAACCCCTAGATCTCTTTCAACTTCATCCGTAGCTATTTTAACACCATTCATGGAGTTTTTATATGTCTCCTTTTCTCTTCATATATATTTGCTGTTATTAAATTTAATCTGTTGGTGTCATCCTTGGCTCAGTGGTAGCATGCTCACTTCTGAGTCAGAAGGTTGTGGGTTCAAGCCCAGCTCCAGAGGCTTGAGCATCTAATGTAGGCTGACACTTCAGTGCAGTACTGAGGGGTATGCTGTACTGTCGGAGGTGCTGTCTTTCAGATGCGTAGGTTTAACATCTCCTCTGCCCTCTCAGGTAGACATAAAAGATCCCATGGTACTATTCAAAGAAGAGATGGGGAGTTCGCCCCATGTCCTCGCTAACACCTGTCGCTCAACCAACACCAGCAAAAACAGATTATCTGGTCATTATCTCATTGCTGTTTCTGGGACCTAGTGCACAAATCGCCTGCCGTTTCTCTACATTACAGCAGTGACTGCGCTTTAACAGTGACTGTGAAGCCCGATGGAACTTCCTGAGGTTGTGAAAGGCGTTCTATAAATGCAAGTTTATTTTTTTTTTCTTTTATTGTTCTGCCCACTTACATATTTTGTTCAACTCTAAGCTGCCCCTTCAGAATCAGCTGTTTCTCCTAGTTTGGTATCATCTGCAAACTTGATTAACAATTTTGATTCAGAAACTCAATATAAATTAATGTAAATTAGAAACAGTAGGGGTTCCAACACTAATTCTAGGACACGCCACTCATATATTTGCCTCCCTCCTAAACTAAAATAACACCTTCAACAAGCAACTGATGTTCGTTCTCTAACCTTGAGTGAATTTCTTATCCATTTCCAAATTTTACCCTGAATCCTTATTGCATTGAGCTTAAGTAGGAGCCTTTCACAAGGAACTTTATTAAATGCATTTTGGAAGTCCAGGTCCACCATGTTGCAGGACTTTTCCAAAGTCTACTTGCAAAGTCACTTTCTTAAAAAAAAATCAAGGAGGTTTGTTAGGATCTTCCCCTTCTGAATCTATATTAGCTGCTGTTTACTTGATTATCATCATTTAAAGAATCTTCAAGTTTACTCTTGATAATTGATTCCATTATTTTGCATGGAATTGAAGTAAGACTAATGAGACTGTAAAGGCCTGTCTTTGCTTAGTCACCCTTTCTGGCAATGGGCACCATGTTAGCTGGAATCAGCAAGTGTAGTTCAATATGTGTGACCAATGACCCTAAGTGGATTAACACATTGATCAGAAGTGAAATAAGGGAGGCAAAAGTCTACAAATCATGCTAGGAGAAAGGTGAAGGGATCCACTGGGATGAATACAAGAATATGCAAGACCTATAACTGTAAGAAGAGGCAAGAACTTTAAAAGATGTAAATTAGGCTGAATCAGATGAAACCGAAAAGCTTTTAGTAGAGTTAACACAAAATCATTACTTACAATATTCCAAATGATTACTTCTTCCCTAGTGAAGACATGAGAAACATTTTGAGAAAACATGAGAAACATGTTCTCCTCCAATAGCAATAACCCAAGTAGAATTGAGAACAAATGCAAAATACTGCGGATGCTGGAAATCTAAAATAAAAACAGAAAGTGCTGGAAATACTCAGCAGGTCACGCAGCAGCTGTGGGGAGAGAAATAGAGTTAACGTTTCAGGTCGATGACCTTTCGTTAGAACTGGAAAAAGTTAGAGCTGGAGGGAGGGGAAGGGGTGAGAGCAGAGGTTTTAAGCTAGTACAGAGGCAGGGGAAGGGGAGGAAAGAACAAAAGGAAAGGTCTGTGATAGGGTGGAAGGCAGGAGTGATGGTGCAAGGCAAAAGGGGGTGGTAATGGGACAAGAAAAGAAACAAAAGATGGGTCTACAGGAGCTGTAAATGACAACGGCAGAATCATTGCCAAGAGCTGCTATCCGAAAAAATGGGAGCAGTGGTTATGATTTGAAATTGTTGAACTCGATGTTGAGTCCGGAAGGCTGTAAAGAGTCTAATTGAAAGATGAGGTGCTGCTCCACGAGCTTCCGTTGAACTTTATTAGAACAGTGTAGGAGGCCAGGTCGGAGTGGGGCGGGGAATTAAAATGACAAGCGACCGAAAGCTCAGGGTCATGTTTGCGGACTGAATGGAGGTGTTCTGCAAAGCGATCACCCAATCTGTGTTTGGTGGTCTCAATCTACAGGAGACCGCATCATGAGCAGTGAATACAGTATACTAAATGAAAAGAAGTACAAGTAAATCACTGCTTCACCTGGAAGGAGTGTTTGGGGCCCTGGACGGTGGGAAGGGAGGAGGGAAAAGGGCAGGTGTTGGGTTTCCTGCGTTTGCATGGGAAGGTGACATGGGAAGGGGAGCGGGTGTTGGGAGTGATAGAGGAGTGGACCAGGGTGTCGTGGAGGGAACGGTCCCTTCGGAATGCTGAAAGGGGAGGGGAGGGGCAGATGTGTTTGGTGGTGGGACCATGCTGGAGGTGGCGGAAATGGCGGAGGATGATCTGTTGAATGTGGAGACTGATTGGGTGGAACGTGAGAACAAGGGGAACTCTTTTGTGGTTCTGGGAGGGAGGGGAAGGGGTGAGAGCAGAGGTGCGGGAAATGGGATGGATACGGTTGAGGGCCCTGTCAACCACTGTGGAGGGGAATCCTCGGTTGAGGAAAAGGGAAGATATATCGGAAGCACTGGTATGGAAGGTGACATCGTCATAACAGATGCGACGGAGACAACAGCAACAATAACAACTTGTATTTATATAGCGCCTTTAACGTAATAAAACATCCCAAGGCGCTGCACAGGAGTATTTTAAGACAAAAAATTTGACACCGAGCCACATAAGGATAAATTAGGGCAGGTGACCAAAAGCTTGGTCAGAGGTAGGTTTTAAGGAGTGTCTTAAAGGAGGAGAGAGAGGTAGTAAGGCGGAGAGGTTTAGGCAGGGAATTCCAGAGCTTAGGGCCTAGACAACAGAAGGCACGGCCACTAAAGGTTGAGCGATTATAATCAGGGATCCTCAAGAGGGCAGAATTAGAGGAGCGCAGATATCTCGGGGGGTGGGGTGGTGTTTGTGGGGCTGAAGGAGATTACGGAGATAGGGAGGGGGTGAAGCCATGGAGGGATTTGAAAACAAGGATGAGAATTTTGAAATCGAGGCGCTGCTTAACCTGGAGCCAATGTAGGTCAGCGAGCACAGGGGTGATGGGTGAACGGGATTTGGTGCGAGTTAGGACACAGGCAGCAGAGTTTTAGGTGACCTCAAGTTTACGTAGGGTGGAATGTGGGAGGCCAGCCAGGAGTGCGTTGGAATAGTCAAGTCTAGAGGTAACAAAGGCATGGATGAGGGTTTCAGCAGCGGATGAGGTGAGGCGAGGGCGGAGATGGGCGATGTTAGAGGTGGAAATAGGCGGTCTTAGTTATGATGCGGATATGTGGTCGGAAGCTCATTTCAGGGTCAAATATGACACCAAGGTTGCAAACAGTGTGGTTCAGCCTCAGACAGATGCCAGGGAGAGGGATGGAGTCTGTGGCTAGGGAATGGAGTTTGTGGCGGGGACCGAAAACCATGGCTTCGGTCTTCCCAATACAGGAAACTCTTTGGTATCCGGCACCGACGGGACCGGCGTGGTGCCGGTTGATCGAAAGTTCCGGATAACGGAGAGTTATATCTACCGAGGCTATTTTTAACAAAGAAAAATAAAAAAATCAAGAAATGTGCAGTATACAGTATTTGGGTACTCACCTACAGAATGTTGTGTTAAATGGATGGTGGAAGATGCTTGATTAAGTACAGTACTGCCAGTTGAGGGTAATCCATAACTCTTTAATTACTTAACAGTAAAACAAAACTTATAAACGACTGTATACAGTACTGTAGTTGACTGTACACTTATTCCGAGTCATCTGGCTCATCAGGAATATCCGTGCCAGCTGGGTCATCAGATTCACGCAGTTCCACAGATGCCACAGATTCTTCAGGCACTTCCGCTGCTGCGACTCTTTTGGAAGCTTTCTTAAACATGTTGCGGATGTCGGTTTGCTTAGTGGACCTTTCTGTAGAAAGGTGGAATGCAGAATATGGAGTTGCATAACTTCTTGGGCAGAGTAGCAAGTCTGCCTTTCAGCAAATTTGAGGAATGAAGATAATCCTTCTGCAGCTTTAGCCCAAGAAATCTTCTCTTCAGAAATATCATCCTCTTCACTTTCCATCTCACTTTCCTTTTCTTTCTTTGGATTCAAAACATTCTCAATTATTTCATCATCACTTAGCATATGCACAACACCAACTTCTCTATCTGCATCAACCCACTGCTCGATATCACTTTCACTGAGGTGATGTAGAGGGTTTGCTGGGTCTGCATTTTTCACCATGCCAGCCATTTCCATTATTGTACTCTTCTTGGGACGAACATTGAACCCATGAAATTCCTCCTCTGAAGAAGAACCTTCAGCAAACATTACAGAAGGCCACAATTTGCGCCAGGCTTGCCTCAGAGTGTGACCTTTCACCAATTTCCAGGAACATGCAACATTATAGATGGCATCTTTAATATTGTATTCCTTCTGAAATTCTTGAATATTGTCATCTTGGCTTATCAGTTTACGTAGGAAGTCTTTCTTGTAATGACACTTCAGATTTTGTAAAACAACCTGGTCCATGGGTTGGATGAGAGAAGTTACATTTGGTGGCAAATAAATGGTGAAAATATTTCCCGAAACCAACTCGGATTCATGCGGATGGGCTCTACAATTATCAAGCAATAAAATGCATTTGCTATCTTCAGGTTTCCCTATTTTACGGAAATGTTCCCTCACAGATGGAACAAAAATATGATGGAACCAATCGGAGAAGATTTCCTTATCCATCCAAGCATTTCTTTGAGCTTTGTACTCAACAGGTAAGTGCCTCACATTTTTAAATGCACGGGGATTTTTATACTTCCCAATAACAAGAAGTTTAACCCGGTGTGATCCAGCAGCGTTCGCACATGTTAGCACGGTTACACAATCTTTATTTTTCTTGTAACCTGAAGCATTAGCCTCACTAGCCCCAGCAAGCGTTGATTCTGGCAAAAACCTCCAAAACAAGCCAGTTTCATCGGCATTGTATAACTGTGCTGGCGACAAATCATGTTGCTGCACAATCCGATTGAAATAATCGCAGTATTCTTCTGCGGCGTCGTGATCAGCTGATCTCTTCTCCCCGGAAATATCGAGTCGTCGTATCCCGTGCCGTAACTTGAAGCACGTTAGCCATCCCTCGGAGAAAGCACACTTGTCAGTGAGCTCCATCCTTTCGTAGAAATCCTTCGCTTTCTCGATTAGCATGGGTCTGGAAATTGGAACACCCTCTGAACGCTTAAGAGAAAACCATTCATAAAGCACGGTATCCAGCTCTTCAAGCTTAAGCTTACGAAGCATATGCCGTTTCTCTACACTCTTAGATGTCTCCGAGCTTGAATAAAAGTTGAGCAGCTTATCCTTCTGCGATTTGATGTCGTAGATTGTTGACGAACCGATTTTGAATTCATTCATAATGTTGATACTCTTCTCTCCCCTTTCTAGTCGTTGGCATATCTCGATTTTCTGTTTTAAAGTTAAGACCACTCTCTTCCTTTTGCTTGGACCAGCTTTTGGGAATTCCATAATGCAAGATGGAGGAGATAATTGCCGATGAAGATGGAAAGACACACAGAACAATGGTGGCAAGGAAGAGACTACCAGCAGCGTGGCAGACACACAGTAAAATGGTGGATCAGAAGAGACAACAGCAGCGTGGCAGACACACAGTAAAATGGTGGATCAGAAGAGACAACAGCAGCATGTGAGACACACAGTAAAATGGTGTATCAGAAGAGACTACCAGCAGCGTGGGAGACGCACAGTAAAATGGTGTATCAGAAGAGACGACAGTACCAGCAGCGTGGGAGACACACAGTAAAATGGTGTA
Organism: Squalus acanthias; assembly: GCA_030390025.1. NCBI lineage: Eukaryota > Metazoa > Chordata > Chondrichthyes > Squaliformes > Squalidae > Squalus > Squalus acanthias. The sequence continues at coordinate 94,249,790 of CM059429.1, forward strand.
TCAGAAGAGACTACAGTACCAGCAGCGTGGGAGACACACAGTAAAATGGTGTATCAGAAGAGACTACCAGCAGCGCGGGAGACACACAGCAAAATGGCCGATCAGAAGAGACTCCCGGCAGCGCGGGAGAATCAGACTCCTGTTACTGCAGTGTTTGGACTTCCGACAGCGCCAGGAGGCCGAGTAGTGGCACTTTGGAGAACTACCCCCACTGACTAACTCGGCGTTCTCGGGCTCGGACTCGGCAACATTGCCGGTTATTTGAGAGGAGTTTTCGGAGTACTCGGCGTTCGCGGGAGACTCGGACTGCGACTCGGCAACATTGCCGGTTATTTGAGAGGAGTTTTCGGAGGATGATTTTTGCCGGTTAAGAGAGAATTCCGGATATTTAGGTGCCGGTTAAACAAGAGTTTCCTGTATTTAATTGGAGAAAATTTTTGCTCATCCAGAACTGTATGTCGGATAAGCAGCCTGACAATTTAGACAGCGTGGAGGGGTTGAGAGAAAAGGTAGTGAGGTAGAGCTGGGTGTCGTCAGCGTACATGTGGAAACTGATGCTGTGTTTTCGGATGATGTCGCCAAGGGGCAACGTGTAGATGAGAAATAGGAGGGGGCCAAGGATAGATCCTTGGGGGACACCAGAGGTAATGAGGTGGGAGCGGGAAGAGAAGCCGTTGCAGGTGATTCTCTGGCTACAATTAGGTAGATAAGAATGGAACCAGGTGAGTGCAGTCCCACCCAGTTGGATGACGGTGAAGAGGCGCTGGAGGAGGATGGAGTAGTCAACCGTATCAAAGGCTGCAGGCAAGTCAAGAAGGACGAGGAGGGATAGTTAACCTTTGTCACAATCACAAAGGATGTCATTTGTGACTTTGATGAGAGCCGTTTCGGTACTGTGGCAGGGGCGGAAACCTGATTGGAGGGATTCAAACATGGAGTTGCGGGAAAGATGGGCACAGATTTGGGAGGTGACAACACATTCAGTGACTTTGGAGAGGAAAGGGAGGTTGGAGATGGGGCGGTAGTTTGCAAGGATGGAGGGGTCAAGGGTTGTTTTTTTGAGAAGAGGGGTGATGACGGTAGATTTGAGGGAGAGGGGGACAGTACCTGAGGAGAGAAAACCATTAACAATATCAGCTAACATGGGTGCCAGAAAAGGAAGTTGGGTGGTCAGCAGTTTAGTGGGAATAGGGTCGACTGAGCAGGAGGTGGGTCTCATGGACAAGATAAGTGCAGAGAGGTCATGAGGGGAGATTGGAGAGAAACTGGAGAAAGATGTGAGTTCAGGGCTAGGGCAGGGGGGAACCTTAGAGGAAGTTTGGCCCAGTGGGCTAGGGGAAGGAAGGGACGTGGCAGAGGCAGCTGAATGGATGGTCTCAATCTTAGAGACAAAGAAGTCCATGAGCTCCTCGCACTTGATATCGGAGGTGAGGGTGGAGGAGACAGTGGAGAAGGGTTTAAGAAGACGGTTAGCAGTAGAGAATAGGAGCCTGGGTTTATCTTTGCATTCCAGAATGATTCTGGAATAGTGAGCAATTTTGGCAGACGAGAGCAGGGCCTGATAATGCTTTATGTGGTCCAGCCAGATCTGGCAGTGAATGGCTAAACTAGTTGTCTGCCATATCCGTTCGAGTCTGTGTCCCTTGGACTTAAGGGAGCGAAGATGAGAGCCGTACCAGGGGGAATTTCTTCACCCAGAGAGTGGTGAACCTGTGGAATTCTCTACCACAGAAGGCAGTTGAGGCCAATTCATTAAATATATTCAAGAAGGAGTTAGATATATTTCTTAAGGCTAAAGGGATATGGGGAGAAAGCAGGGACAGGGTACTGAATTTGGATGATCAGCCATGATCTCATTAAATGGCGGAACAGGCTCGAGGGGCCGAATGGCCTACTCCTGCTCCTATCTTCTATGTTTCTATGAATGGCCAGGGTGAGAGAGGGTAATTGTTTTAGTAGGGACTAGGGCATAAAAAGGTGGTGGTGAGGGTGTGGTTGAGCAGATCGGTAGCTGCAGAAATGTCATGGTGAATGGAGGGCCAGAGGCTGGACAGTTGGGATTTCATAAGTGCAGTTGTGAGAGAGTTGGGAGAGAGTTTTTTCCAGGGGCGGACACAGAAGGAAGTATGGTTGGGGTGGGGGGTGGAAGGGGGATGTGGGTGGAGAGTGATACGAGGAAATGGTCAGAGATGGTCTTATCTGCAATTGACACGATGGGAGTAGTGAGGCCACGAGAGATGGCAAGGTCGAGGGGGTGGCCGTAAATATGGGTTGGGGGTTTACATGGAGGGGGAGAGATTAAAGGAGGATAGGAGGCTAGTGAACTCAGAGGACAGAGAGTATGATGAATTGAGATGTTGGTTGAAATCACCGAGGATGACGGAGAAACTGGGAGAATGGAATAGAGTCCTTGCAGGAAGCGGGGTGGGAGGAAGTGTAATCAAGGTAACTGGGAGTCAGTGGGCTTATAGTAGATATTGGTCGACAGACTATCCCCAGAAATGGAGATGGAGAAGTCGAGGAAAGGAAAGGAAGAGTCGGAGATGCACCATGTGAAGGCGAGGGATGGGTGCAAATTGGAAGTGAAGTTGATGAAATTTTCTAGTTCAGGGCAAGAGCAGGAAGCGGCACCGATATAGTTATCAATGTATTGGAAAAAGAACTTCAATATAAACCAGATTGAAATCCTTTTCAGGTTCAAAGTGCTCAAAACAAATAAATCCCAGGAATGGATGATATCTATCCTAAAATATTGAGAAAGGAAGGATATTTGTGAGGTATTGGCTGTCATTATTAGCATGTTGTCCACTGGGGATGTCCCAATAGATTGGAAACAGACAAATACGCATTACGTTTACGAACGCAGATTCTGAACCACTTGGATATTCACAATTTATATTTGGCATATGAAACTCTGTACCTTTTTATAATAGCAAACCATTATCTTGATACTCACATTGTATATCAAAAGTGGAAAAAAAACTCCACATCGCTGCACTGCAATCTCTTTTTTAAAAAAAATCACCAAATATGTAAATAAATAAATCAAGCTTATTGGGAATCACGATCCGTCAATTGTAGCATCTTTACAGCTAGCTGCCCCAGCTGTGATCAGCTAATTCATCACAGGCTGGTGATCAAACCTGGGATCCCTGATAGATCAATAGATGCATATTGCAGGAAGCTGAGCCTAACTTGCAGGGGCATGGGCGAAATAATTTTGCAAACTTGAGCACTAAGAGCTTTGTAAAAGGAGAACATTTCTTTTTACCAGGTATTAGGAAAGAAATATGATCTATACTGAATTTAGGGCTAACATGCCAGTTCAATTAGTAGAGTTAGTTGACTGAAGTCAGTGTGGGTATTTTGACCTCGTCTATGCTGAATTAGTTTCCAGCTGCATAGTTTCTGACAGGAATGTTTTGAAATACTCTGCAGTTCAAACAGGAATACTTGTTAAATAAAGCAATGAAAGCGGTGTTTCTCGAGACCAGCAAATAAAGGCATGTTGTGAAGCAGATGGTTGCTGGCTAAAACGTACTGATTTAGGAAACTTAGTGTTTGCCAATTTTACTATATTGACTTGATAAACAAAGCATCTATAGTGAGAACTGGAGAAGCTGTGTCTACTGACAGCAAATAGTTGTGAAAATACTGAACTGTTTAAGATATGCTTTGCATTTTTATGGTAAAAATGTATAATATTGTTGGCTCCCTAATGGATCAGTAAGTTTATGTAATGAGTTGCTAAGCTATAGAGACTGGGAAAGTCCCATATTCAAACCCAGGTTTGTGCTGAATTAGTTTACCTGAGGTAGGGGAGGGGTGGCATCAGTAGCACTACACTGTCTCCATGCCCCTGGATCAGGGTTCCCGATCCTGATCGCTAGCCATCAACCTCCACAGGATGTTCACATTTATGGGCATCAGGTGACGGCATTATTGGATTCAGCTACAACGTCCCCAGTGGTTGAATAGCTTGCCTACACTTACCATTAAAGCTCAAATGTAAATAATAGTCACTTGGACAAGGTACCAGAGAACTGCCATCTGTGGAACCAAGGAACTAGTACCTTCAGAGGTGGAAGGGAGAAATTGGTGGAGAAAAAAATGTGAAATATTATTTCATATTGTATTAAAACACTCTCTGTTAAGGCTTTGATTGCAGTGCCCTACTGCCTTCAGCTGCAATGCTGAGTTTCAGGTCCATGCACAATATACATATAGGTGACAAACAAAATCAAACAGTTGTGTAACATGTTTAAATATATTTCATGTACAATGCTTAATTCCTGGAAGTTTTTTTTGCTCCTTGACATCTTCAGCCTCCTCATCGTTCTCTCCCAGAGATGTATAAAAATTCAATTTTCCTCAGCAGATCGCAATGCTTTTATTTGACCTACGTCCTCAACAGTTAAAGCGAGAATGCTGCTTCCATTGTATGAATATTAAGAGAAAATTTGAGGGTAAATCCACTGATCCTTTGCTCCCAGCAGGATTCATGCTCAAGGGATCATGAGTTGGGGAATAGGCACTACATTGTTGTAGCCTTGTCTTTGATCGTGGCTCCCTCTGAGTGCAGCTCCCTGCTGGGAGTGCAGAATCAGTGAATTGATCCAATAGTATAAGGAGCACTTAAGTTCGCCATATTCTTTGAACACAGTCTGAAAGCCCAATAAGCAGTTTTATGTTATTTTTGCCGTAATATTAGTGTAGTCATTAAATTATAAAAATCTTTACATTCACAGTACTTACAGGAATATAAATCAAGGTAGTACTGTATAATGGTAGATTCATTTGTACTTACATGATGATTTGGGGAAAAAAAGTACTTTCTAAGTGTTCAATCTTTTTTTTTACTTCAGGTTAGGTATTCCATATAAAGATACCATAAGTTTAAAATTCCTCTGTGCGCTAATCTTAGTGCACTGGTGAATGCATCCACATAAAAGTTCTGTGTGAATTACTTTAACCTTTTGAAACAGGTTAATAACTTTATTAAAATAGCTTAGAATCACAGACCTTTACAGCACGGTGTCTATGCCGTTCCTTGCAAGAGCAATACAAAACTAGACCCACTGCTCTGCTCTCCCCATATTCTTGTATCTTCCCCTGCTTCAGATATTCATCCACTTTTCCCTTAAAAGATGAAATGGTCTCTGCCTCAACTCCTTCTTGTTGGAAAGCATTCTGTGCCATAGCAACTCTCTGCATAAAAAACATTCTGCTAACTCTCCTAGTGACGATTTTAAATTGATACCTCCTTGTCACTGAGTCCCTAATCAGAAGACAAATAATTTCTCTGGTTACCCTTATCAAAACCCTTCATAATTAAAAAAAAAATCTCTTTGCCTTCCCTGCTCCAGTGTTTATAGACCCAGTATCTCAAATGTCTCTTCATAACTATAGTTTCCTACACCTGGCATCATCCTGCTGAATCTGTGCAATACGCATGGGTTTAATAGCATGCATGGAAAATTAATGTAAATATGTGAATCAGTACACTAAAAATAGCCCACAATGGAAATTAAGCCCCTCTGAGATTTGTTTTTTGCTGAGGCAGTTGAGATATATTGGGGATGGCTGAGAGGTTAAAGAAGTTCATTCTATTTGATGTAGAAAGCAACGTAATAAACAACACTGGAAGGACATTTTTAACATGAAAATTGCAAAACTAAGACACGGGTTGTATGTTGCAGACCACCAGCAGGAAGACAGTTTACTCCAGGAACAGATAAGCTACATGAAAACTGAAATGTTATTTTAAGGGAGGATTTCAAGCAACTGAATAGAAACTGAGATGCCTAAGTAGTTTGGAGTCAAGTTAGCAAACATAGCATGACTGACTCATGACCCAGTCTGGCAGGGAAGCCACAGGAGACAGAACACACATCTGGATTGGTAATGGTAAGTGACCTAAATAATATGTACGGAATGGCAGTTTTGTCACCCTTGGATGATAGTAGTTCAACTGGAATATCCTGTACCATCTTAGCATAACTTGTACTATACTGTTTTGGATATATAATTCACCATTCTATTTTTTGGTGATTGCTGCTTCATAGTGACTTGAATTGTTGAGTGTCAAACCTACAAATACCCTTGGATCTGCTTCAACTTCACCCTTGGCTACTTCAACACCGTTCATGGAGTACTTGTGCTGCTCAATTGTCCTTCCTACGGGCAGTGCTTTACGCTTGCCTTTATTATTGTTAAGCCCACTTACATATTTTATCTAGTCTACTTAATAGTTCTGTGCTGCCTCTTCAGGTTCAAATGTCTTCTAGTTTGTTATTGTCTATGAATTTGACCAGTTTGCATTGAACTTTTGAATCCCAACTTGATGTGAATTAGAAATAGTTGAAATCCTAACACCAAACCCTGGGGAACTCAACCCATTCCCCATCGTGGCATTGCTCCTACAAGTAGGGGAGTTATCCCCGGTGTCCTGGCCAATATTTATCCCTCAACCAACATAACAAAAACAGATTATCTGGTCATTATCACATTGTTGTTTGTAGGAGCTTGCTGAGCGCAAATTGGCTGCCGCGTTTCCCACATTACAACAGTGACTCCACTTCAAAAGTACTTCATTGACTGTAAAGTGCTTTGAGACGTCCGGTGGTCGTGAAAGGCGCTATAGAAATGCAAGTCTGTCTTTCTTTACAAGTACCCACCACTTCCTGCTGTTCAGCTAATTTATTTACTATCCTCTAATTTTCTCTTGAATCCCAATCGCAGTAAGCTTATGTAATAAGCAGAACTTTGTCAAAGGCTTACCATATTGTAGAGCTTTCCACAGTCTACTTGGGATGTCACTTTCTCAAAAAAAAGTCAAGGTGATTGGCCAGGCAGGATCTTTCCCTTTGAATCTGTGTTGGCTGCTATTTACGAGGTTATCATACATCTAATCCTGATAATTCCATTACTTGACCCAGTATTGATGTAAGACTGCAGTTGCCTGGGTCTGTTTGTTACATTTTTTTGAAAATATATACCACATAAGCCTGTTTCCAATCTAACAGGAGCTCCTCAATAGTCATCAACTCCCTTATAATGAACACCTAACAAATCTAATCTCTTATCTCTCTCTTGGTTCCCTAGGAAAAGTACCTTCCATCCTTCAAATTTATCTTTTCAGAGCTCTTTTAATACTTCAATTTAATTGTAGTTGAAGTTGTTAAACCTATTTGGATTATCATGGATTACTGGCATGTTAATCATGTCTTTGCTAGTAAATATTTGGAGGATGTAAACATATTAATTTTTTTGGGGCTCTGTTAGCATTCTCTATTCTCTGCCTTCTCACTGTCAATGTTTAGTGTTTGTAGCTGTGCTCTTTTCCAGATTTCTCTTTGCCCTTTTAATGTGTTTCTGGATGTTGTCCTGTTAGGCACCTATGCAAAGATGGACAGAAAAAGACCAGCTGGTGCATTAAATCTGTCCCATTCAGCCATATTGCAACTTAGCAATACAGGCCCCAATACTCCCTACACACCAGCAGCAATGTAACCTCCTGGAAGAGGCAAAAAAACAGATTAAATAAAACGCATAGGCCAATTCGTGAAAAAAAAAATTCTGGAAAATTCTTCTACGACCCCCAAAGGTGATCAAAAGCGAGTTCCAGGAGACAACAATGACCACAAGATACATTACCTAATATCCCACTTGCCTTCTGTAAACAGCAATATTGGCCTCCTCCAGGAACTTGTCCAGCTCCCGTTTGAATGTTTGCAGCAAATCTGCGTCCACTGAACAAGTCAGCAACCTACTCCAAAGGTCAATAATCCTCTGGGAAAAGAAAAACCTCCTGACATCATACCTAGTTCCATGCTTACGCAGCTATATATCCTAATACCCTGTTTGCTCTCGCTATAGCCTCTCAGCACTGGTTGTGGACCTTTAGAGACTCGTGCACTGTAACACCCAGGCCTCTTTACTTTTCAACAGGCTCTAATCCAGAGCCCAGCATGGTATACTCATGCTTGGCATTTACACTGCCAACATGCATCACACTGCATATTAAATGTCATCTCCCACAGGTGGGCCCATTCCCCCATTGCATCTAGATCAGATTGCATCTAGATCTTCTCCTCGAGGGTTGTGCCACCAGCATAGATCATCATTGGTATTGAGTAGAGGCAGCTTTGCTGTCCTCTGGCTCGTACTTTCACTGGCCTATGAATGCTTGATGAGGACCCTTGTTGTCAAAAATTGACAGGTTCCATTCTCCAGCACTGATCTCTCTCACTTTGACCACAAATGTGTAAGATCAATGGATCATCTGTTGTGTTGCACAGGGTGAGTTGGAAGATATTAAGTTTTATAATGATTCGCTAGAGTTTAGAAGAATGAGCGGGGATCTCATTGAAACTTATAAAATTCTAACAGGACTAGACAGACTAGATGCAGGAAGGATGTTCCCGATGGCGGGGGAGTCCAGAACCAGAGGTCACAGTCTAAGGATAAGGGGTAAGCCATTTAGGACTGAGATGAGGAGGAATTTCTTCACCCAGAGAGTGGTGAACCTGTGGAATTCTCTACCACAGAAGGCAGTTAAGGCCAATTCATTAAATATATTCAAGAAGGAGATAGATATATTTCTTAAGGCTAAAGGGATCAAGGGATATGGGGAGAAAGCAGGGACAGGGTACTGAATTTGGATGATCAGCCATGATCTCATTAAATGGCGGAGCAGGCTCGAGGGGCCGAATGGCCTACTCCTGCTCCTATCTTCTATGCTAGTAGCTTCTTGCAAACATGACAGATTTCACCCTGGCTGCAACACTTGGCAATTGTCACTCATTTTGGCATCATACAGACCAAGATGATGCCAGGTTCAGTTCTCTGTCTGTGTTAAGTCAGGGTTGTACAGTTGACTGCAGGGACAAAAAAAACCTGCCAAGACTCTGGCTTCTGATCACTGTGTAATGGCCATTGCTGAAAAGTGTGCATTGGCCGAGGATTGGACTGAACTCGGCTGTGATGTCCTCCACAGTTGGATGGCACGTAAACACTCGTTGTCTAGGTTCACACATGAAAGCTAGTTACCTGGGCAAAGTACCAATGGACAGGTGGCGCTTGTGGAACTCTCCCTGAGCAAGTAGTCAGTGCATTCAGAAGAAAAAAATTAGAAAAATAAATATATAATTTGAAGTTCTTTTCCAGTTCTGATGAAGGGTCACAGACCTGAAACGTTAACTCTGTTTCTCTCTCCACGGATGCTGCCTGACCTGCTGAGTGCTTCCAGCATTTTCTGTTGTTATTTCAGATTTCCAGCTCAGTAGTATTTTGCTATTGTATATAATTTGTAGTGTTCATTTCTGTCTTGGTTGTTATAATTGTATAATATAGCAAACCCCATCCCCAGGCATACAGCCTTGACTGCATCGAGGGCCTATATAGATGTCACTATGAAGATATGTTTTAGAAAGCAGCATCGAGGTAAGGTGCTGTCCTGACTGGCTAAGCAAAGCACTAACTAGGGAGAGAAGCAGCAGAACCTGGCAAAGGATTCCCATTTTGAGTTCTGCGATACTATCATGCTGCTGCTGCTGCTGCTTCTTCTGGCCTCCAGTTCCCAGTTACTTCCCTAGCTCCCTCCTCATTCTCCTGTTTTCACCAACCATCCTTATGCACATGCATGCTGCTCTGATATTACCTGAACACCGTGTGTAAGTGTAGAAACCCGTGTCACTACAGTAATGGTATTAGTTGGCATTACTGCCACAAACCACACTTGGTGCTGCTCCCAGCAGAGTTGTTCCAGCTCCTTGCAATACAATACAAGCAAAATTCCCTGCCCTTAGTCCATCCCTGCTTCTTGATGGGTAATGCAGCTTGACTTACCTAATATCTATTTTCAACTCTGCTCATCTTTTTTAATATTTCTGTACAATGTAAATAGGTTTTCAAATGTTTCAAATGAACTCGTGCTCTACAAAGTGTTTTATTTTTCAAAGACCAATATGAAAATTAAAATAAATGTAAATATCTCACAAAATATAGTAACATGGATTGCAAGCCTTGCAATGTGATGTAAAACTGCAGCCTCCAATATGCCCCTTCTTTTGTGTGCAAAAAGCTTGCTTACTATTTATTTAAATCTTGGCTCTCTTTTTACAATTCAATAGCTTTATAAAGACCCCCTGTATAGTTTGTATCTGAGATTATTTGCCAAAATATTTTTTTAAGATCCCCAGATTGAAAGTAGAAAATTGAAATAGGGAAACATGGGATCAAAAGAGGGAGGGACTTTAAAAAAAAAGTTCATGCATTGGATGGGTGTGCAGTGCCTTTTTGAAATTGTAGTCCAGTTGTTTGGCACAATTCCCAGTGCCTAATATGGGTTCTCTTAAAATATTATAGGCAGTGCCTTGGATGGACTTATGTGGAGTCAGTGCTAGAGATGTTTATGTATTCCAGTGGAATGTGCTTGGGGTTGTTTTTGGAATGAGTAGAAGATAGGATGGGTAAGTTTTTATGAGTAAGTAGTGATTTTTTTTTCAGGGCTGTTGAATAGATGATGTATTTATAATATAATAAATGTTATCTTTTGGGGGTATATACTGGACTAGGTGATAAACCAAGATGGGGGCTGAAAGCAGTTGACACTTCTTTGAGTGATTTAATTGGCTTTGTGGCAGTTGTTCATTGGTAGTGTTTAGTGTATGTCAGTGTGGCTCAGTTGGTAGCACTCTCGCCTCTAGATCATAACGTTGTTGACAGGTTGACATTCCAGTGCAATACTGCGGGAATGCTGCAATGTCAGAGATACTGTTTTTTTAGATGAAAGAAAGAAGTTGCATTTATATCGTGCCTATCACAACCTCAGGATGTCCCAAAGTGATAAGACTAAATCCGAACTATCCTGTGAATGTCAATGGATATCGGAGCCAATCAGCATGGTTCATTTAACAGATGGTAGTTTGCGATTTTTCCCCCCCCCAAAACATTTGAGCTAATTAATCCAGAGATGTTTCATTTGTGATGATGTGTGATGTTACAACATTTTCTCAAGTGCTATGGACATGCTAGGTACAATACTTTTATTTGTAGACTGATTCTATACAATAGCTTCCTTTTAATTTCTACAAAGCTGAAACAAAATCAGTGCTTGCCATAGATCACCACCTGTATCTTTGTACAACATGGGTCTTTTTAAAAAAAACTTTTCTTTTGCAAATTTGTGCTCCAAGGTGAGGGACGTTTGTAATGTATGGTGGAGCATGGTGAGTAAGAAAAGTACACCATATGTTATTTCTATTAACTTTTCTTCAGATTTCATAGAGATGACACATGCTAATTACTACAATTATTGTTCTTGTGAAAGTTTATTTCAAGACCATCATCAAAGCATAAAACACTCCAGATCCATACCACACACATAATTAACATTCACACTACCTCCATTTGCCTTGAAACCAAGCCACAAAGAAATACAGTGTATTGTTAAACCGATTATTGATCATAAATTATTTTTTTAACTGTTCTTGTGTCCCACAGGTCTTCATAATACGTTTTGTTTATCAAATCATAAAATGTTATAGCACAGAAGGAGGCAATTTTGTCAATCGCAACTCTGCTGGTTCTCTGCAGGAGCTATCAACTCAGTCCCATTTCCCTGCCCTTGCCCCAGATCGTTTTAAATGTTTCTTTTTCAAATATTTATCCACTTCCCTTTTAAAAGATGTTAAGCATTCTGCTTGCTTCATTGTTTCTGATCGGGTATTCTATGTCCTAACAATATTCCAGTTTAGATGCTGAACATAATTTGCTCTTGATTTGTTGCTTGTGAGTTATTAGGTCAGCCTACTTGTGGAATAGATTTAATTTACCAGAGCTTTTCACAATGTATCCTTCACTTAAATTTAATTTAATGAATTGCCTAATGACATTAAGCTGACAGAAGTTTGATGTGAAGTGTTTAAAATAAAAAGTCTAGATCAATGATGCAAAACTTGTTCAATTTTTGGGGCTGGAATTCACTCATTTTGTTATACAGAGGCAGAGAAGGGAAGCCCTCTCCCCATTCTGCCAAGTCCCTGATGTCTGCTGTGGGGAAGTGGTAAGTCATCTCCCACTGCAGCAGGGCCTCTTAGGGAAAATAAGGAGAAAGGGAATACTTGGATTTTGTGCCTACAGTTCAAACAAAAAGTATTTAATATTATACCACATCATGGTAAAGAAAGTCTTGGCATTTATATATCACTTTATCAAGTAATTCGGAAATATCACAAAGTGCTTCACATATACTTTTAGAGAACAGTGGCTCAATGCACGTGCTGCCATTTATGCAAAACAAGATCTCTCAAACAGTAGAGCTGAATGACCAGTTACTCTGTTTTGGTTGATTTTGATTAAGGGAGAAATCTTGACCAGGATTCTGTGAGCACTTCTGCTCTAGCGGTAATGTCTTTGGGACGTTAAACCAAGGCTCTGTTTGCCTGTTCTGCTCATTCAGGCAGACATTAAAATGTCTCATTAGATGACCCCTCTGACAATGCAGTACTGCCCTGGATTGTAGATCTGGATATAGGCTGAAGTGGGGCTTGAACCCACAGCCTTCTTAGAGGGGTGAGTGCTGCAAACTGAGCCATCGTATTGGGAGTTTTCTGCACCTGAGCCAGTCAGGAAGAAATGTCTGAAACTCTGCTGATCTCCCAATATAGTGACTAAGCTGTTGTGCTATGCAAACTTTAATAATGTGGCCCCATTTTTTTCTTCAAAAAAAAAGGAAAGACAGGCTTGAATTTATGTAATACCTTTCCACATCCTAAGAACATCCCAAAGTGCTTAATAGCCAATGAATTACTTTTGAAGAGTAGTCACTGTTACTTTGTGGGCAAACAGGGCAGCCAATTTACATACAGTAAGGTCCCACATACAGCAATGATGAAAGATGGCACTCTGGCAACGCAACACTTCCTTAGTGCTGAACCGGTGAATCATCCTAGATTATGTACTCAAATCCCAAGTGATTGAAGTTTAAAAATTTATATGGACCAATTTCCTTTCTACATTCATGTACCTAGTTTTATGACATAAACTATATATTGTATAGTGTGTGAGAGAGAGAGATCTTCCTGTGCCTCTAACTATTCCATTATGGCCTTCTAGCATGTATTTAACAATGTAGTTGTGAATCTTATCAGTCAGAAGTTCCTCAAAGGTACCTGTGTCACCATGGGATATGCTTGGTCGCTTCTACATGATTTCTTTTGATTGCAAGGCTGAGAATGTAGACGTCTCAAATACCACACGGTAAAATCCTGCTTAAAACTTACTTTGTCTTGGGACAAGAGCAAACTGGGCAGTGCAAGTGAGTCTTCCTTAATGGATACAAGCATTTCAACTTGAGAGCATTGGCCTTGGAATGGCCTCAAAGGACATTATTTGTTCTGTATAAATTAGCTGTCAGGCAGACAGTATACTGTACTTTTATTTAATAAAATAGCATAAATTCCTATAGTTGGACTTTGTTTAGTTTGGACAGTACATGGCAAAATCATAAATACAAATTAAAGGGACAGTGGCAGCATGGATACAAAATTGACTAAGTGACAGAAAGCAGAGAGTAGTGGTGAATTGTTGTTTTTCAGACTGGAAGGAGCTATACAGTGGTGTTCCCAGGGGTTGGAATTGGGATCACTGCGCTTTTTGATATCTATTAATGACCTGGACTTGGGTATATAAAGCATAATTTCAAACTTTGCAGGTGATAGGAAACTTGAAAATGTAGTAAACAGTGAGGAGAATAGTAACAGACTTCAGGAGGACATCGACAGATTGGTGAAATGGGAAGACGCATGGCAGATGAAATTTAATACATACATAGATACATAGAAGATAGGAGCAGGAGTAGGCCATCCGGCCCTTCGAGCCTGCTCCGCCATTTAATGAGATCATGGCTGATCCTTCAATTCAGTATCCCGTCCCCGCCTTCTCTCCGTAACCCTTAACCCCTTTTGCCTGTAGAAATATATCTAATTCCCTCTTAAATATATTTAATGAGCTGGCGTACACTGCCCTCTGTGGCAATGAGTTCCACAGGTTCACCACTCTCTGAGTGAAGAAATTCCCCCTCATTTCTGTCCTAAATGGTTTAGCCCTTATCCTTAAATTATGTCCTCTAGTTCTGTTCTCACCCGCCAAGGGAAACATTCCTTCTGCATCTAATCTGTCTAGACCTGTCAGAATTTTATACACTTCTATGAGGTCCCCTCTCAATCTTCTAAACTCCAGTGTGTACATCCCTAAACTACATAGTCTCTCCTCATAGGTCAATCCCGCCATTCCTGGTATCAGCCTGGTGAATCGCCGCTGCACCCCCTCCATGACAAGAACATCTTTCCTCAGATGAGGCGACCAAAACTGTACACAGTACTCGAGGTGTGGTCTCACCAGTGCCCTGTACAGCTGCAGCAAGGTATCCCTGTTCCTGTATTCCAACCCTTTTGCTATGAAGGCCAGCATACCGTTTGCCTTCTTGACCGCCTGTTGCACCTGCATGCTCGCCTTCAGTGACTGGTGTACAAGAACACCCAGGTCTCTCTGTACTTCCCCCTCTCCCAATTTATTGCCATTTAAATAATAATTTGCCCTCCCGTTCCTGCACCCAAGGTGGATAACTTCGCACTTGTCCACATTATAGTGCATCTGCCATTTATCCGCCCAATCACCCAGTCTGTCCAAATCGCTCTGGAGCTTCCTGGTCTCCTCCTCTGAGCCCACCCCCCCTCCTAGTTTAGTGTCGTCTGCAAATTTGGAAATGCTGCCTTCGACTCCCTGATCCAGGTCATTAATATAAATTGTGAACAGCTGGGGACCCAGGACAGATCCCTGTGGTACCCCACTTGTTACTGCCTGCCATTCAGAAAATGAGCCGTTTATTCCAACTCTCTGTTTTCTATCTGACAGCCAGTTCTCTATCCACGTCAATACTTTCCCCTTTATCCCATGAGCTTCAATTTTCCATGCTAATCTTTTATGTGGGACCTTATCGAAGGCCTTTTGGAAGTCCAGGTACACCACATCTACTGGCTCTCCCCCATCTATTTTACCAGTTACTCCCTCAAAAAATTCCAATAGATTAGTCAAGCACGATTTACCCTTTGTAAATCCATGTTGACTCTGTCCTATCCTGTCCCCATTTGCTAAGTGCTCGGCTATTTCATCCTTAATGATGGACTCCAGCATTTTGCCCACAACTGATGTAAGGCTTACAGGTCTGTAATTACCTGCTTTTTCCCTACCCCCCTTTTTGAATAGTGGGGTAACGTTAGCTACCCTCCAATCCATGGGCACTGTTCCCGAGTCTAATGAATTCTGAAAAATCATGCTTAGTGCATCCGCTATCTCTAGGGCCACCTCCTTCAGTACCCTAGGATGCATGTTATCAGGCCCTGGGGATTTGTCCGCCTTCAATCCCTTTAGCTTCCTTAACACCATATCCTTAGAGATATTGATTTGCGTCAGTTCCTCCTTTGCCAATGTCCCTATTTTTCCCGATATCCCAGGGAGGTTTTTTGTGTCTTCCTTCGTAAAGACTGACCCAAAGTATGCATTTAGTTGGTCTGCCATTTCCTTATTTCCCATTATATATTCCCCCGTATCTGACTGCAATGGACCAACTTTGGTTTTCACCAGTCTTTTCCTCTTGATATACTTATAAAAGCTTTTGGAGTTAGTTTTTATATTTTCCGCCAGCTTGCTTTCGTAAGCTATTTTGCCCTTCTTGATTAAGCCCTTTGCCCTCCTTTGCTCTATCTTAAACTGTTCCCAATCTTCCGCTCTGGCGCGTTTTTTGGCTATTTTATACGCCCTATCTTTGGATTTTATGCTGTCTCTAATTTCCCCTGTTATCCACGGTTGAGTCACCTTTTTAGATTTCCTTTTATGCCAGATTGGTATAAACAATTTTTGCAATTTTGTCATTCTATCTTTAAATGCTTGCCATTGTTTATCTACCTCCAGTCCTCCCAGGAACGTTGTCCAATCAGACCTACTCAGTTCCCGTCTAATGGCATCATAATTCCCCTTGTTTAAATTCAGGACCTGAGTCTCTGAGTCAATTTCTTCGCTCTCCATTTCGAGTGAGAAATCGATCATGTTATGATCGCTCTGACCCAAGGGTCCCCGTACAACAAGATTACTAATTAGTCCCTTCTCATTGCACAGTACCCAGTCCAATATAGCCTGTTCCCGAGTTGGTTCCTCGACATATTGATCCAGATAACCATCCCTTAAACACTCAAGGAATTCCTCCTCCTCATTATTTTTACTGATTAGGCTAGTCCAATCTATATGTAAGTTAAAGTCACCTATGATGACAGCTGTGCTCTTATTGCACGCTTCTCTAATTTCCCTCGTGATGCCCTCCCCAACCTCTATTTTACTATTTGGAGGCCTATATACCACTCCTATTAATGTTTTTCGCCCCTCGCTATTTCTTAGCTCCACCCATATAGATTCTGTATTAACTGAGTTAATATCCTTCCTTTCAATTGCATTTATCCCCTCTTTTACCAGCAATGCTACCCCTCCTCCCTTTCTTTTTTGTCGATCCTTCCTAAATACTGAATACCCCTGTATGTTAAGCTCCCAGCCCTGCTCACCCTGCAACCATGTTTCCGTAATCCCAATTAGATCATAATTATTAACCTCTATTTCCACAGCTAATTCATCTACCTTGTTCCTGATGCTTCTCGCATTAAGGTATAAAACCCTCAGGCTTTTTTTATGCTCACATTTTTTATGAATTAGTTTGGCCCTTTGTTTTTTGTTCCTCTCCTTTTTACCATTTATTTCTGTCTGCCTTTCACTTTCCTCTATTTCACTACATGGGTTTCTAGCCCCCTGCCATACTAGTTTAAATGCTCCCGAACTGCTTTATCAAAATTTACCCCGAGAACCTCAGTTCCATCTTTGCACAGGTGTAGACCGTCCCTTTTGTATAGGTCACACCTACCACAAAACTGGTCCCAATGCCTCAAAAATTTAAAACCCTCCCTCTTACACCACTGCTCAAGCCACGTATTTAGCCTAACTATCCTGTTCTCTGTACTCTTACTAGCACGTGGCACTGGTAGTAATCCAGAGATTACTACCTTCGAGGTCCTACTTTTTAGCTTGGCTCCTAACTCCCTAAATTCTACTTGTAGGACCTCTTCCCTTTTTTTAGCTACGTCGTTGGTACCAACATGTATCACGACAACTGGCTGTTCCCCCTCCCCCTCCAGAATGTTCTGCACCCGCGCCGAGACATCCTTGACCCTTGCACCAGGGAGGCAAATTACCATCCTGGAGTCTCGGTCGCGACCACAGAAACTCCTATCTATTCCCCTTACAATCGAATCCCCTATTACTATAGCCCTGCCACTCTTTTTCCCTCCCTTCTTTGCAACAGAGCCAGTCATGGTGCCATGAGCCTGGCTGCTGGTGCCTTCCCCCGATGAGTCATCCCCCCCGACAACAGCACCTAAGGCGGTGAACCTGTTGCTGAGGGAGACAACCCCAGGGGATTCCTGCACTACCTTCCTGCCCTTGCTCTGCCTTTTGGTCACCCATGTACTATCTACTCTGGCCTTAACCTGCGGTGTGACCAACTCACTAAATGTGCTATTCACAACCCTCTCAGAATCGTGGATGCTCCAAAGTGAGTCCATCCGCAGCTCAAGGGCCGTCATGCGGTCCCACATGAGCTGCAGCTGGACACACTTCCCGCACACATGGTTGTCAGGGACACAGGAAGCGTCCATGATTTCCCACATGTTACAGGAGGAGCATGACACAGGTCCGAGCTCTACTGCCATGACTTAACCCTTATATTACTTATTAATTTTCTAGTTTTAGTTTATTTATTGACTTTTGTTTTCCCGAAGCTTACTTAGACCAATGTATACTGTACTCCTCTTATTCCTTTTTAAACTAACCAAATCGCACTAGTTTTAGTTGTACTTTCTAGGAAGGTTTGAGGAAAGTACTTACCAGTTAGTCTTACCTCCCTGGTCTTTCGCTGACTTCCCGGTCTTGTGTCCCCTTGGTCCTACGCCGACTTCCCGCTCCTCCCGGTTCCTGCTCTGCTGAAAAGAAACTGAGACCAAAAAATTTGTGACCTCTGTTTTTAGACTGCTAAAAGACTACTAGGTTAGAGGAGGAGGGCGGGTGGGGGTTCCTACTCTGTAGGAACTCGGGTTTAAGCCACCACCCTCCTTAAATGCCGCTCCAACCAGGTCCGCTCCTCCTTCCTCGCTGCCGACCGCTCTGTGGGAGAAAAAGAAAGAAAGGCTCCTCCTCCGCCGCTGTCGACGCTGGTCTGAGGCCTACCTGAGCCTCGGGGCTCCCTTTATCGACTCGCCGCCGCTCCCGCCGCTCCAACCAGGTCCGCTCCTCCTTCCCCGCTGCCGACCGCTCTGTGGGAGAAAAAGAAAGAAAGGCTCCTCCTCCGCCGCTGTCGACGCTGGTCTGAGGCCTACCTGAGCCTCGGGGCTCCCTTTATCGACTCGCCGCCGCTCCCGCCGCTCCAACCAGGTCCGCTCCTCCTTCCCCGCTGCCGACCGCTCTGTGGGAGAAAAAGAAAGAAAGGCTCCTCCTCCGCCGCTGGTCTGAGGCCTACCTGAGCCTCGGGGCTCCCTTTATCCCTTTATCGACTCGCCGCCGCTCCCGCCGCTCCAACCAGGTCCGCTCCTCCTTCCCCGCTGCCGACCGCTCTGTGGGAGAAAAAGAAAGAAAGGCTCCTCCTCCGCCGCTGCAGAGAAGTGTGAAGTGATATATTTTGGTAGGAAGAATGAGGAGAGGCAATATAAACTAAATGGTACAATTTTAAAAGGGGGTGCAGGAACAGAGAGACCTGGGGGTGTAAGTACACAAATCTTTGAAGGTGGAAGGACAAGTTGAGGAGGCTGTTTAAAAAAAAAAGTATATGGGATCCTTGGCTTTATTAATAGAGGAATAGAGTACAAAAGCAAGGAAGTTATGCTGAACCTTTATAAAACACTGGTTAGGCGTCAGCTGGAGTATTGTGTTCAATTCTGGGAATCATGCTTTAGGAAGGATGTCAAGACCTTGGAGAGGGTGCAGAAGAGATTTACTAGAATGGTACCAGGGATGAGGGACTTCAGTTATGTGGAGAGACTGGAGAAGCTGGGGGGGTTCTCCGAGCAGAGAAGGTTAAGAGGAGATTTGATAGAGGCGTTCAAAATCATGAATGTTTTTGATTGAGTAAATAAAGAGAAATTGTTTCCACTGGCAGAAGGATCAGTAATCAGAGGACACAGATTTAAAGTGATTGGCAAAAGAACCAGAGGCGACATGAGGAAACATTTTTTTTTACAGAGCGAGTTGTTGTGATCTGGAATGCATTGCCTGCAAGGGCGGTGGAAGCAGATTCAATAATAACATTCAAAAGAGAATTGGATAAATACTTGAAGGGAAAAAAATTAAATTTTCCCTCTCAAAGCTCTCATTCCCAAACTGGGAAGTTGCAGAAATTGATCAGTCACATCATTTCAAATAAGTGGCCATCTTGATTTTTCAGCAGGCGGAAAGTATACTGTTGTAAGTGACATTCATAACATAGAAACCCATAAAAAACCAAATAATTCAAAATAAAATGCTTATTTTTACTGAATTGTCTGTAATTTTTTAAAATTCCTGTCAGAGGTTGAGTCGTGAGGCTGAAACTGGAGTACTTGCATGGTTTTGAGTATGGAGTACTGGTTCACTTGCTCTACAAACTCCTTTCTGAGTTCTACCCTGACCTTCTGGGCTTGGCCTACTCCAAGTCCTTCCCACCCTGAGTTCTTCTCCACTGTGCTGTTGCTGTGTTTGTCTTCCTTACTGCACTTGCTAACTCTAGTTCCAATGCTGTGGCTGAACGATAGAGCAGACAAACAAAATAAATTCATGCCTGCTCACTCTCCTGCATACTCAGGCCAGAGTGTTTCTCACCTGAATGCTTCTCAGCTTGCCTGCTCGCTTTCTGGCACAGATTCTTGGGTTACCTGCTTGCTTGCCCATCAGTCTTGATTGCTTCTAGGCTTAGACAGTTTCCTGACTACTTGGCCATGTGGTTCTTTGCCCATCCCCTAACTTGCACCAAGTCCCGTTCACCTGTGCTCGCTGACCTACATTGGCTCCCAGTCCAGAGAGTGACAGTGTACAAGGAGTAAAAGAGAACAGCATGTGAAGAGGAGCATAAAACTGAATGAGAAATAAGAGAGAAGTAAAGGAGGAGAGAGAGACAAGTGCCATCGTCAACACCTTCACCGAAGTGTATGAGAGAATGGGCCTTACACTAAACAGCCGTAAGACAAAGGTCCTTTACCAACCTGCCCCCGCCACACAGTACTGCCCCCCGATTATCAAAATCCACGACAAGGCCTTGGACAACGTGGACCACTTTCCATACCTCGGGAGCCTACTGTTAACAAGGGCAGACGTCAATGACGAAGTCCAACACTGCCTTCAGTGTGCCAGTGCAGCCTTCGGTCGCCTGAGGAAGAGAGTATTTGAAGACCAGGACCTCAAACCCGGCACTAAGCTCATGATCTACAGAGCAGTAGTGATACCCGCCCTCCTGTATGCTTCAGAGACATGGACCATGTACAGCAGGCACCTCAAAGCACTGGAGAGGTACCACTAACGCTGCCTCCGCAAGATCCTGCAAATCCATTGGCAGGATAGGCGCACCAACGTCAGTGTTCTCGCTCAGGCCAACATCCCCAGCATCGAAGCTCTGACCACGCTCGATCAGCTCCGATGGACGGGTCACCTTGTCCGCATGCCCGATACGAGATTCCCAAAACAAGCGCTCTACTCGGAGCTCCGACACGGCAAGAGAGCCCCAGGTGGGCAGAGGAAACGCTTCAAGGACACCCTCAAAGCCTCCTTGAAAAAGTGCAACATCCCCACCGACACCTGAGAATCCCTGGCCCAAGACCGCACAAAGTGGAGGAGAAGCATCCGGGAAAGCGCCGAACACCTCGAGTTTCTTCGCCGGGAGCAAGCGGAAGCCAAGTGCAAACAGCGGAAGGAGCGCACGTCAACCCAAGCACCCCACCCACCCGCCCCTTCAACCACCGTCTGCCCCACCTGTGACAAAGACTGTAGGTCCTGCATTGGACTCATCAGTCACCTGAGAACTCATTTTCAGTGTGGAAGCAAGTCATCCTCGGTTCCGAGGGACTGCCTAAAAAGAAGAAGATGATAGGAAATAGAGGGGAGTAGGAGAGATTCACAAATGAAGGAGAAGAGAAACAAGTAAAGTGGGAGAGAGAAAGAGACTTCCGCCCCCCAGACATACCAGTATATTATCATTAGCTGGAGGAGCACAAGAGGCTGAGTTTGTTTGATTTGGGAGGCCCTAAAATATTTGAGTATTGCTGAATCTGATAATTTTTGGTGTTATTTACAGCCAGGGATAGTTGTAGTGAGCAAAGGCAAGCTTAAAATAACAAAATATGTTGCTTCAGAGCTTTCAGGATTTTGCTTCAACAAAATTAGGTGCGCCCAGCCCTGGCTCCTTCCAAGAGAAAGTTGGCTGCACTTTATTTGTGCTTGCTCACCTCTGGCACGCTCTCCATCTAAAACCATCTTCCCATCCTCTTAACCAAAAGCAAAATACTGCGGATGCTGAAAATCTGAAATAAAAACAGAAAATGCTGGAAATACTCAGCAGGTCAGGCAGCATCTGTGGAGAGAGAAACAGAGTTAACGTTTCAGGTCGATAACCCTTCGTCAGAACTGGAAAAAGTTGGAGATGGAACAGGTTTTTAAGCAAGTGCAGGGGCAGGGAGAGGGGAGGAAAGAATAAAAGGGAAGGTCTGTGATAGGATGGAAGGCAGGAGAGATTAAGAGACAAAAGGGATGATGGTGCAAGGCAACAGGAGATGGTAATGGGACAAGTTAAGAAACAAAAGATGACTCGAGATGAAGTGTAAATGGCAATGGCAGAATGATCGACAGCTGCCATGTGAGAGAGAAAAAAAAATAGGGGCAGAGGTTATGGTCTGAAATTGTTGAAGGCTGTAAAGTGCCTAATTGAAAGATGAGGTGCTGTTCCTCGAGCTTATGTTGAGCTTCATTGGAACAGTGTTAAGAGGCCGAGGACGGAGAAGTCAGAGTGGGAGTGGAGCGGAGAATTAAAGTGACAGGCGACCGGAAGCTCGGGGTCACCCTTACGGACTGAACGGAGGTGTTCGGCAAAGCGGTCACCCAATCTGCGCTTGGTCTCCCCAATGTAGAGGAGACCGCATCGTGAGCAGCGAATACAGTATACTAAATTGCAAGAAGTACAAGTAAATCGCTGTTTCACCTGGAAGGAGTGTTTGGGGCCCTGGACAGTGGGAAGGGAGGAGGTAAAAGGGCAGGTGTTGCATCTCCTGCGCATCCTCTTAAGTTGTGCCTTACCTGCTGCCCAATGCTTCTATTTCTCACCATAGCTGGCAACTCTGTTGTGCTCCTGGCCAGTGCCTCTGTTCCCAAGGCTGACCACTTCTGGATCGGGGTCAGTATCCCCTTTTTACTGCTGCCAGCTCCATCACCCACCTCAGTACTGCTAGATGCAAATGATGCTCCCAGGCCCCATTTCCCCTTTCAGTGATTGCAGCATCTAACTTCTTGGTGGTCTCTGGTTTCCTATTAGTTCTCCCACAACACAATCGAATACAATGCACCTCCCTCATACTTTAATGCCTCAGCTGCGCTCTACCCGCTAGCCCTCTCGACAGCTTCAATCCCTCCAGGTGCTTCACATTCCTATTCCCCCTCCGGTGCCCTCAACTACTTCCCTGACTGCCCACAGACCCTGACGCCTCCCTCCCAGTTCTCTTAGACCCTTATGTTGTTGAGAAAACTTTATTTCATTGAACCAAAAAATTGGTTTTGACTCCAGTTATTCATCATAAGGCAAACAATTTGTCATTTAAAAAAAAAGAATATAGTATGCTGTGATTGTGTATAAAATGGGAAGGCGTGGTCCTAGAAGATGTAATGAGTCTGTTGATGTATAGCCACACCAATTAATCAATTTAAAATTGACACTGGACTGAGACATAAGAATGAGTTTGTGACTTCTGAGGGTTAACTGTAAGCTTCTGACTCCCAGGGGGAGAAATTCGGTTGGTTAGCGCCTCCCGTTAGCGCCTGAGGGGGGCGCTAAGGGGTTAATGACCGGGCGCGACCACTGCAGCGACGCCCACGAACTTCAGTGCCGGCTGGCGCAAACTCTTACCGCCTGGGCCTCTAGCGCCTCGCAGATCATGATGTCATAAAGTGCGCAGCGCCCCGTTAGCGCCCCGGATGTGAAACTGCCTCCCGCCCCCTGCTGTATCGCCGGGCGTGAACAACGGCAGGAAGAGGAGGCGTTGTCAACTCGGCTGGCCGCTTGGGGAGCACTAATTGAAGTGAATGGTCTTCAGGTAGGCCAACCTTTATTATTTGCACCAGTCTGGTGCCTGCTCAGTTTTTGATGTTTCATTGCTGAGAGATGTCCGAGCCCTCCACTTTGTGCGAGTGTTTGGGGCTGTAACGGCAGTCGTGCGGTCGCCTGGCAACACAGAACTGCCGACAAATAGGTTGTGCACCATCATTGGCCCTTCCCTTTAAGCGAGGGACGCAGCCTCTGATGCTGTTAGCAATGCGTTCCAAGTTGTTCAGCGCTCTGCTGCTACCGCCCGGCTCTCGGACTTTAGCGCCCTAAGAGAAGTGGTTAGCGCTTGATTTAGCGCTCCACTTCCCTCTTGGAGCGCTGAAGCTGAATTTCCCGGCAGGAGAGAATCATTAGCGCCTGGCGCTACTTTTTCTACTTTTCAAAAGTGAGCATCTCTAGCCCCCAGTATCCGTTGTGCTTACTTGCCAATGCAAACATTAGGAGCAAGTGTGTATTTACAAGAATTATTCCTGGAAGCCATTAAAAGAAATAAGTTTTGTGGGGTCTGGGAGAGGATTTATCAGACTGTTTGTTTTTTTTTCACCTCTGGGATCTGGCATTGAAACCAGCCCAGATTAATTGGATAAAAGTCACATCTCTCTGCAGACTGTAAAGGTCCTGTGTGAATTGCATTTGTCAATTTCAACCCAGTTTCTTATGGCTCCACTCCAAGTATAGGACAACTGCACTCGACATTTTTAAGTGACAGCTTAATTTGAGAGGAACATTTCTTTTCTCTTGTTTGTCTTTGATGGGTCATGAAAATATTTTCTTTTGGTGTTGCTTTGGACTATGTAGTTGAAATGGTTAGTTAGAGAATTGAGACCTAATAATCTACTATGACAGCTTGGATTCCATATTAGATGAAGTGAGGTGTCACACAAAGGCTGTGAGATTTAATCATTAATTGCTCAAGTGAGCAGCCAGATGAAAGTTGCCAATTTAATCAAAATTTATCCTATTAAGTCATGTCAGTGAAGAGAAGTAGGTGTGTTTAAATTATGGTCTGTATTTGTAGCACCTGTGTTTGTGCATGTTGTAGCGGTGTGGGAAGAGGAGGCCTACTCTGCAGTTTTAAAGTTACTGACTTAGTCTTTAACTCTTTAATAGTCTGTGGTGACCAAAGTGGACAAGAGTGCAGTACCAGAAAAAAACTTTAGAATCTCCACACAACGTAAGAATTGAGCCAAACTTGATCAATTTTGAGAAACTATGTGATTGGCTTAGGAGCAACCGTGTAATTTATCGTGCATAAAAAGTTGTATTGTGTACAAGATGGGCAGTCCTGACCATAGTCTGCTACTTCATATCATGTCAAGCTCCAGAACATACGTAGTAGCACTAGTTTGTTTTTCTCTAGAAGATTGGGTCTCTTCTCCTAGCATTGATTTTTTTTTCTTGGGAAATGTGACCACCTCTTTAATCGTATTGCAATTTGCACATCAGATTAAATATTCCGTCACAATTTTTGCATGTTTAATTATTTAATTTCGCTGGCACAATTTGAGTGTTTGTGTGTGTGTGTTTTCTCTTTTCAGATTTCTGTTTTATGACTATTGGCTGTTAGTTGATCTGCTACTGGTTTTAAAACCCAAGTATGTTATCCATCTTTCTATCCCCTTATCAATTTACAGGAAACTTTTGTTTATCCGGCACCCAAATATCCGGAATTCTCGCTTAACCGGCAAAAATCATCCTCCGAAAACTCCTCTCAAATAACCGGCAATGTTGCCGAGTCGCAGTCGAGTCTCCGCGAACGCTGAGTACTCCGAAAACTCCTCTCAAATAACCGGCAATGTTGCCGATCCCGAGTCCGAGTCCGAGTCCGCGAACGCCGATTTAGTCAGCAGGGGTAGTTTTCAAAAGTACCCAAATACTGTATACTGCACATTTCTTGATTTATTTATTTTTCTTTGTTAAAAATAGCCTCGGTAGATATAACTCTCCGTTATCCGGTACTTTCGATAAACCGGCACCACGCCGGTCCCGTCGGTGCCGGTTAATAAAGAGTTTCCTGTACTTCAGTTCTCTTAAGCAGCTCTCACGTTTGTTGCTCTTCCCAGTGTGATGAATTGGGGCTGCATAGCTGATCCATCACAGCTCCACCACACACCTGCCTGCACCTCCAGCTGCCAGACCCATCACAGACCCAGATGGGACAGTTTTAGAAGACTATTCTCTTTTGTATATTTTGACTATTTTTAGATTGCAGCAATTGATTCGGAAGCTCCACTGAGATCAGCACAATGGAGACTGCCAGCTGGATGACTGGAGATGAGCGTGTGCTGCCTTTAGAATTCACCTGTGTAGTTGGGAGGAGGAATGTGGTAATTCACTCAAAGAATAGCCTTTTAAAATGTTGCAATTTTGTTACTGGAGTTACGGGCAGGTGCAAAGGGAAACTCTGAGATGGCGGATCAGCTTGATGGATCTGCTGTTGTGCCAGTTGATCTTGCCAAGAATTAGCACTGGCTTCTCCTTTTGGATGAAGTGATTTGTAATATTTTATGCCATTTTTTATTTGCAAAATAAAAGCAACTTACCTGTCCTAATCAAATCCTAAGATTTATCCGCAACTGCGCTATGATTTTCAGGTAAATTTCCTAAGAAATTAGATCACTCTTAAACACTGCAAAGGCGATTACAGGCTCAGCATTTGGCCAGATCAAAAGTTCTCTCTAAGGCTGCAATAAAGAAAGTAAATGGAGGACAATAAAACAACAGCAGGCAGAGAAAAAAACAAAGAGTACAATGAAAAGAAAGAAGGGGAGGGGATTGAGGTACTCAGTTGAATTTAAACATTAAGTACAGTGAATGCTGTTTCTCTTCCCCCCCCCCCCCCCTCTGCCCCCCCCCCAACCACTTGCTACATCAGTTGACCCATGCAAGTATATTATACTGGCTACATCTAAAGTATCAAGTGCCCTGCATATTGGTATGGAGTGCTTGTGTCAAAGGATTTAAACATTGTACACAATTTGTAAATTGGAATGAAAAAGGCAAAAGAAAGATTTAGTTCTAGTTCCAAATATATCTGACTGCTCTCAGCTGGGATTTACTGAAGTCTTGCTGGCACCAGTTGGAGCTGAATATCATGAAAGCTAAATATAGGGCACAGCTGACCCATCCCACGAAGAGTTCATAGCACAAAACTAGACGAACAGGGCCTCGCCCAGTTGGGAGGTGCCACGCAAGAAGATTAGAGCCACGCCTAAATGACTGTACTGATGACACCTTGGCTAAGGCTGTTACAGAATGCTGTCTTAATATAGCATAAAGTCAAAACTGCTTAACCTCAGTAAATTATCTTCTTTGGCATTGGCTCTTGATGGACTGCAATCTATGGATGTGTGGTTCAGTAATCCTGCACTTTTAGCCTCAGAGGCCCTGTTGGAATACAAAATGGTTAGAATATGCCATTCGTTCCTTCAGATAAAACTTTTTTTCTAGACTTCTATGAGGTATGGAAGATTCTGAATGAAGAAGAAAGATTATCTGTCTTGCAGAGTCATCTTCATTCTTTGATAGGTATACATGCTCTACACACCATGACCTATCCAACCATCCCCTCAGTCCCTGCAGGATTGGTTTTCCTTGGGTCATTATGGCTACCTTCTAGACTTGTGTTTAGCTTCAAGTCAAAACAAGCCAGTGTTGCTGCACAGGTCCTGGGGCTTTATAGATCATGGAAGTAGAAGACCAAGTGCAAAACTGCCCATTTGACATCATGACATAATTTTATATGCATGTTAAATTACGTGGTTTCCAAGGTATTCAAGTAAGATAGACTTATCTTCTGTAGCATGTAGAGGGTAGAACTCTTTTGAAGAAAGATAACCCTGCAAAGTAGATATTTATTTTTTGTGTGTTGCAAATAAAAGCACCGTAGATATGCTGAATGGAAATGTTGGTTTAATTGATGTTATACAGCTTAACTTCCTTTATGGGTAGAATTGATCAATCATGTTGTTTCTCTACTGTAAATTCAATATAGTACACTGTGACTGGGTTTAAAAATTTTTTTTAAATTATTCATTTGTAGGCCGCTTGCTGTAATTCAATAATGGAAGCCAAATGCTGAAGGAGACCTGGAGTAATCAGTGTTGGAAGGTACAGCAGTGCTGGTAACTGTTTGCTATGATGACAACATCTGCCGTGCACTCCACCTGAACATTACAGGTGAAGTGTTTGATTTCAACATCAATCTGCAAGGTATGGTTTTTTAATCTTGGTGTTTTATATTTCTCTTTATTTGCAGTTCCAAGTTTTGAGGTTAGAAGTGTTGATACGAATTTCAATGTGTTGCGTACAATTTTTCAAAAGGCAAAAGTGAAGACCCACAAAAGTTGCAAATTCAAAAGCTGAAAGTTTGCAAAAAGAAGTCACAGAAATAGTTTACCTATTTGTGTTTTAATCTGTAATTTTGCAACAATAGGTCTTGTTATGGAGAATGTAATCGTACTCTGAAATGACCTCCAAATATTGCAAATTCACAGTGGACAACACTACAAAGTGTATTTAATATATAGGAAGCTTTTTTAAAAGCAGTATTTTCAAGTAATAACTACATTGAACTTTCAATATAAATATCAAAGCATAGTGGAAGTAATCATTATGCAACCATATTTTAACAGAGAAAAAACATCGACCGTGAGCACAATTATCTATGCTGATTCACTCTAATCTGTATTTAATTTTTATGTGGTAAAATCTCCTATTTGAGCTACTTACGTTTCTAATCTTGTACTGTTAGCAGTGAAAATCACTATCTGTTCTTGACAGTAACTTACAACCTCAAGTGCTTAAAATCTGATTTTTTTTTTAACCATATGTCTTGAACACCAAATCAAACCAAACAAGTGATCTTCAGTTGGACGCAGGGTTCCCTTTGTTAATGGGCATTCAGAAAGCCATCCTTTGTCTGTTTTGAATCACTACTATAAGCACATAGTATAAGATAACTATTTTTGACAAAGTGGTTACTTTCATTGAAACAAAAACAAAATATGTAGCTGCTGGAAATCTGAAGCAAAAACAGAAAATGCTGGAAATATTCAGCAAGTCAGGCACAGCATCTGTGGAGAAGTGAAGATAATGGCCGGAAATTTCCTGCAACAATGATATTGGTGACAAATGCCTTAAGTTAGACCATTGTGCGCCGCGATACTCCAGTGGCGAACCTACTCTAAAATTTACTAAGAATCTGATTTGAATGCACCACAGTGAGGATAGTGGCAATTCAGGGAGCTCAGAAGTGGGGCCACCAGTCAGAACTATTCTTTTACTCACTAATTTTCTCATTATGGTGGCAGGTTCTATGTTGAATTTAGTCACAAAGAAGGAGGAAGATTATACTAAAAGTTTGACTTTGTTGAGAGTGTCACAGCAGCTACTGAAAGTATAAAAATCTGGGTGATTTTTCACTGTTAAGCTAGACTGGTGCTCTCTTTACAGAAAATGATGTTGCCTAACCCTTGTGCATGGTACAATACAGTTGTTGGTCCTAGGGTAGAGAAAGAGATGTTGAACAGAATTTCAAAACAGTGGAATTTTCAACTACTGTTGCTTGGCCTTTTAGCCAATTCCTTTTTTAAGAATCTATAGTGTATGAGAGTCAATTTGAACCCAGTTATATTGCTCCGAACGCATTCTATAACTTCAATTAAGCAACAATAAACAATTCAATTTTACATTAGATTATCTTGATTTTCTGTAACTTTATGTAACTTCTAAGTGAAATTTGAAAACCAACTCATTCTTCATCCATGTTAAAGTCATTTGTTACTTTGTCCTGAAAGTTTGTTTTGATCTAGGGAAGTTTGTATCCAATATTATTACGTTTATCATTTCTCATTATAGTTCTACAACAAAAATTTATCTTAATTCTGAAGACCTATTTTTGTTGTTTCCTTAGACGTGCCAAAACATGGGAAATTCAGAGAGCCAGAATGATAGTGAACGAGCATTTTCTGGAGATGAACGTGCTGGTCTGGCGCGCAAACATATGTCTCGATCACTTCGTATTCCATCTAAAACCTCACGAAGAGCCAGGCCTGCCTCTGCAGTCAGGATTACGCACAGAAATTCTGAAACTAGCACTAAATCTAGCAGCACTCCCAGCATCCCCCAATCACTGGCAAGAGATGGCCTGGACACAGGTAATCCAGGAAACCTTAATAATGCTTTGGCAGAAGACTTTACTCATCCCTCTTGGATAGGTAGAATAGGTAAAAGTGTAAGGCCTGTGTCTTACCATACAGGTTCTTCAGTTTCCAGTGCCAGACGGAGAAGTACTGTGCAGACACTACATTCTAGGGATGAACTTGATATTTGTTTGGACAAGCATATTGTCCAGGGTATACAGAATTTTGATGAAATAAGGTTGGACTCCGCTTCCCAAGCAAAAGTTGGAGATCTGCATCCAGTTACTAGAAATGGAACAACTGTTTTAGAAAGCACAAATATCAGAAAAAAACGATCCAAATCCGCTGACATGTGGCGACAAGATAGCATGGAATTCTCCTTATCCGATCTTAGTCAGGATCGGTTAACCAGCACAGAAGATCTGTTGGATAATACTGATGACAAGGAATATGAGGAAAGTAGGTTAGTAAACAGTAATTCCATGGATTTGGAACAATTGAGTGGAAGCCAACGTGCCAACTCTCTAAATGAACTATATAGTCAGAAACTAACTGGTGCAAGCACGAACAGGACACGGAGAAATAGATTTTTGACGTACTGTCGGAATTTGAGGGCCCACTCACATGGTACAATGCAGTCAGAAAATACAAATACAGTGACATGGTCTGTTGGAGGAGATGCAAGTGTACCTTCATATGCTGCCTCTACACTCCCCTGCAGGAAGTCCCATTGCCTTTCTGAAGGAGCCTCTAAAGGACGATTAAGCCACATTAATGATCAGAACAGAACCATGCATGTCAGAAGGTCCAAAACAACACAGGTAATTCATTTTTAAATAGGATAAAAGTAATGTAAGCTTTTATTCAGTAGTTAAATAGTACAATAAGTGGTACAGGTTAATTGTAGACACTTGTAGGATTATGGGTTTTGGGCCAGCATGTGTAAAACAATCAACAATGTTCTGAAAATGAGGGGATGTCATTTTATTTTTCTATCTTTTATTTAGCTGTGGCCAGAAAGTTCCTCAAATAATTGTTTTTTTATAAAACAACCAAATTCAATTAACATTTACCAGTATGATTACAGCTGTGATGGGCTTGTAGGAACAGCCATCTGTATATTCTTGCAAGCTGCAAAGTATTACCTCTGGCTAGTTTGTTATAGTACCATGCTGATGGGCACCAACAGCCTGAAATGGGTTTATGGAATACTTGTGACCCAGAATAATATGTGCTACTTGGCTGCTGTTGTGTATATATAATATGAAGCTTATTTCGTGTACATAAGATGATCTAATCGCAACAACTTTCCAAGATACCACTGACAGTTTAAAAAAAGAATGAAAATCAAAAGCTACGTGCGCTCTGCTTGTGAGCTGTAAATACTGCAGTTACTCACTGTGAAAGCTCCTAAATGCCATACATTAGCAATACAAAAAAATGCGCAACTTCATTGTTGCTAAACAACAGTTCAAGAAAAAGAATTCTGCAACCCACACGAACCTTAAACAATCATAACCCAAGCTGAGGAAACCTTGCTGCTTCCAACTTCCTGGGTGCTGCTATATATTACCCATTCTTTGTTCTTTGTGTGAAGAATTTCCTGAAATCAGTCCTAAAATTGCACTTGTTTAATCCAGTGTCACCTTGTCCTAATGGCATAGTTTAATTATGTTCCTGATTTAATTTCCTGATTCCATTTACTATTGTATATAACTCTGAGATCCTTTTATGGTCTCTCCTTTTTGAGGCTGAATAGCCCAAGTTAAAATAGTTAACGTAAAGTAAAGACATCTGTTTATGTAACCACAAATACATTGATATGCACACTCAATGGGGGTTATTCTCGAACGTACTTTGTATTCTGTTCGGTAATTCAGATCAGTATAATTACAGGCTTCTTATGGGCAATATACTTGGGTGGAGCACTGTGTCAGAATGTTTATCATTGCTGGGGAAAGATTATTTGAAATTAATTATATTTGTAAAATCTGTTACTTCACAAAATCCAAGCAGCACAAAACAATGCCAGCTGAAATTTAGTTTTAAATTTTGTTTCAAATTCTTCCAGGTATATGAGTGTATCATATGCAGGCATCACCCACTCGTGTTGAAATATAACCAGTAATTGCAAGAGAATTACACACCTAACACACAGAGAATGGCAAGAGATCACTGCAGCCACGTAACCCTGAATCACTCTCAGTTCTCCACGTCACTGTCCAAGCCAGCAGTCATATATATATATTTCTTTACAACAAAAATATTTGTTAAAAATATTTTTCTGTTGCTTATTGCCATGCCGAGTGCATTCCTTCTCGCCCTCTCCCTGGATAATGTGACTAACATTTGTCTGATGTTTTTCTTCCTTCCATTTCCTCTCCTGGGATGATGGCTCATGCTGCAGTATAATTCCATGGATGACAGCAACCCTTTTTTATATCACCCAAATGCTTCATTTCTGTTCATGGTCAATGAATGTCATTTGGTTGTTTGACAATAGGGGCCACCACGACTGAGCCTGATCCTGCCCTCATTTTGCATTCAGCTAGGTGCACTGCCAACAGGGCTTTTTTGATAGCAATCGGGGTGGAGCCTTTGTGATCTTTTTTCTCCTTCCCCCATCCCACCCCATAGTTTGAGACCCTGAGGTCAGTTGAAATGCCCCTGAGCAACCAGGTTAACTCGGTGAAGAACAGGGGATTGGACACGGGACCTTTGTGATCAGCATACTTAAATATCACAATGTAGGGCATTTAGCTACTGAGCTAACAGATGTGACAGTCACATAAATGTATTTATTTTAATGTGAATGCATTGTGTAATTAGTATACTGCATAGTGTGAAGTAACCTACAGTTTCATTCACTTTGGAATAAACATTCAGCATCATCTGCAATAGTCTTCTTGTACAAGGGGCCTATCCATAATTCCTTGCATTTGCTATTTCGCAAGTTTGATTTTGTCCTGTGTCCTGATAACAGTGCATTTATTTAGTGTTCCTTAGTGAGGTTGTATAGGACGCCAATCAAAATTAGAATGTTCACAATTCTTTTTCATGGTTGCATACTGCTTATTACTGAGAGCGGGAAGTGATTGCGACATGAATTCTTGTCTGCAATAGGAAACTAGGGTTTGGTAAACTCAGTGGTAACATCCTGGTTTTGGAAACCTAACTATAATGGTAGGTGACTTTTACAGCTACAAACGAGTCATTAAATTATCTGTGTATTAGTATTATGAGATAGTTATTCAAAGTAATATTTCAAGTTAAGCCTGAGTGCACACAATACTTTTTAATGACAGAAAGTCTTGGAAATTGGTGGAATATGGATATTGCATATTTTTATGTCTGCAGGTTTGGAGTAAAACTAAGGCTATTGTAAAATGACGTGTGTTACAGCACTTCATTTCTTTATCATACTCCACATGAAAAAGTTATTGTATACCATGTAGTATTTCTGGAAATTGGTAGAGGAGGAGTCTGAACATCTTGCTATAACAGCAGCCACAATGGCCTAGTTTAGCAATAAGCCACCCAAAGCAGAAAGTCCCAGGCTCCATTCCTGGTTTGTAGGAAGTGTTTGCATTGGCTCTGGAAGGGAAAATTCAGCTGGAGTTTTCACTCCTGATTACTTTCCAATAACTTCTGCTGGAAAGTGCACCTGTGCAGATAGTTGGCTGAAAATGGGATTGCAAAGCTACTATGGTGGATAGCCCGTGATATTTGCTGCCCATGAAGAACATTGACTTGGGTGAGGTACAGTAGAACTATACCCCAGCAACAGTCAGTATATTCAGGTAAAGAGGGGACAAAATTAGCAAAGAAAAACCCACGTCACTGCAGATTGTAGCAGATTCCCAGCCCGTCATCACTGACCATCTTCATGATGTTTCAATTCTCCAAATTAAGAATGTTTCGTGGGAAAATAGAATTCTTTAAACATTGGAGGAGTAAGGGGAATTTAGGTTTGATTTCTCCCCCACTTTGTTGATTTTCCAACTAGCATT
Source organism: Squalus acanthias (assembly GCA_030390025.1). Lineage (NCBI taxonomy): Eukaryota > Metazoa > Chordata > Chondrichthyes > Squaliformes > Squalidae > Squalus > Squalus acanthias. The sequence continues at coordinate 94,283,374 of CM059429.1, forward strand.
GTGTCACTATGTAGAGACCGTGAATAATAACCAGGTTCTTTCTGCGATTGGAGTGAGAGATGTCTCCAGACTTTTCTGGTGCATCTCCTAGAAGATGGTAGTGGCGATGGTAGAGGCTTAATAGCAAATTACCTGACTACTCTTGTTTCCCAGGTGCGTGGAAGATAAATGGGGAACAATTAAAGTAAATAACTTCATAGTTGAGGAAGGATAGTTTTCACAATTAATGTGCTCAGGAAAGAATAGAGGGCTGTAATGATAAGCTTGAGAATAGACTCAGCTGAAGTAACTTGCAAACTTTGTGAAAGAGTGGAAGATAAAATAAATGTTATTGAACCTGGAATTACTACAAATTTATGTGTATTAGCTTTGTATTTAGATTATTTTGTATTTTTCCTCTTTTAACTGTAACAATATATTAGAGAAATCAACTGACCAACTGTAGTTGTATGTTTTTGTACATGTTTTTATGTAGGATGTTACAACAGGAGATGGAAGTGAATGTGCAGATAGTGGTATTGATGGTGCGACAACAGATAATGACCGTCTTTCCCGCTATTCCAATATTACCAGTTCGACATGCCCTCCCTCCACTTTTAATCGTGGGTTAATTGGTAGTGAGATTGGTTCAGCAGGAGACGCACTTCGCCAGGGGGTGTATGAGAACTTTAGATGTACATTGGAGTCAAATGTCGTCAACACAGAAAATCCAGAAGAAGCAGAGTCAGCTTTGAGTGATGAACAAAGTAGTGGCACCCTCAGCTCCCCAGGACAGTCAGATATTCAAACTACAGAGCAAGGGACTGTGCGAAAAGCAGGCTCACTTGCTGTGAAGAACTTTTTAGTCCACAAGAAAAATAAAAAAGTGGAATTGGCCACACGAAGAAAATGGAAATACTATTGGGTATCATTAAAAGGTACAGTTTAATTTCTGCTGTTCTTTTTTTTTTGAGAAAACCCATTGCATGAATTCTTAACTACGAAATGAAGTTAAACGCTGCACAAAATAAATTGTGCTTTTCTGTTTGCTATTGTTGGTGGTATTTTTAGTTGTAAATATTTTTAGTATTTGCATTGTGAAATAAAAGCTTACTCTACACTTACTTTCGCTTTATTCTAATATACTGCATTCTTCAAAAAGCTAACAATTATCTACCCGTAACATGCTAGATTCTGGACTGGATCATCCTCAGTCTTATCGCCTATTTTTGGATGTAATTTAGACGTAAAATAGCGGATAATGCGATAGAGAAGCTTAGCACCAAATTTCTGCTGATCCTGAAGGGTTTTACAATTTTCTTCCATCCTTAATCATAGTCACTTGCAGCGCCTGCCGAAAACCTGCCGTCAGCCTGCAACTGGTGAAAAAAGTGTACAACTTCCCTCCCCCGATGCCAGTCACCACTCTCACAAAACAGTGCCTCTACTAAAGTGCTGTTACAGGTTGCTGGAGATGCTGGCAAATCAGAATTGTTGGATGGTGGCTACTTTGAATTTTTATTTTGCTGAATAGAACCATTAACTGTGAAAGCCTATAGTCATGAAACTCTCTGAAGCTGAATTTAGGGAACGGTTGGATCCTTGCCGAAGAAGTTGAAACTTTGATTTTGGCATTTTTGGATCCCCGCACCTATTGCCTCACCCCAGCTATGCCCCTTCCCCTTATACCTCTGTTTTGATGCGGAGATGCCGGTGTTGGACTGGGGTGGACAAAAGTGAGAAGTCGCACAACACCAGGTTATAGTCCAACAGTTTTATTTGAAATCACAAGCTATCGGAGCGGCTGCTCCTTCGTCAGGTGAAGGTCACCTGACGAAGGAGCAGCAGCTCCGAAAGCTTGTGATTTCAAATAAAACTGTTGGACTATAACCTGGTGTTGTGCGACTTCTCACCTCTGTTTTGAAGAGGGGATGATGAGTTTCAACAGGTAGCACTAAGGGATGTGACTTTTGGTAAGGCAGCATAGGTGCCATTTAGCATTAACCGACAGATACCTACTTCACGATGTATGCCAACCCAGGGCCTATCTGAACTTGTCAAGATGCCAATGCATCAGAAGATTGTACTTCCCATGGGAGACCATAATAGAGTTATGCTAGCTGCAGATCTGGAACCTACATTAAACTGAACCACGGCACTACAGTGACCATCTGTCACAATCAGTCAGCGTCAGGCACTCAATTTCTACTTGCACAGTATTTACAGCACAGAAACAGGCCATTTGGCTCAACAGGCAACAGTTGATCTAGCCTATGTCACATTAGTCAATTGGCAGCCCACCCTTGTAAAAAGAAGGTAACAGATGCTCTGTTTTGCAGAACAATCTAATTTATCTCTTTCCCAATGGACATAGCTCATCAACAGGAAAGGATAATACAAGTTGATAGAGTGGCTGTGATTTCCTCAAGTTGAACTGTAGAGGACTAATTTGCAGGGTTATAGGTGAAAAAACTGGGGAGTGGGACTGTTTGGATAGCTCTTTCAAAGAGCCGGCACAGGCACAATGGGCCGAATGACGACCTCCTGTGCTGTAAGTTTCTATAATTCTTTCTATTTCTATGTCCTCTATATTGTGAACTTTGTGGATTTCCTTCCCTCCGTCCTAAGATCCAGGCTTTCCTTTTCCTTATTTCATCAATAGGATTTCCATTGCAAACTTTGTGAATTTTGAGGCTTTGTGGCCCGATGAACAAGCCTCTGACATCTTCTGTGACTTCAAAGTATTTAGAATAGCTGCCCTGGAACTTCTTGCTGTTGCAGCCACTTAAACACTGCAACAGCACTGGATTTCGCTCCCACCCAGAGGGAGATCACCAATAGAGGGCACAAATAGCACGGGGTGATTGCCTGGAAGAGTGTTGTCAGGTGCTCTCAATTTGCACCTGACAATATTTCTTTCCATAGATAGTGAGACATGAGGGGGTCGACACATGGTAAAAAGCCAGCATCAGTGTGTAGCAGCAGGTACTGATAGTAGGGACAGCCCAGAAGACAGCTCACCGGAGGACAAAGTCCTCTCCCAGCTCTGCTGAGGATGACGCAGATGTGGACTTCATGGGCCCAGCCATGAAAAGAACACTGCTGGTCTCACACAAGCCGTTATATAAGGTGTTGGAAGGCCTGCCAAGGAGTTTCAGCACTATGGCTGTCTATAGAGGAGTCTGCTTCCAGCCTGTGTGGTGGCATCTCGCATGGTGTCAGCACTCTGCAGTCTACCCTGGAGAATATGGTCACCTTAAAGGATGCTGGAGCGGGCCCGAACCAAAGTAGTCAATGTCACCAGCCTTTGCAGAGTTGGTAGAAGCTCAAACGGCTGCCATCCAGGCTCTGGGCTCCACCTTGGAGAGACTTGGGATGTTCTACTACGTTAAAGGCACTATGCAAATACAAGTTGCTGTTGTTGTTGACTGGTGAACCGAATAGATGGGGGCTTTCGAGGAGTCACTCATCTTTTGCAGTCTGTTCTTCTGCAGAGTGATGGAAGTGATGAGCTCCAGCCACACTGGAGTGGCAGTGCTGTGATGGGAGCAGAAGTGTTGTCCTTTCTCAGGATGCCAACATGTTTGGTCCTTCGTCCATCCCGTCAACCAGTGGTTGCCATGGTACCAGCAAGTTAGCTGGGCCAGACTGTCTTGGCTGCAGCCGGGCCCTCACAGGCTCGAGCACCCAGAAATCACCAGATATCGCTGAGCCACTGTGGCAAATCCCTGAGCGCTCTCCTGTTGACTGTTGAGGTCATTGGGGAAGGTGATGTACCGTTGAGCCTTGGCGAACAGGGCATTGGTAACCCCTTTAACGCAGCTGTGTACTGCACATTGGGAGATGCAGCTGATGTCCCCTGTAGCAGACTGAAAGCAGCCATTGGCAAAGAAGGCCGTGGTGACTTTAACAGCCACAAGCTAAGCATGCTGACTGGTCCAGCAGGCAGCAGGTCCTGTTTTAGGAGGATGCAGAGGTGCTGAGACAGCCTGCTTGGTGAAGTGCAGCCTTCTGAGTCACTGCTCTTCAGATAAATCCAAGGAAGGGACTCTTGGCCTGTACACACTGTGCGCTGAGAATGGCCTCCTATGAGCTACTCCCGCCTGTCCACTGATGGGCACAGCTACTGCTGGTGCTAGTTGCTGAAGCGACTGTTGCTGCCCCTCTTCCACCAAGTGTTCCTCCATCCAGAAGAAACTAGCAGTGATAACACTTGTGACAAGCACAGAGAGTTTACTGAGGGCGATGAGGTCAAAAAAGTGGGAAAGAAGCGATCCGGTAGCTGGAAACACTCCTGGCAAAACAGACAGCAAATAGATCCTGTTTATATATAAGGGCCGATTTTTATCCCTGTGCTCCAGTGGCAACGAGTCGTGTAGATGGTTCAGATAATGGTTGTGCAGCTCTTTCTCCGTTCCCAATGCACTCCCGCGTGCTGTCATTTTAACGGCCTGGTGTTCTGCAGCATTGGGGCCACATTCCGCAGGCACGCGGGGGCCTCGTTAATATTTAAATGTTGGGGTCCTTTGATGCAATTTTACCTGCTGATCCGTGCCGGATGCACCAGTGAAACCCGGCGACTCGCAAGAGCAGAACAGAAGTCGTCCAGAAAATTTATTTTTTTTGGTTTCCTTTTGGGCCAGGGGGAGCAGGAGTGCTCCTTTAGGCTCCATAAGGAAAGCTTGGGCCTCCTCTGCCCCAGGGTTCCCTCCCACTCCCCTGACCGTGATCACCTCTTGACTGCACCTCCCCCGAACCACTTACCCTATGCCAGGCACTATTCCCCTGGGGTTCGGTGGGGACCCGACTTGAGACACAGAAATGAGGCCCAGGAGTTAAAATCTTCCAGGACTCGGGCTGTGGGGGCTCAGGCACTTTGCTGCACACACAACTCGTGTCTGGAGTTAAAATCCAGGCTACAGCTTCAGTGGCTCTGAGACACTGATCCTGCCAGGTTGTACTGGTGGGTCAGCCACTGGGCTTCACTTCTCCGATTTTTAGTCGAAATGGGGTTGGGGTCCAAACTGCGTCATAGGACCCTGATTTTATATATTGGTGAGGCCCCTCCCTCCCCACGGCGTACGCCTCTCCCAAATCAAAAAACGGCGCGGTTAAAATGGTGACGGCGGGTGCACATGTGGAACTAATCGGGAAGCTCGCGCCTGCCATTTTAACCACATGCCCACCCTGATCCTGTAGGGTGGACAGGATTAAAATCTGCCCTGTATAGATCAGGAAGGTGCCTAGCACTATTAAGCTGATCTCAGCTGAGGCACTGTCAAAAGTGCTACAGTTAGCCTCAGTGCCTCTGGGTTTGTGTTCCTGTTTGCCATCCAGTGCCCCTGCTGGAAGTGTGCATATTTGGATAAAAGGTGAGGATTGGATCAGACTTGGCTGTGATGTCTCACCTAGTAGAATATTTGACTGCTATTCACCATCAAGGCTGATGCCTGAATAATGGCCAGTTGGATGAGGTACTGGAGGGTAGTCCAGCAAGGAGTTCACATCTTCATGAGAGGAGGGAGAAAATTGACCAGGAAAAATACATAAATCTAATAAGTGCTTGGCAGCCATAAGTACACCTTCTGGAAAGTATAAAGCACTTAAAAAATACCCGTCAATTTGCCTTATAGTTTAGAACATTGTGCAGAAAATAGTTGATATACATGAATAATTAATGTCAATTAAATTTAATTCATAACATTATTTCCCTTTTTCAACTTTAGGTTGCACCTTATTTTTTTACGATGCAGATGGGAGATCAGGAGTGGACCAGAATAGTGTACCAAAGCACATGGTTTGGATCGAAAATAGTATCGTTCAGGCTGTGCCTGAACATCCAAAGAAAGATTATGTGTTCTGTCTCAGTAATTCCCTTGGGGATGCTTTCTTATTTCAGGTTTGTCGTCTATCATTTGTCTTTCTGGTATTTCTCATTTTAAATGTTGATTAACAGACCTCTGATATTGTAATATTACTGTCTCAAGAAAATGTAATATATATTTTTACTGTACTTAACAGTGCGTCTCAATAACTAAACTTGTACAAGTAGATCAAGTTAAGTTTTTACACTTGTTACTGAAAACAAAGCAAACTGCATATATTTTAATACAGAATGTTTTGACTGATTACATGTTGAATTTGAGTTGTCCTTCCTTGCATATTTTTGCCCTGGATTCATCCAGCCTCTTTTATCCATGATTATCCAACTAATTTCATAACTCCAAACAGACTCTGGGCTGAAATGCAACGATTTCTAAAGTTGATATGTATAATTTCTTCACATTAACTCTTGGACTACTATGGAATTCCAAGGTGCCTTGAGTGGCTAATAAGGTTTTCAGTTCATACACTATGGCACTGAAATAAATCCTTTTACAACAATAATGTACACTTGTTTTAGGTTTAAGCACTATACCAGTTTGCTTGAGCCGCTGGGATCCAATTGTTCAATTGACAGGTAGAACCTACATTGTAAAAACTGTCCTTTGATTGTCTGATAACAGACTCTTAAGGGTTATGTTTCAGCCTATTGCGGCTCATTATGAACATGAACTTGTCACAGATGTAATCATGTCAAATTTTTTATTGGTTGTGCCAACTTTTCATATAATGGGGGTAATTTTACCCCCCAAAAACAGATGGGTTTGGGTCAGGTGGGAGGTTAAAAAGTTAAAAATCTGAAACAGGAACCCAACCCAACCCGTCTACTTCCGGTTTTAACAGAGGCGGGATGAGGGGCAGGCGACCAATCCATTCTCAGGAGACGGATCGGTCATTGAAACCTTTTAAGGAGGCTGCGTACCTTAATTTAAAAATTATTTCTATTTTTAACCACTGTGGTCCGGGTTTCCCGGGCCTCAGGAAAACCGACAGGTAAAAACAGGTGAGAAAGGCTGGATCCATGAGTTAAGTGCCTTTACAGCATTGCTTGTGGGCTATGAGGAGCAGGTGTGTTTCCTCCCAGCCCAACCAGCAAACCTGTAAAACACCCCCACACCTCCACGATCTCCCCCTAACCCCCCTACATGATCACCCGATATCCCCCGTGATCTCCGGCTCTCTCGTGAACCTTCGTTGCACTCCCTCTATGGCAAGTATATCCTTCCTTAGGTAAGGAGACCAAAATTGTACACAGTACCCCAGGTGTGGTCTCACCAAGGCCCTATATAATTGGAGTAAGACTTCTTTACTCCTGTACTCAAATCCTCTTGTAATGAAGGCCAGCATACCATTTGCCTTCCTAATGGCTTGCTGCACCTGCACATTCACGTTCAGCCCTGGCGATGTTGAACCCCAACAACTATGAAACTTACCTGATCCTCGGCTATGGCCTTTTCTGGAGGCTTCTCCGCCTGACAGTTAGTCAAGCCTGTCAATCAGGCTGACTTCCGGGCAGGAAATCTGTTTCAAAAAATAAAAACGCATGCCATGGAGTTAGAACTCCACACCATTAGGGGGAAACCCACCCTTCCAGGTTTCCCGACCACCTCCCCCCTGCTCCGAAACCCCACCCCAGTAAATATCTGGGCCCGTGCTTCATTGTCATATCGGAAACACTACTAATTATCGAGTTGTAAACAAACCTTGGGTTGTGCCAAAGCACTTTACAGCCAATTAATTACTTTTGAAGTATGGTCACTGTTGCTATGGTGACAAATGTGACAATTAATCTGTGCACAGCAAGGTCCTATCACAGCAATGATATAAATGACCAATTAATCCATTGAGATAATGCTTGGGATGTTGTGGACAAAGTTAATACTCCTTTCTGGGTTATATATTTAAGTAGACTACTAGAAAGTATGCTTTACAAAAATAATTTTATTCTGAAAATCACATTTTATATTTAGGAAAACTTAAGGAATCAAAAATGTGATATTTACCGAAAATCAACTGCTTCTTGAGTGTTTGGCTGTTGAAATAATCCATTTAACTAAACAAATATTACCATTTTAATGCTGAGAATTTGGTCCATTGGTCTACTAGGAAGCCTTTAATATCTGACATAAAATTACATTTAAATTTAAGTGAACTCTTTACTGTCTTTGGTATACTGTACATGCATGCACATCCAAAATAGTTTTTCATAGGAATGTGAATAAGTTTGTATTTGAAGTAAAAAGTAATTAACAGATACAGTGTTAAGTAAGCTGTAGCAGTGAGCAAAACAAACTTGAATGTGCCTTGTGTGATTGATTTCTGCAGGAGTGAACTATTGAACTTGCCCCATTGTGGTTTGAATTGTTAAATTAAAAATTCATAAATAGTGAAACCTACCACTTTCACAATTTTTATAGTTTGGTGGCCATCTCTGGATAGATTCCCACAAGAATTACTGTTACATATAGAATGCCTCATAGTACCTGCCTCTTACAACTCCCCCCACTGTTCCATTGAGTTGAGTGACCTACTTGTTAAAAATAGTCTGTAGGTTGTCTTTATATTATACATGGAAAATGCTAGAACGACAAGAGTAGATTTTTCTGCATCTGAAAAGTGAAAGGTTGCTATTACTGTATGGGTGTGTTAGAACTGAGGAGTTCTTCAGAAGAGTCTGCCCTGGGAACATTAAACTCTCTTTTCCAGATGTTGACATTGCAATATATGTGGGTAGAACAAATGAAGGACAGAGACACGATGAGTTACTAGTCTTGTGTGCTTGTTTACTAGGCCAGAGCGAACTGAGCATGCTCATACTGAACCATGTGATAATACATTACAGACATATCTGCAGTATATTTCCAGCATTTTATGTTTATATTTCAGATTTCCTTCTTTTCACCGTTACATTATGCAGTATTCCATCATGTTACAAACTGAGTATATACTTTCAAAATTTATAACTCCAGTACTCATTTCTCAGAATTTCACCAACAAAGATCCTATATCTCTCACTGATACTGCTATAATTTCCCTGTTCCGCTGTAGTTTCCTGCTTCAGTTACTAGAGTGACACATTTTGCCGCAACAATCAATATTTTTAATAATTGTATAGCTGGAGCTACAACAGTGTAAAGAAAAAATAATGTAATTTATTTGTTACATGTAGTATAACGGGAAATGTTGGCATCAAGCCAGCTTCACTAAAATTCTGAATTCAGTGGTGTAAAGGAAATAACTGTGGATTTAGAAAAAATAAACAGCTTGTATTTATAACAGCAAAGGTAATTTCTTCCCTAATTAACATTTACTGAGGCACTAGACAAGAATGTTGGACACACCCTGCAGAACTGAGAGGAAAAGCTTTGACCTACAGGAAGCTTGGTTAGCACACTGTTTCAAAAGCCTTAATTCTGTCTGCAGGATGGGCAGAGCAGTCTGATCATGTTCTAAAAACCTTGAGGAAGGGGTTTATACCTCCCTGTCTGATAAATGAAAGAGGTTTCTTCAATTGTAAGAGGGTCGTCAGCATATCCCTCTCTCGCTGCCAGTCTGAGTGAGTGAAGCAATCTACGGTCTTGACCTGTGGCCCATTGTCTGGAACCTTTTTCACTTGGAACCTTTCTAGAGGAGAAATTGTTCCTAGAGGTTTTTAAAATTTAAAATTTAATTTTTTTTCTTACTTTTCCTTTATCTCTCTTAATCCAGTCTTTCGTTCCCTCTCTTTATTGCTCTTTCTGTATGTAATTTGACTCTAATTCACCCTATTTCATTCTCCACGTTCCTCTGTTTCTTTCCTTATCCTTAAATTCCATTGATTAATGAGATAGACTGTTGGTCCCATCGTTCACCAAGGTCCCAGATCAGCTTGCACTTCCAGAAATTAGCGGTGCAAAAAATCTCTCGGCTCAAGGGTGAGAAAAAATATACAACAAACGGGGCAGAGTCTGGGCCAGTGTTTCAAAACTAAACGTGTAACAAACTTGTTCAAGTCTTACAGATCGATTAATGTAATAATTCTAATAAAAACGTACACCTCTAAACAAGAGCATGCTAAAAAGAATTGCTGAACTATCTCACAAATATCCATGCCTGTTCTTGCAGCTCAGATTGTTGCTACACACTCAAATGTTACTCCCATTTTTGGTAAAGCTTTTTTCTTCTGACTGTAGTTATAAGCTAAGAACAGGGAGTTATTCCTGTTATGTATTTCCATTGTGAAATGGACTCTGACCACTATGTGTCACTTAAAATGAATGGAGCAACTGTGTGCGGATTGAGAAAAAATGGCCGGTGTTGCATTGGATTTACGGTAAATGCTGCAGACATGGTTGTTGTCCAAGGAGGTATGTCAGTTGTCAGTGAGACTGGGATTAAAAATAATAAATACAATGTAGGTTCCAGTGTATTTGTATTTCCCATCTGATGTACATTAATCTACTGTACAAAATGTTAATATGCGTAACAACAAATTAGTTAAAACCTTAAATGACTAATATGTTTTATTGTGATGTTTTTAATTGTAACATTGGATAATCAGTTTAATACCTGAAAAGTTATATTTTTCTTTCCCACAAACAAAAGTTACACATTTTATTTCATTTTTTCACCTTCTATTGGTTTCTTTCTAACATCATGATGTAGAATTAGAGGGCTTATATCTGGGGCTGGTAATTGATGGAAAATAAACCACTGATGAGCAGAGTTTGCAGAGCTCATGAGTGCTGCGCGCACCTTTGAGTTACAGCATGAGTGGATTGTTTTCCCCACACTCTCGTATAAATCTGTTTTAATTCTGCCTCTTTCTTTCTGTCTGTCTCTGTCTTTCTGACTCTTTTTCTGTCTCTCTTGCTTTCTTTCTCTTTCTCTCTGCCGCTCTTCAGTACCACTTTGGGGATATTGGCTATTTTAGTCATGGAATCAGATTATGTGACGTGGTCCTTCATGTTTTCTTCCCAGTCTCCTTGTGATCTGCAAATTGTCAGTTGCCCAGTCCTCCTACAACGTTGTCTTGTTGCTTCCCCATCATCCAGATCCAGCATCTCTGTGAAATCTCAACCAACAAATAAATGAAGTAAAGGTTTTATAATTCTGGTCCGTGATTTGGTCCTGGATGCTTTCTTTGTCTTCCAATTGATTTTTGACATATTTTATGTCTTCACATACACATGTGCTTATATTTCCTTGTCAATGTTTCTGATCCAATCAGCAGCAGTGTGACTGATCACGTGAAGCAATTGGCCACTTAGTAAATGTAGCACCATTGTGCTCAAAACCACAAGTGTTGTATGAAATATTGTGATTGCAGTAGGAAGAAATGAGAATTTTGTTTATGTCTCTCTTGGTGCTGCAGACTTCCAAAAAGCTGGAATTCTAATATTTGGTTCCTGCTCTTGTTTAAAATATGCATCCTCTTGCCAAAGCTTGGTCCTGCAGAAGTTTTTTTTAAAAATTCGTTTATGGGATGTGGGTGTCGCTGGCAAGGCCAGCATTTATTGCCCATCCCTAATTGTCCTAGAGAAGTTGGTGGTGAGCCGCCTTCTTGAACCGCTGCAGTCCGTGTGGTGAAGGTACTCCCACAGTGCTGTTAGGTAGGGAGTTCCAGGATTTTGACCCAGCAACTATGAAGTATCGGCGATATACTTCTAAATCAGAATGGTGTGTAACTTGGAGGTGGTGGTGTTCCCATGCGCCTGCTGCCCTTGTCCTTCTAGATGGAAGAGGTCGCGGGTTTGGGAGGTGCTGCCGAGAAGCAGTGCATTTTGTAGATGGTACACACTGCAGCCACGGTACACCGGTGATGGAGGGAGTGAATGTTTGAGGTGGTGGATGGGGTGCCAATCAAGCGGGCTGCTTTGTCCTGGATGGTGTTGAGTTTCTTGAGTGTTGTTGGAGCTGCACTCATCCAGGCAAGTGGAGAGTATTCCATCACACTCCTTACTTGTGCCTTGTAGATGGTGGAAAGGCTTTGGGGAGTCAGGAGGTGAGACACTTGCCGCAGAATTCCTAGCCTCTGACCTGCTCTTGTTGCCACAGTATTTATGTGGCTGGTCCAGTTAAGTTTCTGATCCAGTTAAGTTTCTGATCAATGGTGACCCCGAGGATGTTGATGGTGGGGGATTCGGTGATGGTAATAATGTTGAATGTCAAGGGGAGGTGGTTAGTCTCTCGTTTGTTGGAGATAGTCATTGCCTGGCACTTGTGTGGCGCGAATGTTACTTGCCACTTATCAACCCAAGCCTGAACGTCATCCAGCTCTTGTTGCATGTGGGCATGGACTGCTTCATTATCTGAGGAGTTGTGAATGGCGCTGAACACTGTGCAGTCATCAGCGAACATCCCCATTTCTGACCGTATGTTGGAGGGAAGGTCATTGATGAGGCAGCTGAAGATGGTTGGGCCTAGGACACTGCCCTGAGGAACTCCTGCAGCAATGTCCTGGGGCTGTGATGATTGACCTTCAACCACCACAACCATCTTCCTTTGTGCTAGGTATAATTCCAGCCAGTGGAGCGTTTCCCACCCCGATTCCCATTGACTTCAGATTTACTAGGGCTCCTTGATGCCACACTCAGTCAAATGCTGCCTTGATGTCAAGGGCAGTCACTCTCACCTCACCTCTGGAATTCAGCTGCTTTGTCCATGTTTGGACCAAGGCTGTAATGAGGTCGGGAGCTGAGTGGTCTTGGCAGAACCCAAACTGGGCATCAGTGAGCAGGTTATTGGTGAGTAAGTGCTGCTTGATAACACTGTCGATGACACCTTCCATCACTTTGCTGATGATTGAGAGTAGACTGATGGGGCGGTAATTGGCCGGATTGGATTTGTCCTGCTTTTTATGGACAGGAGATACCAGGGCAGTTTTCCACATTGTCGGATAGATGCCAGTGTTGTAGCTGTACTGGAATAGCTTGGCTAGAGGCGCGGCTAATTCTGGAGCACAAGTCTTCAGCACGATAGCCGGAATGTTGTCGGGGCCCATAGCCTTTGCTGTATCCAGTGCGCTCAGTCGTTTCTTGATATCACGTGGAGTGAATCGAATTGGCTGTAGACTGGCTTCTGTAATGGTGGGAACCTCAGGAGGAGGCCGATGTGGAGCATCCACTTGGCACTTCTGGCTGAAGACGGTTGCAAACGCTTTAGCCTTGTCTTTTGCACTCACGTGCTGGGCTCCACCATCATTGAGGATGGGTATATTCATGGAGCCTCCTCCTCCTGTTAGTTGTTTAATGGTCCACCACCATTCACGACTGGATGTGGCAGGACTGCAGAGCTTTGAGCTGATCCGTTGATTGTGGGATCGCTTAGCCCTGTCTCTAGCATGCTGCTTCCGCTTTTTAGCATGCATGTAGTCCTGTGTTGCAGCTTCCCCAGGTTGGCACCTCATTTTTAGGTACGCCTGGTGCTGCTCCTGGACTCTTCATTGAACCAGGGTTGGTCCCCTGGCTTGATGGTAATGGTAGAATGAGGGATATGCCGGGACATGAGGTTACAGATTGTGGTGGAATACAATTCTGCTGCTGCTGATGGCCCACAACGCCTCATGGATGCCCGGTTTTGAGCTGCTAGATCTGTTCTGAATCTATCCCATTTAGCATTATGGTAGTGCCACACAAGATGATGGAGGGTGTCCTCAGTGTGAAGATGGGACTTCGTCTCCACATTGACTGTGCAGTGGTCACTGCTACCAATACTGTCATGGACAGATGCATCTGCGACAGGTAGATTGGTGAAGACGAGGTCAAGTAGGTTTTTCCCTCGTGTTGTTTCTCTCACCTGTCGCAGGCCCAGACTGGCAGTTATGTCCTTCAGAGCTCGGTCAGTAGTGGTGCTACCGAGCCACTCTTGGTGATGGACATTGAAGTCCCCCACCCAGAGTACATTCTGTGCCCTTGCTACTCTCAGTGCTTCTTCCAAGTGGTGTTCAACATGGAGGAGTACTGATTCATCAGCTGAGGGAGGGAGGTAGGTGGTAAACAGCAGGAGGTTTCCTTGCCCATGCTTGACCTGAAGCCATGAGACTTCATGGGGTCCAGAGTCAATGTTGAGGACTCCCAGGGCCACTCCTTCCTGACTATATACCACTGTGCCTTCACCCAGTGGGACAGGACATACCCAGGAATGGAGGAATTTGGGGCATTGGCTGAAAAGGATGATTCTGTGAGTGTCAGGCTGTTGCTTGACTCGTCTGTGGGACAGCTCTCCCAATTTTGGCACAAGTCCCCAGATGTTGGTGAGGAGGACTTTGCAGGGTCGATTGGGCTGGGTGTACCGGTGCCGTTGCCATGTCCATAGTCTGTGCCGAGGTCGATGCCGGGAGGTCCATCCGGTTTCATTCGTATTATTTGTTTCGTAGCGGTTTATTACAACTGAGTGGCTTGCTAGGCCATTTCAGAGGGCAGTTAAGAGTCAACCACATTGCTGTGGGTCTGGAGTCACATATAGGCCAGACCAGGTAAGGACAGCAGATTTCCTTCCCTAAAGGACATTAGTGAACCAGATGGGTTTTTACGACAATCCGATAGTTTCATGGTTACCATTACTGATACGAGTAATTAATTTTATTAACTGAATTTATATTCCCAGATTTGAACTCACATCTCTGGATTATTAGTCCAGGCCTCTGTATTACTAGTCCAGTGATATTACCACTATGCTACCGTTCCCATTAAGATACTTACCTTGGTATTTTCATCTTGCTGATCCCCCAACATTTCAGTTTTTCTGTGGGAGAGATCAGAGTTGCTAGGAGGTTTTTTTTCAGGCACACCCAACACTGATTGTGAATTGGAAAAAAACTAGGACTGAGTTGCTAGAATTGCTGCTTCACCATCCTTCCAAGACATGCTCGCAATATTGCTGGGACACTGTTAATACTTGCTGGACAATCATGTTTAGAGCAGGCGGTAGCTCTATGTGCAACTTGTATCCACTGGTCTCACTGAACACTGAACAGTCTCTCAATGCAGTTTCAGTTTAAATAATTTTATTTAATAGGCTTTTTTCCCAAAATTAATAATTTAAATCATTTATGTACAAGCAGACCTGCAGCCAGACGGAGCTGGAAAACTGGATTACTGCGATTCACTCTGCCTGTGCAGCTGCAGTGGCAAGACAACATCGCAGAGAAGATACTGTCAAATTGCTGCAGTCAGAGATTAAAAAGCTAGAACAGAAAATTGACATGGATGAAAAAATGAAGAAAATGGGAGATATGCAATTGTCTTCAGTTAATGACCCCAAAAAACGAAAGACTATACTCGATCAGGTAACATTTTTCTTCCTACGATTTCAATTTTCTTTCCTGACTGCTAATTTATTAATTACAAATCTTCTATTAATTATACACACAGTACCGTGGGTAAGGTAAAATATGCAAGTTGGAAAATCAAAGAAGCAAGTACCTTTAAGAGTGTATCAGGCAGGAATTAAGTGATCTCTAATTGAAGCTACAAAACTATGCCATGTTTAATTCACTTTGCAACATAGGGGGGAATTTTAACCCCCAAGAATGGGTGGTTTAGGGTCGGGTGGGAGGTTAAAGAGTTAAAAATCTGAATTCCGACACCAACCCCCGCCCATTTCCTGTTTTAACGGAAGTGGCACCGGGGGGTGTGGGGGGGGGGGGGGGGGTCCAGACAGCCATCCGCTCACAGGTGACGAGTTGGCACTTTAAATATTATAATGAGGCTGCATGCCTCATGGTGATCCACCATTTTAAATTTAACTGTGGGCGGGTGGGCTTCCCAGGCCTTGGGGAACCCACCAGATAAAGGGAGGCGAGGACTGCTGGATCCAGGAGGTAAGTGCCTTTCCAGCGTTCCTGCCTCACCAACCTTCCGCAATCAGACCCCTCCCCCCCCACCATTCCAATCTCCCCCGACCCTCCCCCTTGAGGCTTCCGATTCCCCCCCCCCCCCCAAACCTTGTGACCTCGCACGTCGAGCCTTTCGACCTCCCCCACCGGCCTTCTGACCCCCCCCCCCCCACGGCCTCCATTTCCACCCTCCAGCCTTCCGACCCCCTCACCTCCTTGCCCCCCCCCCGATTCCTCCCTCCCCTCCCCGATTCCTCCCTCCCTCCTCTCTCTGGCCTGGTGTCTCATGCCTACCCGCCCGACAGCCAGCCTGCCTCTCCATCTGGCTGGCTACGGGCAGGAAACAGAGATTCAAAATGTTAATCAGGCCCTGCCATTAAATTTGGCAGGGCCTGAGGGGGAACCCGTTCTCCCAGGTTTCTCGACCACATTGCAGCCAGCCCACTCCCTACCTGCCTCCAAATTAAAATTCCGGCCATAAAGTGGACCACAGCAAGTGAGAAGTAAGCATTGCAAAAAAAGATGTACACTTTTTCATTAGTAAATTAAGTTTGTTTTAAAGCATCAATTGCTTATTTATCTTCTTTATTCCATTAACTGTCTTCAAACTTGACACTGATTACAGAAATAATTTTCCAGTGGGAGACATACATACAGAGATACTCCATTGTCCAGTACTAGATCATAACTTTACAGCCCTGAGGCTTGTCAAGAATATTCCCACAAAGCTAAGAAACTCAAGATCCACATTCAACCCAGCTCTTCAAAATTGCATCTCATCTATCCTGATATTTAGGTTGTAGGAGGAAATGAGTATAATCCTATTCAAGACACTTCCCCCACCTCCGCCTGGATCCTGTGCATTCCACTCCTCTAGTGAAATGTTGGCAGTAAAGGTGGGGCCTTATGCCCACTCAATATGGTTTAGCTGAACCAAGATCCAGCCTCAAAAGTGGAGAACTGGAGTCTCCACAGTAAAGGGGCTGTCATGATTGTTGCCAATAGCAACATTTCCGAAATCAATGGGCTCAACTGGTGTAGTCATGTCAGTGTAGCTACAGAATGGGTGACGCCAGCACTTTAGCACATGATAGGTGTTCCTCTTTAGGTTAGGAAATATTTGTATACTTTCTTGTGATTGCTTTATGAACTCCAGGATTCTTACAAGGAGCAGTAGGGAAGTGGCAAAATTAATTTTTATAGCAAGAGTGTACACTGTGTTGTTAGTTTCACATACAATTGTAAGTGAACGACCCATGATTTGCAAGGTTCATGAAAGAGTAGACAGCTTGTCACATCTTTGGCTTTAGCTAAGAAACACAGATACTAAATTATATTGTCTACTTGAACCTTTGGCCACAATAGCTAGTCAGTCCTGTACCTCTAGCTAAGAAACTCAATCTGATACGAACAAAACTGATGTCATCTGAACTCAGTAGACTAGAAAATGCTATTGTCCCTAGGCCTATCTCAGCAAGCGAGCAAGCCCCCTATCTTAGTGGTAAATTACTGTATTTCATGAGGCATGACTAACAATGTTATGTTTGTACCCACCTTTGCTACCACAAAGGCTCAAGAGATGATGCATGAAGTCTGTCTTATATTGCCATGGTGTGACTTTTACACACCATCAACTCCATCTGCCCTTTTCCTCCCCACCCACCAGCAACACAATCTCCTGGGAGAGACAAAAAACCGTAGGACAATTTAGAAAAAACTCTTGGTAATACCTCTGTGATTCCCGAAGGTAATCCTGAGGAGAGTCAACTTTATCTAACTTACTTTACAGATAGAAAATCATTTTAATGTCTGTCTGTTGCATGAGGACTTCCAATTTTCTGATGACAGGTCATCAACCTGAAACGTTCACTCTGTTTCTCTCTCCACGGATGCTGCCTGACTTGCTGAGAATTTCCAGCATTTTTTGTTTTTGTTTCAGACTTCCAATTTTACACTTCCTGCCAAATTTTGTAATCAGTTTAAGTTAAGCAAGTTGCTTACATCATAGCTTTCAGCATTTTGTAGTATTGGATTGTATCCCTTCCGAATCTTTTCTCGAATGAAAACTAGTTTAATTATGGGATTTTGTCTTCATAAGCTTTAAGTACCCGAATCATTCTGGTTTTTATGTGCTCATTTCTGAAGATGTTACAGTGACTACAAATAGATTTCTGTATTGACTGTTCAACTACTTACTGCTGTGCCAGCAGGTGGATAAATGAGTCTTCAAAAGATTAATCTATGGAATTTTTTTTGTTTCTGATGTGACTGGCTGGTTCACCTCTGAAAATACGAGGGGAATAAAATCAGCTTTCCTTTCTGAAAGGTTCAGTGTTTCTATTTTCAATCAGATACAAGGGAAACCCATTTCAACACTTTCAGTACCATGACAGGTTTTGCTCCACAGCAAATATAGAAAAACAAATAAACCCCAACTGACCACCCCAGCTGAATTACGAGCCCTTCATCATTCCTGACTCTATTCCTATCAGTAGTGTCTCAGCTATAACTTGCCTCTTGCCACTTGCTTTCTGCTCTGATCTCGGCTCCTGCCCTTGCCTGCTGCTTGCTTTTGTGCTGCCTTTGGATCCACCCACCTGTCTACCAGGCCATCTGCTCCTTAGCCTATGAGCAATCCTGCTTGTGATCTATCAGTGTGTGCACCTTAAGGGAGTGGATTAGAATCGTAGAATGGTTACAGCACAGAAGGAGGCCATTCGGCCCGTCGAGCCAGTTCCGGCTCTCTGCAAGAGCACTTCAGCTAGTCCCACTCCCCCGCCCTTTCCCCGTAGCCCTGCAAATTTTTTTCCTTCAGTTACTTATCCAGCTCCCTTTTGAAAGCCATGATTGAGTCTGCCTCCACCACCCTTTCAGGCAGTGCATTCCAGATCCTAACCACTCGCTGCGTAAAAAAGTTTTTCCTCATGTCGCCTTTGGTTCTTCTGCCAATCACCTTAAATCTGTGTCCTCTGGTTCTCAACCCTTCCGCCAATGGGAACAGTTTCTCTCTATCAACTCTGTCTAGACCCCTCATGATTTTGAACACCTCTATCAAATCTCCTCTCCACCTTCTTTGCTCTAAGGAGAACAACCCCAGCTTCTCCAATCTATCCACATAACTGAAGTCCCTCATCCCTGGAACCATTCTTGTAAATCTTTTCTGCACCCTCTCTAAGGCCTTCACATCCTTCCGAAAGTGCAGTGCCCAGAATTGGACAAAATACTCCAATTGAGGCCGAACCAGTGTTTTATAAAGGTTGTTCATAACTTCCTTGCTTTTGTACTCTCTGTCTTTATTTATAAAGCCCAGGATCCCGTATGCTTTTTTTTAACCGCTTTCTCAACCTGGCCTGCCACCTTCAACGATTTGTGCACATATACCCCCAGGTGTCTCTGTTCATGCACCCCCTTTAGAATTGTACTCTATAGTTTATATTGCCTCTCCTCGTTCTTCCTACCAAAATGTATCACTTTGCACTTTTCTGCGTTAAATCTCTTAACACATCCTTAGGGTAAGGTGCTGTCTCTGGTTGAAAATCTTGATTTAAATTGAATAAAAATGTACTTTTGTAGTCATACCAAAGGAGGATCATGTGAACCTTGCCTGAAAAATTCTTAGGATAACAGTTCTTTTCATTACATATGTTAATGCCTTATCCAGTGAAATGGGGAGTCTAACCTTGGTTCGCAAAATGTTGATTGCTCTCAGGAAGTGAATAATCTATATTTCTAGGTTCTATTTGAAAATAACAATATTCATTTAAGAAGCTTGTTTGGAACAAAAATGCTAGGATTATCATAATAGTTTGATTTGCATTTTCTTTTGCCAGCATAGGATTTATAGTACTTTGAAATATCATTGCAGTTGTTCAAAAAATGTAAGCCTGATTCATTTCCTAAATTGCTTTCAACCAGGAATTAATGCTTAGCTTGGTATGAGTAAAAATGTTGCAATTCAGGCTTGCTTGAAGATGGGGCTGATTTGGAAAATGGACGTTTACTTTAAACACTAATGTTAATGTCAGCTAAAATTTGGTAAATGGGATATTTCTGAAAGTAAAGCTGGTTTAGAAGACTGTTTAATAGCTGACTGTGCATGCATATACTTTATGTATACTTAATATTAATGAAGACTGGGATTTTTACTTGGGTCTTATGCTTGACAGCCCAACATTTTAATGCAGTTACTACTGAATTTGAAAGAGATCTAATCAGGATAAGAAAACATTTTCCTCAGTCATGATGAATAATGGTCCATTTTTTGCATGCTTCATTCACTTTACCAACTGATAAAGCTTTTATTACAGTACAGTGTGTATCTGTCTCTGAGAAGGAGATAACTGAGTTTGAACATCAGCCACTCCATGTAGTCTTCCATTACAGTATAAAATATATACGTGCGTTGTTACAGTAGTGATGAAGAATATATTTTGATTTCCATTTTCTTCCATCTTTAAACAGATCTTTTTATGGGAACAAAATCTAGAACAATTTCAGATTGATCTTTTCCGACATCGTTGTTATATGGCAAGTCTTCAAGGTGGAGAGTTACCAAACCCGAAACGACTTCTTGCATTTGCAAGTCGGCCAACCAAACATGCCATGGGTCGTCTAAGTATTTTTTCAGTGTCTTCTTTCCATGCCTTGGTGAGTTTGTGGTATTTAGATTTTACTATAAATACAAGTATAGGAGTGTTTTAGTAGATCCATGAACCAGCAATAATTCATTGTAAGATAAGTAGAGATACCATCAATGACTGTAAACATTTAAAAACCAACAGAAGTATCCCTGTATTTTGATTTTTTTAATGCTCATCTATGTAATTTATGTAACATGGCATAATACTATACGATATAAGTGTAACCACAGTTTTCAAATGATTTACTGAGATCAATATATTTCAGGGCCAACTGAAGGCGAGTAGATTATGGTGATCATTTAGTAGAGAAGACTGTTTAGATTGTGTGTGTGAAGCTTAGACTCTGTAGGAATTTAGCTCATTTATATTTCTTTGGATAATAAAGCTTTTATTACAGCACTGGAAACTGTGGTCTCTGACTCTGAGTAGGAGATAACTGAGTTTGGACACCTATGTCGCCTTCCACTAGAAGAGAGCTGTTCAGTTGTGATCTATTGGTGTTTCATGAAAATTAGATTTTAGCCAATACACCTTCAAGTTTTATGCGTGATGAATGCATGTTAAACTCAAGAATTGTGTTTTTAGATGCATTCGTCACATTCCAGATTTGTTATACATGCAAATTTCTGTCACTTTTTAAAAAAAAACTATAAAGGAAAACTGATCATTTCCTATCTACAGAGTAACATTCCCACAAACAGAAAATAGGTTCTCATGAACTTCAAAAGTTCATTTTTTAAAAGTATTGCAAAGAGAGCCTGTGTGCTGAGGATCTGTTGAGAGTAACCATTCTCTAATTTGACTTCAGGAAGGCAGAGCAATTATGCCTTGTGGCTCTCAAGGGATACATAAAGCTGCATTTTAGCAGCAGACTAATACATTGTGCATTTCATGGTATAATGTCTCTATCATTACAAAACAGCATGTCCTATTACCCTGAATAGGATACAGACAATCCAAAAGTAGATATTAAAAAAACATGTTGTACCTGGTATGTGTTTATAGTACCTGTAAAGTATCTTGTGCACAAAAATCCTAATTGGCTCAAATTTTCCAGGAACCAATGAAAAAACACTTCACTGTGTCTGAACAAAAGTCTTTCCAAATCCTTTCAGCAGCCATATCTCAGCAGCCCCTTTGCAACAACTCACTGTGAGCAACAGCACAGGTGATCCACTATTTAAAAAGAAGCAAGTTGCAGAAAAGACTCCAGCCATTTCTAGGGGAATATTCATGTAATATGCTGGGCAGAGTGGTGTCAAGGCTAGTACATCACTGCTGTAGTTCTAATATTTGAAAACCAGTGAGTGACAATTAACATAAACCTATCCAGATTTTAATATGAAATGCTCACAGAAGAGGTAAGTCATTGCTGCTTGTGGAAGTATACATGGAAAATACACTGACCATCTTGAACATTCAGTGTTAAATCTTTTCTCTGGAAGAGAAATCTCGTAGAAAATTAAATGCCAAATAAATGTCTTATCTGAAAATTCTCCTCCCCTATATCCTTCGTTTTGACTTCTTTTGGCTTGTGTTTTTTTTTTATTGGTAAACACAATTGTTATTTGACTACTTTTCTTACTATTCATACAATAGATGTTATTCCAGTTTAACTAGAAGGACTTTCTCCACTATATATCCATTGATCATAAAGGAGTGTGTCTCACTGGTCTTGTCACAACACTTTTTTAAATGCTTCTCTTAGTTAAATGAAGGGCAGAAGAAGTTTTTATAGATGTAATAAGGGACAATTGTGAAATCTGTCTGAAATATGTTGCGAAGAGACAAGCATTCTTTTGATGTTCTCAGCTGCACATTTTGTTTTCACAGGTTACGTGGTATTTAATTTCTATTAAAAGAATGATGCCTATTAGACATGAAAACAATCAATCTATCATTTATTACTGTCTCAGAATAAGTGTGATATTGTTATTTTAGGTGGCAGCCCGTGTTGAACCTGGATTGAAAAATCGAACTCAGGCAATTTCCAGATCAGTAAGTAAACGGAGGAACAGATTTTCCTCCCTGTGGGGATTGGATACAACTTCAAGAAAGAAAGCAAAAGAAAGACCTAGCATTAATCAGGTTAGATATTGTATCAGTAGTTTTATTTCAATTTAATGCAGAGAGAAGTTTTGAAGGTACTAAGAATATAAGAATGAACACTACGTTCTTTTATATTGGTTTTAATTTTTTATAGTCTCATGAAACAAAATGTATATGCTATTTATTGTACACGGCAGATTCTTTCCCTTGTTTTTAGTGTTGAAGTATGATCACATAGGATTACATATGATATACGGCACAGAAACAGGCCATTCGGCCCAACCAGTCCATGCCGGCATTTATGCTCCACTTGAGCCTCCTCCTGTCTTTCCTCATCTAAATCTATCAGCATAACCCTCTATTCTCTTCTCCCTCATATGCTTATCTAGCCTCCCATTAAATGCATCTATACTATTTGCCTCAACCACTCCCTGTTGTAGTGAGTGCCACATTCTCACCACTCTCTGGGTAAAGAAGTTTCTCCTGAATTCCCTATTGGATTTGTTGGTGACTATCTTATATTGATGGCCTCTAGTTATGCTCTTCCCCACAAGTGGAAACACTCTCTCTGTATCCACTCTATCATAAACTTTCATAATTTTAAAGACCTCAATTAGGTCACCCCTCAGCCTTTTTTCAAGCGAAAAGTGACCCAGCCTGTTCATCCTTTCCTGATAGGTATACCCTTGTATTTCTGATATCAACCATGTAAATCTTCTCTGCACCCTCTCCAGTGCCTCTATATCCTTTTTATAATATGGCAACCAGAATTGTACGCAGTACTCCCAAGTGTGGTCTAACCAAGGTTCGATACAAGCTTAGCATAACTTCACTACTTTTCAATTCTATACCTCTAGAAATAAAACCTAGTGTCTGGTTTGCTTTTTTTTGGCCTTGTTAGCCTGTGTCGCTACTTTTAGTGAGTTGTGTATTTGTACTCCGAGATCCCTTTGTTCCTCTACCCCACCTAGCCTCGCACCCTCCAAGTAATAAGTGACCTCCCTATTCTTCCTACCAAAATGTAATATCTCACATTTATCTGTGTTGAATTTCATTTGCCCATTCTGCAAGTTTATTAATGTTCTCCTGTAATTTGTTGCAGTCCTCCTCAGTATTAACTATCCGCCCCCCCCCCCCACAATTTGGTGTCATCCGCAAATTTAGAAATTGTGTTTTTGATTCCAAGTCTAAATCATGAATGTAAATTGTGAACAACATTGGTCCCAGCACTGATCCTTGTGGAACCCCTCTACCCACCTTCTGCCACTGTGAATAGCTACCCTTTACCCCTACTCTCTGCTTTCTGTCTTGAAGCCAGCTAGCTATCCATTCTGCTACCTGTCCCCTGACTCCGCATTCTCTGACCTTATTCATTAGTCTATTATGTGGTACCTTATCGAAGGCTTTTTGAAAATCTAGATGAATTGCATCTACTGCATTACCCTTGTCTATTCTCTCTGTTACCTCTTCAAAAAATTCAATGAGGTTGGTCAAGCAAGACTTTCCCTTTTGAAATCCATTACTTCAAGATGTTTTGGCCTTGTACTTTGACCAATGTCAACTGCAGTAAACCGAACACAAATATGAATATAAATGTATTGATTACGCTAGAGATATTCTCAGAAATAGTGAAGAAAAGTATTTTTGAATGGTTTCTGAAAAATCAATAATGTTTTTCTTATTGACTATAGGTAGATATTAAAGAAATCAATTTGTTCATGTCACATACCACAGTTATATTAAACAAATAATTCTGTAGATGTTTCACAATGGGGGAAGTCACTTACACTTCTTATTAACCTCAGTAGTTCCCTCCATCAAATATTTGCCCAAACTACTCAATACCCCCACATCTGTTCACTTATCTAGCTTTCTTAACTGCTCCCACATCCTGTCCTGAATCCTTGCAAACACAGGACCTCTCTTGCACACAACATATTCTTATTGTCAGCAAAGCCACAGAAGATTCACTTCTGTGCTATAAGCACTGTGATCAAGGACACATGATAAAACACTGAACTCTGACTTCTTGTGAGCAACGCCACTGGAGATCAAGAAGTCTATATAATCAATTTATCTATTGTATATTAAAGGTCTTGTGCCTGTGCGGACTTTCTGTTGCGTAATATTTATTTCCTATGATGTCACACTTTGGCTGTGACACTTCATTGACTCAAAGTGAAACAGAAGCAAATATGAATTGAAGAGGGGAGGGGACATATGAATCAAAGCGAGGAAAGTAGTTAGATAACTACCAGTGAAAATCTGCTCGGCCATTACCAATTGTGAATGAATAGTCAGTTTAAAAAAAGAGGAAAGTGAACCAATTGAAAACATATTTTGAAAAAGTTTTCTTCTGCTACCTTTGTTTTCAGTAACTGAAAATTCTAACATCCATAATAAAGTTGTATTCAAAAAATGAAAAAAATACATATTTAACAATAACATGATTGTAATTATCCATTGAATTGTCTTTTCATACCTTCACTAAAGTTTTTACTTCAAGGCATCAGCCTTTCAAAAGCCTGGGCTTGAATAGATATTTTTGCCCCAGAACAGTTAAAGGGAGTTACCACCATATCTGTGAATTCTGAGCATGTATAGTCTACAGGATTTCCCAGCTTGTATTGGTGGGTTTCTCTAAGTTGAAGTAGAAGTTCCCTCATCACTGTCAGCTGTGGCTCAGTTGGTAGCACTCTTGCTTCTGAGTCAGAAGGTTGTGGGTTCAAGTCCCACTCCAGAGACTTAAAACACAAAAATCTAGGCTGATACTCCAGTGCAGTACTGAGAGAGTGCTGCACTGTTGGAGGTGTAATCTTTCAGATGAGACTGAGGCCCCGTCTGCTCTCTCGGGTGGACGTAAAATATCCCATGGCATTATTTCGATAGGGGAGTTAACCCCGGTGTCTTGGCCAATATTTATCCCTCAATCAACATCACTTTAAAAAAAACAGATTACCTGGTCATTATCACGTTGCTGTTTGTGGGAGCTTCCTGTGCGCAAATTGGCTGCCGCGTTTCCTACATTACAACAGTAACTACACTTCAAAAGTACTTCATTGGCTGTGAAGCGCTTTGGGATGTCCTGAGGTCGTGAAAGGTGCTATATAAATGCAAGTCTTTCTTTCATCCTGTGAAGATTTTGGAGTTTTTTTTCCAAAAGGTTTCAAAACACACTGGAGATTCAATTCTCAAAGATTTATTTCAGGCAAGTTATATTTAAGATATTAACAACTGCTCTCTTTATTATGAATGACTCAGTTTTGCCTCTCAGTTATAAAACAAAGACGGTTTATCAAGAACGTATTTCTTTTTCTTGGTGGAAAAGTTTAGTTGTTTTTTCCAAGTACTTAAATCTAACTCGAAGATACATTTGAGTTATTGGGTTTCTCCTGATTGGCTGTTTTCCGTGTCCGTCATGGTAAGCCCCTGCCCTCTTCATTTTGGCTCTAAAATTAGGTAAATTGTTTCTCTTCTGAGAAAGACAGCAAACTTTGAGGCTTAAAGGTACATTTTCTTTGTATAAAAGCTTGGAACTTGTATAAACAGTTACATTTTGAGAGGTGATTTTTGTTCGTTGGGGGATGTGACTGATGGCCCAAAGGTGGCCAACAATAGGTCGAAGGAGAAGGTTGATGGTGGGGTATACGGCAGGATGGCACCTGATGGCCCAAAATGCACCAAAGGGAGTTTGATCTCTATTCTTCTGACATGACCGAACATGTCCCACCCCCCTTCTGGTGCCAAGCTGTGGCAACCTTGGAATACCTCTGGACCCTGCCCCTTTCAATACTCAAAGACCTACTAGATGAACTCCAGGTCCACTCCTACCCAAAGACCCCAGTGCTAAAGATTTAGATCCTTTTCTCAGTGATTCCAGATCATGGGACCTGCCCCAGTGCTTTTAGATCCCCTTTATGCAGTGCTGCTAGATGCTGACACTTGCCCAAAGTACTGCTAAAGTGTGAGAGCTCATTTAAAAAAAAATATATATATTTCTTGGGATATGGGTGTTACTGGCAAGGCCGACATTTATTGCCCATTCCAAGTTACCCCTAGAAAGTGGTGGTGGGCCAACTATAATGGCTTGATACAACTGAGTAGCTTGCTGGGCCAGAGAGCAGTTAAGTATTCATTATATATTAAACTAAAAATCATATCTGTACATTGCGCTTAAGGTTCTCCTTTACTGCTATATAAACAGACATCACAATTCATAAATGTACAATGGAGAGAGAGCTAAAAATTATGGGATTTGAAATATAAATAATACAAAACCGAGAATAATAACAGGAAAAAGGAAAGCGGGGTGGGGGGGGGCGGTGGGGAGGGGGGGGAAATCCAATTACAAGCACAACTCATCAAGGGAAAAAAACTAAACAAAATGGTTGAGTATAAATGTTTTTTCACAAAGTTGCATTGCATCACTGTCACCTACAGGTACTGTAACCTAGCAACATTTCTCCCTCGCAGCCTTTAGTCAGACACAAGCTTCTGCTGCAGAAAATAACAAGGACATTGCAACCTTTTTTATTTAATTTCTCACACCATCCAACAATTCTCTGGTAGCGTAGGGAGAGCCACCTATAAATGTTGGTCTTCACAATTTTGTTTATATTCATTGAGATGTGGGCATTGTTGTTAAGGCTGGCATTTATTGCCCATCACTGGATGCCCAAGGTTTTATACAACTGAGTAGCTTGGTAGGCCACTTCAGAGGGTAGTTAAGAATCAGCCACACTGGTGTGAGACTAGAGTCACTTGTTGACCAGACCAGGTAAAGGCGGTGAGTTTTCTTCCCTAAAGGACACTAGTGAACCAGTTGGGTTTTTACAAGAAACCAATAGCTTCGTGGTCACCTTTTTTTTTTACTGATACCAGCTTGTATTTCCAGATTAGTTTTTTGCAGGAGGTCAGTTTTTGCAGTTTGAAGTTGTCTGGAAAGAAAGATAATGCCAAAAACAAGTCAGTCAGTTCCCAACAAGGGATCGTGCATTTTGTTAATTTTTCAAGGAGTAAAGGAAGTGGGATTTGCTTTAACTGTTAGTTGAATGTTCACGTTGTCTATAAGATCTGCTTAACGATTTGCATCAGGCCTTGTGTCACTAAAGTGTTTCTCAGTCCGCCTACTGAAAGATTACTTTACCTGACGAAGGAGCAGCGCTCCGAAAGCTTGTGATTTCAAATAAAACTGTTGGACTATAACTTGGTGTTGTGCGACTTCTCATTACTGAAAGATTGGTGAAGCACATGAGAGCAAAATATCCAGTTCAGATCACATGGGGGTGCTATTGTGCGTTATTCTATCCTGAGTTACATCGGGATATTCCTGAATACAAGACACTCCAACAGCTTATTGGAGTGACTGGCACCGCTGTACCTGAGAGAATATCTACAGCAGACTTCATTCCTCTGAACTAGATCCAGCATTGCTTCCTTCCTCATTGGGCTGGAAACACACTGATCAAGAATGTTCTCTTGTACACATTTCAGGGATTTCTCCCTCTCTTTGCCCTTTACAGTCTGTTAGGAAATTAACTGAAATGCACTGTAATCATCACTCTGGTCCTTCAAATATTACATGAAAAATAAATCGGCTTGATGATTCATAATCGGCCTCATCTCAATCAGTTGTTCATCAGACTACCTCTTGGAAGAAAGGAGAAATGGACATGGTAGCACATGCGAGATTACTGTATACAGCTCAAATAACGAGGAGTTTCATTTTTACAATCCCCCCAGGTCATACTACTATATGACTAGATATTGGGCAGTAAAGTAAACTCCTGATTATAAGGATACGGGATTGCACTTGGTGAAGGTAATGCTGAACCCGAAGGAAATTCGTAAAACCTGGAGTTGGTTACATTATATTCAGTGCAATAAACCATCTGAATTCCTTTCTTCGCATTACTCTAGTTACTTCATGTGGGAGCTTACCTGGCAGAATTCCCTGCTGGGCTCACATGAATTAAGCCATAATTACCTCTTCTCTGGGATGTGTTAACGAATCTCATTGCTTGAACCTGATGTGGTATGTGAGAAATACCATCCTGAATAAACACTTCAGCTGGGTCTAATGCATTGAATCTTAATCTGCATTCCCAGATGCTGTATGATACGGATTTAACTTCTATTGAGATGAATTTAACCATCATAATATCTTAATAATATAATTTAAAATAGTCAAAATCCCAAAATGCGATACCAGGTTATATATAATGTTTGCATAACTGCATTTTAAAAAAATGATTCGAATGTAATTAATATTTTTAACAATGGATATCCAAAGCCAATGATGAGAGGGGGGAAAAAAAGGGAAAAAAGGAATTTTATTTATAGAAGAGTGACGGCTATATGAATGGCACTTTGTTACAATCAAAAGCTCTGGAATCACAAGAATCATATCGAAACAATTAGATACTGAGGGGAGGATGTAAGGTTTTTCGAATGGATGAACTAAGTTGGGTTTAATGGTCTTCCTCATCTGTAATTATCTTGAGTCTACCAAGACTCCTAGATGTCTCTCACTTTCATCCTTATCTATTTCAACACCATTCATGGAATATATATGATACCTATTTAACCTTTCCATGTGCAATACTTTAAAATTTTGAGCATTAAATTTCATCTGCAATTGTCCACTTATATACTTGTCCAGTTTATTTTGTAATTTTAGAGCTGCCTCCTTCAACTCCACTACTCTTCCTAGTTTTGTGTCACCTGCAAGTTTTACTGATTTGTATTGTTATATTTATATTTTTGGCACAAGGGGAGTTCTTGGGTATTTGGCTAGTGTCAAAAAATTTCACAACTGTGATTTGTCTAATTTTGACATCTTTGATAATGACTTCTGTGCTTTCCACAATTGTTGGCGTGGAAGCCAAGCAAGAGAAACAATGGAAAATAGAAGAAATAAAATAACAAATACAAGAAACCATGGGGAATAAATTAACAAATAGGACTAAAGAGGGAAAAAGTAAAGAATTGAATGTTACTGTCAAAATATTTGAATGTATTTTTTTTTTTAGCTCTTTGGTGACAGTGAAACAACACTGAAGAAATCTTTGGAAGGCATCTTTGATGAATGTTCAACAGATAGTAGTGTAAGTATGTATTGACCATGTGCACTTGTTGCTTGACTAAAGCACAGCTAACATGGGGATCAGCTTCATTGTATTTACAGTTTATATTGTCACAAGGGCCATTTTGTGCCTGACCGAGACTCAAAAGAGGTGGTTTGCATCAATACCTTTTTGAAGAAAAATTAAAACACCCGGACATTTTGTTTTCTTCGAAAGGAGAATTCCTTTCTAGTAACAGCAACTTTAGTGCCTTAGAGGCCATTTATAAAAGAGCCTTCATTTTTTGGTGGCTGTTGTCTATTCTTTAAGATTTCCCCCTGAAGTAGCTGCATGCATACACAATTTTCCAGCAGGGTGCATTAGTTCAACAGCAGACAGCGCCACATGTGCCATTAAATAACACGGTAAGTGATCCATCCCAATCATTTTTCTTGTTATCTTAGAGGCAACTAGGACCAGCATTTGCCGGGAGAAGCCAAAGTGGGGATGTAGTTGGACACTGGGATTTGTTCTAGTCTGCCAGTAGAGAAACCAGGATCACTTGAGCTAGTTCCTGGCATTTACACTACTAAATATGCCCCTTATTCTGGCCGCAGAATAATAGAACTATGAAAACTAGATTTAGAATTTTTGCTGTTAGGATAAGGGAACCAGATTCAGTAGTGTAGTGCTGGAAGCTGGCTGACTGAAGAAGATCTCCTGAAATCCACCCTAAATGAGTGTCAGTATAAAAGTAGCTCAGTATTCTAGAAGTGTATCAGCCGTATTATCCTACTCGTGCTCATTTAAATTGTTATGTCTAATTCAATTTCATTATAGCAACTAGAATCTGCTCTGCCCAATAAATGTAAACTGACTGATTATTTGAAACCATGAAACAGCATTGTCATTTTAAAGGGATTGATATAATTGGCAAATCCTTTGGTGGAACCTTTGGGAAATATTGTACTTGCATATTTACTGAGAAGTAGTTATATTGTGTTAACAGAGGGAAAAAAACTGACTGATCAAGCTCCCTCCACATCCCCCCCATCCCCCCAACCCAACCAGATGGCTCAGTAGTTTATCCAGTGAGTAGCAGAGCCACACAGACCAGGAAAGTCTAGTTTCAATCCCCAGCCTTAGCTGGTACCATCTGGGTCAGTAATAGGGCTACTACATTTGTCTTCCCTGAGTTAGGGAGGGGGAAGGTGGGGAAATCGGCCAGGGTACCTGATTTTGATTGCTATTGAATGATCCCTGCTGGGTATGTTCATATGGACATCAGATGAGGGCAGCATTGGGTTTGACTGTGATGTCCATGCAGTCAAATTCACTGTCAAGCTTCACAAATGAGTAATGCCCATTTTGGCAAAGTACTGGTGGAATTGTGCTTCAGTAAATAGTTGGTCCTTTCATGACATGAAAAATTGTTGGAAACAAATCTGACTGATTCTAGTTTGTAGTTTCAGATCACTTTCTTCTACTGAGATAAAATGACCCTAGTTTCACTTCATTGCATGATCATACCCATACTCATTTCTTCCAATTTTATTTTACTGCTCGGTTAATAGAGAAGGTAAGTTTAAGTTTTATTAAAAATATTCCTCCATTTTATAGAGAAAAATAACCTGCTCATCCAAATTTTAAAAATAAAAATGTCTGTTTTCTCAGCTGCTGAGAGACAGTTGAGATCAGACCTTCCCCCTGTTACAGCCCATGACCACCTCATCACAGTGCACACAGTAGGGGCTACAACTTTGTAGTCTGACTGGTGAGAGCTGTGTACCCCAGCCAGTAGCATGGTTTCCAGGGGTTCTGCACCTCTGGGGTGACACGGGCTGGTTTGAGCTCATGGTTCCCTCTGTTTGCATTGGAGCTAGGCCAGAATTTTCTCTAATGGTGAAATGAAAAGCAGTGGAGCAGACGAGGAAATAGACTTTGTTTTCCTGTTAAGTATACATCTGAAATAAAAATACCAAAATTACAAATATTTTAAAGCGATCAAATTCCAATAAGTTATCTTGAATTAGTGGAACTGCAGAACTCGATTGTACAGTCACTTGATTGCTTCATTATAGAAACAGTCCAATTGAGTTTTCTTTAAGTACAGAGCATGAATTTCACTTTGAAACTGTTTTTCTAGTTGCTGGCATGTTGACATTTGAGTTTTTAACAATCAGTTAAAATTGTCAACAAAAACTTATTCATAGCACCTACACAGTGATGGACTGACTTAATGCACAGTGCAAAATTACGTTAGCTGTATATGCATACTGATCAGTTTCAGTATAGAACAACGTGAAAGAGTCACGGGGTGATTTCTTTTATTTTTTTTTACATATATGTTATATAAACTTAGAACAAGAAATTTTAGGACAAACAATTACCCAGGGTTTCCAACAATTAACATGAATTGATTGTAATGTATTAGGATTAGAAAGTGTATTAAGTAACTACCATTGCTGCGAAACTGAATTTTCTTAGATTTAATCAGCAGCTGTCACTTTTGGTAATTTGGTTTCCGTATTTGTGGTGCAACAATCTTAACAAGTCCTTCAAAGTGTATTGCTATGAGATAGGTGTCACCATCAATGGCTGAAATGTACTGTTATCATAGGGCTTATGACCAGGAAGGAACGGTAGAACCTCAGTTCAACATTCTTACAATTTATTGATTCATTTTGCTCCTTAAATGCTAATGAGGGGTTAGTAGTGTAATATGTTGAATGAATAATCACTTTGAGGCACAGCAGTTTTAGGGTAGTTACATGTATTAATTAGAACTGAATTCTTGTTAGCAAGCTGCAGATGCCACCTAGTGGTTAAAACGGTAAAAAGCTTTCAGTAACTGATACCATTCGCAGGTCAGAAAAAGAGATTACCTACCTCTGACAGAGTTGTCACCTTTCTTCAGAGAAGGCATTCTCCACATACTGTTGGAGCAGGCTGGCATCAGGTCACAATCCTGGGGGAGAAACATCACGTAAAGGATAACTTCCTGTTTAAGAGATTTGTGCTGGCACGGTACAGTGACATCAGAAGAGAACCCAATGTGACCTCTTTCTGCTCCCAGACAAAGTAATTTTCCAGAGAACTCGTTTGGTCAATTGTTCCTTACTCTGTGGACTGCTTTATATCAGTCTGCATTAAATTTCATCTGTCATTTTTTTGCCCAACTACATTAGCCTTGCAGCAGTTTCAGATACCCTTTTACATTCCTCACAGTGGCAGGAGATCGGCAGGAGATCATGATCCTAAAGTCTGACTACCTCAGTCAATAAGCTTATCTCACAAAGGCAATTAAGGATGGCCAGAAGTGCGGAGTGATGACATTAGTTCTGATGGCATACCTGGGTTGGTACTGAGTAAAATCATATTCATCAGAAAGTCCACCAGTACCAGAAGGATGGATGTTACAAATTCGGGTCTGCTGTAGATACTATCTCGAATTAGTTGGCATCAGATCTCATGCCGCTTGTGTGGTAGAATTGACTCATACCACCCAATATTTACTTACACAAGAGGGTTACTTGGGGATGTAACCCTTTGACATACGAACTGGATATTATGCTTTTGGACGTGCCCTCCTGTGCTTCTCCAATATATTAGAAGGTGTACCAAATTAATACTAGGTAAGCTCAAGGTTGAAATTAATTGTTAAGCTGCTTTATTTCGTAGTTAGATGAATGCACAGATTAATGATTAATTACTTAGTTGAATTGGTATAACTTATCTTCATGTAATCATACAAAATAAAGAACATACCATGCTCCCCCACATTGTTGGTCATAGAGTCATAGAGTTATACAGCACAGAAAGAGGCCCTTTGGCCCATCGTGTCCGCGCCGGCCATCAAGCCCTGTCTATTCTAATCCCATTTTCCAGCACTTGGTCCGTAGCCTTGTATGCTATGGCGTTTCAAGTGCTCATCTAAATGCTTCTTGAATGTTGTGAGGGTTCCTGCCTCTACCACCCTTTCAGGCAGTGAGTTCCAGATTCCAACCACCCTCTGGGTGAAAAAGTTTTTCCTCAAATCCCCTCTAAACCTCCTGCCCCTTATCTTGAAACTATGCCCCCTGGTTATTGACCCTTCTACTAAGGGGAAAAGTTCCTTTCTATCTACCCTATCTATGCCCCTCATAATTTTGTACACCTCATTCAGGTCCCCCCTCAGCCTTTTCTGCTCTAAGGAAAACAACCCCAGCCTGTCCAGTCTCTCTTCATAGCTGAAGCGCTCCAGCCCAGGTAACATCCTGGTGAATCTCCTCTGCACCCTCTCCAATGCAATCACATCCTTCCTATAGTGTGGTGACCAGAACTGCACACAGTATTCCAGCTGTGGCCTAACTAGTGTTTTGTACAGCTCCATCATAACCTCCCTGCTCTTATATTCTATGCCTCGGCTAATGAAGGCAAGTATCCCATATGCCTTCTTAACCACCTTATCTACCTGTCCTGCTGCCTTCAGGGATCTATGTACATGCACACCAAGGTCCCTCTGTCCTTCCTAGGGTCCTACCATTCATTGTGTAATCCCTTGCCTTGTTAGTCCTCCCAAAATGCATCACCTCACACTTTTCAGGGTTAAATTCCATTTGCCACTGTTCTGCCCATCTCACCAACCCATCTATATCATCCTGTAGCCTGAGGCTTCCCTCCTCGCTATTTACCACTCCACCAATTTTCGTGTCATCTGCGAACTTACTGATCATACCTCCTACATTCATATCTAAATCATTAATGTACACTACAAACAGCATAGGACCCAGCACCGATCCCTGCGGTACACCACTGGACACAGGCTTCCAGTCACAAAAACACCCTTCGACCATCACCCTCTGCCTCCTGCCACTAAGCCAATTTTGGATCCAATGTGCCAAATTGCCTTGGATTCCATGGGCTCTTACCTTCTTGACCAGTCTCCCATGCGGGACTTTGTCAAAAGCCTTACTGAAGTCCATGTAGACTACATCAACTGCACTACCCTCATCCACACACCTAGTCACCCCCTCGAAAAATTCAATCAAATTGGTTAGACATGATCTCCCCCTGACAAAGCCATGCTGACTATCCTTGATTAATCCTTGCCTCTCCAAGTGGAGACTAATTCTGTCCCTCAGAATTTTTTCCAATAATTTCCCTACCACTGATGTTAGGCTCACTGGCCTGTAATTCCCTGGTTTATCCCTACTACCCTTCTTGAATAATGGTACTACGTTAGCTGTCCTCCAGTCCTCTGGCACCTCCCCTGTGGCCAGAGAGGTTCTGAAAATTTGTGTCAGAGCCCCTGCAATCTCCTCCCTTGCCTCACACAGCAGCCTGGGATACATCTCGTCTGGGCCTGGGGATTTATCCACTTTTATGCCCATTAAAACCGCTAGTACCTCCTCCCTCTCAATGCTAATTTGTTCAAGTATATCACAATCCCTCTGCCTGATTTTTATGCCTACATCGTCCTTCTCCATAGTGAACACAGATGCAAAATATTCATTTAAAACCTCACCTACATCTTCCGGCTCTACACACAGATTGCCACTTTGGTCCCTAATGGGCCCTACTCTTTTCCTGGTTATCCTCTTGCCCTTAATATACTTATAAAACACCATGGGATTTTCCTTTATTTTGCCTGCCAGTATTTTTTCATGCCCCCTCTTCGCTCTCCTAATTTCTTTTTTAAGTACCCCAGGAGGCCTTCTAACTTCCCTCCAGCATTTCTAACCTCTTTGCCTTAGCGTAGGCCATCACCACATTCCTTTAACAAACCTAACTGCCCTTCCAGCCTTCCTGTCTCAAAAAGCTCTCTTTCTGTATTCCTATGTCCCTCTCAACTGACTTCCAGACAGAGATCAAAAGGCTTACTAATACAATGGGTGTGAGGTGTTTTTCAATTATCCAGACAAGTTAATGAATTGTTTAGTTTATTCCTTTCAGCATTATAGCTACCTTTGCCTATGTGCCATTTTAAAGAAAACTTAGGAGTATACACATTAAAAGTATCTCTTTTCCCAAATCCTTTCAGTGGGTAAAATAGTAAAAGAAAAAGAAATCCTGAAACATCATAATGGATCTTGCTTTTTTTTTGAAGTAATAGATGAATTGAAGTTCTTGACATTTGGTGCCTACTGTGCTGAAGACATTTCCATAGCATGTCATTGCAGCACCTTTAGAGGAGGCCGTTTGAATTCTGATGCACAGTATCAGTTTAGAAAGTGAGAAGAAACTTAGTTATATAACACCTTTCGTGTCCTCAGGATTTCCCAAAGTACTTCACAGCCAATGAAATACTTTTTAAATGTATTCACTATTGTGTAGGCAAATACAGCTGCCAATTTGTGCATAGCAAGGTCCTACTGTGCAAACTTACCTGTTCTTCTTTGAATAGTGCTTTGGAAACTTATACTTCCACCTGAACAGGCAGGTGGGACTTCAGTTTAATATCTCTTCTGAAAGACGCCACCTCTAACAATGCAGCACTCCCTCAGTACTGCACTGAAGTGTCAGCCTAGAGTGTGTGCTTAAGCCCTGGAGTGAGGCTTGAACTGTAAAACCTCTGACTCTGAGGCGGGAATACTACCCACCGAGGCAAGCTGACACTTGCTATCTACCATTGGCATGCACAACAACAAGGTACAATTAGATCAAAGTGCCTGAGGGGAAATCAAGCCCCTCTATACCATCTGTAATTCTGGCAGCAGGGTGGAGCTCATTGGAACCAAGGAACTCCTATAAATTACTGAGTAAGCATAGCATTGAGACAGTAAAGTTGGTCTGGCTGCATGCAAACTAAAAATTACATAAATCTTTTTCTATACTACATTAACCATGGAGGCATTTTAGACATTTATTCTGTTGAGTAAAAAGGCTATGAGCATTTAACACAGCAATTAAAGCTATTACCACACATCTTGATTAAAGATCCAACATTGTGAAGAAAAAATTATAAACTTAAAAAAAGAACTACACGACTGTACTAAACTGCCCAAAACAGTAAATTTTATTCAAAAATTTACTTTTTTCCTTTTGAGCTGCGAGCATATGGAATGCTTCTCCTGAAGTTGGCAACAAAAATGAACCATAAGACTCCAGGACGGGCCTTGCCTTGTAACAAATATAACAGACGAAAGAGGTCACGTGGGGCAATTCTCTGATATGTCAATGTCCCAAATCACAAATCTCTTCAAGGGGATATTGCTTTTCATGTAATTTTTTTTTGTTGCCAGGAGGGTGACTTGGTGCCGGTCACTTCAGCACTGGGTGGATGATGCACACTGGACTACTTTAGGCGTACTAAAGAAGAAAATTCATTAATTTTGTACTGCTACAAATACAGTTTTAAAGACTGAGTTATTTTGGCCCCTACCTTTTTTCAAACAGTGATACAAAATTACGAATAACTTTTTTCAATTTGAAGGCATGATTTTTTCCATTGTTCTCCCCATGCCTACACCAACTATGACCAAGTTAATGGATGATGTGCTGTTAAGCCTTCACCTATGCCACGCTAAGCTCACTGCTAAGAAATGTGTCAGAAAATTCAGAATCGAGCTTTGTTTTGATTGATTTTTTCCCTCCCTCTGAATAAACAGCTAGCCTTCTATCAGTGCTTCCCCACAGTGACATATTTGATACCTGGGGGCTAGCCGTGTGGGAGATTGTGGGCACGAACTTGCATTCCACCACTCTGATGTTCGGATTGTGCCGCTTGATTCACATCAAGATGCCTTTTAATATTTTATGTTAATTTCTGTTCAATTCTTTTTGGAAAATTTTAGTTTAAACAATGATTGTTACTGATATTATTTAGATAACTGGCTTAGTGGAGTTGATGGTCTTGATCATGTGAGGAAGTTCAAATATCACAGATTAGAAGAAATGGTCAATGAAGCACCCTGAGCTTTTGATAGTACCTCTCCTAATTTTTAATTCAGCAGCCTGTAATTGTTGGGTTCAGCAACTCCACCTAGCCAGTTTCCCCATAATGCTGTCAGCACCTTCCACTGGAGCAAGAACATTTAAAACATCAACAGAAATAGAAAAAAAAGGTTGAAGTTGGTCTATTCTTTGTAACTGATTTTTAAAATGGGTGCTGATGTTGGGTTTTGCTATTCATTAAGGTGACATTTACTTTGCAGTAGTTACACCTTATGTCAGTGTATTGTATTGCATAAAGAAATTGCCGTAGTATTTTTCTGTATTCATGTGCAAGAAGCCTTTTTTATATTGACTTAACTGTTGCAAAGAAAGAATTTGAGTGTAGGTTATTACTGCCCTTTCCTTCAGAGAGAAAAGAGCCTGGCCACGAGTATTCAGCAACAAAAGCCTGAGAGTGACAACTGGGTTACTGATTTCCTCGCGCCTTCATGGGTCTGTTTACCAGATGATCAACCCATTTTGGTTGTAGTACATCCAGGGAACTCAGCACAGGAAATTCTTGAAGTGGCCTGTAAGGTATGTCCAAGATTAATTCTCCCTATACTTTCAACAAGTAATTGTTAGTGGAGTTGATTACAGACAAAGCTACTTTGAAATGTAGTTGTTGGCTAAAGGAATCCCATAGAACTTTAAAACGTTGATTCCAGGATGAAACTTTTACTGCAATTGATGGTGTATGCCAAAAGCTTGATAATTAAATTTTTTTGCTCAACAAATCCTTTTACTTAATTCAGTTGTTTAATTTTGTTTTTTCTCCTCTGTTATTGAAATTGCTCTTTTCAATGCTTTTAAATCTTGTCTGGAGGTAACTAGCACTGCCGTTCAATATTTCTTCACACGAGTAGGGATGAAGCAGAGGATACAGTCAGAAAAGCGTATTATCATTTCTTAAGGGTTTTCTTTCCCACAGTATTTCATGTTTCTGCTACTTTTTCTTTAAATTTTTTCTGCAAGTTAAAAGATCTAAATTAATTAAAAACCTACCATCAGGGAGGCGTTTTCACTTCTCTGGAATGAAGTATCTAAGGAAAAGTAAACTATTATATTTTCATTAATTACCTCCATTTTTAAGCCAATCATTGCATTTATTACTGTATAGTCAATAGAAAATTTAAAGCACTTTTATTCATTTAATTTAAACAAGTTACATTTTTATTTATACAGATTTACTAACCTTAGTAATTAGTGGTCTTTTCTGTAACTTCAGCATATCGAGTAATCCTTTGTAAAACAGATCATGTACATTCTTTTTTTGCTGCGGGTAACCAAATATTTTTCCTTCACTTCTGCACGTGGTAACTGTTGCAGGGGGACTGATCCACAGGTGTTCTTAGCCTTCTGGTACCTTGCCAAGTAACCATTGTTCATGGAGAATCTAAACAGGGAGCGTCACATGCATTTTGGCCGCGAGGCATCTTTTAAAAAAAAAAAATTATCTGTTCATGGGGTGTGGGCGATGTGGGTAAGGCTGCCCATCCCTAATTGCCCTGAGAAGAAGGTGGTGAGCCTTCTCGAACTGCTGTGGCCCTTGTGGTGTTTGTGCTTTCATGATGGTGTGATGTAGGGAATTCCAGAATTTTGACCCAGCGACACTGAAAGAACAGCAGTAGCTGTCCAAATCAGGTGTGTGACTTGGAGGGAAACTTGGAGTTGATGGTGTTCCCCTGATATTGCTGTTCTTGTCCTTCTTGATAGTTGAGGCCACAGAGCTTGGCGGTTCTGTTGAAGTAAGCTTGGTGAGTTACTGCAGTGCATCCTGTAGATCAGAAAGACTGCAGCCGTAGTGAGCTGGTGGTGGATGGGGTGGATATTGAGTCTAGTGGTGCTGACCAAGCAAACTGCTCTGTCCTGAATAGTGTTGAACTTGTGTTGTTGGAGCTGCGAGTTCAGGCGAGTGGTGAATATAAATCATTTAACACTATTGTGGCTGAGATCAACTAACCTGGCACAGACCAGGGATCAAACCTGGGACCTTTATGACCCAGTGTCACAGTGTGCAATGAACCGAGAAATCTTTTAAAAAGCAACTTAATTTCTCAACGAATACAAAAATGAGGAAAAATAAAGGTTTCTGCAGTGCTTTGTGGTGTGCTATCTTATTTGCGTAAAAAGCAGATGTGCAAATGGACACCTTTTTTAGTTCATATAAATAGATACACAAATGGATATATAGAAAATAGTTAATGAAGTTGCAGTGGTGATTTTGGGGACTAAATAAATTAATTGAGTAATTCAGTATTTGTGCAACTCCATTACTATTATGGTTGTGTGCACCCAACACCTTGATGTCAATTAGTGATAACATAAAAGCTAATGCACAATAAAAATAGTGCAGTTAATTTTTAAGCTGAAGTTAACTGAATCATTCCTATAACGAAAGTAAAAAATTGTTGTAGAATACCGCTAAATAACCTTTTACAGAATATTTTGTTAATATTTTTGGTCTAGTATCAAGGCTGACAAAAATAGTAAAATTATACAACTTGATAAATTTTATCCATAGTTTTTATGTTCATCTATAGCTGAAGTTATTGAAATAAACAAAAAGGAACAGCATAAAGCTTATATTTGATAAATTTCTAGGGCTAGCTGCAGAGTCGAGCTGGAAGTGAGATGTTTGCGTCAAGCTGAGGCACACTGGGAGGAAGAGAAGCACAGACATGCAACAAGGGAGAGAAAGTGGCATAGATAAACGGAGGAACTTTAAGCAACAGTGATAGATACAGAAGTACAGATACACTCAAAATACACACATGGATAAATATGTACAGTATAGAGAATGAGAGAAGAGAACCATAACTGACGAGGACGGATTGGTTTTGGTTATGTACAGCCACAGATGAATTTGTTGCCTGTGTGGAACTGCCCCTGAGGACGCACTTGCACAAAATGAAAATAAAATTATTTTGCTTCAAATGATCAAGATTGTGCTCTAATAAAATGAGGTGTGCCCGCCCCTGCAATTGCTCTTATACATAATAATTTATCCTCCTACTTTTCTCCTATTTTATCCTCCTATTTTATATTAGTGTCTATATTTTGTTCCTTAACATGTTTCTAATTTTGCTGGTATATGAAAATATAAGTGCAAAAATTTGCTAGATTTTGAGACTTTGATCGAATTATATTTAATGTGAGAGTTTTTGTGATGAAATGCAAAGGTAAAGCTACAATGTTATTGTCTCACTATATGGTGCAACTTTAAAGGAAGTAAAATCATGTTAGCATTACAAGCACCTCTCTGTATAATGCGCTCTTTTCAAGAGCTGTATTGCAACACTTACAGTGGAGGTGGTGTTGCCAAGAGGTAGTTTGTTAGTCAGAGAGCCATAAACAAAGCATTTTTTTATCAGTCAATGAGATTTTTTTGTGTTACTTTTGCAGTTTTTCTAAATATCACCAGACAACACTGTCTTCTGAGTCAAAACAATATAGGTTAAGTTTAAGTATGCTCTGACATGGTCTAAATCACCATCAGCCACACATCTATTTGTGTATGCATATTTTGTCATTTATGACATGTTCATTAAATATACAAATGTGAACGGAGTTTGTTATGAATTGTCTTCTTCTGCAATATAACTTCTTGTTACCTGTGTTTTCTCTCCTGTCTCCTGCATCAGCTCATGCACATTTACCTTTTTGTTTGATCTGCATCTTCTCACTTCAAATCACAATGTGAGTTAAGAACCTGACGAGTTCTGGTACAGTAGTATGATTCAGATATCAAGTAATCAAGCATTTCATTACAGGCTTTTAAGAGCCAGGCAATCTTATATTAAAGTACAGTATTATGTCACTTTGGGGGGGAAAAAACCACCCAGCTATGACGATGGTTTCCAAATTTTGTTATTTAGATGGACAATAGATGTTACAGAAATACTTGCATAAGTATAGAGTCTTTTCAATTATTTATTTAACTTTTACACATTCTTGACGAGCAATTTTAAAAGCCTGCAATGAAATTTAGGATGCTGAATAGTTAGTTCCAGTAGATGCACTAAAACATTTTTGCCAAATGTTTTTCATATTTTTAAGTTGTGCTTCATTGTTTAACCCTTTAACCATTATGGCATATCTTTAGTAGGCCACTTTGGAAATATAACTCCTCTTATTTAAAGTTAGATACATAAATTGTAATTTGATATTGCAGTTAATTACACAGTGTGTAAATATATGCTTCAATTATTTTTCTAACATTGTGCTGCTTACTTTTTTGATCAACAGTATTGTTCTTTACATTAAAAATGTGTACTCTTGCTCCCTAAGGCAGGGAGAAGGTCTCAGTTTCAGTATAAAACTTTTTTTTTAATACAATGAAGCCTTCTGAATAACCTGCTTGTTTTCTTTTGAAGAAAAAAGATTCTTAAAAGCAGCATATTCTTATAACTAGTTTTCAAAATCTTAAGATATGGTTTAAGATAAGAAAGTTCTATCACATAAAAAGTCTAATGTAACTATCTGCTCAGAGTACTGTACTGCAGTAGTAATATAAGGCAAATTGGTGCTTATGTTAGGATTGCTGGACTTGGTATCCAGCATTGCCATGTCACTGTGTCATTTTGGAATGCCTGCTGAGCACTGCAAAATGAGCACTGGAATAAAGGAATGGTTATAGATATCCAGCTATGTGGGATGGGTGTTGGAACATTAAAAAAAAAATGCAATTTTATTTTCAATAATATTTCATTCTCCATCCTATTGTGTGCCAAATTCATAGGATGAGTTATTGCATGCTTTTATGAGTCTTTTGATGAAGTATTTGTTTAATGGGAAAGCAGTTGTGACAATTCTTACGTAAGTGCGATACAAGTGATGCTCAAAGTCCACTTCACCGTATTAAATGTTTATAGTATGCACGTTCTTTTTGGCCTTGCTGTGTTTTGCTGCCTATTTTGAGGCAGATTCAGTCGTGCGTTCTATTCTGGAAAACAAATTAGCTGGTTGGGTGGCAGGAGCAAACCACAGTATCCCTGAGCTTGAACTAAACCAAAACAGTGGTCCTTGTGGAGGGGAGGAACACTATTTTGTTTCTTAATATTTGTATGTACATTTGGATATTTTGTTCAAACAAAGGAACTAGGTTCTTTATTAATATCACAAGCAACCAGCTAAATGCCTCTCTGCCTCAAATTTCAGTTACATTTTATCAACGTCTTCAGGGGAGAAAATTGGCAAAAAATAAGAAATAACTCTAATTTCTGAGTCACAGTTGATCTGGTTGATGACAATGGAAGCTAAATATTACTCCCAAATCATAGAAACTAGCTCTTATCCCTTTGTTTATAGCAGTTACTAGTTCTCAGACTTCCATGTATTTAATGGGTTTGCATGATGCACTTGCACCTATCTTTGTAGCAGTTATTAATTCCCAAAACTCCATTAATTTAGTTTGAGGTCTTCATGTTGTACCATCATATGATCTGGCATGCTTTGATCTAAATTCTGTTCAAATGTCAAACTTCTTTTTCTGAAAGAGTACGTAATGCAGCATGGTATCACAAACATCCTTGAAAGTAAATCTTTAAAAAGTATTCAAATAACTTAAGTTATTTAAAAAAAAAATTTGTCTTGTCATTGGTTAACCATCATGCAGAACTTTAGAGGAAATGGTTTTTATTTCTTTCACGTGCTTGAGAATTTTAGCTTAAAAAAACACCCACGAGGAACAAATCCATCCTTCACAGTCTTCATGGGTTTGAAGAATGGCTGTGGAATCTTAATCAACCTCATGTTTGTTTAACCCATTTGAAATTAGCGTTCTAACACTTGAGTACTGCCTGATGCACAAATCAAAATGCAAAAGAGAGGCACAGTTATGATTGATGAGGGAGTAGATCAGGGATCGTATCTACTTGTGCTGCTATTCTCACGCTACTGTGTATTACTTAATAAAGCCCATAAAGCAAAGGAGTTTGAAAGAAGTAGCACTTTCTACATCACCTTTACAGCAATAATACTGAACCACTGATATGCTACAGAACTTGTTATGGAGCTAAGTAATTTCAAGTCTTTTTTTCTGTGGTACATTACATTAAATTATGTTTTAAATATGGAAGATCAGTTTTTTTTTCTATTAACCAGAGCAAGGTAGTGATCTATTTTCCCTTATCCATTCCGAGTGTTTTCATATTTTGTAGGTACAACATTTGGAGCCAGGTGGTCACTATGTGCGTTTGAAGTTTACAGTGGACAACCACATTCAATATTATATACCAAAGCAAGAGGATATTCATGAACTGGTAGGCAGCCTGATTCTAGGTTTACACAACTGAAGAACGGTTATTGATAACGCACAAATATGTGTAGAGGACAGTGGGTATCTCTTGACAACATAGAATACAAATTCTGAATTGTGCAAATGTTACATTAACAGAAGTTTATGTTTTTATATAATTTATTAAATTGTATAAATATTAAATCAAGGAAAAATTGCTAACCTCATTATTTATTATCTATCATATTTATTTTCTTAATTTTTTTGTACACATACCCTGCAAAGAAAAACTCACTGTGAAAAGCAGAGGCCTTTCTAATACAACATTATGCACTGTGTCACCTGTCTGTTTGGCTATGAATACTGTCTTGTCACCTCTGTCTTGTTTTTCAAGTCCTTAAGGCAGTGATCAGAATCAAATGGTACAGGAGAAAACAAACAGAAAGATGTGGTTAAAGAATAATGTCAGAAAGAACATGTAGAAATACAGATTAACCATGCTGCTATACTGCTGTTTTTGCATTGATACAAAGCAGTT
The DNA here is from genome assembly GCA_030390025.1 of Squalus acanthias. NCBI lineage: Eukaryota > Metazoa > Chordata > Chondrichthyes > Squaliformes > Squalidae > Squalus > Squalus acanthias. The sequence goes on from CM059429.1 coordinate 94,327,496, forward strand.
ATTACATTTTTGGGTCTCTTTTGCCCTTACTCTGGATTTTTCAGCTTTCATATTTTAGACTACTCTCTCAGCTGCTTATGATGTCACTGGTCCTGATATCCAGGTACGTTTTGATAGGTGCCCAAGATAACAAACGGAGAACCTTTTTTGACATTACTTTGGCTAATAGATTTATCCCATGTATCCGCCTCATCTTTGAAAGTAGCAAAGTTACACTAACACCGACCTTGTTTAAATGCCAAAACAAATGTATTAAAAGAAGCAAAAACATGTTCACATTTTTGATTTGAGTTTGATTATTTTCAATACTTTGACAAGTAAACACTTTGGGACCAAAAATCCACATAGGGAGGTGCCCCCTGTAAAGAAGATATACATGCCCCCTTCACCCCCTATGGAAGGGGGCCAATTAAAAAAAAAGGATGTTCCTCAATCTTCAGAGCCTGGGCCACGATCTTCAGCCTGGACCCCCAGGTGGTTCTCACCTCGGCCACTCGGGCTGCCAGTATGCCTGCTTTGACATATAGGATGCTGATCCTGCCCTGATCTTCTTCTAGGCCAGGCATGTGAGAACTCCCTCTCACTCCACTGGCTTTGTAAGGGGTAGGTGGAGGCTCCTTTGACCACCAGGCCCGTAGAAATACCAATGTTAAATCGGAACGCAGCATATCTGGGTGCTGGCTTGATTTTCCAGCCCTTCCAGTGCACACTCCAACTGGAGTGAATTTTCCAGCACCTTTTTGCAGTACAAGGCTGTGTTGGAATGTAAAATACTAGCACTTTGTTGTGCTGGAGTTGAAACGGTATTAATGGGAGATGTACATTGTGCCGCACACAGATGAGTGCAAAAAGTAGAAAAATATTCGGTTCCCTTTCACCACCATGACAAAGCGCAGTGAAATTTTAAAAGTGAACACAGAGAATGCGCACCATACAATGTTAACTAATGACCAGTAAGCACAGAGAACAGATCTGTGCCATTTCTGCTTGGGTTCTAATGGAATTTTTCCAGCATGGAAAGGCTGTGATGTTATAAAACCATTTGTCCTGAGTTACATTTATGTTTAGTTTTTACATATGGGTTACATTTTGTGAAGCAGCTATCAATAAATAATATTGCCATCCATTATGGATAAATCTTCAAGCAGCAGTCAAGATGAGGATGGCTAAAAATTTAAATTTAGAAACCATTGTCTTGACAGTACTACCTTTGGGAGATGTGAATATGATGTTGGTGCACGCGATCCAGCTGCAAATGTGGACCACAAAGTACGCTGCATGAACTATAACACTGGAAATTCACATTCATTACAGATGCATATTAATAAATACTTTAATAGTTAGTTATTTCTAAGCAATTTGCATTATCCTTCACTGTGATTTTTCCCCACAGTTTTGAAATTAACAAAAGTTATTTTGTTTTCTCAGTTGTACCAAGAAATTGAAATTTGTCCCAAAATTACTCATCGTGTTCAGTTTGACAAGTCTGATACTTCTGTTAGTTATGGTAAGGATATGTGCAAAATGTATATGCAGATTTCCTCAATTACTTTTATTAGTAAAGTGTGGCTTTATTTTTGTGTTGTTATTTGGATATCCCCGACACCCTGATTTAAAAGAAAATGTGCAATTTTCATTATTTTTACAACAGGGACCAGTTGCACAAAAGTTGAGACCAGTCGTGAAGCCAGCCTGAGACTGATTTGTTTGATTCGATTTGGGGATAAGGTCATTGTACAATTAGAGGCTTAGTTATATACAGTCTACTCATAATTTGAAGTTGCTTAATTTAAATTAACTGTAAATTGAAATTGTGCAAAAATGCCTCCTTCTGTGCTGTTTTATTTAAAATGCTTAATTTTAACAACTGGTCAGTTTGATTTTTTTTAAGCAAAAATTGACTTTGAATTAACAGGAGTAGACTGCAGTCTTAATCATATTTTCCTGAAGCCTATTCCTCCCAAATTTCCCCCTCCCAACTTTGCCCATTTATGGCCACCCAGATTCTTCTCCTGCAAGGGCAGAAAGTCAATATGCTACCAGACCTCAGCCAATGCTGATATGAGTTACTAGCTCGGAGGTGCTCGGCACCAGTTTGGGAATAACTTTGCCTACTTTTTTCCTTCACTATGGGCTGAAATTCGATCTCTGTCGTCGGGATCAAGCTTATGTCCCCAGTGTTCCAATGTAGTATGCCACTATGTCCCCTGGCCATCATAGTTTAACTTGAGCTTTAGATTTAAGTAGCAGTAGCATTAATTAGTAATATAATTAGTTATAATAATGTCAGATTGTATTCTTTGATAGAATAGTCGCGTATCATCAAAGTGAACAGACGCTGGTCACCTTCAGATATTCCATCCAAATGGCCAGTATTTATGTATGGGTCTTGACTATGACTATTAGAAGACTGTTGGAAGATGGAGGCGTTATAGTCAAGTCCAATTCCCAATGTCTACATACAGCTTATGAATAGTGATGAGAAGTGGAACTCTAGTTGGCTCTCTCCTCCCTGACTTGGGATGCTGAGGCCATTGTAGCACTTCTATCACCATTGCAGAGGATGTAGAAAAACCATTACTTTAAAAAAAATTCATTCCTGGGATGTGGGCGTCGCTGGCAAGGTCAGCATTTATTGCCCATCCCCAGTTGCCCTTGAGAAGGTGGTGATGAGCCTCCTTCTTGAACTGCTACAGGCGTGTGGTGAAGGTACTCCCACAGTGCTGTTCGGGAGGGAGTTCCAGGATTTTGACCCAGCGACAATGAAGGATCGGCGATATATTTCCAAGTCAGGATGGTGTGTGACTTGGAGGGGAATTTGCAGGTGATGGTGTTCCCATGCACCTGCCGCCCTTGTCTTAGGTGGTTGAGGTCGCGGGTTTGGGAGGTGCTGCCGAAGAAGCCTTGGCGAATTGCTGCAGTGCATCTTGTAGATGGTATACACTGCAGCCACGGTACGCCGGTGGTGGAGGGAGTGAATGTTTAAGGTAGTGGATGGGGTGCTGATCAAGTGGGCTGCTTTGTCCTGGATGGTGTTGAGTTTCTTGAGTGTTGTTGGAGTTGCACTCATCCAGGCAAGTGACGAGTATTCCATCACACTCCTTACTTGTGCCTTGTAGATGGTGGAAAGGCTTTGGGGAATCAGGAGGGGAGCCACTTGCCGCAGAATATCCAGCTTCTGACCTGCTCTTGTGGCCACAGTATTTATGTGGCTGGTCCAGTTAAGTTTCTGGTCGATAGTGGGGCATTCGGCGATGGTAATGCCGTTGAATTACTGAAAGTAAATATTCAACAGGACACTGCATTAAAAGTAGAAAATTCAGCAGACCCAGATGGTATGCAAACAGAATATTGTAAAAGGTTGGGGAAGAATTAGTGCAGCCACTAACTGTAAATTTTTTTCAATCTCTGAAAACTGGAGTTCTGCTGAGTGTAACACATCTATGTTTGCTGACGATACAAAGCTAGGTGGGAAAGTAAGTTGTGAGGAGGACGCAAAGAGGCTGCAAAGGGATACAGACAGGTTGAGTGTGTGGGCAAGAACATGGCGGATGGAAGATAATGTGGAGAAATGTGATGTTATCCACTTTGTTGGGAAAAATAGAAAAGCAGGATATTTTTTAAAAGGTGAGAGACTGGGAAATGTTGGTATTCAGAGGGTGTCCTTTTGCACAAGTCGCAGAAAGCTAACGTGCAGGTACAGCAAGCAATTAGGAAAGCAAATGGTATGTTACAATGTTCCCTGTAATTTCTTTTGGTGCCGCGCAGCCCCATTAAGGAACTTGCGCGGCCCATTCAAAATACCGCGTATGCGTGGTTTTTGCATTTAAAAGCCGGCGACGCAGGATCCCTGGAGCGCTGAGTGGCCGCGCAGCTTAAAGGGAACATTGGTATGTTAGCTTTTATTACAAAAGGATTGGAGTATGAGTAAAGAAGTCTTACTGTAATTATATAGGGCCTTGGTGGGACCACACCTGGGCTACTGTGTACAGTGTTGGTCTCCTTACCTAAGGAAGGATGTACTTGCCTTGGAGTTCACTAGACTGATTCCTGAGATTGGGGGATTGTCCTATGAGGAGAGATTGAGTAGACTGGGCCTATATTCCTGGAATTAAGAATAATGAGAGGTGATCTCATTGAAACGTATAGAATTCTTAAGGGGCTTGAAAGGGTAGATGCTGGGAGGATGGGGTGTGTAGAACCCGGGGGTCATAATCTCAGATTAAGGGGTCAGCCATTTAGTACTGAGATAAGGAGAAATTATTTCACTCAAAATGTTGTGAATTTCTGTAATTCTCTACCCCAGACGGCTGTGGATGCTCAGCCATTGAGTATATTTAGGTGAGAAGTCGCACAACACCAGGTTATAGTCCAACAGCTTTATTTGAAATCACAAGCTTTCGGAGCGCTGCTCCTTCGTCGATTTCAATTTCAAATAAAGCTGTTGGACTATAACCTGGTGTTGTGCGACTTCTCACTTTTGTCCACCCCAGTCCAACACCGGCATCTCCGCATCAGGAGTATATTTAAGACAGAGATCGATAGATTTTTGGATACTAAAGGAACCAAGGGATATGGGGATAGTGCAGGAAGGTGGAGTTGAGGTAGAAGATCAGCCATGATCTCATTGAATGACGGAGCAGGCTCGAAGGGACGAACAACCTACTCCTGCTCCTATTTCTTATGTTCCTATGTTCTTGTATGCCAAAGAACCTGGAGGGTGGCAAATGTTGCACACAGTTGGAAAAACAAAAGGAAAAGGATAATCCCGGAATTATAGGCCAATTCGTCTTATCTCAGTAGTGGGTAAACTTCTAGAGTCCATAGTATGGATGAAATTAGTGAACATTTAAAGGCATGGGTTAATCAAAGACAGCCAGCACAGATTTCTTAAAGGGAAGTTGTGCTTGATAATTTATTTGAATATTTTGAAGAAGTTACCAATTGGATAAATAAAGGGAATGCAATAGATGAAGGCATTCAATAAGGTGTTTCACAAGAGACATGTTAGAAATATTAAGGTGTATGGTTAAGTGGAAATGTAGCAGTAGAGATAGAAAGTTGGTTGACTAACAGGAAACAGAGTTGGGGTAAATGGGTGCTACTTGGATTGGAGAAGGGTTGGAAATGGCCTACCCCACAGGTCAGTGCTGGGCCCACTTTTGTTTTCGGTATATAATGATTTGGATCTTGGGCTTACGGAGCACAATCAAAAATCTGCTGACAAACACAAAAGTAGAGAGTCTGGCACATGGCAAGGAGAACTGTAAAAAAAAAACTTTAGAAAAACATTGGCAGGTTAGTAGAATGGTCAGACAGGTGGCAGATGCCATTTAGTGTGGATAAGTATTAAGTAATAAATAATATTTTTCAGGAGGAAAGACCAGGATTGGAAGTAAACATACATAGAAACATAGAATCTAGGAGCAGGAGTAGGCCATTCGGCCCGTCGAGCCTGCCCCGCCATTCAATACGATCATGGCTGATCATCCAAATCCAGTACCCTGTCCCTGCTTTAATCCCCACAGTACACATATCCCACCCTACCCCCGTAACCCCACGTATTTAATTCCACCTAACATATCCCATCCTATCCCCATAACCCCACATATTTAATCCCCCCTAACACTAAGGGTCAATTTATCATAGCCAAATCAACCTAAGCCACACATTTTTGGACTCAATAGAATCTCAATAGAAAGACACTGAAGAGTTTAGATGAACAGAGAAACGTAGGGATCAAATACGGAATTCCTTGGAAGTTCGAGTGCAGATAGATAAAACCATTAAAAAAAAAGGCCAACAGCATTTTGGGCCTTGTAACTAGGGGCATAAAGTACAAGAGTGAAGAATAATAAATTTGTACAAAATATTGATTAGTCAATAGTTAGAGTAATGTGTGAGGTTTAGGGTTTCTAATTATAGAAAGAATATTAAAACCATAGAGAGCATGTAGTGTAGATTCACCAAATCGATGTTGGGGATGGGAAATTAAAGTTATATGTAATATTAGGATGCTTCCACTGGAACAGAGAAGGCTGAGATATTTAAGACGATTTTAAAACCATGAAGGTTTTTGGAAATTAATAGGGAAAGACTATTTCCATTGGGGAGCCAGTGACGAGCGGTCATCTATGTAAAATTGTCCCTGAGCAAATGAATTGAGAGGCTAGGAGAATTTTCTTTGTGCAGAGTTGTAGGAGCATGGAATGTTTTGCCACAGAGAGTGATTGAGGCAGAGACCATTGCATCTTTTAACAGAAAATTGGATAACTATTTGAAGCGGAGGAAGATACAGGGCCACGTAAAAAGAGCGAGCCTGGGGATCAGTTTTGGATTGCTCTTGCAGTGAATCAACACAGACCTAATGAGCCAAATGAGGTTCTTCTGTGCTGTAAGCTTCCATGGTTCTTTGATTTAGTGAAAGGGAATACTTTGCCACAAGTCGCTATTGATGCAGAGAATAAATTATTTCAAAGAGAATTGGTTAAGTATTGACAAAGAAGAATATAAAAGGATATTGGGAAATGAGAGAGTACCAGTGAACGAGCTGAAACATGCATAGACACAGTGGGCTGAACGGCCACCTTCTGTGCTGTAATTTCTATGTAGCAGGAGAAAAAATGAACCACTATGTGGTGCTGCAGAACACTTGTATCTATTATGAACACTTTCGTTGTCAACATTGAACAAGAAAGAGGCAAGGACAGAATTTTAAGCAGAAAGTATTCTCCAGTTTAGTTGCTCAATCAAATCATATCATTGATTCAGAAATTACACACATGCTCCACTAATGCCTTCACTGGTCATGCTAGCGTGAATAGCTGAGTGTTGCTGACTTCAGGCATGTTGCAGTTGACCATCGCTGTTTAGGGTGTGGAAAATCAGTCATGGTCCCACTGCTGATTGCTTTCCAGCTACGTCTGCTAGAATCATAGAGTGGTTACAGCACAGGAGGAGGCCAATCGAGCCTGTGCCAGCTCCCTGCAAGAGCACTTTAGCTAGTCCCACTCCCCCGCCCTTTCCCCGTAGCCCTGCAAAAATGTTTTTCTTTCCGGTACTTATCCAATTCCCTTTTGAAAGCCACGATTGAATCCGCCTCCACCACCCTTTCAGGCAGTGCATTCCAGATCCTAACCACATGCTGCGTAAAAAAGTTTTTCCTCATGTCGCCTTTGGTTCTTCTGCCAATCTTCCTTAAATCTGTGTCCTCTGGTTCTCCACCCTTCCGTCAATGGGAACAGTTTCTCTCCATCTACTCTGTCTCGACCCGTCATGATTTTGAACACCTCTATCAAATCTCCTCTCAACCTGCTCTGCTCCAAGGAGAACAACATATAACTGAAGTCCCTCATCCCTGGAACCATTCTTGTAAATCTTTTCTGCACCCTCTCTAAGGCCTTCCTAAAGTGCGGTGCCCAGAATTGGACACAATATTCTAGTTGAGGCCGAACCAGTGTTTTATAAATGTTCATCATAGCTTCCTTGCTTTTGTACTCTATGCCTCTATTTATGAAGCCCAGGATCCCGTATGCTTTTTTAACCGCTTTTTCAACCTGCCCTGCCACCTTCAATGATTTGTGCATATATACCCCCAGGTCTCTCTGTTTCTGCACCCCCTTTAGAATTGCACCCTTTAGTTTATATTGCCTCTCCTCGTTCTTCTACCAAAATGTATCACTTCACACTTTTCTGCATTAAATTTCATCTGCCACGTGTCCACCCATTCCACCAGCCTGTCTATGTCCTCTTGAAGCCTATTACTGTCCTCCTCACTGTTCACCATACTTTCAAGCTTTGTGTCATCTGCAAATTTGGAAAATTGCCCTGTACACCCATGTCCAAGTCATTACTATATATCAAGAAAAGCAGTGGTCCTAGTACCGACCCCTGGGGAACGCCATTGTATATCTTTCTCCAGTCCGATAAACAACCGTTCACCACTACTCTTTGTTTCCTGTCACTTAGCCAATTTCGTATCCATGCTGCCACTGTCACTTTTATTCCATGGGCTTCAACTTTGCTGGCAAGCCTATTATGTGGCACTTTATCAAACGCCTTTTGGAAGTCTATGTACAACACATCAACCGCATTGCCCTCATCAATCCTTTCTGTTACCTCATCAAAAAAACTCAATCAGATTAGTTCAACATGATTTACCTTTGACAAATCTGTGCTGGCTTTCCTTAGTTAATCCACACTTGTCCAATTGACTGCTAATTTTGGCCCGGATTATCGTTTCTAAAAGTTTCCCCACTACCGAGGTTAAACTGACTGGTCTATAATTGCTGGGTTTATTCTTAGACCCTTTTTTGAACAAGGGTGTAATATTTGCAATTCTCCAGTCCTCTGGCACCACCCCCGTATCTAAGGAGGATTGGAAGATTATGGCCAGTACCTTTGTAATTTAGCTGATATTGTTAATGGTTCTCTCTCCTCAGGTACTGTCCCCCTCTCCCTCAAATCTGCTGTCATCACCCCTCTTAAAAAACCAAACCTTGATCCCTCCGTCCTTGCAAACTACCGCCCCATCTCCAACCTCCCTTTTCTCTCCAAAGTCCTTGAATGTGTTGTTGCCTCCCAAATCCGTGCCCATCTTTCCCGCAATTCCATGTTTGAATCCCTCCAATCAGGTTTCCGCCCCTGCCACAGTACCGAAATGGCTCTCATCAAAGTCACAAATGACATCCTTTGTGACTGTGACAAAGGTAAACTATCCCTCCTCGTCCTTCTTGACTTGTCTGCAGCCTTTGACACGGTTGACCACTCCATCCTCCTCCAACACCTCTCCACCATCGTCCAGCTGGGTGGGACTGCACTCGCCTGGTTCCATTCTTATCTATTTAATCATAACCAGAGAATCACTTGCAACGGCTTCTCTTCCCGCTCCCGCATCGTTACCTCTAGTGTGCCCCAAGGATCTATCCTTGGCCCCCTCCAATTTCTCATCTATATGTTGCCCCTTGGCGACATCATCCGAAAACAGTGTGTCAGTTTCCACATGTACGCTGACGACACCCAGCTCTACCTCACTACTTCTTCTCTCGACCCCTCCACGGTGTCTAAATTGTCAGACTGCTTGTCCGACATCCAGTTCTGGATGAGCAAATATTTTCTCCAATTAAATATTGGGAAAACTGAAGCCATTGTTTTTGGTCCCCGCTGCAAGCTCCATTCCCTAGCCACTGACTCTATCCCTCTCCCTAACATCTGTCTGAGGCTGAACCACACTGTTAGCAACCTTGGTGTCATATTTGACCCTGAAATGAGCTTCCGACCACATATCCGCAGCATAACAAAGACCGCCTACTACCACCTCCGTAACATCGCCTGTCTCCGCACTTGCCTCAGCTCATCTGCTGTTGAAACCCTCATCCATGCCTTTGTTACCTCTAGACTTGACTATTCCAACACACTCCTGGCTGGCCTCCCACATTCCACCCTACATAAACTTGAGGTCATCCAAAACTCGGCTGCCCGTGTCCTAACTCGCACCAAGTCCCGTTCGCCCATCCACCCCTGTGCTTGCTGACCTACATTGGCTCCTGGTTAAGCAGCGCCTCGATTTCAAAATTCTCATCTTTGTTTTCAAATCCCTCCATGGCCTCGCCCCTTCCTATCGCTGTAATCTCCTTCAGCCCCACAACCCCCCCGAGATATCTGCGCTCCTCTAATTCTGCCCTCTTGAGGATCCCTGATTATAATCGCTCAACCTTTGGTGGCCGTGCCTTCTGTTGCCTAGGCCCTGAGCTCTGGAATTCCCTGCCTAAACCTGTCCGCCTCGCTACCTCTCTTTCCTCCTTTAAGGCGCTCCTTAAAACCTACCTCTTTGAACAAGCTTTTGGTCACCTGCCCTAATTTATCCTTATGTGGATCGGTGTCAAATTTTTTTGTCTTAAAATACTCCTGTGCAGCGCCTTGGGACATTTTACTACGTTAAAGGCGCTATATAAATACTAGTTGTTGTTGTAGTAATTTCCACCCTTGCTTCCTAGGATGCATCCCATCCTGGTGACTTAGCTACTTTAAGTACAGCCAACCTTTCTAATACCTTCTCTTTATCAATTTTTATCCCATCCAGTATCTCAACTACCTCCTCTTTCACTATGACTTTGGCAGCATCTTCTTCCTTGGTAAAGACAGATGCAAAGTATTCATTTAGTACCTCAGCCATATCCTCTGCCTCTGTGCGTAGGTCTCCTTTTTTGGTTCCTATTCAGCCCCACCCCATCTCTTACTACCCGTTTATTATTCATATGCCTATAGAAGACTTTTGGATTCCCTTTTATGTTAGCTGCCAGTCTATTCTCATACTCTCTCTTTGTTCCTTTTTCACTTCCCCTCTGAACTTTCTATATTCAGCCTAGTTCTCACTTGTATTCTCAACCTGACGTCTGTCATACGCCCCCTTTTTCTGCTTCATGTTACTCTCTATCTCTTTCATCATCCAGGGAACTCTGGCTTTGGTTGCCCTACCTTTCCCCCTCGTGGGAATGTACCTCGACTGTATCCGAACCATCTCCTTTTTAAAGGCAGCCCATTGTTCGATTACAGTTTTGACTGCCAATCTTTGATTCCAATTTACCCAAACCAGATACGTTCTCAACCAACTGAAATTGGCCTTCCTCCAATTAAGTATTTTTACTCTTAGATTGCTCCCTGTCCTTTTCCATAGCTAATCTAAACCTCATGATACTATGATAACTGTTCCCTAAATGTTCCCCTACTGACACTTGCTTCACTTGACCCACCTCATTCCCCAGAACCAGATCCAGCAATGCCTCCTTCCTCGTTGGGCCAGAAACGTACTGATCAAGAAAGTTCTCCTGAACACATTTCAGAAATTCTTCCCCCTCTCTATTACACTATTAGAATCCCAGTCTATATTAGGATAATTGAAGTCCCCCATTATCACTACTCTATAGTTCTTGCACCTCTCTGTAATTTTCCTGCAAATTTGCTCCTCTATATCCTTCCCACTAGTTGGTGGCCAATAGAATACACCTAGTAATGTAATGGCACCTCTATTGTTTCTCAACTCTAACCAAATAGATTCTGTCCTTGACCCCTCCAGGACATCCTTTCCAGCACTGTAACATTCTCCTTATGTTACACTGCCACCCCACCTCCTTTCTTTCCTGAACACCTTATATCCAGGAATATTTAGTACCCAATCCTGCCCTTTTTTAAGCCAGGTCTCCATTATCGCCACGACATCATATTCCCATGTGTCTATTTGTGCCTGCAGCTCACCAACCTTATTTACTACGCTTTGTGCGTTTACACACATGTACTGTAAATCTATCTTAGACCTTCTTGTATTCTCTCTTAGTCTGACCCCACCTAATACCGTACTATTTCTTACACTAATGCTATCTGTCTCTCCCAATCCTTTGTGCACTTTGTTTCTCCTTTCTAATGCTACATCCTGGTGCCCATCCCCTGCCAAATTAGTTTAAACCCTCCCCAACAGCACTAGCAAACCCCACCGCGAGGATATTGGTCCCGGCTCTGTTGAGGTGCAACCCGTCCAACCTTTACAGGTCCCACCTCCCCCAGAACCGGTCCCAATGTCCCAGGAATCTGAAGCCCTCCCTCCTGCACCATCTCTCCAGCCACGCATTCATCTGCTCTATCCTCCTATTTCTATACTCACTAGCTCATAGTACAGGGAGTAATCCGGAGATTACTAACTTTGAGGTCCTGCTTTTTAATCTCTTTCCTAGCTCCCTAAAATCTGCCTGCAGGGCCTCATCCCTCTTTCTACCTATGTCGTTGATACTGATATGAACCACATCCTCTGGCTGTTCACCCTCCCCCTCTCAGAATGTCTTGCAGCCGCTCAGTGACATCCTTGACCTTGGCACCAGGGAGGCAACATACCATCCTGGACTCACGTTTGCGGCCGCAGAAACGCCTGTCGGTTCCCCTAACTATTGAATCTCCTATCACTTTAGTTTTCCCGATATTCCTCCTCCCCCCTTGTACAGCTGAGCCACCCATGGTGCTGTGGACTTGGCTCTGCCAGAGGAACCATCGCCCTCATACGTACCGGTTAGAGAGTGAGATGCATTCGGGGGACTCCTGCACTACCTGCTTGGTCCTCCTTGTCTGTCTTTAGTATTACCTTCAGCTCGGTCCAATAATTGAAACCTGAAACAACTGGTGTTGATGTTCTGGTGAAAAGTATCTACCATCTGTTGGCCTCTGTCATTGCGACTACCTTATTTCAGGATCTGGGGTCTTACTGTCTTGCTGCATGTCTTTTTACTCACATTCCTGCATATAGTGTTTAGGTTGCTCCCTCACTAAACAATTTCCTGTGATGCATAACTTATATTTTGAACCTTATTGTGAATGTTTAAAATGATAAAAGGTGACATTTGGATTACACAATATTCCCCACTGGTCAGCTTTAGAGAATGGCTCAACAAAGAAATGGTAAAGAGCAAATAGAGAATTGCCTACAAATCACCAGTTCTCTCCAGAAAATTACCAAAACTAAAGTTCTAGACAAGTTATCAACATAAATACAAATGAGAACGTCAATTTGACTCATCATAGTTAATCTATCTGGAAAGGTTCCTACAGTATCCCCCCCGCTCCCCACCAAACCCCCACCCTTCATGGTGTCCAATTGCTTCTCAGGGTTTTTACCTCTTAATACTCTACCTGGAATGATCACTTTTTGTATGAAGAACTCACTGACATAGTCCTAAATTTGCTTTTAACTAGATTGCACCTGTGGCCCTTGACCAACTTCTCTGAACTGCATAAAAAAATGTAAAAAAAAAAAACGATATCTGCGCCCTCTGAACTCTCACAACCTGCTCTAACTTGTCTTAAAAGTCTAAGAAATCAGTCACGAGTCATTAAAGTCCCATCCAGCACTAGAGTACAAGTCACTGCGGTGAGAGCAAACAAAGCTGGATAAATTTAAAAGTATTGCGCCCATTTTACCAGTGTACAACTGCCCCGATCTAGGTGTGCATTTGGGTGACTGCTTAATTTTTCAGTGCCTTTTTTTAGGCGAATTTGCTAATGAGGTGCCTAATACCTGTTTCAGTACCCCTTGGAGCAATTTGTCAGCGCTGAGTGGAGCAGGCGCTGGGGCTGCTCCGCTCAGGTTTTCCAGAGGTTGCTGCGATTTAACCAGTGGTCGCCAACAAACATGTACATTTAAAAAAAAAAACTATTTTAATGTGGAGCCAGGAGCAGACTGTACTGCTGTCCTGCAGTGGCCCATGATCAGCCCCTCCAGTTGCCATTGCCCCCCTAACCCCTCCGCCCACCCCCAGACTTAAATTGAAGGCAGTTGGCAGAGAAGCAAGCGGCACAAATTCCATTCGGCCACATGGGCGAGCTGCTTCTGGAGTCATGACAGGCACCAGCAGCTTGCCCCGATTGTTACAATGTGACTCAGGGCCAATTTCTGTTGAGCCTAAGGCCTCCTGGTTTGGGCGCATGCTGCACCCGCAAACGGGCCATAACTAGTTTAGTCGCCCAAGTGTCAAAAATAGGCTCCCATTGTTGGGACGTCAACCAGCACCTCATCAAAGAGTACTTCAATCACTGTTTCAGTTACAATTGGTGCCATAGTTATTACAGTAGGAATACCTTCTGGTGTGTGGAGCTCCTTTCTGAAAGATAGTCAGCTTGCTGCCTGGACTCGAAATCAATCTTAGTGGACACGAGCTTCCATTAGTGCTGTTAGCAAACATGTTCACACAGGTCAGTGAGTGATTATGCTTCTCCAAGAAGCTTTGATTTCATTTCTGTGGACACGTGAGACTTTGCTTCCCACACAACAGGACTGATATAGATCCAGTTCTTTGTCACAGTGATTACAGGTGGAGCACGACATCCGGCAGTGGTGACCGTGGCTTCGAACAAACCATCCTGTATTGTTAGACTAGAATCAAACCCATATACTCAAAGTATCAATTGCCGCAGATGATTATTATGAGAAAGATTTTGTAAAGGAACTCAAAATGGATAGGAGCAGGAAGTTGGGAAGGACAAATTTCTTACCTTCCAAGTCTGTTACATTTCTCTGTATAACCCATGAAACTTCAACATTGGATTTTTTTTGAGAATTCTGCCTCAAGCAGGACTCATTCTAGATTAGGGGGATTTACTTGTATACATTTTTTTTCAGACTTTACCCGAGTTCCCCCTCCAGTCCATATTCATTGGCAATAAGGCTAGAAGAACAAGGGTCTGTTTTAACATGACTCGGCTCAGGATTGGCACATTATATGGCCATAAAAGAACCAACTTCAGCTTCACTTATTAGAGTTTTCTGTGATAGTCTGGGTAGAGAAGAAGTATGACAATCATATATGTGAGCAAGACCTCTGTGCCCGTCCCCTCCCACCCCCAGAAAAATAATTCAAAAACTTAGATGCGTGCTTGGGTTCAGTTAGATGAAGATCATAATTTACTGAGTCAATTAGCTTTGGTTCAGCTAAAAGCAAACAGTGCAGATCAGCATGGCATTACGTCAGGGACAACCTCCTTGCCAATGTGGGTGATGTCATATAGGCCATACAGATCTTTCAACTGATGCCAATCTGTAATTTTTTTTTATTCGTTCATGAGATGTGGGCGTCACTGGCAAGGCCAGCATTTATTGCTCATCCCTAGTTGCCCTTGAGAAGGTGGTGGTGAGCCGCCGCCTTGAACCGCTGCAGTCTGTGTGGTGAAGGTACTCCTACAGTGCTGTTAGGGAGGGAGTTCCAGGATTTTGACCCAGCGACTATGAAGGAATGGCGATATACTTCCAAGTCAGGATGGTGTGAGACTTGATGGGGAACTTGGAGGTGGTGGTGTTCCCATGCACCTGCTGCCCTTGCCCTTCTAGGTGGAAGAGGTCGCGGGTTTGGGAGGTGCTGCTGAAGAAGCCTTGGCGAGTTGCTGCAGTGCATCTTGTAGATGGTACACACTGCAGCCACGGTACGCCAGTGGTGGAGGCAATAAATGTTTAAGGTGGTGGATGGGGTGCCAATCAAGCGGGCTGCTTTGTCTTGGATAGTGTCGAGCTTCTTTAGTGTTGTTGGAACTGCACTCATCCAGGCAAGTGGAGAGTAATCAATCACACTCCTGACTTGTGCCATGTAGATGGTGGAAAGGCTTTGGGTGGGGGAGTCTGGAGGTGAGACACTCGCCACAGTATACATATCAGGAAAGGAGGAACAGGCTGGGTCTCTTTTCTCTTGAAAAAAGAAGGCTGAGGGGTGACCTAATAGAGGTTTTCAAAATTATCAAACATTTTGATAAAGTGGATACAGAGAGAATGTTTCCACTTGTGGGGAAGAGCATAACTAGAGGTCATCAATATAAGATGGTCACCAAGAAATCCAATAGGGAATTCAGAAGAAACTTCTTTATACCCAAAGAGTAAGTGAGAATGTGGAACTCGCTACCACAGGGAGTGGTTGAAGCAAATAGTATAGATGCATTTAAGGGGAGGCTAGACAAGCATATGAGGGAGAAGGGAATAGAGGGTTATGCTGATAGATTTAGTTGAGGAAAGACTGGAGGAGGCTCGTGTGGAGCATAAATGCTGGCATGGACTGGTTGGGCCGAATGGCCTGTTTCTGTACCATATATCCTATGTAAAGAATACCCAGCCTCTGACCTGCTCTTGTTGCCACAGTATTTATGTGGCTGGTCCAGTTAAGTTTCTGGTCAATGGTGACCCCCAGGATATTGATGGTGGGGAATTCGGCGATGGTAATGCTGTTGAATGTCAAAGGGCGGTGGTTAGGCTCTCGCTTGTTGGAGATAGTTATTGCCTGGCACTTGTGTGGTGCGAATGTTACCTGCCACTTTTCAGCCCAAGCCTGAATGTCATCCAGGTCTTGCTGCATGCGGGCATGGACTGATTCATTATCTGAGGAGTTGAACACTGTGCAGTCATCAGCGAACATCCCCACTTCTGACCTTATGATGGAGGGAAGGTCATTGATGAAGCAGCTGAAGATGGCTGGGCCTAGGACACTGCCCTGAGGAACTGCTGCAGCGATGTCCTGGGGCTGTGATGATTGACCTCCAACAACCACAGCCATCTTCCTTTGTGCTAGGTTTGACTCCAGCCAGTGGAGAGTTTGCCCCCCGATTCCCATTGACTTCAGTTTTACTAGGGCTCCTTGATGCCACACTTGGTCAAATGCTGCCTTGATGTCAGGGCAGTCACTCTCACCTCACCTCTGGAATTCAACTCTTTTGTCCATGTTTGGACCAAGGCTGTAATAAGGTCTGGAGCCGAGTGGTCCTGGCGGAACCTAAACTGGGCATCAGTGAGCAGGTTATTGGTGAGTAAATGGTGCTTCATAGCACTGTCGATGATACCTTCCATCACTTTGCTGATGATTGAGAGTAGACTGATGGAGCGGTAATTGGCCGGATTGGATTTGTCCTGCTTTTTGTGGACAGGACATACCTGGGCAGTTTTCCACATTGTCGGATAGATGCCAGTGTTATAGCTGTACTGCAACAGCTCGACTAGAGGCGCGGCTAGTTCTGGAGCACAAGTCACCAGCATGACAGCTGGGATGTTAGCGGGGCCCATAGTCTTTGCTGTATCCAGTTCGCTCAGCCGTTTCTTGATATCACGTGGAGTGAATCGAATTGGCTGTAGACTGACTTCTGTGGTGGTGGAGACCTCAGGAGGAGGCCGGTATGGATCATCCACTTGGCACTTCTGGCTGAAGATGGTTGCAAGCGGTTCAGCTTTGTATTTTGCACTCACGTGCTGGGCTCCACCATCATTGAGGATGGGAATATTCATGGAGCCTCCTCCTCCTGTTAGTTGTTTAATGGTCCACCACCATTCACGACTGGATGCGGCAGGGCTGTTAAAAGTCAACCACATTGCTGTGGGTGTGGAGTCACATATAGGCCACATTGATGACCTTGATGGGGTGCAGTCCATAGTACACGGAATTAAACTACTTGATTTGTGGTAATTTAAAAAAATATTTCTAATTGTATTGCTGGGTACCATTGCGTACTGCACAGTGATATGTTGCCTGTCTAATGCTATAAGGATACTCCAACATTTGCCCCTTTTTACTTAATGGCTATTAGTTAACAATAAACATAATCAACATTTTGCTTGTGAACCATGCATTTTAACAAGAATGACCAGGTTTATGTTTACGTAAAAGCATTTAGGTGTTTTCTAGACTAAATAAAGCCTGAATTATCCAAGCTTATTAAACATTTATTTATTTCTCAGCAGCATTTTAGTTTTATTTATATATGACTTGTATCTCTCTCTCTGTTTAGGATTTTGTGTGTCCTTAGTTGAAGACGAGGAGTCACACCAGCAAATGATTATTACGGATGTAAAAGAAGGAGGTCTGGCTTCGTCTAAAGGTAACCTGGTTCTCTTCACACACATTTTCAGCTTTTAAACTTTGAAGTGCGTTCCATTTTGTCTGCCTGTTGCAAAGATCATTTGGCGTTCCTTTTTAGCTAGCACATCATAGTAACTGAACATTGCTTACATAAAATTCTTGCTTTTTACATTTGGGAAAGATAGGGTAAATGCAGCTTCCCGATGAAACCAATCTAAGTGTATAATGATGGTCGTTGCTGCTCCGACTGTATTGCAGATGCTTATGTAAGTCAAGTTTTCACTCTAGCACTTGTAAAGAAAATTTAGCGCTATTTTTGTTTCAGGATCTATTTGGAGCTCCTTTTTACAAGAACAGTGAAAACCCGTCAATATGCAAATTGCACCTATCAAAATTAATTTCCTCACACAGTTAAATATGTTACATTCTTGTATTCTTAATTTGATTCCTGTCTTAAGTTCATACCAGTATAGTCATTCTGGTTTTCAGCAATGTTTTTTATCACTCCTATTCTCACTTCAATCCTGGGGAAGGATATATGGCTAAGGCACTATGTGGAGGAGAAAATAAAGAGAAAGCCCTTGAATAAATTCTTAGAGACAAAACTGAGAATCTTTCTTATTGAAGTTTCCACTGGATTTAGTGACTACTGATCACACAATTGGGAACAATTTGATATTTCCCAACTTGATAAAGTCCTGGGATCTTTGCCAAAGCCAGTGCCCTAGTAGAAGCAATCTCAGGAACGTCAGGAATTTACTGCGTCTTGGCACGTGCATCCTGAAGAATCGCCAAACAAATACAATTTTGATGCTGAGATTAAAAAGAAAAACTGAATGTTGGAAATCTGAAATAAAACAGAAAATGGTAGAAATGCATAGCAGGGCTGTCAACATCTGGAAAGAGAAAAGGCTGTATAAAGTTTTGGTTGAGACCAACCAAAACAAAGGGCAGGAAATCTGTTATGTCAGCAAGCATGATCCTAATCTCTTGTAGCTCCACTTTCACGAGGTTTACACACGTACAGCCGCTTGGGCAATATACCAGAGGGTGCCTGGTGTCCATGAAGTACTACCTCAGCATAACAACAACAACTACTTGCATTTATATAGTGCCTTTAACGTAGTAAAACATCCCAAGGCACGTCACAGGAGCGTTATCAAACACAATTTGACGCCGAGCCACATAAGGAGATATTAGGACTGAGCCTTGGGCCTACTCGTTCCGGTGCAGGCGTCGTTCCATGCGCCCAGTTTGCGCCAGTATGATGTCTACATTCTCACTCCGACCTTTGCTTCTTTGCCTCCTGCACTCCTCCAACCTAAGGATGATGTTACCAAGGGATAGCATCAATGAAGATTGATCCTTGGAGAATTCTGGTGGTGAATGAGAAGAAGCCATTGCTGTGATGCGAAGGAGGGAGAGTGGTGCCAGATTAGGCAGCCATGCAGACAATCCTAATTGTGCAGATGAAGAAATCTATTCGTTCTTTGCACTTGGTGCTGGGGTAAACCTGGAGGGGTTGTGGAAGTGAAGGTAGTGAAAGGGGTTTTGAAGAGGCAGTTTCTCTTTGAGAAAAGAGATACTGGATTGTCCTTGCTTCCCACCTTCCAGATAGTCTTGGAGTAAAAAAAAAGGCCAATAGTAGCACCAATGTTGTGATGGGTGGAAGGACAGAGGTAAATTGTGAATTTAGAGAATGAGTTGGTGAAGGAACGGGAGGAGCAAGAGTTTTTTTCCAGAGGGCAGAGGGTGAAGTTTGTGGAATTGGAGATAAGTTGGGAGGCGGAAACAAGGAAGTTGTCAAAGTTAGCCATATTAGTGATCAAGACAACAGAGTTGACAAGGCTATGTGAGATGCCAGGGATGAGAGGATGAGTGTGGAAGTGAACTGATATGAAAGGTGACGTTGAATGAGAACAGGAGGGCAAAAGGAGAGGAAGTAAGGGGGATTAAGACTAAGGTTGAAGTTACCGACAATGAGTGGATGCTTGGTGCAAAGGCTAAGGGAGGAGTAAAGAGCAGAAATCTAGACAAGATAGTTATCATGGGACTTGGGAGGGGATTGATGACAAGGATTTTGAATGAGAGGCAGGAAGAGGGTAAGATGCTCAAATAAGGAAAAGTTGCCTGAGAAGTATGGGGAGAAGATGAGATGGGGCTTGGGAATAAGAACCATGGCCCAGAAATTAGGCTCCCTGGCTTCCCGCGGGTGCAATGATCGCACGTGCACCTGCCGTTGACCTGTGGGCCCATGGGGACTTCAGCTCCTGGGCCTCCCCCAACTGCCGGCGCGCAGTGCTTGTGTATCCCAGGGGCGTAGTTAGTGCGATGCGTCCCCTGGGATCACGTGGGCCATGGAGAGCCAATGGCAGCAGACCATCTTTCATTCATAGACAAATCTATGAATTGAAATCGGCCCCAAAACAACACCTAAACTTCAAATAAATTTAAAAAAAAACCATCACATTTTTAAAATAACTATAAGTTAAATAAATTAACTACTTTAAACAAAAATTTTAATTTTTGAAAAAATTAAAATACTTTTTAACAATGCTAAAAATAAACTTACCTTTCTTTAAAGTATCTAAAAAAGATAAACCTGTTGAAAAAATTTTTAAATTGTAATTAATTAACCACTTACCTTGTAAAAAACGGGTCTTGCGCCTCCTTTTTAAAAGCGCAGCTTCTTCCATACTTACCTTCCCGGAGAATCCTGAAAAAAAACCTAAGTTCGCTGCGTGCGCGCAGCCTCTCCCGCGCACACGGTTCACCTCTGAACCACTCCCTTCACGAAACCGGAAGTTCCGGTTTCCCGCGCATGCGCAGTGCATGCAGGAAACCGTCACTTCAGGAGGCCTTACGGGTGAGTACACAGCGCGTACTCACCCGGCAAGTGCCTAATTTCTGGCCCCATATTGTTGCTGCAACAGTTAGGGCACACAATGGAACATGTACCCAAACAAGGGTGAAGGAAAAGCAGTTCCTGTCCATAAGCCAGGTTTCTATCAGTGCCAGAATGTCAATAATTAATCCACAATGAAGTTGTGAATGGGCTTTGTTTGTGAGAGAGTTCTTGAGGGAAGATATGAAGCAGGCCAGTCTGATGAGCCGGCAGAGCAGGAAAGGTGGCAGTGGAAGGGGAAAGGAGGACAGGGAGGAGGTTAGAGAAGTTAATTTCCAGGAAAGGTGCCGAGTGGGATGATTGCTGGGAACAGGAGATGAGGCAGTTCGCGTTGCTACTCTGCAAGAGCTTGTGACAGGTGGCACAATAGGTTTGCTGGAGGGTACTTGGGCACGAGGAGAGGGAGGTCTTGAGCTTGAGCCAGGGATGGTGGCAAAAGGTGAGGTTAGTAGGCGACTGTTCGGGATGTGTTGCTAAAAGAAAAGGATGGAATGAATGGGCGTATGGGAGACCGAGGCAGCATAAGGTGGGATAGATTGAGAAAATAGAGCAGGTATGTCATGTGACCAGTAGAGCAGATAGGGGCACAGATTCATGAAAAATGCACACACAAGTGGACATAGAGGGAAGCTTAAACTACATGGACAGGTGGCAGAGACGTTAGCCATGCAAAGAATTCATAGAATCATAGAAGTTTATGGCACACAAGGAGGCTATTTGGCCTACGTGTCTGTGACAGCCGAAAAAGAGCTCTCCAGCCTAATCCCACTTTTCAGCTCTTGGTCCGTAGCCTTGCAGGCCCCGGCACTTCAAGTGCACATCCAAGCACTTGTTAAAAGCGGTTTCTGCCTCTACCACCCTTTCAGGCAATAGGTTCCAGATCCCCACCACCCTCTGGGTGAAAAAACTTCTCCTCAACTCCCCTCTAATCCTTCTAATTAATTTAAATCTATGTCCCTTGGTTATTGACCTCTCTGCTAAGTGAAATAGGTCCTTCCTATCCACTCTATCTAGGCCCCTCATATTCTTAGAATAATGGTTTGAAGTGTAGAGTAACCAGTCCACTAGTTGAGACCAGGCCTGTCTTGAGGGTTGAGTACCGAGGCTGATGTGATCATTGGTCAGACTCATATTAATGGCTGAGTGATGGTGGTCCTGTGGGTGATCGTCTGGTAGTTACAGTGTGACGTTGTCTTCAGCGGGCTTGTTCTGTCTCTTTGTTAGTTTTGACCCTGTTATATCTTTCTCTAATCCTATTTACTGCTCAGTCTTGTCCTTTTGAGTTCCACAATAAATGTAGTTTTCCTGCTCCAAAAAAAATTGGAAGCAGCAATCCAATTGCAAGAAACTACAGTTTCCTCAGTTCCAACTTGCAGCTAATACTGCTTTGATTCAAAACCCTTGGGTGGTGTCCAATTCTAAACTTTTCAAAACAGATTTTCCCTAAGAAGTAGGATCATACGGATCAGAATGAATATCAGTCGAGCACAGTACAGACAGTGAAGCATGCAAGCCCCACTGCTTCTGTGAAACTGCCTAGAGGTCAAATACTGAATGGAGCCTTTTTGTTTTGTAATGCTATTGCCTGCTATCTTTAGAATACTGGAAGCAATACCCCATTGTGATATCCTACTTAATAGTTATTGAAATTTGTGCTCAGCTTAGTGTGCAATGGAATAAAAAAAAACCAAATTGTTTCATCATGAGAACTGCAAGAATTCAAACCATTCATTCACACAGAGGCTGGAGAGCAACAACGTTGTGACTAGAGCCATCTTTTCAGGGCTTTAATTAATGAATTCCAATTCATTGGCTGAATGAGCAACTTAGGCATGCTGTCTAAAACTAATGGGGATGAATTTCCAGGGTGTTCTTGTGCACCAATCGCTGATGGTAAGCATGCAGGTGCAGCAGGCGGTTAAGAAGGCAAATGGTATGTTGGCCTTCGTAGCAAAAGGGTTCGAGTACAGGAACAAGGATGTCTTGCTGCAGTTGTACAGGGCCTTGGTGAGACCACATCTTGAGTATTGTGTGCAGTTTTGGTCGCCTTATCTGAGGAAGGATGTTCTTGCCATGGAGGGAGTGCAGCGAAGATTCACCAGGCTGATACCCGGGATGGCAGGAATGGCGTATGAGGAGAGATTGGGTCGATTGGGCTTATACTCACTGGAGTTTAGAAGAATGAGAGGGGATCTCATCGAAACATATAAAATTCTAACAGGACTAGACAGACTAGATGCGGGAAGGATGTTCCCGATGGCCGGGGAGTCCAGAACCAGGGGTTACAGTCTAAGGATAAAGGGTAAGCCATTTAGGACTGAGATGAGGAGGAATTTCTTCACCCAGAGAGTGGTGAACCTGTGGAATTCTCTACCACAGAAGGCAGTAGAGGCCAATTCATTAAATATATTCAAGAAGGAGTTAGATATATTTCTTAAAACTAAAGGGATCAAGGGATATGGAGAGAAGGCAGGGACAGGGTACTGAATTTGGATGATCAGCCATGATCTCATTGAATGGCGGAGCAGGCTCGAGGGGCTGAATGGCCTACTCCTGCTCCTATCTTCTATGTTTCTATGTTCATCTGATGTAACTTCGATGGAAGATTCGCAGAAACCCCAGAAAAAATGGCAAAAACACAATTTAGGACTTGAGAGCCCTGTAGGAATTCAGCCCCAAGCTGTTTAACTGTGATTAAAAACAGAAAATCCTGTAAATACTCAGCAGGTCAGGCAGCATCTGTGGTGCGAGAAACGAAATTAACGTTTCAGGTTGATGACCCTGCATCAGAACTGGAAAAAGTTAGAGATGTACTGTTTAACTGTGACTACCTTTTAGTGTTTTCCCAATCCACTTTGTTCCAGATATATATTTTCAGTCATAGAGTACTATATGATGCATAGTTAATACATATGATTGTAAATAAAAATTGGAGCTTGTGTTGCGGCAGAGAAACAGTGTTATCTCGCATACAAATCAAAATGAGCAAGAATATATGTAAACTTTAAATGGCCTATCAATGAAATGGCTATGAACTTACTGTCGCATTATTGGCCGCCGACCATTTAAGTGTTCCTGTTAAAGGACCACAGGGCTTAATGGTGCTGTGGGTGTTTCACGTAAATTAGGGCTGGAGCAAGTGCATCACCCTTCTTGCTGTGTTATTAAGAGCTCCTCAAACCAATTTCTGTTTTAACACTGCTCCAAATAACTAAAGTTATTTGGGAGGGAGGGTGTAATTAGGAAATAGACTGTAGTTTCGTCCTTCACTGGGCAAGAGCAGGACTCAGGCCATTTGCCGCTGTCCAGTTAACGAGAATATTTTAAGTTTGTCTATAAGCAAAGAAAAATTCTCCCCTGCCCACATAATTTTGCTTCTCCATTACTAGCAGGAATCAGTCTTAGATACAAAATGCCTGATTCCAACCATGTTACATTTAAATATGGTGTGGTGGAAGCAGAGCTGCATCATGAAAAATTTCTGAATTATATCTTTTTTCATAAGAATCTTTCGATAGAACAAGAAACTTAAGATAGATCAAATATTGTGAATTTTGAAAAAGGTGACTCCAGCTAACTACATTTTTAAGATTTCCTTTTACTACCCTTTGCTTCCTTCCCTCCAACCATCTCTTTATCCAAAGTGGTCACATTCCCGTTGATTCCATGTGCCATTATTTTTGCCATAGTTTTCTTATATAATACCCCACCAAACGCTTTTTGAATTCCTTATACAACAATAACAACAGCTTATATTTATATAGCGCCTTTAACATAGTAAAGCGTCCCAAGGTGCTTCACAGGAGTGTTATAAGACAAAAAATTTGACACTGAGCCACATAAGGAGAAATTAGGGCAGATGACCAAAAGCTTGGTCAAAGAGGTAGGTTTTAAGGAGTGTCTTAAGGGAGGAAAGAGAGGCGGAGAGGTTTAGACAGGAAATTCCAGAGCTTAGGGCCTAGGCAGCAGAAGGCACGGCCACCAATGGTTGAGCGATTATAATCAGGGATGTTCAAGAGGGCAGAATTAGAGGAGCGCAGATATCTCTGGGTGGTGGTGTTGTGGGGCTGGAAGAGATTACAGAGAAAGGGAGGGGTGAGGCTGTGGAGGGATTTGAAAACAAGGATGAGAATTTTGAAATTGAGGCGTCGCTTAACCGGGAGCCAATGTAGGTCAGCGAGCACAGGGGTGATGGGTGAACAGGACTTGATGTGAGTTAAGACACGGACTGCCGAGTTTTGGATGACCTCAAGTTTACGTAGGGTAGAACGTGGGAGGCCAGCCAGGAGTGCGTTGGAATTGTTAAGTCTAGAGGTAACAAAGGCATGGATGAGGGTTTCAGCAGCAGATGAGCTGATGCATGGGCGGAGACGGGCGATGTTACAGAGGTGGAAATAGGTGGCTTTAGTTATACCGCGGATATGTAGTCGGAAGCTCATTTCAGGGTCAAATATGACACCAAGGTTGCGAACTGTGTAGTTCAGCCTCAGGGATGGAGTCAGTGGCTAGGGAACGGAGTTTATGGCGGAGACCGAAAACAATGACGTCAGTCTTTCCAATATTTAATTGGAGAAAATTTCTGCTCATCCAGAACTGGATGTCGGACAAGTAGTTTGACAATTTAGAGACCGTGGAGGGGTCGAGAGAAGTGGTGGTGAGGTAGAGCTAGGTGTCATCAGCGTACATATGGAAATTGATGCTGTGTTTTCGGATGATGTTGCCGAGGGGCAGCGTGTAGATGAGAAATAGGAGGGGGCCAAGGATAGGTCCTTGGGGGACACCAGAGGGAATGATACGGGAGCGGGAAGAGAAGCCGTTGCAGGTGATTCTCTGGCTACGATTAGATAGATAAGAAATGGAATCAGGCGAGTGCAGTCCCACCCAGCTAGACGACAGTGGAGAGGCGTTGGAGAAGGATGGAGTGTTCAACCATGTCAAAGGCAGCAAACAAGTCAAGAAGGACGAGGAGGGATAGTTTACCTTTGTCACAGTCACAAAGGATGTCATTTGTGACTTTGATGAGAGCCGTTTCGGTACTGTGGCAGGGGCGGAAACCTGATTGGAGGGATTCAAACATGGAGTTGCGGGAAAGATGAGCACAGATTTGAGAGGCGACAACACGTTCAATGACTTTGGAGAGGAAAGGGAGGTTGGAGATGGGGCGGTAGTTTGCAAGAACGGAGGGGTCAAGGGTTGTTTTTTTTAGGAGAGGAGTGATGACGGCAGATTTGAGGGAGAGGGGGGACAGTACCTGAGGAGAGAGAACCATTAACAATGTCAGCTAACATGGGTGCCAGAAAAGGAAGTTGGGTGTTTAGCAGTTTGGTGGGAATAGGGTCGAGGGAGCAGGAGGTGGGTCTCATGGACAAGATGTGCACGAAGAGGTCATGAGGGGAGATTGGAGAGGAACTGGAGAAAGATGTGAGTTCCGGGCTAGGGCAGGGGGGAACCTTAGAGGAAGCTTGGCCTGGTGGGTTAGGAGATGGAAGGGACGTGGCAGAGGCAGCTGAACGGGATGGTCTCAATCTTAGAGACAAAGAAGTCCATGAGCTCCTCACACTTGTCGGAGGTGAGGGTGGGGGAGACAGGAGAGAGGGGTTTAAGAAGATGGTCATCAGTGGAGAATAGAAGTGGGGTTTATCTTTGCATTCCAGAATGATTCTGGAATAGTGAGTAATTTTGGCAGACGAGAGCAGGATCCAATAATGCTTTATGTGGTCCAGCCAGATCTGGTGGTGAATGACTAAACCAGTTGTCCACCATATCCGTTCAAGTTTGCGTCCCTTGGACTAGGGCATCAAAGGTGGTGGTGGTGGTGAGGGTATGGTTGAGCAGATCGGTGCTGCAGAAATACCGTGGTGAATGGAGGGCCAAAGGCTGGACAGTTGGGATTTCGTAAGTGCAGTTGTAAGAGAGTTGGGAGAGAGTTTTTTCCAGGGGCGGACACAGAAGGAAGTAGGGTTGGGCGGTGCGGGGGGAAGGGGGACATGGGTGGAGAACGATACGAGGAAGTGGTCAGAGATGGCCTTATCTGTGATTGACAGATAAAACCACATCCACTGTATTTCCTTTATTTATCCACTCTATATGTTCATATGTTCGATATGCTTTTTAGAAATCTGTCCTGACTGGCCATGATTAACTCCTTTTTCTCCAAGTGCACAGTAATTTCATCCTAAATTATTGACACTAGTAGTTTACCAGCAACTGAAGTAAGGCTATCTGGCTTGTAAATTCCCACCTTATTCTTGTCTCCTTTTTTGAAGGTAAGATCACATTTTCCACCCTTCTATTCTCTGGCATAATCTCAATATGATTTGCTTTTCCCCCAAATAAGTATTATGTCTTAGACCTTTTTTCCCCCTTTTCTATTATTCTCACAGAACCTTATTCTGCGTGCTCACTGTATATCAAATGTTCCCCTATTTTTAGGTTACCTATTTGCTCCACTTCATTATACAGAACCAAGTCAAGTAGTTATTTTTTTATTATTCATTCATGGGCTGTGGGCGTCGCTGGCAAGGTCAGCATTTATTGCTCATCCCTAATTGCCATTGAGAAGGTGGTGGTGCGAAGGTGCCTTCTTGAACCGCTACAGTCAGTGTGGTGAAGGTACTCCCACAGTGCTGTTAGTTAGGGAGTTCCAGGATTTTGACCCAGTGATGATGAAGGAATGGCAATATATTTCCAAGTCAGGATGGTGTGTGATTTAGAGGGGAACTTTGAGGTGGTGGTGTTCCCATGTGCTTGCTGCCCTTTTTTTTTTTTACAGAATTACAGAATCCCCACAGTGCAGATAGAAGCCATTTCGGCCCATCGAGCC
Organism: Squalus acanthias; assembly: GCA_030390025.1. Lineage (NCBI taxonomy): Eukaryota > Metazoa > Chordata > Chondrichthyes > Squaliformes > Squalidae > Squalus > Squalus acanthias. Next base: position 94,354,587 of record CM059429.1, read on the forward strand.
TGCACCGACACATATCCCACCCTATCCCTGTAACCCCACGTATTTAATCCCCCTAACACTAAGGGTCAATTTATCATAGCCAAATCAACCTAACCCGCACATCTTTGGACTGTGGGAGGAAACCGGAGCACCCGGAGGAAACCCACGCAGACACGGGGAGAATGTGCAAACTCCACACAGACAGTCACCCGAGGCCGGATTCGAACCCGGGTCCCTGGCGCTGTGAGGCAACAGTGCTAACCACTATGCCACCATGTTGCCCTTGTCCTTCTAGAGGTCGTGGGTTTGGGAGGTGCTGTGGAAGATGCCTTGAAGAGTTGCTACAGTGCATCTTGTAGGTGGGACACACTGCAGCCACAGTGCGCCGGTGGTGGAGGGAGTGAATGTTTAAGGTGGTGGATGTGGTGCCAATCAAGTGGGCTGCTTTGTCCTGGATGGTGTCGAGTTTCTTCAGTGTTGTTGGGGTTGCACTCATCCAGGCAAGTGGCGAGTATTCCATCACACTCCTGACTTGTGCCTTGTAGATGGTGGAAAGGCTTTGGGGAGTCAGGAGGTGAGTCATTCGCTGCAGAATATCCAGCCTCTGATGTGCTGTTTTAGCCACAGTATTTATGTGGCAGGTTAAATTAAGTTTCAGGTCATGGTGACTCCCAGGATGTTGATGGTGGGGGATTCAACATTCAATATGAAAATTTTTAACTGGAACCACAATGCCGTTGAATGTCAAGGGGAGGTGGTTAAACTCTCTCTTGTTGGAGATGGTCGTTGCCTGGCACTTGTGTGGTGCGAATGTTATTTGCCACTTATCAACCCAAGCCTGAATGTTGTCCCGGTCTTGCTGCATGCAAGCACAGACTGCTTCATTATCTGAGGAGTTTCGAATGGAACTGAATACTGTGCAATCATCAGCGAACATCCTCACTTCTGACCTTATGTTGGAGGGAAGGTCATTGATGAAGCAGCTGAAGATGGTTGGGCCTAGGACACTGCCCCGAAGAACTCCTGCAGCGATGTCCTGGAGCTGAGTTGATTGGCCTCCAACAACCATAACCATCTTCTGCTAGGTATAACTTCAGCCAGTGGAGAGTTTTCCCCTTGATTCCCATTGACCTCAGTTTTACTAGGGCTCCTTGATGCCACACTCAGTCAAACGCTGCCTTGGTGTGAAGACCAAGTTTGTAGTGAGGTCTTTAGCCGAGTAGTCCTGGCAGAACCCAAACTGAGCATCGGTGAGCAGGTTATTGGTGAATAAGTGCTGGTTGATACCACTATCGATGACCCCTTCCATCACTTTGCTGATGATTGAGAGTAGGCTGATGATTGGCTGGATTGGATTTGTCCTGCTTTTTGTGGACAGGACATACCTGGGCAGTTTTCCACATTGTCAGGTAGATGCCAGTGTTGTACCTGTACTGGAACAGCTTGGTTAGAGGCGCACATTCTGGAGCACAAGTCTTCAGCAAGACAGCTGGGATGTTGTTGGGGCCCATAGCCTCTGCTGTATTCAGCGCGCTCAGCCGTTTCTTGATATCACATGGAGTGAATCAAATTAGCTGAAGACTGACCTCTGTGATGGTGGGGACCTCAGGAGGCGACCGAGATGGATCAGCCATGTCCTTTGCACTCACATGCTGGGCTCAGCCATCATTGAGGATGTGGATGTTCCTGGAGCCTCCTCCTCCTATTAGTTGTTTAATTGTCCACCACCATTCATGACTGGATGTGGCAGGACTGCAGATCTAATCTGTTGGTTGTGGGATCGCTTAGCTCTGTCCGCTGTTTAGCATGCGTGTAGTCCTGGAGTACCGATTCATTCGCTGAGGGAGGGCAGTAGGTGGTAATCAGCAGGAGGTTTCCTTGCCCATGTTTGACCTGATGCCATGAGACTTCATGTGGTCTGGAATCAATGTTGAGGACTCCCAGGGCCATTCCCTCCCGACTGTGCCACCACCTCTGGTGGGTCTGCTTGTCGGTGGGAAAGGACATACCCAGGGATGGTGATGGAGGAGTCTGGGACATTGGTTGAAAGATATGATTTTGTGAGTGTGACTATGCTGTGGGACAGTTCTCCCAATTTTGGCACAAGTTCCCAGATGTTAGTGAGCAGGGTTGACTGGGCTGTGTGTGCCTTTGTCATGTCCGAATCTGGTGCCTAGGTCGATGCCGTTCGATTTTATTCTTATTATAGTTGTTCATTGCCGTTTGGTACAACTGAGTGACTTGCTCGGCCATTTCGGAGGGCAGTTATGAATCAAACACACTGCTGTGGATCTGGAGTCACTTCTAAGCAGACCGGGTAAGGACGGTAGATTTCCTTCCCTGAAAAAACAGCTGGGTTTTTACGACAATCACTAATACTAGCTTTTTATTCCAGATTTATTTTATTAACTGAATTTAAATTCCCCAACTGGTGGTGGTGGTGGGATTTGAACTAATGTCTCCGGATCAGTAGTCCAGGCCTCTGGATTACTAGTCCAGTAACATAACCACTATGCTACTGTAACCTGTATTTATTGGAGTAGCAACATATTGACTGAGAAAACAGTCCTGAACACATTGTAAAAAAAATCTCTCCCTTTTCACTGCAAACGTTTTCCCTATCCGTCTATTTTTAGATGATTACAATTGCTTACAGTTGTAACTCTATTGTTAATCCACATCTCTCCAATTTGTAATCTACAAATGTCATCCTCAATTTCCTTTCTGCTGTTCAGCAGTATGTGATATAGTCCCAGTATTATGACTGATCCCTTGTTATTCCTCGGCTCAATCCAAAAATCTCTGTTTGAGCCACTTCTCCAGTTACATCCTGTACTCTTAGCACTCAACATGAGTCGCACGAAGGAGCGAAATGTTTGTCGTATATTTTCCATAGATTGAGTTCCTGATCTTGGCAGTGCTGTCAGTGGAAAACATTGAGAGAAGGCTAGGCTTTTTTTCCATACAAGGGGAAATTGGTGAGTTATCCACCCCAGGCTGCTGTCATTATCTGCCTCCTTCAGGGTTTCTCGCAAAGACCTTATGAACTGGTTATTTGCTCTTATGGCTGTCAAAAATGTATCATGATGGAAGAACCTCTAGTAAAAAAATTTGTTTTTAAGTGGGTAAATTTACTAAGATAAATAAATTGATGGAAGATGAGTGTTGCTTTTTGAATTGTAAATTATTAATATATTTTCTCTGGCTTCTGCATTTAGGTCTAAAAGTAGGCGATGAAGTTTTGGAGATTAATAACATGAAAGCTAAAGATCTGGTTGTATCTGACTTGAAGACGATCCTGTCTGCGCCTTCACTTTCTCTCGCTGTACGAACATATGGTCAGCCAGTCGATGGGCATATATGCATCTCGCCTCTTCGACGGGTGGGAGCGACAGATACGTTGGGTGACAGTGGATTTGTTTCCAGCCAACAAGGTGGGGGCATCCATTACTATTTAACATTTTTATTATGCATAGGATTGTACTTGGATCTTTCAAGGCAATAATATGATGAAACACCAAGGGGGTTGTTTTAACCTAAACCGCCCAGTGGCAAACCGACGGGTTTGGATTGGCCGCCTGTTTTACAGTCCACCCAATTTTACTTCAATGGAAAGTAAAATTGGGCGGGGTGTAAAATGGGCCGCCGATCCTATCCATTCAGTTTCCTGCCAGGCACGTTAGGTTAAAATTATGATCCAAGTTTATTATTCATTTACCTTCCAAGGACTGCAGTTTTTTTCTATCCCACTTGATTAAGTTTTTAAATTTTCTTCATGACGATCTGATAGTGCTGGTGTTAGCTACAGTGGTTTTGTAACATTAAATTAAGCCCTGAAATCTTTGCCGTTAACAATCTCAAACTGTGTTTTCACAGTGTAGAAAAATAAAACCGCTAAAAAGAGTTTCACTTTTTTCAGAAAACTATTTTGAATGTTTTCTTTATCATTAATTGCCATTTTTATAATCTATATATAAATGAAAAATATGTATGTGCAGTGGAACTTTGATGATCTACACTAATGGGGAGGTTAGGAATAATTTTACGTAGATGATGGTTGGAATGCGGAAGCAACACACTGTTGAAGCAGCATTCCTATAAATATTTGTAAACTGGAATTAGACGGTTGCATCAAAAAGAGGAATATTAAAGGGAACGGGCAACAAGCAGGAAAGTGAGATTAGATTAGGTGACGCACGTGCAGAAAAACACCAGTACGAAGTTGATGGACCAAATGGCCTGTTTCTGAACTGCGACATTCTATGAGGTAAGGTGAGAGTGACTGCTCTTGACATCAAGGCAACAATCGACCAAGTGAGGCACCAAGGAGCCCGAGTAAAACTGAAGTCAATGAAGGATCAGGGAGCAAACTCTCCAGTGGCTGGAGTCATACCTGACATAAAGAGAAGTGATTGCGGTTGTTGGAGGCCAATCTCAGCCTCAGGATATCACTGCAGGAGTTCCTTAGGGCCATATCCTAGGCGCAACTATCTTTACCTGCTTCATCAATGACAAAGAGTCCATCATAACATAAGAAGTGAGTCTGTTTGCTGATGATTGTACAGCGTTCAGCTCCATTAACAATTCCTCAGATAATGAGGCAGCCCATGTCCGCGTGAAGCAAGATCTGGACAACATCCAGGCTTGGGTTGATAAGTGGTCAGTATCACTCGTGCCACAGAAGTGCCAGGGAATGACCATCTCCAACAAGAGAGAATCTAACCACCTCCACTTGACATTCAGTGGCATCACCATTGCCGAGTCCCCTACCATCAACATCATGGGTGTCACCATTGACCAGAAACCCAATTGAAACAGCCACATAAATGCCATGGCTACAAGAGCAGGTCAGAAGCTAGGTATTCTGCAATGTGTGGCTCAGCTCTCGACTCCCCAAATACTCTCCACCACCTATAAGGCATAAGTCAGGGGTGTGTTGGAATACTCTCCATTTGCCTGGATGAGTACAGCTGCAACAATACTCAAGAAGCTGGACACCATCCAGGACAAAGCAGTCCGCTTGATCGGCACCCCATCTACTAGTTTTAAACATCCACTCCCTCCACCACTGGCGTACCATGGCTGTAGTGCGTACCATCTACAGGATGCACTGCAACAACTCGCCAAGGCTTCTTTAGCAGTACCTCCCAAACCCGTGACCTCCACTACCTAGAAGGACAAGGGCAGTAGGTGCATGGGAACACCATCACCTCCAAGTTCCTCTCCAAGTCACACACCATCCTGACTTGGACATATATCGTCGTTCCTTCATTGTCGCTGGTCAAAATTCTGGAATTTCCTCCCCAACAGCACTGTGGGAGTACCTTCACCACACGGATTGAAGCAGTTCATGAAGATGATCCGCCACCAACGTCTCATGGGCACCTAGGGATGGGCAATAAATGCTGCTATTGCCAGCGATGCCCACATCTCAAAGAATGATAAAGAAAAATTCAATGGAGGGGACCCTCTGGTGGGTAATGTAAAGTGGCAGATAAACGAGTGCCCATGGGTTACACAGCTGATTATTGCATTTGAATTTTGAATGTGCTGCCTCTCCGTACTCATCCATCTTGGCTCATCCATCATCTCCACTAGCATTCCTTTTTGTTGCTTAGTTCCTATTGGCAAGATAAGGTAGCACTAGAACAGATGATCTGCTAGATCAAAGCTCCCTCACGTACCAGACCACAAATCTAACTGTGAGATCTGTCACAGGCCCAAGCGAGCCAGCCATAATGCTACATTGGCACCAACCAAACACGCTCCTTCCTCTCTCTCCATCAGCTACAGAGATGCACTAAATGCTCTATTTACCGGTAGATGGACATATATTGATTTCAAAGTTAGCAGCTCCGAACAGAACAGCACTGCAGGGGCTGCTGATGGGATCGCAGGAAGTGAGTGCATGCTACTTTTAGTGTTCAGCTGTGAAGCTGGGGATCAATGGTCAGCATTGAACAACATGTTTAGCTGTCTATTTTGGATCTTTGGTTAGGTGTGTGGGGGAGCTTTGAGCCACCAAATCAGCTGACAGATGAGCTGTTCTAGCACAAACTGATCTTACAGGATTAGAACAATGGAGGTGAGTGACGAGGGAAAAAATGCTAGCAGCCCGACTCCTGCTGCTCTGCTACTGTTAGCAAAAATTGTCACTGATACTTGAGATTTTACTGGATATAGCTATTATGTGGTGAAATGTGTCGCTGTGCCATTTTCAGGTAATACAGCAACTGCAGGAATGACTAGAAAATGCATTTATAGTCTTAAACACAAAACAAAGATTAGTGATGTATAAATTAACTGGACTTCATTTATACTACTTCCCTGTGCTGACATTGGTTTCTTCATCATGGGTGCTTGCTCTTTAAGAGCAGATCTTGCTTTGTTTAAACTGCAGCTCCTAGTAAAGTTCTGAACAAGACTTGCATGAGTGATAATCAAGAAAGAGGAGGTAAAAAAATCTTCTGTTATAGGCAGGCTCTGTATTACCAGAGATTTAATTGAATGGCTAGTATACCAATAATAGTAGCCTTCCGAGTTTATGTTAAGCAGATACTGGTATAAAAATTGTATGAAGTCCAGGATGCAGTTTTTATACCTATTCATCTTTATTCCGATGATTCACGCTATTAACCAGCGTGACCTTAGCATCAATTTCGTACCAGTATGGAGTTCCTTAAATTTAGTACAATATGATTCCAATGAACAGATCTACCTTACTCCATCAACTAATAGAAGGCTACATTTTGCTTTCCTCAGGTACTGTCCCCCCTCCCTCAAATCTGCTGTCATCACCCCTCTCCTCGAAAACCCAACCCTTGACCCCTCCGTCCTTGCAAGCTACCGCCCCATCTCCAACCTCCCTTTCCTTTACAAAGTCCTTGAATGTGTTGTCGCCTCCCAAATCCGTGCCCATCTTTCCCGCAATTCCATGTTTGAATCCCTACAATTAGGATCCCGCCCGTGCCACAGTACCGAAATGGCTCTCATCAAAGTCACAAATTACATCCTTTGCGACAGTGACAAAGGTAAACTATCTCTCCTCGTCCTTCTTGATTTGTCTGCAGCCTTTGACACAGTTGACCACTCCATCCTTCAACGCCTCTCCACCGTCATCCAGCTGGGTGGGACTGCACTCGCCTGGTTCCATTCTTATCTATCTAATTGTAGCCAGCGAATCACCTGCAATGGCTTCTCTTCCCGCTCCCGCATCGTTACCTCTGGTGTCCCCCAAGGATCTATCCTTGGCCCCCTCCTATTTCTCATCTACATGTTGCCCCTTGGCGACATCATCCGAAAACACAGCATCAGTTTCCACATGTACACTGACAACATCCAGCTCCACCTCACTACCACTTCTCTCGACTCCTCCACGGTCTCTAAATTGTCAGACTGCTTGTCCAACATCCAGTTCTGGATTAGCAGAAATTTTCACCAATTAAATATTGGGAAGACCGAAGCCATTGTTTTCGGTCCCCGCCACAAACTGCGTTCCCTAGCCACTGACTCCATCCCTCTCCCCAACATCTGTCTGAGGCTGAACCACACTGTTTGCAACCTTGGTGTCATATTTGACCCTAAAATGAGCTTCCGACCACATATCCACGGCATAACTAAGACCGCCTATTTCCACCTCTGTAATATTGCCCGTCTTCGCCCTTGCCTCAGTTCATCCGCTGCTGAAACCCTCATCCATGCCTTTGTTACCTTTAGACTTGACTATTCCAATACACTCCTGGCTGGCCTCCCACATTCTACCCTACGTAAACTTGAGGTGATCCAACACTCGGCTGCCCGTCTCCTAACTCGCACCAAGTCCCGTTCACCCATCACCCCTGTGCTCGCTGACTTACATTGGCTCCCGGTTAAGCAACGCCTCAATTTCAAAATTCTCATCCTTGTTTTCAAATCCCTCCATGCAGGCACTATTTCGAAGAAGAGCAGGGGAATTATCCCCGGTGTCCTGGCCAATATTTATCCCTCAATCCACATCACTAAAACAGAATATCTGGTCATTATCATATTGCTGTTTGTGGGAGCTTGCTGTGTGCAAATTGGCTGCTGCATTTCCTACATTACAACAGTGACTACACTTCATTGCCTGTAAAGCCCTTTGGGACGTCCGGTAGTCGTGAAAGGCGCGATATAAATGCAAGTCTTTCTTTTTTTCTTTTTTCATGTGGACCCTCAATGTGTAGAAGATGAGGTGGGATTGTGGGAACAACCCCTTCATCTCATTCAAATAATAATGCTGTGCCTGCAGCTACTGCAGGCACAGGTCCAGTTCCATCCCGTGGAAGTCCCAGCAAATCCTGGTGGGACACAGTTGGGAACATTGTGGGTCTTTGCCATTCTTTCCTCTGGCGCACACCTAGGGAACAGTGATTTCCAAGTGCACCCTTATTAGTCAGCAACTAGGAGCATTTATATTTTTATCTTAACTGATCCCCCTCCCCCCAACTCGCACAACAGTGTCTAATTGATCAATCTTGAATTTAAAATGTCAAGAACCATTCCAAAAAACAAATAGTGAGATTAAAAGGGAAACTGCTCAGACTAAATGGAATGAAAAATTGGTAAATAGAACTATAGAAATAGGAAATATTTAAAAAGGAAATGAAAAGCTTTGAAATCAAGTATATTCCAGTAAAGGAAAAAGGGAAGTGTATTAAAAGCTGGTGTTCCACGAATGTATAGGGGAATTAGATCAAATTTGAAACTAAAAAAAAATATTCAGCACTTCCAGGCAGATAATAAAAATGAATGCCAGAATAAAAATGGATAATATAGGAAAGCTACAAAAAGTGAGATGAGAAAGGTTAAAAGAGATTCTGAGAGGAAATTAGCAAAAAATAAAGAGCAATGAAAAGGCCTCTTATAGGTCATCAAAGGTTCCTGAAGGAATCTAAGGAAGAAATACTGAAGGCTCTGTCTATAATTTTCCAAAACTGTACAGAAAGGTAAATTGTGCCAGACGGCTGAAGAGTGGCAAATGTGACTCCCCATTACATAAAAGACAAGGATAAACTGGGAAATTATAGACCAGTTTGTATTACTTCAGTTGCTGGTAAACTACTACAATTCATAATCTGGATTGAAATTGCTAAACACTTAGAGAAACACAAGCTAATCAGGGCCAGTCAGGTAAGTCTTCTTGACCAACCTAATAGAAATCTTTGAGGATATAACAGAGGGTGGATGTAGTTTATATGGGCAACATTTAAACTCACTTCACTTCTAGAAATAAAGAAGAAAGACTTACATTTATATAGCACCTTTCACAACCACCAGATGTCCCAAAGCGCTTTACAGAAGTACTTTTTGAAGTGTAGGAACTGTTATAATGTAGGAAACGCGGCAGCCAATGGTGCACAGCAAGCTCCCACAAACAGCAATGTGATGATGACCAGATAATCTGTTTTAGTGATGTTGATTGAGGGATAAATATTGGCCAGGACACTGGGGATAACTCCCCTGCTCTTTTTCGAAACAGTGCTATAGGATCTTTTACGACTACCTGAGAGGGCAGACGGGGCCTTGGTTCAACGTCTCATCTGAAAGATGGCACCTCAGACAGTGCAGCACTCCTTCAGCACTGCATTGGAGTGTCTGCCTAGATGTTTGTGCTTAAGTCCCTGGAGTGGGACTTGAACCCACAACTTTCTGACTCAGAGGCGAGAGTGATGCCAACTGAGCCACAGCTGACACACAAACCTGGGGCTTTGGCCTGCCTCGGAGCCACGCTGACCAGAGGGTCTGCAGGGATCCTGAGGACAGGCCAAAGATCATATAGAAAGACGGGAGATTTAATTTGAAGCCCCCACTCTGAAAGATTCGAGCCAGTCGGGGGCTTTCTGGTTACTGATCTCCATCAGCAGCCAGAAAGTTCCAATCTTGGAGGCCTAGAGCACAGTGTTCAGTCCTGCATCTGCAGTCAAATTTGCTGCCTGCTTTTAGGTGTAAAGTCTAGCAAGGTGGCAGGCCTGTGCCTGGAGGTCTCCCAAGCCAAAACATGTGTGCAGCTGTGTCTTCTTGGGCGTAGCACACTATCGGTGCACAGAGAAGAAAATCTACCCTATATTTTCCTAAATCTTCCTTAACTGCTGCAGTGGTTGCACTGTTGAATTCTCATTTGTCTTCATTTCACATTTCAGTACCAACTGGAACTTGCCCCTCTTTGTCTTTACTCAATAATCTAGTTTTACTGTGGTGAAAAAATACATGAAGCTGTTAGTGAGGCAATGCAGCGCAGAAAAATGGACTAAACGGAGAGAAAAATAAATGGAAAAATATTGTAGGTAAATCAGTCCTCACAAATAGCACTGTTAACATAAATTGCAATCCACCCATGTTTCTTGTGGGGACTGTAATAGTTATCACTTTTTAAAAAAAAATAATTAAAGGGGGCTTGATGCTGTGATCTCTACCAGCTGTTATCACTCTTTTTCAGTAATTACAGGGAGGTTAGAAAAGTGATCTCAACCAGCTGTTGTTGATGTCCTTTTAGACTCCCACAATTGTTAAAAGTGAACAAAATAGAAGCTATAAAGTTTACAGCTTTAATAGATTTTGTAGCAGTAATCCTGTTACCCTAAACCTGTCCTATTATCAGTTGACAAAAGCTTTGCATCTATGGTGTGAGCTGATCTGTGAACACTGCACAATGTATCAGTAGCATGGGAATAATTACAACATCCAGTATTTATTATTACCTGAAAATGTTTTCTGTCCATTCAAAACTGCTGAAGTTCTCTATTGACACCCAAAGATTAACGAAAAATCAGGTATTTACATGCAACTTTAAAAATGATGCAAGCCTTTATTTACTTCGGACTTTAATCATTAATAAGTTGCTGTGATTTGTTGCTCTCATTATATATTTACTTTTTTCTTCTGGACAGAAATGCTAAACAACCATACTGAACCTAGCCGTGATAAAGAGAGACTCACTGTATCACTTGAGACTGGTGAAGTATGTAAGGTAAGTCTGTTGCATTGCATACTGTTGTATTATCACAGTTGTGAGTGCACACACGACTGTCCAACAGCCCATTCAGTAAATTCTGAGGAATTTGAATTAAGAACCATAGTTTTATTAGTATGTTAATCTATTTGAGCTTATTAGCATTGTCATAGCTTCTAGGTAAATCTTCACTCCCATATTCTGCAGTTGACGCTATATTTTCTATTCATTGGCTATAGTCCTGGAAATAAAGTATCGTGGGAAGTAGACAGATGTGTGTTTTCATGGAAACTGTAATTTTTCTGATTCCGTGTTCCAGTAGTATAAACACAGCAGCACTATCTCTGTGCTACCTCGATTAAGCAGTAGTACTGGACTTGTTCTGAATACTTGTATAAACAGGGTTAAGTAGTTTGAGTGAAGTTTACTTCTATAAATTTCTTTACTACAGTATTCATTTACAGATCCTTCAAATGCATTCTTCGAGTATGTAGTTTATGGTGCATTTAAGTACAAAATGTTCTTTCGTAGATAATCAAATTCCATTTTTTTCTATTACAATGAGATAAAAATGTCAAGTTGCATGATCGCATATTGTAAATGCATTTTCATTTTACTAAAAATTCAGTTTTTTTACCTGAGGGGTAAATTGTGTTAATTTCACAATATATTTAAGTATTGACTTGAATGTTTTCAGATCCATTACTTGGGTGGTTAACTTGTCGTCTTCTTTTTCTCCATGTAAATAACCTTGGAAAAAAATATGCAAAGACATAGCTTTTATCGCATAGGTGACAGTTACACTTTTTATCTGATACAAAAAGGGCATGTTAAGTGTTGAATAGCTCAAATAACTTGCACATACAGCTCTGAGGAAAAAGCCCCAAATTATACTGTACAATTATCTGTTTCTATGCCTATTGATGCAATTATTAATGATTCCACAGTGTAGCAGTTCGTATTTAGTTTGAAAAACCTGCGCTGATGTACCAGTTACCAAGACTGGGGGCTCGGGAGGAGAACTCGTATTGCTTGAAAAGTAATGTCTCAGTCAACTCAGAACTCTAGAGGACTTGGATTAGATGGTATCCATATGAGACTTGAGTAAATTCTCCCAAACTGACATCTCTCAATCAACCTAATACCACATAAATGTACTGGAAAGCAGTTCAATTCAGACAACACATATGAATAGATTGCTTGTCCACTTGCATGATTTAGATCATAGGGAACTTTACCTTGGGTTCATTTGTTGTACCTGACCTGGAAGATGGTTGAATTGGTTGTTGTTATACTAGTGTAATATCCTCATCTCTAATAGTGGCCTCACATTTTGTGTGAATTTACCTGAAATTAAGAGATTTATGCATCTGGCTCAGTGATAACATTCCCTCCTCTGAATCAGAAGGTTGTCGATTCAGATTTTCTACTCCAGAGGCTTGAGCACGTAATCCAGGCTACACTTCCGTATAGTATTAAGGGAGTGCTGCACTGTTGGAGTTTCCGTCTTTTGGACAAATGTTAAACCAAGTCCTGCTCAGGTGGACGTAAAAGATCCTTCGTTACTATTATGAGAGTCAGGGCGTTCTCCCTGGTGTCCTGGACAACACTTATCTCTCAACAACAGCACTAAAACAGATTATCTGGTTATCTTTTTCATTGCCGTTTCTGGGACCTTTCTGTGTGCGAATTGGCTGCCACATTTGCCTACAACAGTGATGACATTGCAAAAGTAATTAATTGGCTGTGAAATGCTTTGGGACATTCCAAGGATATGAAAGGTGCTATATAAATGCATGTTCTTTCTTTACATTGAGCACAATTACTTACTGGACTTACATCTTTGAAGGAGAATTATTTTCATTAATTTACTGTTGCAGAAGTAGTTACAGTGAATCAAAAGCATGTTGATTGTTTAAGAACATAACGAGCAAAGGTTACTTGACCAATTAAAGCTCATTCCTCTTGTATTCCAATGCCCCAATGAGCAATGAAAGACCAGTGGAGCGAGAAGACTTAATACAGAGTGGAGTTTAACCTCTGCAGATTAGCCTTTAGGTGCATTTGGCCTAAAATTAAAGTTAAAGGGGTTAAATTGCTAAGTTGTTAATGTTTGTATTAAATGTTTAACAGAAAACAGTTTAGCTTAATATCAGGGACAACTGTGGTATCTGTCTGATGTGAGAGGTTCTGGATGCTTTGTGTTTCCAGATGACTACTTGGAGGAAGCGTCTCTGATTGTCCTTGGGATCAATGTTTCTGAGCTTGGGTAGGAAATGGTCATCCTACAGATAGAACACATAGTGAGGAAGGGAAGTGGGTGACTATCCATCGGGTGAAGGAAGAGAAGTAGTGCAAGAATTCCCTGAGAGTGTTGAATTGACAAACAGGTACCAAGTATCTGTGACAGTTGCAGCAGGATCTCTGAGGAGGGTAACCACAAGCAATGCTGTGGCACTATGGAATTTGTGGTTGTCAAAGGGAGTGAAGGAGGAGCTAAGTGCAGGAACATGGCAAAAATAGAGGATTCCATAATCAGAAGAGTAGACTAGTACTTTTGTCATTGCAGCTGAGAGTGTCGAATGGTATGCTGTCTCCCAGGTGCCAGGAATAGGAATATAACAGAGTGCAAAAGATATTGGACAAGGAAGGGGACTAACCAGAAGTCATGGTTCATTTTAGAATTGGTGACGTAGAAAGAAAGAGGTATTATAAAAAGGCTAATGACGGAGGAACAGAGAATTTGGGGAGGGTGGGGGGGGTGCTGTAGGGCTCGAGGAGCTGGGGAGAGCAAGGTCATGAAGCGATTTAAACACGGATCAGAATTATTACACCCTCTGTGACTGTGGTGCATTATCCCTTTTCATCCTCCTCGATCTCTCTGCAGCCTTTGACATGGCCAACCACGCCATTCTCCTCCAAAGCCTCCATTGTCTGGGACTGCCCTCGCTTGGTTCCACTCTTAACTATCCGATTGTAGCCAGAGTATCTCCACCAATGACTTCTCTTTCTGCACCCGGACTTTTACCTCTGGAGTCCCCCAAGGATCTAGCCTTGGTCCCCTCTTCTTTCTCATTACATGCTGCCCTTGGTGACCATCAGCCACAGACACAGGTTAGCTTCTACATGTATGCTGATCTAACCCAGCTCGAACTCTCTGCAATCTCTCTTGACCTCACCACTGCCTTTTGTGTTGTCAGACTGACTATCCGATATCCAGTCTTGGATGAGCTGCAGTTTCCTCCAGTTAAACATTGAGAAAGTTGAAGACATTGTCTTCTCCCACCACAGACTCCATACCGTTGCTACTGATTCCATTCCCCTTCCCATCCATTGTCTCAGGCTGAACCAGACTGTTCACAGTCTTGGCATTGTATTTGACCCTGTGTTGAGCTTCCGACCCCACGCTTTCTCCATGACAAAGACCACCTACTTCCACCTCTGTAACCTCGCCCGTGTTGTCCTCTGCCTCAGCCCATCTGCTGCTGAAACCCTCATCCATGCCTTTGTCACCCCCAGACTTGACTATTCCAATGTTCTCCTATCCCATCTTCACCCTCTGCAGACTTCAACTCATTACAAAAAAAACTTAGCTGCCCATATCCTATTCTGCACCAAGTCCTGCTCACTCATCACCCCTGTCCTTGCTGACCTTCATTGTCTCCCGGTCTCCCAATTCCTCAAATTTAAAATTCTCATGCTCATGTTTATATCACTCCATAGCCTTGCCCCATCTAAACTCTCTAACCCTACAACTCCCCCCACCACCACCCCTCCACTCCCGAACTCTCTGTTCCTCTGACTCTTGCGCACCCTCCTTCCCTTTTCCCTACCATTGGTGGCCATGTCTTCAGTCACCTAGACCCAACGCTCTGGAATTCTCTTCCTAATCCCTGTGCCTTTCCATCTCCCTCTCCTGTGGTGGAACTCAAAATTGGAAAAGGCACCCTGATTGTATGCATCCTGGAATACTGAAGGAAGTCAGAGAAAATAGTACAGGCTATGATCACAATCAAACATCCTTAGATATAGATGCCAGGTGAGGTGACTGGAGGGTTGCCAATGTACCGTCTCTGTTCAGTCAGCCGAACATGAGTGGTGGGTAAGCTTCTAGTGGCTGTAAAGCAGGATAAAATTATTTTCTCATTTATAAAGTCATGGGCTAATTAAGGACAGCCAGTTTGGATTTGTAAACAGCAAGTTGTGTTTTAAAAGGCAAGTGGATAAATATTTGACAAAGAAAAATTTGAAAGGGCTGGGGAATGGGACTAAGTAGATAGCTCTTTCAGAGAGCCTATGGAGAGGGAATTGATTTAAATGGCCTCCTTCTGTGCTGTAAAAAATGAAGATATACATTGCCATACTTGGTAGATTATTCCAAATGTTTATCATCCTTTGAATAAAGAACTTTTTTCTTAGATCTGTTTTAAAATTTGTCTTTCACTAATTTGAACTTGTGTCCTCTACTGCTTGATTTAACATGAAGTATGTCTACCTTTTAATGCTTTAGCTCAGCAAGGTCTTCCTTTAATCTTCTCTCAAGACTGTGGAGCTTAAGCTTTTCTAATCTCTTCTTATATTTGATCCCCATTACAATTAGTATTATTCTTGTTGTAATTCCCTGTACTATCACAATCAAGGCCTGTCCCTTTTAAAGCACAAAATTGTAAACAGTACTCCACCTGTAGTCTGATTAGTGCATTATAAAATCTCAGCAGAATCTCTGTAGTCTTACATTCCATTGTTCTGGCTATGTATCCTAATATTCAAATTTTTTAAATTGTTTTTCCACATTGTCTTGACATTGAAAGTGAATAGTCTACTGTTGCTCCCGTTAAATCTTCCTGTACAATTTCTATCCCCGTCATTGTGTGTTGCTTTTTTTTTGCCATACTTTACGTTTGTCAGTATTAAATTTCATTTCATCCATTTATATTTTTGATGTCCCCCTTATTCATCGCCAAGTGATAAAAGCATCAGTTTTTTTTCTTAAATATTGGCAGTACGTTATTCGAATCATTTGTAGTTTAATGCTGGTATCTCACCTATATTTTCCACCCATTTTCACATACGGCAAATTTTTAATGAAATATGGAGGATTTTAATATTTTCTGTTCAATTTTGCCTTCTGAAATACTGCAACTGGTACTAGTTACTTTTTTCAAACATGGCAATAGTGTAAACAATAAATCCGAGAGTGAATTACAAGGCTACAATCTAATCTAACTGTGAGAAGATGGGAACTGCCATTTGAACTCTTGCAATTAGATTAATCGTCAGCTCCTACGCTGGCACCTTTATCGATGAGATATGTTTTAATTTCTGGGCTGCTTCATTTTTGAGCAGTGTTTCTGCTGCTGACCACTGACATTGTGCATTGGCATTCAGAAGGAGGTTCCTTGTGCCCAACGTTCCCGTTAAGCTGCGTGGCCGCGCAGTCATCTGTGAGGTCCCGCGCAGGCCGCTCACCGGCTTTCACATTGTAGATACTGCGCATGCGCAAAAATTTGATTGGGACGAGCAGTGGGGGAGGAAGGCCGCGCAGGAGGCACTGCGGCTTACGGGGGATGTTGCTCATGACCAATTTAAAAAGTTATTAACTTTATTTTTAATCAACTGTTCCTTGCTGGGGTGTATCACAGTTTATATATTATAAAAAGTTTCTACTATACCAAGCAATTTTACTTTTACTGATGCTATTGAAATATGTTTAACTCAATCTGTTGTGACCTGGGGGCAGTGTTTCAGTAACATTTACTTCAGCAAGTGAAGATTAGGACACCAGTGAGATGACATATTTTTGAGTTCATGCTGTAAATGGATGGGTGATACAGTTGTAAAACACTTTGTGCTCAATCATTAATTTGTAATAGCATTAGGAGACTTGATTTGGTTTATTATTTCGAAGGATGTACCTAATTAAGAGCCATGCATTGGGTGGAACTTTCAACTTTGGCGGGGGATTAAAACAGGCTGTAGCAGAGTGGCTGCCAGTTATATACCCTACCCGACATTCCCCATTGAGGTCAAGGGTTTCGAAAAAGTTAACCTTAAGTATTACTTTAAACTGCAGGACTGGAACAAAAGACATAGGTTCAAACTAGACAAGGTCGATTTTTGGACAGATAATCAGGAAATTCCTAACACAGAGCGTGATCAATGTGTGGAATAAACTTCCAGATAGAGTAGTGGAGGCAAAACCCTAGAATCATTTAAGAAACAATTGGATGGTACAATGGTGGATGTTAGGATCTCTCTGGATCGATTAATTCAGAGGGCCGAATGATCTTCCCCATCTTCAGCTCTCTCTCTCTCTCCATTATTGTTACATCACTTTGCACTTTTCCATGTAGCCAGAAGTTGGTAGTACACACAGCAACGGAACTGTGTTCTGTCCTTGTGTTTCACAAGTATATTAAAACTCTTTGAAGATGGGCACTTGCAACATTGGGTAGTTGATACAAATTGTAAGTATACAACATCTGCATTTTAGGCCACTAATACAATCTTGGATCACAGTACCATTAACTCAGTTGACCCATTTGGATTAGGACAAGAGCAGCTTTCTGGATTGGATTACAGTGATTGTTTCTAGTGATGGCTTCACTTTTGACAAGCTTTGCAAGCAAAATATTCACGTATTAAACATACTTTGTCCCTTCAAAGACTGTAGACCTTTCACTTCTCAAACCGATATGTTTTCCCTTAAATGAATGCATCATTTCCATTCTGTCTGATGTTTTAAAATTAATTCAAACCAGGAGACACAGTAAAGAAAAAAATAAGAAACCATGGACAAAAATATTCCTTTTTTTGTCACAGGCATGGTACCTAATTCTTTTTGCCCGCTTAATGTTTTCATAATTTACTCCCTTTTTCATCTATAAAGTGATGTATATGGCTATTGTCATTCCTTATTGCACATGCAACAACAGACAGAAAAAGTGCGTTGTGGTGGTTCAATAAAATTGCAGTCTAGTTATTGGAAATACAGCTGTTGGGCATGGTCATGTCGATTATTTTGTGGTTACTGATTTAAGTAGTAATTAGAATACATTTTACCTGACATGTACTTCAAGCTAAATGTAGGAAAATGTTAAGTTTCATTTTTAATAATGGTTATCTTGAATATGAGATTCTTGGGAGAGGAATTCCCATGTCTTTCCAAAAACAATTATTTTGTTAATTTACATTTAGCTGTAAAAGATGGCTTGTGGCCGTTAACTTATGTTTAACTGTGGATTGAATTGATCAGTTATTCAATTAGTAATTTACCTGTGCAAACTAGATTAAGATCTCCAGGCACATAAGAGCTGGAGGATAGTGGGGAGAAGGCAAACTCAAAAAATGCAGCTGTTCTGCAACTACACTTTTGGGTTGATACTGATTTTCTTAGTTGCAGTATAAGGCAGACTTAATGGACCTACTGGTCTTTTCCTGCTGTCATTTTCATATATTCATATGTATTACTTTCTAGGTTTCCCCATGTCCTTACAAAGAACAGGAATTCAAGGGTTGATCACTCGAATTGTACGGTTGCTGTTTTAAGCCGCATAAAAGTATAGAAGAAAGATGATCTGATTATGTAGATTATATTCAGAGTCTAAGTAAACAGCCATCTTATCCCTCTGTTATGTGAACAGTTGATTGCTGTTCTGTTCCTGAAACTTTCAAATTTTAAGCCTTCGACTGCTAGCCGGACAACTAGCAGGTTCCCTGGGCTTACCAGTTTCTAATCCAACACTGATACTAAAACAAATAGTAATATTACACCCAACCGTAGTTTCATCACTGTAATGGCTATATAAAAACTAAAGAATGCATTTAAGAAACAGTTTTAAATAAAATTTTAAACATTTCGCTCCTGCTCACCCACCCTTTCTCCGCTCACCTTTTCCATTATGCCACTTGAAGTCGTCAACTTGTTTTCAGAGCAACAAGGGTTAACCTGGGTCTTAAGCAGAAGAATTGGTTGTGTTTGGTGAGTTTAAAAGCTGGTTTAAGAAGGATGCAAAAAAAATAGCTGCAGCAAGAAGATAAATAGCTTTCTAAAAATTTTTGTCTTCCAGTCAAATCAGCTTGAAATGCTTGATGTAATCGTGTTAATCAAGGCAGTATTTCTGTGTGCAGTTAAGCTTGTGTCTCTGTGACTAATAAAATATATTTTTCTCTATATTCTGTGAATTAAAACCTTGTGGATCTTTAAGTTTTAGATGTTCATTACGTAAACAATATATACAGGTTAACAAGCTCACATACGTAATCCTGACTCAGTGAAAGCTTTTATTTAGTAAGATTCTGCTCTGGAGTGCCCTAAATATTTATGTTTAAAAACTTCCATTCTTTTAGTATCTCCGTGCTGTTATTAAAATTATTGCACATATCAAAATCCAAAGGGGGTATTATCAACAGATTTTTAAAGAAACATTTTATATTTCCATCTTTTGTTACATCCATAGGCAGTGACAAAATAAAAGAAGTTGCCTGTGGTGAGATTGTAGCTGTACTCTAATTAGCTACTTAACTACAGTACTCCTTGTAAAATGTACAGAGACTGTCTAAGTCTTTTAAATATTGTTTGCCTGGGTAACAACTGTGACTGCACTTCAAAAGTGATCTGTCAGTTGTAAAGTACTTTGGGACACGATAAGGCACTATATGAATGCATATTCTTCCCTGTGCTATGATGTTGAATACAGCAGAACTAACAGAAACGTTCTCAGTTTTATATTTTAGTGTATTTGCGATTCTCAACTTCAAAGTGTAATTGCAAATTGTATTCCTGCTGCTAAAGAGTGTATATTCAGAGAGCAGGGGTTAAAGGTTTTTACTCAGACTGGGAGAAGGTGGAAAGTGGTGTTCCACAGTGATTGGTGCTAGGACCACTGCTGATCACTATTTACATAAATGATTTGGACTCGGGAATCGAAAGTACAATTTCAAAATTTGCGGATGACACCAAACAAGGGGGGGTCTGGTTAATACTTTGGAAGATGGCGACAAAATACAAGAAGACGTTAATAAACTTGCAGACTAGGCGTTTAAATAGCAAATTAATTTTAATATAGAGAAGTGTGAGGTGGTGCATTTTGGTAGAAGGAATATGGAGACTACATGCGCCTTGGAAAATAAGAGTCAAAATGGGGTAGAGGAGCAAAGGGATCTAGGGTTACCGATACACAAATCATTAAAAGTAGCAATGCAGGATAACAAGGCCATAAAGATGCAAACTAAGCACTGGGGTTCATTTCTAGAGTAATAGAATTGAAAAGCAGAGAAATTAGGTGAAACTTATATGGAACCTTGGTTAGACCACACTTGGAGTACTGTGCATGGTTCTGGTCTCCATACTACAAAAAGGATCTGAGGCACTGGAGAAGGTGCAATAAAAATTTACAAGGATGATGCCAGAACTGAGAGGTTATACCTATCAGGAAATATTGAACAGGCTGGGGCTCTTTTCTCTAGAAAAGAGAAGACTGAGGAGTGACCTGATAGAGGTCTTTAAAATTATGAAGGGGTTTGATAGGGTAGACGTAGAGGAGATGTTTCCACATATGAGGAGTCTAAAACTAGGAGTCATAAATATAAGAGAGTCACTAATGAATCCAATAAGGAATTCAGGTGAAACTACTTTACCCAGAGAGTGTTGAGAATGTGGAACTCACTACCACAAGGAGTAGTTGAGGAAAATAGCCTAGATGCATTTAAGGGGAAGCTAGATAAGTACATGAGAGAGAGAGAAAGGAATAAAGGGATAAGCTGATAGGGTTAGATGAAGTAGAGTGGGAGGAGGCTTGTGTGGAGCATAAACACCGGCAAAGACCAGTTGGGCCGAATGGCCTGTTTCTGTGCTGTAAGTTCTATGTAATTTGGCATGCTTATTTTTTAGCAATAGGCTCATCTTCCTAATTGTCTAGATTGGAGATTTTTGGAAAAAAAACTTTTCAACCAATGTTCCCCCCCAATTTTTTTTTTGGTGCAGGGTCCCTTTAACATGCAGAGAACAAAACAGTCAATGGCCCAGAATTTGCTGAAAAAATAACTTCATGTGAAGGACGCACAGAGTTATTAATATGCAAATCGGCCAGCAACTTGTGGCGAGGACGAGCTGACCTGTGAATTGCGAATCGCCACAAGTTGCTGGCTGATTTTTCAACGCTCTGCCGTTAGCTTTGCGAAAACGGCATCTCAGCTTTAACCTCCCTGTGATTGTTATAAATTTGCTGTATTTGCATATTAATTGTCCATTAAACTCACCACAGAAAGTTAAGTCTAGTAATTTATAGCATAAGTACCTTTTTAATGATGTGATAATTGTTAAGAACTGCCAACCAACCTCTCTTGCCCAGAAAGGGAACAATTATAAGTGTGGAGACCCATTCTTTTAGGTTGTGAATTGTTGTTGGGGATTTACAAAATATCAAATTTTATTTTTTCTTACTTTTCCTTTCTGTCTCTTTTTTTCTCTCTCTTGATCCAATTTTTCTTTCCCTTTCTTTATTTCTCTTTCTGTACCGAATTTGGTATTGAATTCACCCACTCTAATTCGCCCACTCTAATTCACCCACCTTCTCAGTCCTTCCTTTGTTTATTTCTCAATCCTTTAATCTCATTGGTTAAGGAGAAAAACTGTTTGTCCCGTTGTTCACCAAGGTCCCAGATACCCTTTCATTCACTTTGTCCCAGATACAATTTCATTCACTTTGCCTCCAATTTCCACCCTTCCCTCACCTTCACATGGTCCATCTCCGACTCTTCCCTTCCCTTCCTCGACTTCTCCGTCTCCATCTCTGGGGATAGGTTATTGACCAACATTCACTACAAGCCCACTGACTCCCACAGCTACCTGGACTACACTTCCTCCCACCCCGCCTCCTGTAAGGACTCTATTCCCTTCTCCCAGTTTCTCCGTCTCCGCCGCATCTGCTCCGACGATGCCACCTTCCCTACCAGTGCTTCCGACATGTCTTCCTTTTTCCTCAACCGAGGATTCCCCTCTACCGTGGTCGACACGGCCCTCGACCGTGTCCATTCTATCTCCCGCACTTCTGCCCTCACCCCGGCCCCTCCCTCCCGGAACCACGATAGAGTTCCCCTTGTCCTCACCTTTCACCCCACCAGTCTCCATATTCAACGTATCATCCTCCGCCATTTCCGCCACCTCCAACGTGATCCCACCACCAAACGTATCTTCCCCTCACCTCCCCTTTCAGCATTCCGTAGGGACCGCTCCCTCCGAGACACCCTAGTCCACTCCTCTATCACCCCCAGTACCCTTTCCCCCTCGCCCGGCACCTTCCCGTGCAAGCGCAGGAGATGCAACACTTGCCCTTATACATCCTCCCTTCCCACTCTCCAGGGCCCCAAACACCCCTTCCAGGTGAAACAGCGATTTGCTTGTACTTCTTGCAATTTAGTATAGTGTATTCACTGCTCATGATGTGGTCTCCTCTACATTGGGGAGACCAAACGCAGATTGGGTGACCGCTTTGCGGAACACCTCCGTTCAGTCCATAAGGGTGACCCCGAGCTTCCGGTCGCTTGTCATTTTAATTCACCTCTCCACGCCCACTCAGACCTCACCATCCTTGGCCTCTTGCATTGTTCCACGGAAGCTCAGTGTAAGCTCGAGGAACAGCACCTCATCTTCCGATTAGGCACTTTACAGCCTTCTGGACTCAATATCGAGTTCAACAATTTCAGATCATAACCTCGGCCCCTACCACATATATATATATACATTTTATCCACCCTTTTGGTTTGTGCCTTTTCCCTTTTTTTTCCCCTCTCTCCCCCACAGCAGCTGTCTCTCATTCTGCCAGCATTTCACACTTCACACTTCTGAGCCACCTTTTGTTTCTTAACCTGTCCTATTACCATCTCGTCTTGCCTTGAGCATCTCTTAATGTCTCTACTTACCATAGACCACCCCTTTTGTTCTTTTATTCCTCCCCCCAGCCTCCCACTTGCTTTTTTATCTGTTTCATTTCCTGCTTTTTTCTCAGTTCTGACGAAGGGTTTCGACCTGAAACGTTAACTCTGTTTCTCTCTCCACGGATGTTGCCTGGCCTGCTGAGTTTTTCCAGCGTTTTCTGTTGTTGTTCCCAGATACCCTGTTGCCCTCGCTGCGCTGTTATCTGGTCACACTTGTATCAACTTTGTGGGCAAAAATGTTAGAACCTAAATGTGCATGAACAAGTCTTTAACGGGACACGCCACGAGATGCCCCGCTCTGGCAAAAGCTGGGCCAACGTTTCAGGCTGGATTCTTTTGAAGAACTGGAAAATTAAAAATGAATTGACATTAAATAGAATCAGAAACCAATGGAAGGGGCAGGTTGGGGGAGGGAAACACAGAAAGCAAGTATCGGTGGAATGCTTGTTAGATTACATTGTTTCACCAACTCCAAAACAAAGTAGCAACCAGCTCAGGTCTGTGTGGGTTCGGGATTACAATGTCAAATTTTCTAACCTGGGCACACTCGCATACACAAGACTTAAAGAGCCAGGTGGTCAGAGGTTTCATTTTGGGTCATTGTAACCTAACTCGCTTGGCGGGTAATTGACAGGATCGGATCAGCCGCACTTTAATTTTGCGCTATAATCCTGCAATGTTCTCTCGCTTTTGGAAGAATTTTATATAAGGAACATAAAGAATTGAAGATGTAAATAACCAGAACAGAAAAACACACATCAAGCCTGCAAATTGAAATCAGAACACAAAATACTGGAAAAACACATCCAAAAAATGTCTGTTCTGATGAAGGGCTCTGTGTGTGAAATGGTTAACCTATCTTTTTTCAGATGACCCATTGTCTATTTCCAGCAGTATTGCTTTATTTAAGACCTTAAGCATTTGCAGATTTTTTCCGCTTTTAAACATTCATTGAATTTCCAAAATATGATTGCGTAAAATTTATTTTCTGGACGCATGTCTTGTGTTGAGGCAAGTTATATTTAATTCTCCCAATTCTGAAAAATGACTGACCCGTTCTGTGAGTCAGTGCATATTTTTCACTGGTGATAAGCCTAAGAAATGATTAGCAAGGAGCTGTGCTCCAAATACTTATTTCAACAGAGACTTTTATTCAAGCTATTGTGACTGTACATCAGCAAGTCCCTCAGTTAATGTCCATTAATGGCTGCAGCAAAGGGATCAGACTATGTAAGAAGCATTCCTATTGGCCATTGTAGGTCTAATCCCAAATACTTCCATAACATGATCTATAGCATGTTGGTTTGCTACCCTGGGATATAACAACAGAGGCATTGAGACAAAGCGA
The DNA here is from genome assembly GCA_030390025.1 of Squalus acanthias. NCBI lineage: Eukaryota > Metazoa > Chordata > Chondrichthyes > Squaliformes > Squalidae > Squalus > Squalus acanthias. The sequence continues at coordinate 94,378,817 of CM059429.1, forward strand.
GACTGATACATAGTCTGAACAACAGAAAATATCTGAGAAAAAAAATACTGTTCCTCCCGCACCCCCACCCAATTAAACTTCAACTGTTATAAGTTTAACACACATTTGATTATATTCCATTAGAACAAGTGGATTATATACCCTGCTACAGAGCAAAGGCCTTCACCAGAAGTCCGCATTAATGGATAGGTTCAACGGGATTGCCTAGCATAGGGAGGAGGAGGAAGATGCTAGGGCATGCCCTTAACCCATCAAACCCACTTCCAGATTTATTTCGAACTTTGTTTCTTATTTATTCTCAGTTTATGGGTGTCACTGGCAAGGCCAGCATATGTTGCCCTTGAGAAGGTGGTGGTGAGCCGCCTTCTTGAACTGTTGCAGTCGATATGGTGAAAGTATTCCTACAGTGCTGTTAGGTAGGGTGTTCCGTGATTTTGGCCCAACGACGATTAAGGAACAGCAATATTTGTCCAAGTCAGGATGCTGTGTGACTTGGAGATGATGGTGTTCCCATGCACCTGTTGCACTTGTCTGTCTTGGTGGTGGAGGTCGTGGGTTTGGGAAGTGCTGTTGAAGAAGCCTTGGGGACTTGCTGCAGTGCATCTTGTAGCCAGTACACACTGTAGCCACGGTACGCCGGTGGTGGAGGGAGTATCTGCCAATCTGTCTTGGTCAAGGGGGATTAGTATTAATCTGGTGCCTGCAGAACTCTAGAAATGGAGGCCAAATCTGGGAACGCTTTGCTGAAAGAAACAATTATTTGCAAGCTTGAGGGCTTTCTACAGGATTCACACACTTGTTTATCTGCCATCTGAAAATGAAATGATATATAAAGTGATGGGGGTTGTAAGGGGTTCGGTCGCAGCTGCTTGTATTGCAGACGGTGCTGGTGCGAGGTTAGGCCTTCGTTGCCTAATACTATTGCTTGCTCTGGTCTCCGGCCAGCCTTGTTGCAATAAGCACCTGTGAGTGGTTCGACCCACTCGCCCTTACGGTTCTAACACTGGACTTAGGTGCGAGAGCAGTAATGCAGAGAAAACTCAAATAGACCCGGTTGAATAGTACGAAATGGAAATCTTTATTGCATAACGTCCAAAATCATGAAGTACATGTCATAGGCACAAATTAATGACAGTACAAGTATACATACATTCATAAAACTTGGTCTAGGGTAATGAGGAACGCACGGCACATCGTAAAAAGGGCAACACATTATATTTATCCTTAATAAAACCACCCTCCCCTATCAATACCTACACTAATCTAGATTTGTAGGATCGGGAAACATGCTCACCACTCGTGATACTTCGGAGAATTTTAAAGTAAGGCACTCGGCTCGTTTCGCTGCAGCGCCTGACTGTCACGTGTTTGAAGGGGTCTCTGTACCCCACTTGTTTATCTTCGCTGCTCCGGCAAGCAGGCTGGGCTCCCCGTTGTCATGAAGAACTCGACAGTGCTCGGACACGGTTGTAGAAGTCCAGAGAGACAATCAAAAGCTCACCAGTCAAGCGAGTCCATGAAGCGGCAAGCGAATAAGAGTTCAGCAGTCATCAGCCAGATAAGAGAATAATAAGCAAGAGTTCAGCCCGAGTCAAGAGTCGAATCAAGAGACCGATGGACATTTGTTCACTATAGTTATAGTGCTGTGTTCCCTTATCTCCCGCTCAAATCTTAATGTTTGTCCTTTGTGTAATACTGGTGCACAAAACTCCCAGCATGGGGCGATTCTTTCCTTTAATGGGTTTCGGTAGCACCTTAAACTGGCCAACTACCCGTTAATGTTTTCCCCATTGTCGAACCGGCTAGGAGTCTCCCTGACTGGTTTTGGGGCCTCCTCGAATACTGACTTAATCACCCGTGAATGGCTCTCTCATTGTAGAGCCGTGGGGGTAGTTGTGGATTGTTGTATCTGGATGGGCCTTCGATTGCCCAGTACAATGGTCCTTACTTGTGCATGGAAAACGATTCCAGCACTTATCTCTTGCTATTGTGTCGAATGCAGACAGGTTGCATCCTGTCTTTATCAGTGTTTGCTGCGTATTAACCAATCTTATACTGAAATGTTTATTCGAACGCCATCTTGTCTGCCCACTGAAAATTCTGGAAGCTTCTGCCACGAGGCTCGGCGGCCATTTTACAGGCTTCTGTGTCCTGTTTAATCATGACAGCATTTCGTTGAAATAAAACTGATGAAACGAATCTGCTTTATCTCGTTATTTCGAATCGCGATAATTGCGAATTTTACAGGGTTTACCCAGAATACTGTTGGTTAATGAAATGTAGAGAAAGGAGGAAGGTATAGTTTCAGCTGTCAGTTTTATGCTAATATTAGTACAGATTCCCTATATTCTTTACAGAGCTGCCTTGTTTTCCCTCAATAGTGTTCTGGGTAAGGTCTGCCTCCATTATCACAAATTACCCCTAGTGACAATGGGAAGGAGAGACGGACAATAGTGTACCACACAATTGTTGGCCTATCTGGTTACGTGCATTGTTGACTGTGGTGTAATAACTCCGAAGTGCATTGTGAGCCTACTGTTAACTATGTTATGTCATTTTGTGAAGGATCTGAATGGGTTATCCAATCAACTACATGAATGTGTATCTGCTTAACTTTGACTTTTCTGAATTTCCAATTAGTGTTTTTGTATCATTTACTTCTGTTTAATGATGATGGGAGTGATTTTGAATTTTGTGGTACAACCAGTTCCTGGTATATTTCTAACCTCTAACAATGGTCCTTGAAACATATTGGGGGTCATTTTCACTTAACTGGACTGGCAGGAAACTGATCGGATCGACCACCGACTGCAATGGAAAGTAAAATCGGGCAGGGGTAAAATGGGCGGCTGATCTGATCCTGTTACTTTCCTGCTAGGCGGGTTAGGTTAAAATTACCCAAAATGAAATCTCTGGCGACCTGCCCTTTTAAGTCTGATGTGTGTATGCGAGGGTTCCCAGGTTAGAAAATTTAACATTCTACTCTTGAACCCACAGAGTTTTCTCCTGAACCGCTTGCTACTTTGTTTAGTTTACTTCATTGACTCCAAAAGAGAAATGTAATATTAAGTTAATCCTCCTGTAAATCATTCTCCACTGAATGTGGATTTCATTGTACCAGATTGTGGTGGTGAATGCCTTGTTTCTGAGTACATTCTGTCTCTATGGGATACGTTTCAGAGCTAACTGTCCAGAGAATGCCAGATGGATTTCGGAAACCTTGTTCAACAACAACAACTTGTATTTATATAGCGCCTTTAACATAGTAAAACATCCCAAGGTGCTTCACAGGAGTGATTATCAAACAAAAAATTTGACACCAAGCCACATAAGGAGAAATTAGGGCAGATGACCAAAAGCTTGTTCAAAGAGGTAGATTTTAAGGAGCGTCTTAAAGGAGGAAAGAGAGGTAGAGAGGCGGAGAGGTTTAGGGAGGGAATTCCAGAGCTTAGGGCCTCGGCAGCTGAATGCACGGCCACCAATGGTTGAGCGATTATAATCAGGGATGCTCGAGGGCAGAATTAGAGGAGCGCAAATATCTTTGTGGGGGGGGCGGAGTTGTGGATCTGGAGGAGATTACAGAGATAGGGAGGGGCGAGGCCATGGAAGGATTTGAAAACCAGGAGCAGAACTTTAAAATTGAGGTGTTGCTTAACCGGAAGCCAATGTAGGTCAGCGAGCACAGGGGTGATAGATGAACAGGACTTGGTGCGAGTTAGGACACGGGCAGCCGAGTTTTGGATGACCTCAAGTTTACGTAGGGTAGAACGTGGGAGGCCAGCCAGAAGTGTGTTGGAATAGTCAAGTCTAGAGGTAACAAAGGCATGGATGAGGATTTCAGCACCGGATGAGCTGAGGCAAGGATGGAGATGGACGATGTTCTGGAGGTGAAAATTAACGGTCTTAGTTATGGCGCGGATATGTGGTCGGAAGCTCATTTCCAGGTCAAATATGACACCAAGGTTGCAAAGGGTCTGTTTCAGACACAGACAGATGCTAGGGAGAGGGATGGAGTCAGTGGCTAGGAAATGGAGTTTGTGGCAGGGACCGAAGACAATGGCTTTGGTCTTCCCAATATTTAATTGGAGAAAATTTCTGCCAGTACTGGATGTTGGACAAGCAGTCTGACAATTTAGAGACCGTGGAGGGGTCGAGAGAAGTGGTGGTGAGGTAGAGCTGGGTGTCGTCAGCGTACATGTGGAAACTGACACTGCTTTCAGATGATGTCGCCAAGGGGCAGCATGTAGATGAGAAATAGGAGGGGGCCAAAGATAGGTACTGTGGCTGGGGTGGAAACCTGATTGTAGGGATTGAAACATGGAGTTACGGGAAAGATGGGCATGGATGTGGGTTGCGATAACACATTCAAGGACTGTGGAGAGAGAAGGGAGGTTGGAGTGGGGTGGTAGTTTGCAAGGACGGGGGGATCACGGTTTTTTTTGAGAAGGGTGATGACTGCAGATTTGAAGGAGAGGGGTACAGTACCTGAGGAGAGAGGACCATTAACAATGTCTGCTAACATGGGAGCCAGAAAAGGAAGTTGAAAGGTCAGCGGTTTAGTGGGAATAGGGTCGATGGAGAAGTAAGTGGGTCTCATGGACAAGATGAGCGCGGAGAGGTTATGAGGGGAGATTGGAGAGAAATTGGAAAAAGATGTGAGTTCAGGGCTAGGGCAGGGGGGAACCTTAGAGGAAGTTTGACCCAGTGGACATGGGGATGGAAGGGAAGTGGCAGAGGCAGCTGATTGGATGGTCTCAATCTTCGAGACAAAGAAGTCCATGAGCTCCTCGCACTTTTTGTTGGGGGTGAGGGTCGAGGAGACGGGATAGGGGTTTATGGAGACGGTTAGCAGTAGAGAATGGAAGCCAGGGTTTATCTTTGCATTCCAGAATGATACTGGAATAGTGAGCAGTTTCGCAGATGAGAGCAGGGCCCGATAATACTTTATGTGGTCCAGCCAGATCTGGTGGTGAATGGCTAAACCAGTTGTCCGCCATATCCGTTCGAGTCTGCGTCCCTTGGACCTGAGGGAGCGAAGATGAGAGCCGTACCAGGGGAACGGCCAGGGTGAGAGAGAGAGTAATGGTTTTAATGGGGACTAGGACATCAAAGGTGGTGGTGAGGGTGTAGTTGAGCAGATCAGTAGCTGCAGAAATGGCATGGTGAATGGAGGGCCAAAGGCTGGGCAGTTGTGATTTCGGAAGTGCAGTTCACAAGACAAGGAAAATAGGGTTCAGAAGGCTTGTTCAGAGCAGGTTAAAATTAAAACTTGGAGTTTGTGGTGAGTTGTTGGCACCACAGTCATCCAGTACACAACCGCATGCACACACACACAGACAAAATTAGGAAGCTCATGCCTTACTACAGGTGTGTCCAAGCTTTTTGTCTCTGCAGAAGGTATAGGTGCATACCATGAAACCTCAAGGACCACATATAAAGTTTAGATGAATATTCCTATTAATTTGCATGTATTTCAAGCTGCAGACACTTAACACTTCTTGGTGTCCTGATTTAGGATTTATCTACCAGTGAGACAATAGCATTAAGAACCGATCTTTGTAAACCTCCAGTTCCACAATATTCAAATAAGACAAACCACCAGAAAGAAATACTAGTGCACATACAACTGAGTCAGCAGGGTTTCACAACCCAGATTGGCAGGGTTTGTGGACTGCAGTTTGGACTCCTCTCATTTACAATAAAGCCATGATTGACCCATTCTCGGTAACAGCATGCATAGCTAAATTGTCACAAGTGTTGTAGCTGTACTGCAACAGCTTGGCTAGAGGCGTGGCTAGTTCTGGAGCACAAGTCTTCAGCACGACAGCCGGGATGTTGTTGGGGCCCATAGCCTTTGCTGTATCCAGTGCGCTCAGCCGTTTCTTGATATCACGTGGAGTGAATCGAATTGGCTGAAGACTGGCTTCTGTGATCTTGGGGACCTCAGGAGGAGGCCGAGATGGATCATCCATCTTATTGGGTATTATTCATTCTAAGATAGGGTTGTGTGAAATGCTTTGGTACTCTCTCTCTCTCTTCCTCTCTCTTCCTCTCTCTCTCTTCCTCTCTCTCTCTTCCTCTCTCTCTCTTCCTCTCTCTCTCTTCCTCTCTCTTTCTCTCTCTCAGATGCTGCTCATTTTGCATCCAGGTCCTCTCACAGCAAAGGCCAGGCAATCTCTGAGACCAGGCAGTCTCTGACCTGCAATGATGACATCATCAGAGGCGACTTTCAGACTGAAACCTCCAATTGGTTCATGGGTTCCCACATGCTGGAACTCAATTGCCCAATTAAGTGAAAATTGCATCAATCTCCCACATCCAATTGCAGGCGGGTGGATAACACGAAATGCGGATGACACGACCCCAACCCGCCCCAGTATCAAAATCCAGCCCATTGTGTCTAACCAATCAAACATTTAAAATGACTACATTTTGTTGTGTTTTTGTTTTAAATCTAAGTTTTGTATTTTTTAAACATTCCCCTGCTATGATTGAATGAAATAGTATCACAACACCATTTTTATCACCATCCTGGTAGTGCTGCTTGACTGGAGCTATTTTGTCAACAACAGTAGATGCATTTTACCCAGTCAGTTTCAGTATTCTAATTAGAAATTATAGTTCTTTGGTGTTAGTCCATATGTTTCAATACTTCATTTGAATTAATCAAACTGGTTTGTTCTGAATTGGCTAGCAGTGTACCCACCTGAAGGCGTATTATCCATTTGTCAATTACAAGCAGCAATTCACGGGATTAAATGTTATTTAATGATGTATCCGCATTGTATGCCTTGAGGCAACATAGCCCGTCCATTTTTATTTCTTTATAAAATTCAGCAGTACAAAATGTGATTTACACCGAGTCCAATTAAATGTCTTTCGACCACATTTTTATGTAAGTAAGATGGAATTTTAGTCATGTCAGTGAGGAAATGGAAAGGAAAGCATCAGAGGTAATTTCCTTCTTGACTGGATAGATAGATGTGTGTGTGTGAATAATACATTACATTGAAAATATCACTTCTGTACACACTTCCTGTCAGCTTTTGTGTGTCTGCGTGTGTATATTTTGTGGATAAACAGGAGGAAGGTATTGAGGAGAATGATAACAATGAGGTTGCACCACATAATAGCATTACAGAAACCAGTGTCAGACTGACTGAAGTATTTATCAGCTAGGTAGTGCAGGGATTAGTAGCTGTTCCTTCCGGGGGTTCCAATAACCAAAATAGAGCCATTTTTTGAAATATTGCATTACTGCAGCCTGTCACATTCAGCATGTTTCTCATGCCCTCAAAATGTTACAGGCATGTGATAGGATGTAGGGAAATGAAAGCTTGCAGACTGCAGCATCTTGGCGTGGACTGGGGCAATCTGGCCCAGCTGCATCTCTGGCACCAACAAGGGCACTGGCGGCGTGGGTGTCATGAGAGCAGGCATGCTGTCGTTCTGAAAGAGGACGGCAGGTGCCTCTCCCATAGAGCCAAGGCCACTCTCCTGGGATGGAGCCATATCACTCCTCCGACTCTGCGCAAGAGCAGAGTACAGGAGTGAGGAACTGTCAATCTATCAACAGTGGCCCCCTAAAGCCAAGATGGTAGCTGTCTGAGCTTGCATGGCAACTATGAGAGCTGTCAGGAGAGGCTCCATCATGGTGGGCACCATTGTCGTATTGATGGAGCTTGGTCTTCAAGTTCTGTGCGAAGCCTTGACACAAGTTGGAGCTGGACTTCTCCATGCTCTGTGACATTGTGCACAAGCTCGCATTGACCTCCTCTGCGAAGTCTGGCAGTGTAGGTGTTGCCTGGAAGATTTTCTGCCCCCAGGAGGAAACGGGATCTCCCTCATCCTGTCCACCGCCTGGCGCCGGGCCTCAAAAGCAGCACCCGAGGACCTGGGGACACGATCTGCAGATCTAGTAGCCATCTTTCTGTTCAGAAGCATTTCCTTCCTTCTGAAGCCGGAGTGCACCTCCCCTATAAGAGGTGCTAGCTGCCTTTTAAATGGCGGCAGAAATGCACAATTTCCTAGCGCCCCCCAACCCCACCCCCAGGAAACAGGCGTGCAACCAATGAACGATCAAATGAATGGTAGCACTGGCACATTATAATAATGTCCCGGCACAAATTTAACATGTACATGGAACCATGTGAACAGGTACGTATATAGGAACAGCTAGATGATAAAAGACAAAGCTTCATCTAGTTCGCCTTCTACCATCTTGGTCGCCGCATGATACAATGATAATGGATTTGTTGACGAATAGCAATCCATCTTAGTTTACAACAGACCCAGAGATGACAGAGCTCCCTGCACTCCCATTTTCTGGCACGATCAAATTTCTCGGCCATCATTTTAGGATTTTAGCTAAGTCAGTTAAAAGTGAATCCAGAAAAACCCAGGGCCTTATTTCCTCATGTCTGAGTGAGAGCCAGTAGAATGGCAGCTGTGTTTCCTTAGTTTGTGCTGCTATTGATCTCTGGTTAACTTACACTGAGATATTTGATGTGCAGCAGCTGACATGGGATTGGCATACCACTCTATGCTATTATTATGCAGGATATACGGCACAGAAACAGGCCATTTGGCCCAACCAGTCCATGCCGGCGTTTATGCTCCACATGAGCCTCCTCCCGTCTTTCCTCATCTAACTCTATCAGCATAGCCCTCTATTCCCTTCTCCCTCATATGCTTGTCTAGCCTCTCCTTAAATGCATCTATACTATTGGCTTCAACCACTCCCTGTGGTAGCGAGTTCCACATTCTCACCACTCTCTGGGTAAAGAAGTTTCTTCTGAATTCCCTATTGGATTTCTTGGTGACCATCTTATATTGATGGCCTCTGCTCTTCGCTACAAGTGGAAACATTCTCTCTATATCCACTCTATCAAAACCTTTCATAATTTTAAAGACCTCTATTAGGTCACCCCTCAGCCTTTTTTCAAGAGAAAAGAGACCCAGCCTATTCATCCTTTCCTGATATGTATACCCTCGCATTTCTGGTATCATCCTTGTAAATCTTCTCTGCACCCTGTCCAGTGCCTCTACATCCTTTTTATAATATGGCGACCAGAATTGTACACAGTACTCCTAAGTGTGGTCTAACCAAAGTTCGATATAGGTTTAGCATAACTTCCCTACTTTTCAATTCTATACCTCCAGAAATAAACCCTAGTGCTTGGTTTGCTTTTTTTATGGCCTTGCTAACCTGTGTCGCAACTTTCAGTGATTTGTGTATTTGTATTCCTAGATCCCTTTGTTCCTCTACCCCACCTAGACTCGCATCATCCAAGTGATGTGACCTTCCTATTCTTCCTACCAAAATGTAATACCTCACATTTATCTGTTGAACTTCAGTTGCCAATTATATGCCCATTCTGCAAGTTTATTAATGTCCTCCTGTAACTTGTTGACTATCCCCCCCCAATTTAGTGTCATTCGCAAATTTAGAAATTGTGCCTTTGATTCCTAAGTCCTAAATCGTTAATGTAAATTGTGAACAGCAGTGGTCCCAGCACTGATCCTTGTGAAACACCACTACCCACCTTCTGCCACTATGAATAGCTACCCTTTACTCCTACTCTCTGCTTTCTGTCCTGAAGCCAGCCATTATGATGGAGGAGGAGCAGCACAAGATGGAGCTAAGGCACCATTCAAAGGGGACGCAGCCCACCAGGTAGTACCTTGCCAGCCCTAGTGAAGTCATTGAACTTTTTGCAGCAGTGTCCTGCAGATCTGGGGGGTGAGGGAATTGCCACTCAGTGCTGGTGCCATAAAGAAAAAGAAAGACTTGCATTTATATAGCGCCTTTCATGACTACCGGACATCCCAAAGCGCTTTACAGCCAATTAAGTACTTTTTGAAGTGTAATCACTGTTGTAATGTAACTCGTGCCATCTCCCTCGAGATGACCTGAGTTACATTTCTGTGTGGTTTAATCTCACCCAAACCCAGGAATCTGTACATGCTGCCTTTGATTTCTCGAGGAGGGCTTGGAGGTCTGAATCAGTGAAGTTCTGCGTCTTTCTTCTCTAGTTTGTTGCTATGCCTTGCTGCCCTCTGGATCCAGATAGTGTCTGTAAAGTCTGATCTCTGCACAAGAATATTGCTAAGATATGCAGTGAAATTATAAGAGTGAGTGAAAGATCCCAGCACTGTTGCCTGTTTGTCCGCAGTCTGCTGCCAACGAATGCAGACTGAACTATGTTTTTAAAAGCTACACAGAAGTTTCCAGGTAGTTCAGTGTTCTAAAAGAGGTGGCTGAAGAGATAGTGGATGCATTGGTTTTGATCTTCCAAAATTCCCTAGATTCTAGAATGGTCCCAGCGGATTGGAAGGTCGGAAATGTAACACCGCTATTCAAGAAAGGAGGGAGAGAAAAAACAGGGAACTACAGGCCAGTGAGCCTGACATCAGTCGTCCGGGAAAATGCTGGAATCCATTGTTAAGGAAGTGGTATCAGGGCACTTATAAAATCATAACATGATCAGGCAGAGTCAACATGGTTTTATGAAAGGGAAATCATGTTTGACAAATGTATTAGTTTTTTGAGGATTTAATTAGCAGGGTAGATAGGGTTGCAAAATTCTGGGAATTTTTAAAAGAGGAAACTTTCCATGGGAATTTATGGGAATTTTGAGTTTTTTTGCACACTGATGGTTTTTGTCTCTGACCCTTATATTATCTTTGTCATCAAAATAGACATACTGTTCCATACAAATAAAAACAGCTTATTTAGCCTGTAATTTGTCCTTATTTTGTCCCTTTGAGTCTTCTACTCATGAGTCTTCTGAGTCTTCTACTCATCATTGCTCCTCCTGATTCTCTGACTCTGGCTCTGGCTCTGACGTGTCCATTTCCTCCTCTGTGTCACTGTCTAGCTCTGTGCTGGACACTTCTGTATCTGGCTCAATAAGTTGTAGGTTCGCCCAGATAGCCACCAGTTTTTCCACTCTCTTGTTCGTCAGCCTGTTGCGCACCTTTGTATGCGTATTCCCAAAAAGTGACCAGTTTCGTTCAGAGGCTGCTGATGAAGGTGGGATTTGGAGTATTACTGATGCAATGGGTGACAGGGCCTCAGATGCACAAAGTCCCTTCCACCAGGTATGTGCACTGATATGCTTGCATGATTCCCATATCCCGTCCCCATTCCAAAGACCTTGCTTGGTAGAGAACTTTGTCAGACTTCCCAGAACTTTGCCCACATCCAGATTGAGGTGGCGTGAGAGGGTAGAAATCACACTGTAAGCGCTGTTGATCTGTTCTCCAGAAAATATTGGTCTCCCAACATGTTTTGGGTCCAGCATGTATGCTGCAGCATGAATTGGCTTGACACAAAATTCTTGACGCCTCTGTATGAATTGAACAATTGCCTTCTCCTCTGCTTTGAGCAGCAGGGATGTGGGTAGGGCAATGCTGATTTGTTCTTTTAAATCAGCAAAAAGCCTGAGAACATCTGACAAGACAGCCTCATCTCCTTCAATCTGAGCAATTGTAGATGCTACTGGTGAGAGTAGTTTAAGACTGCTAACCACTCTCTCCCAAAACACATCATCCAGCAGTATTTTCTTGATGGTGGTTTCCATATCCCCAGACTGGGATATTGCCATTTCTTGCAGCGACTCCTTACCCTCCAGAAGGCTGTTGTACATTATGACAACGCCACCCCATCTAGTGTTGCTGGGCAGCTTCAGCGTGGTTTTCTTGTTCTTTGTCGTTTGCTTGGAGTTGTAGGTTGCTGCAACTACCTGTTTTCCCCTGACATACTTAACAACTTGCTTGGCTCTCTTGTACAGTGTTTCCATGGTTCTCAAACCCATGATGTCCTTGAGGAGCAGGTTGAGCCCATGAGCTGCACACCCAATAGACGTAATATGAGGGTAGGCCTCCTCCACTTGAGCCCAAGCAGCCTTCATATTCGCAGCATTGTCAGTAACTACTGCAAAGACCTTTTGTGATCCAAGATCGTTGATGACCGCTTTCAGCTCATCAGCAATGTATGTGCCTGTGTGTCTGTTGTTCTTCGTGGCTGTGCTCTTGAAGAACACTGGGAGAGGAGTGGAGACGATGTAGTTTATGATGCCCTCCCCTCGTACATTTGACCACCCATCTGAGATAACTGCAACACAGTCTGCCATCTCTATCGTTTCTTTGAGCTTTCCTTGGACTCTGTTATACTTAGCCTCCAGCAATTAAGTAGACAAAGCATGTCTGGTGGGAGGACAGTATGCAGGGCGAATAACATTGAAAAATCTCTTCCAGTACACATTGGCTGTGAGCATGAGGGGTGAGCCTGTCGCATATACAGCTCGAGCAAGGCACTCATCTGCATTCTTCTGGCTATGGTTATCCATTGTATCAAAGAACCTTCCAAGTGGGCCAGGAGTTGCTGATGATAAGGAGCCTGATGCTAAATGTGAACCATCATCTTCTTGAATGGAAGCAGAAGAACTCTGGGCTGACTGCTGTGAGCTTTGAGTGAAGTTGTTGCATTTGGATAAATGCTGCTGCATCTTTGTGGCATTCTTTACATATGGCTTTGTACAGTGTTTGCACATGTACACAGTCTTTCCATCTTTAATGGCTGGGATAAAATGCTTCCACACATCCGACGGTAAACGTGGCATTGTTCTATGCAGAGAAATAAAGGGCATTTGTCTCTGTGTCGAACTGCGGTCGATCAGCACGATTGCAACAGGGTGAGTACATTTTTCCTTATGCTCCATGTGATGGAAGCATGACCTGTGCATGCACGACGCTACATCACCAACAGAGGGAGCTCCACTCATCCAACCACATTTGTTCACAGTCACACACAAAACTTGTAATTATTAAAACAAGCCAAGTAAGAAGATAAACATATATTGATTAAGAAATTCCTTAATAATTAAGATTCTATCTCTGTTAGTAATTTTAAGAGAGGACCTGTGGGAAAAAAAAAGAAATACAAAAAAACCCCCAATATTATGCTAGCATGTGCTTTTTTGGGCAAAATTCCCAAGCTAAACTTCCCGTGGGAAATTTCCGGAAATTTACCGGAAACTTTCCACCCCTTCGCAACCCTAAGGGTAGATAAATGGGAACCAGTGGATGTAGTATATTTAGATTTCCAAAAGGCATTCGATAAGGTGCCGCATGAAAGGTTATTACACAAGATTAGGGCTCATGGGGTTGGGGGTAATATAGTAGCATGGATAGAGGATTGGTTAACAAACAGAAAACAGAGAGTAGGGATAAACGGGTCTTTTTCAGGTTGGCAGGCTGTAACTAGTGGGGTGCCGCAAGGATCAGTGCTGGGGCCTCAGCTATTTACAATCTATATTAATGACCTCGATGAAGGGACCGAGTGTAATGTATCCAGGTTTGCTGATGATACAAAGCTAGGTGGGTCAGTAAGCTGTGAGGAGAACACAAAGAGTGTGCAAAGGGATATAGATAGACTAAATGAGTGGGCATTAAGGTGGCAGATGGAATATAATGTAGGGAAATGTGAGGTTATTCACTTTGGTAGGAAGAATAGAAAAACAATATTTTTTAAATGGTGAGAAACTTTCAAATGTTGGTGTACAGAGAGATTTGGGTGTCCTCGTGCAAGAAACACAGAAAGCTAGCATGCAGGTACAGCAAGCAATAAGGAAGGCAAATGGCATGTTGGCCTTTCTTGCAATGGGGTTGGAGTATAAGAGTAAGGAAGTCTTGCTACAATTGTACAATGCCTTGGTGAGACCACACCTGGAGTACTGTGCACAGTTTTGGTCTCCTTATCTAAGGAAGGATATACTTGCCTTGGAGGCGGTACACAAAGATTCACCAGATTGATTCCTGGGATGAGAGGGCTGTCCTATGATGAGAGATTGTGTAGAATGGGCCTATACTCTCTGGCGTTTAGAAGAATGAGAGGTGATCTCATTGAAACAGACAAGATTCTGAAGGGGATTGACAGGGTAGATGCTGAGAGGTTGTTTCCCCTGGCTGGAGTGTCTAGAACTAGGGGGCATAGTCTCAGGATAAGGGGTAGCCCATTTAAGACTGAGATGAGGAGGAATTTCTTCACTCAGAGGGTTGTGAATCTTTGGAATTCTCTGCCCCAGAGGACTGTGAATGCTGAGTCTTTGAGTATATTCAAGGCTGAGATAGACAGATTTTTGGATTCTAGGGGAATCAAGGGATATGGAGATTGGGCAGGAAAGTGGAGTTGAGGTCGATGATCAGCCATGATCTTATTGAATGGCGGAGCAGGCTCGAGGGGCCATAAGGCCTACTCCTGCTCTTATTTCTTATGTTCTTACACCCGTTTTACACAGGTTTTACATCAATGCCTGCAACAAGGGGAATACAAATAAGCAGACACATAACCTGCGTGTAGCTCCCTTTAGAGGCCAGTGGTGGGCACAATTTTGCTGTTACCTTTGGTATCCCTTGCAAGTTCTTTTTCATATTCCCTTTTGGCACCTCCTATTACTTTCTTTGTACCCCTTTTCAGCTGTGATTTCGTCCCAAAGGTTGATTAGCCTGCCAACAATCATTGGCATATTTCACACATGGTTAATGGCTACCTGAAAAAGAATGACCGGCACCTGCAGAACTGCATCCCAACAAGGAGTTAACACCTTCAGACAAGGAGGTGAAATAAAACCCTAATAGAAGCATATTTTGTTTTATTCATGTGCATAATATTTTGTTAGTGCTGATTTTTTTTTTACCAGTTTTATCTTTTAAAATAAAAAAACAGAAAATACTGGAAATACTCAGCAGGTCAGGCAGCATCTGTGGAGAGAGAAACAGAGTTAACGTTTCAGATCGATGACCTTTCATCAGAATTGGAAAAAGTTAGAGATGTAACCGGTTTTAAGCAAGTACAGAGGGAGGGGAGGAAAGAACAACAGAGAAGGTCTGTGATAGGGTGGAAGACAGGAGGGTTTAAATGACAAAAGGGATGATGGTGCAAGGTGAAAGGGGCTGGTAATGGGACAAGAAAAGAAACGAAAGATGGGTCTAGAGGAGGTGTAGATGGGAATAGCAGAATCATCAACAGCCGTTGTCCAAAAAAATGGGAACAGTGGTTATGATCTGAAATTGTTGAACTCAATGTTGAGTCTGGAAGGCTGTAAAGTGCCTTTTGTTTTTATCTTCTGAAATTTTGGTAACATTTATGTAAATAATTCTACTTTTATAGTGGCAACCCTAACTCTGCATCAGCTCATGTGCTTTTTAGGTCTTCTATGCTATTATGATGTACTTGTATTAGAGGGCAGAAGAAAAACCTTTCCAACTTCTATAACAATTTTCTGATATTTAGAATGAGAGTGGTCCTGCCAATTCTTGTAATTCCACAATCAGTGCAATTGCGAATAACAGGAACAGGAGTAGGTCATTCATCCCCTCGAGCCTGTTCTGTCATTCACTTAGATCATGGCTGATCCATATCCCTCAATTCCCACTCTTGAAAATTTGAATTGGCCCAACATTCATAGTCTTTTGAGGAACAGAATTCCACATTTCCACTACCCTTTGTGTGGAAAAGTGCTTCCTGATGTCACACCTAAATGCTCCAGCTCGAATTTTAAGATTGTTCCCCCTTGTTCTTGATTCCCTCACCAGAGGAAATAGCTTCTCTGTATCTACTTTATCAAATCCTTTTACCATTTTGAACATCTCAGTCGTCTAAACTCAAGGGGATGCAACTGGTCCTCAATTTAGCCTTTTAAACCCTGGTATCATTCTGGTAAATCTGCACTGTACCCCCTCCAAGGACAGTATATCCTTTTTGAGGTGGGGTGCCCAGAACTGAACACAGTACTCCAGATGGGATCTGATCAAGGCTCTGTAGAACGAAAGCGTAACTTCCTTGAACGAAAAACCACCTTGAATGGAACTGCTGGAGTAAACAGACTTGTTCGCTTGCAGTAGTAAAGCAAGTTGCAAGTTTATAACTATCTATTAGAACAGCATGCAAGAAAATAACTTACTTAAGTGAGAATATTTGCAATTAAGTTCAATATTAACAGATATTTTGAGAGGTGTTTCAAGCATTGAAGTGAACACTGTAATTATTAGGAGTAGCTAGAGCATCTGAAGCTGTTCTCCATAAATAGCTCAAATTATGAAAAGTATAACAGTAGAAAAATTATTGTACAGCACAAATTGATTTATAGAATTAATAAGTATGAAACTGAAGTGTGCAAAATGTGAGCGGTTCAATTTTTAATATTAAGAACTTCATGGTTACTATTTGTTTAATTCTATTAAACATTTTGGCATATTTAAAGGAAAAATTACACTGAGGTTGTTCATGCTTAAATTGTTACTCTTTTTAAAAAAATAAGTGATGTGCACCCTGAAAGCTCCCTCTGCTTTGCGTCCTCGTCTCTTAAGTTCTTTGTGATGCTGCACTTCAAGTGTATGAAATGCAAGTTTTAACTTGTATACCCCACCCTTTAATTACATATATTTAAGCTCTCAGCATTGTAACAGCGGTAACTTCCATAAAACAATGCTTGGTATTTCAGCTGAATGAAAAAGAACTGAAGTTTGAGATTAACTTGGCCCATTCTGAGATAAAACAGATTTTGAAACTGATGTTGCCAACAGGTAGGCTAAGCAGATATACTTATTAGTTTAGAAAAGTCATTTAACATCATTTAAGCTTTTCCACCAAGGTTCTCTAAGATTGCCTGTAGTGTCCATGCAAATCTTTACCTAGTATTGATTAGAACCTGATCCAGCTGTTTCCATAAAACAACTGAAGGGTATTGTGAGCTTTGATTTTCTTAACTTTGCAATATAATTACTTAGTATTTGTTTATATTCAACATGTAATGAACTTTAGTGAAGTAAAATATCAAGTATATGAAAAATTACCTTGTTTTGAAACCTTTCTGAGAATTTTCATCTTAAAGTTAGAACTGCAGGTTTTGCTAAATTTGCCTCATCAGTATTTGTCAATTGCTGTAATGTTTACAGATCTTCGTATTGTGGTGCATTGTACAACTTGATTACTTTGTTCAAGTTGACAGTGTTATTCAAGTTCGTCTTAATGGGAAAAATGTGTAGCTGGATGATGTTCAGGCCAGACAGCTGTGCCTTTATTTTGTATTTTGGGAAAATGCCATCTGTTCAGAATTCTTTGCTGGTTGCTTCTGAAGTGATTGGTGCTGTAGTTGAGTTAGAAGAAATTAAAAAGGAAAATGAATAATTATTCTTGCAGAATCTTTTGTAGCAGTTGTGAGTTGACTGGTGTCATGCCATTGGTTTTATATTGTGTGAATCATTATTTGTAGATCTGGATGAAAAAAGGCGAAGAAATAATATTGAATTCCTCTGTGATGATGTCCAGAGAGCTGAAACTCAGCTTCAAAGAGGAGCCTTTTCTTTTGCAGGGCTGTAAACATTGGCATCCTTTTACTTGCAGCCCATTCAACCGCATAAAGCCACAGATGACATTTCCGGTCATTTTCTTTGCCGTGTTTGGTAGTTTTGTGCAGTTTAGAGCAGCTTTCCACAATTGAGTATTAGTATTCTAGTGGGGGACTAAACCAATCGGATGAACCAGCGCCCTAGGAAGCAGACAGTGACATTCCGATGTCAGCTTCAGCAGGCTGTCTTTCGTGTTTCTGCTGGTTCTTTTCACTGCTGTTCGATGAGAGCACTTCTTGTTGACAGGAACTACTCCTCATTGCTGGACATGCTGTAACAGATACAGGAATCCTACTTCAGATAAACATTAAGGATTTAGGGTTGAGGTAGTTAGAATAGGATTACAGCATTTGCTCCATTCTGAACTGATTCTTTGTACTGCAGCTCTGCGGAGCATAGAAAGAACAGTAAGCACAGCGCCTTGTATATTTGAGTTATTTTAAGTATGAAGGGAAAACAAAAACTGTTACGATTGATGAACCGACTGCCACATTTTAGGATTTCAGCTGGTGAAAATTGGTGTTAAATGTATAGTAACAAAGCAGATTAATTCTTTAGGTAAAGGTTTTTTTTTCCACGATGTCAGTCTTCTGGAGAGTAAAACACAAGGCCAAAGACCAGGACATCAAAGGATCCTGTGACTCGATTTACGAGATGCTTTACTTGGTGAGAATCTGATTACTGTTTATCTAGGTATGATCGAATAATCATAATATGTTAGAAAATGTTGTCTATGCTTTTAGAGAATATCTATTTTTGGGTGTTTTTAGAAATCGTATTTGCTATAAGAGCATTCTGACTGCAGCAGCATCAGTTCACATTATCATTTCAAATTCTATTCATTATGCAGTATAAATAACAAATTATCGCATGTCCTAAAATCCTTTGAGTTTCTTTTTTGATATTTGTATGTAACGGTTATGCTAACTGCTACAAAAAGCTGAGCAGTCTATTTTACAAAACGCTTCTATTACCTTTATTGTTTTGTGTAAATACAACTGAACTTTGACATTATTGTCATTTGCTATAAAATGGTTGATTATGGAACAATCTTACATATATTATTTGCAATTTGATTTACGTAATATCTTTGAACAATCTGGATAGTTAGTACGCAAATGTTTTTGATATTTGGTAGATTTACGTGTACTAAAATATAAACAAAATGTAATAAAAATTAACCATAGTTTGAGAATTATATGTTGGAAGAGATGACACGACAATGCAGTGCAACAGTATACAGAGATTGGTAGAATGTGTTTTTTTTTATCTATCATTCTCCTTGTGGTGAATATCCAATCTTAGTCAGGCTGATTAGGGCAAGGGTATGAAGTGAGGGAAAAACCAAAGGGCAATTCTCACAGCTTTGTTGTGCATCTCTTATCATTAGGATATGGTAGTGTAGTGGTTAGTTTACTGGACCAGTAGTCCAGAAAATGTGAGTTTAATTCCCACCATGGCAATTTTGAAAATTTGAATTTAAAACAAAATCTGGAACTAAAAAGCTAGTACCTGTAAAAGTGACCATGAAGCTGTGAATTGTTGTAAAAACCCCAACTGGTTCACTATTGTCCTTTAGGGAAGGAAATGTGCTGTGCTTAACCGGTCTGGCCTATATGTGACTCCAGTCCCACACCGATATGGTTGACTCTGAAGTGGCCTACCATGCCACTCAGTTTTATCAAACCTCGAGCATCCAGGTTGTCAGCAATGTCTATACCCCAAGAATGAACAACAGTAAAAAAAAAAAATTGTGAAGACTAACATTAATAGGCTGCTCGCCCCACTCTACCAGAAAATTGTTCGACGTTGTGTGAAATTTAAGTAAAAAAAGGTTACAATGTCCCTGTTATTTTCTGCGCCAGAAGCTTGCGTCTGACTAAAGTGCTGCGAGGGAGAAATGTTGCTAGGTTACAGTACCTGGAGGTGACAATGATGCAATGCAACTTTATGAAAAACCATTTATATTAAAAAGAGGCCATCCAGCACCTCGACTGTTTTAATCATTTTATTGAGTATTTTTCCCCTTGACGAGTTGTGCTTGTAATTAGGTTTTTTGCTCATTGCTTTTCTTTTTCCTGTTTTTTTTTTTTCTTTTTCCATTTTTGTATTATTTATATTTCAATATTCCTAGCTCTCGCTCCATTGTACATTTATGAATTTTGATGTCTGTTTACCAGGATATAGTGGTGTGATGTAGTGATATGATTTTTAGTTTAATATATAATGAATTTTTAAAAACTGTAATTAGTGTAAGATTTCCATTTACCCTAATATAACTCCACTGTGCTACACTGTACATGTTGAAATGGTAACTTGTCTTTGTGAGAGTTCATTTTGTCTTGTGTATTCGTGTTAACATGTGCGAACTGTGTGATAGAGTGCAATGATTTTATGTGTTAGCATTAATGGACTGGATGCAATCTCTTGCTCATGCTTCTAAAATTGCTCCTGGCAATAACCGAAAATAACACGAGTGCATTGATCCTGCATTACTAGTGCTTTTGCTTGTTTAGACTTGTCAGGCAGCAATTCAATGGTTTCTTCCTAAATTCCTAAGCCCTGACTTTTAACATTGATACCTGATCAAAGCCGGTGTCACAGCAGTGGAAGAGAGTGGAAAGTGGATAAAGGGGCCAAAACTGACAAACCTAGGATGTGGGACAGTAGGGAAACTGATACAAATGCATAAAGAAGTGAACAGAATGCCCCAAGTTGTCCTGATAGGAAGGGCTCCACATGCCACTAACATCCTAATATGCGTGCCTAATTTGTTGATTTAAAAAAAAGTAAACATTCTAATTACTAACAGTTGTGAGAGGATGAGAGAGAGACACACATACTAGGGCCAGTTATCTGCCCCGTTCCTGCCGCCATTCCGCCTTCTACCATTTTGATTGAGGCTTTAGATAATTGGCCAAGGCTCCCACCCGAAACAGGCGGGAGTCTCATTATAAAATGCAAATCGAGGTCCTGTGTCATTAGTGGGACACAATTTTCAAGTAGCAGTGAGTGGAGCGCATGCTGTGCACGCATTAATGTTCTGTAATAATATTCCTCCTGGCCCCACAAAAATTGACCCGCCAGATGCGTGATCCTCTGCGGTCCTCCCCCGGGATTGTCTCTCTCCCCACCCCTTTAAGAACATAAGAAATAGGAGCAGGAGTCGGCCATTTGGCCCTTCGAGCCTGCTCTGCCATTAAATAAGATCATGGCTGATCTTTTATCTCATCTCCACTTTCCTGCACTATCCCCATATCCCTTGATTCCCTTAATATTCAAACATCTATCGATCTCTGTCTTGAATATACTCAACGACTGAGCCTCCGCAGCCCTCTGGGGTAGAGAATTCCAAAGTTTCACCACCCTCTGAGTGAAGAAATTTCTCCTCATCTCAGTCCTAAATGGCTGACCCCTTATTCTGAGACTGTGACCCCTGTTCTAGACTCCCCAGGCAGGGGAAACATCCTCCCTGCATCTACCCTGTCAAGCTCTGTAAGAATTTTGTATGTTTCAATGAGATCACCTCTCATTCTTCTAAACTCTAGAGAATATAGGCCTAGTCTACTCAATCTCTCCTCATAGGACAATCCCCCCATCCCAGGAACCAGTCTGGTGAACCTTCGTTGCACTCCCTCTATGGCAAGTATATCCTTCCTTAGGTAAGGAGACCAAAACTGTACACAATACTCCAGGTGTGGTCTCACCAGGGCCTATATAATTGCAGTAAGACATCTTTACTCTTATACTCAAATCCTCTTGTAATAAAGGCCAACATACCACTTGCTTTCCTAATTGCTTGCTATACCTGCATGTTAACTTTCAGTGATTCGTGTACAAGGACACCCAGGTCCCTCTGAACACCAACATTTCCCAATCTCTCACCATTTAAAAAATACTCTGCTTTTCTATTTTTCCTATCAAAGTGGATAACTTCACATTTCTCCACATTATATTCCATTTGCCATGTTCTTGCCCACTCACTTAACTTGTCTATATCCCCTTGAAGCCTCCTTGCATCCTCCTCACAACTGACATTCCCACCCAGCTTTGTATCATCAGCAAACTTGGATATATTACATTTGGTCTCCTCATCCAAATCATTGATGTAGATTGTGAGTAGCTAAGGCCCAAGCACTGATCCTTGTGGTACCCCACTAGTTACAGCCTGCCAACCCGAAAATGACCCGTTTATTCCTACTCTCTTTTCTGTCCGTTAACCAATCCTCAATCCATGCTAGTATATTACCCCCAATCTCATGAGCCCTAATTTTGTTTAACAACCTCTTGTGTGGCACCTTATCGAATGCCTTCTGAAAATTCAAATACACCCATCCACTGGTTCCCCCTTATCTATTCTGCTAGTTACAACCTCAAAAACTAACAGATTCGTCAAACATGATTTCCCTTTCATAAATCCGTGTTGACTCTGCCCAATCCTATTATTATTTTCTAAGTGCCCTGTTATCACGTCTTAATAATGGATTCTAGCATTTTCCCTACTACTGATGTCAGGCTAACTGGTCTGTAGTTCCCCGTTTTCTCTCTCCCTCCTTTCTTAAATAGTGGGGTTACATTTGCTACCTTCCAATCCGCGGGAACCGTTCTAGAATCTATGGAATTTTGGAAAATGACAACCAGTGCATCCACTATCCCTAAAGCCACCTCTTTCAAACCCCTAGGATGTAGGCCATCAGGTCCAGGGGATTTATTGGCTTTCAGTCCCATTAATTTCTAGTACTACTTTTTTACTAATACTAATTTCTTTCAGTTCCTCATTTTCGCTAGAGCCTTGGTTCACCACTATTTCCGAGAAGTTTTTTGCATCTTCTTCCGTGAAGACAGACACAAAGTATTTGTTTAATTTCTCTGCCATTTCCTTACTCCCCATTATAATTTCTCCTGTCTTAGCCTATAAGGGACTCACATTTACTTTCGCTAATTTTTTCCTTTTTACATACCTATAGAAGCTTTTACAGTCTGTTTTTATGTCTCTCGCTAGTTTACTCTCATATTCTATTTCCCCTTTCTTTATCAATTTCTTGGTCCTCCTTTGCTGAATTCTAAAATCCTCCCAATTCTCAGGCTTACTACTTTTTTTGGCAACATTATAAGCCTTCTCCTTTGATCTAATACTATCTTTAACTTCTCTTGTTAGCCACGGTTAGACCACTTTTCCTGTGGGGTTTTTGTGTCTTAAAGGAATGTATATTTGTTGTAAATTATGTATTAATTCTTTAAATGCTAGCCATTGCTTGTCTACCGTCATACCTTTTAATGTAGTTTCCCAATCTACCTTAACCAACTTGCCCCTCATGCCTATATAGTTTGCTTTGTTTAGATTTAAGACCCTAGTTTCAGATTTAACTAAATCACTTTCAAACTCAATATAAAATTCTATCATTTTGTGGTCACTCTTCCCTAAAGGCCTCTTTACTACAAGGTTATTAATTAACCCTTTCTCATTGCACAATACTAGATCTAAAATAGCGTGTTCCCTAGTTGGTTCTTCAACATACTGATCTAGAAAACTATCTTGCATACATTCCATGAATTCGTCCTCCACACTATTACTGCAAAATTAGTTTGCCCAGTCTATATGTAGATTAAAGTCCCCCATGATTACTGTAATACCCTTGTTCCATGTGTCTCTAATTTCCTGATTTATACTCTGCCCTACATTACAACTACTTTTGGGAGCCTATAAACAACTCCCACCAATGTTTTCTGCCCCTTGCTGTTTCTTAGCTCCACCCAAACTGATTGTACTTCTTGATTTTCGGAGCTAAGATCCTTTCACTTTACTGTCTTTACCCCATCCTTTATTGTCAGGGCTACCCCTCCTCCTTTTCCATTTTACCTATCTCTTCTAAAAGTTAAGTATCCTGGAATATTTAGTTCCCAACCTTAACCACTTTGCAACCATGTCTCTGTTATGGCTATGAGATCAAACCTGTTCATTTCTATCTGCGCTATTAATTCATCTATTTTGTTGTGAATGCTTCGCACATTCAGATATAGTTCCTTTAGCTTTGACTTATTTCTATTTTTCCCTGATGTCACCTTAGTCACTGATGCCTTATCGCCTTTGTTACTCTCTCTGTCCCTTCCTGACCCACTGCTTATTTTTACCCAAAACTCTGCTCTGCTCTAGAGCCTTGACATTTCTCTCGCTGCTTTTAAATTTACTCTTTCCTGAATCCTCCCACCCCCGCCCTTCATTTAAAGTTTAAAGCCCTGTCTACTGCCCTTAACAATCTGCTTGTAATTTATATCAGATGATGCGATTTAGACCAGTTTCCCACATTGATTATCTTTACAGTAGCCTAAAACAGACAGACAAGGTTAAACACAGTTCCATTTTAACATCAAAACATCATAACCATGCTTGAGCACCCAGACTACTTGTGAGCAACATCATGGGAGATCACTTCATACTTACAGGCAATTGATTAAACTCATTGATTAAAGTGCTTTTGTTATTTTTTTTTAAAAGGGGTTGAATCTATGTTGCTTGGACTTTGCAAACATTAATGATCCAACATGGAAATGACTGTATTTGCTGCAGAGTTCATTTTTTTAGTGGACAACTTTCCACTTTCCCACCAGTTTTTAAAAAATATTTGGCTTATTTAATGCTTGTATGTATCTATCAAAAAAAAAGTAGTTTTATTTTTGAGCTGTATCGTTGCAGGTTTTTTTAATATTTCATTTGATACAGGATACATTGAAAACCAAAAATATAAATAACCAGGACAGTTAAGCATACATTCAAGCTGAAATAAAAGTACAGCATGCAGATCTAACAGCATTTGAAAATAGAAAATATGGATTATCATTTTGGGCAGAGAGTTCTCATGTTTTAGGTAGAGACCCTTTATTGGTTCTGATGAAGGATTCTCTAAGAAATTGTAATCGATCATTTTTCTTTTTAGATTCTGATGTCTGCTTCCAACATTTTTGCTCTTATTACATATTTCAGTGTTTGGTTTTTAAACATTGTATTGTATTTCCTATGTATGAAGCAGTAAAAAATTTAAATTCCTAACACCATGAAGCATGTTATATGATTTCATTCTCAAAAGCTTTGAAAAAATACTGACCTGTTCCATGATGCAGTGCATGTGTTTTTAACTGCATGAAAAGGTCAGCAAGGAGCATTTCTGTTTCATGACATAAGTGAAAAGCAGAATAGTTGCCATTATGGCCATGTTACTGCAGTGACTTCTGGCTTTTCCACACTTTTACTGAGCCTGTTATTTTCAGAGGAAAAATAGCATTGGAGATACGTTCACGATTTCTTTTATTCATTCTCGGGGATGTGGGTGTCACTCGCAAGGCCAGCATTTATTGTTCATCCCGAGTTGCCCTCAGTAGGTGGTGGTGGCTGCTTTCTTGAACGACTGAGTGGTTTAATGCAACTGAGTGGCTCGTGAGGCCACGTCAGAGGGCAATTGAGTGTCAACCATGTGGTGTGGGACTGGAGTCACATATAGCCAGACAGCAATCAGTCAACGTGGTAAAATGGTTTTAAATGAGGGTGGTGCAGCGCATTGACGCAACATGAGGCTTGGGGGGAAGGTAGTGCGCATGGCAGATAGCCAAGGAACGTTGCAGCAAAACAACAAAAATGCAGAATGGTAAGGTAGCAAGTTAGGCCCCAGACAACTGATTCAGCGTGAAAGACAAAAGGAGAAGCTATCAGTAAAAGGGGGAAGAGCAGACATAACACAACCTCTCCTAGTTCACTGAGTAAAGTTATACACACTGCCATTGTACCAAAAAAGAAAGTAAAATTAACTCTCATTCTATGTTTATATGTGAGTCTATTGAGAACTAAGAATCTTGAAGCTGAACAGCTCTCAGAATTTTATTTTCCAGCAGTATGCTGGAAAAATTAGATTTAGTGAATCCATAGATTAAAATTTCACTGAATACCAAAACTTTAACTTGGAACAGGCATTCATTGTGGGTACTTAATTACTGATGTAATCTATTTACTCAGAAATCCACAAGTTGCTTGAAGCGTAGTAGTTTTCAATAGCAATTATATACCATTGGCCCATATTTTCCGATGCCTACGGGTGTGTACGAGCTGTGTACACACCCGTAGGGACATCGGAAATGCCGGTTTCAGGCATGCGCTGAAAACCGGCATTTCCGATCTGTCAAGCCTGCCCCAGAGAAGGGCCTCTGCGGCGGGGGGGGAGTTCCGCTTTCTGCAGAATCTTCGCCTGCAGAAAACCCTTAGAAATCTTACGCCTGGTAAAAGGCGTAAGGCGTAAGGCCTGCTTTTACCAGCATGAGAGTTGAAAAAAGTAAAAAAATATTTTTTTTTCACTCATTTATAATTTAAAAATACTTTAAAAAAGGTAAGTTTATTTTTAGCCCCGTAAAAAACTATAATTTTTTTCAAAAAATTAAATTTTTGTTTAAAATATTTAATTTATTGTCATTTTAACTCATTTTAAAAATGTGATGGTTTTTAAAAAATTTATTTAATGTTTTACCGTGTTTTTGGGGTGATCTCCATTCATACTTTTGACAGGTCTATCTGTCAAAAGTATGAGGTCTCCTATTGGCTGGCCTGGCCCACGTGATCCCAGGGATGCTTGCGAACCGCCTGCGCCTCTGGGATACGTGGGTCCTGCGCATTTCCACTGTGGAGAGGCCCAGGAGTCGAACGTGTCCGGACCTCGGGAACCCTCAGGTAAGTTCGTAGATTGTTTTCCGATAGGAGGCTTCCTATCGGAAATTACGGGCCACAGTCTCTCTGCATTAACAGCTACCCTGGATTCTGGTGAAAGAAAACTTTTTGGGGTAGAGTTTCCGCTAGTTTGCACTCGTTTTATCAGCGCAGTCTGGGTGAAATCGCTGAATCAGTGCAAAAGATTGGGGAATTTTAAACCTAAGTTACGTCGAGCGTAAATCGAGTTTCCGTGATCTTTAACTCTGTTTTACTAGACAGGCTGGCGGTAATTAAAGTGGATAAGTCACCTGGTCCGAATAAGATGCATCCGAGGTTGCTGAGGGAAGTAAGGGTA
The DNA here is from genome assembly GCA_030390025.1 of Squalus acanthias. Lineage (NCBI taxonomy): Eukaryota > Metazoa > Chordata > Chondrichthyes > Squaliformes > Squalidae > Squalus > Squalus acanthias. Next base: position 94,405,276 of record CM059429.1, read on the forward strand.
GAAATTGCAGAGGTGCTGGCCACAATCTTCCAATCCACCTTAGATACATGGGTGGTGCCAGAGGACTGGAGGATTGCAAATGTTACACCATTGTTCAAAAATGGGGAGAAGGATAAACCTGGCAATTACAGGCCAGTCAGTTTAAAATCGGTGGTGGGGAAGCTTTTAGAAACAATAATCCGGGAGAAAATTAACAGCCACCTGGACAAGCATGGACTAATAAAGGAGAGCCAGCACTGATTTGTTAAGGGCAAATCCTGTTTGACTAACTTGATTGAGTTTTTTGATGAGGTAACAGAGAGGATGGATGAGGGCAGTGCAGTTGATGTTGTGTATATGGACTTTCAAAAGGCGTTTGCTAAAGTACCACATACTAGGCTTGTTTGCAAAATTGAAGGCCTTGAGATAAAAGGAGCAGTCGCAGCATGGATATAAAATTGGCTAAGGGATAGAAAACAGAGTTGCAGTGAATGGCTGTTTTTCAGACTGGAGGGAGGTATACAGTGGCGTTCCCCAGGGTTCAGTACTAGGACCACTGCTGTTTTTGATATATGTTAATGACTTGGACTTAGGGGTACAGGGCACAATTTTGAAATTTGCAGATGACACGAAACTTGGAAGTGTAGTAAACAGTGAGGAAGATAGTGTTCAAGAGGACATAGACAGGCTGGTGGAATGGATGGACACATGGCAGATGAAACTCAACGCAGAGAAGTGTGAGCTGATACATTATGGTAGAAAGAATGAGGAGAGACCATACACAATGATTGTTCAATTTTATAAGTGGTGCAAGAACAGAAAGACCTGGGGAGTTTGTGCACAAATCTTTGATGGTGGTAAGACAGGTTAACAAAACAGTTAATAAAGCATATGGGATCCTGGGCTTTATAAATAGAGGCATAGAGTACAAAAGCCAGGAAGTTATGCTAAGCCTATATAAAACACAAGTTCGGCCCCAGCTGGATTATTGTATCCAATTCTGGGCACCGCACTTTAGGAAGGACATAAGGCTTTGGAGAGGATACAGAAGAGATTTACTCGAATTGTTCCAGGGATAAGAGAATACAATTGTGTGGATAGACTGGAGAGGCTGGGGTTGTTCTCCTTGGAGCAGAGAAGGCTAAGAGGAGATTTGATAAGAGGTGTTTAAAATCCTGAAGGATTTGGATAGAGTAAATAAAGAGAAAATGTTTCCAATGGCTGAAGGGTCGATAACGAGAGGGCACAGATTTAAGGTGATTGGCAGAAGAACCAGAGGCGACATGAGGAAAAGCTTTTTTATGCAACGAGTGGTTAGAATCTGGAATGCTCTCAACAACAACAACTTGTATTTATATAGTGCCTTTAATGTAGTAAAACGTCCCACGGCGCTTCACAGGAGTGTTATAAGACAAAAAATTTGACACCGAGCCACATAAGGAGAAATTAGGGCAGGTGACCAAAAGCTTGGTCAAAGAGGTAGGTTTTAAGGAGCATCTTAAAGGAGGAAAGAGAGGTAGCGAGGCGGAGAGTTTTAGGCAGGGAATTCCAGAGCTTGGGGCCTAGGCAACAGAAGGCACGGCCACCAATGGTTGAGCGATTATAATCAGGGATGCTCAAGCGGGCAGAATTAGAGGAGCGCAGATATCTCGGGGGGGGGTTGTGGGGCTGAAGGAGATTACAGAGATAGGAAGGGGCGAGGCCATGGAGGGATTTGAAAACAAGGATGAGAATTTTGAAATCGAGGCGTTGCTTAACTGGGAACCTGATAAGGTGGTGAATATAGATTCAATAGTAGCCTTCAGAAGGAAATTGGATAAATACTTGAAGGAGAAAAAATTCCCGGGACAGGGGGAAAGAGCGGGGGAGTGGGACTAACTGGATTGCTCTTTGAAAGAGCCGGCGCAAACTCGATGGGTTAAATGGCCTCCTTCTGTACTGTAGTATTCTATGATTCTAAAACTGTTACGTTCTATTACGCTGATCGATTGCACTGGTTCATGGAAGATTTTACGTTTGAGATTATGCAAATGAATTATAGCGGAAACTTGTATTGTAACCTAACCAGCGCAATTTCAAGGGTAATTTGCGCCCAATTTCCCGATTACACCCAAAGCAGAAACTCTACCCTAAAATCAAAATATACAGAATACAAGGCTTTAGTTTGTTTCAGGCACTAGCACTAGGCTCTGTAAAATCTTCATCTGTTTACAGAATGTTGCTAATATCTGTTCTATGCAGCACATGGGTGCTGTTGGATGGGTGGAAGCCATAGTGGCTATGTACTGAACTAGCAATCCAGAAGCCTGGACTAGTGATCCGTAGACATAAGTTCAAATCCCACCATGGCAGCTGTGGAATTTAAATTCAGTTAATTAAATAAATCTGGAATAAAAAGCTAGTATCAGTAATGGTGACCATGTAACTACCGGATTGTTGTAAAAACCCATCTGACTCACTAATGTCCTTTAGGAAAGGAAATCTGCCGTCCTTCCCCGATCTGGCCTATAAGTGACTCCAGACCCTAGCAAACCACTCAGCTGTATCAAACCACTACATAAAAACAATAAGAATAAAACAGCATGATATAGACAGAGCTAAGCGATCCCACAACCAACGAATCAGATCAAAGCTCTGCAGTCTTGCCACATCCAGTCGTGAATGGTGGTGGACAATTAACGGGAGGAGGAGGCTCCATTAACATCCCCATCCTCAATTATGGAGGAACGTGAGTGCAAAAGACAGAGCTGAACCATCTTCAGCCAGAAGTGCAGAGTGGATGATCCATGTCGGCCTCCTCCTGAGGTCCCCATGATCACAGAAGCCAGTCATCAGCCAAATTGATTCACTCCACGTGATATCAAGAAACGGCTGAGCGACTGGATACAGCAGAGGCTTTGGGCCCCGACAATATCCCAGCTGTAGTGCTGAAGACTTGTGCTCCAGAACTAGCCGTGCCTATAGCCAACCTGTTCCAGTACAGCTACAACACTGGCATCTACCAGCCAACGTGGAAAATTGCCCAGGTATGTCCTGTCCAGAAAAAGCAGGACAAATCTAATCCGGCCAATTACCGCCCCATCAGTCAACTCTCAATCATTAGCAAAGTGATAGAAGGTGTTGTCGACAGTGCTACAAAGCAGCACTTACTCACCAATAACCTGCTCACCGATGCTCAGTTTGGGTTCCGCCAGGACCACTCGGCTCCAGACCTCATTACAGCCTTGGTCCAAACATGGACAAAAGAGCTGAATTCCAAAGATGAGGTGAGAGTGACTGCCCTTGACATCAAGGCAGCATTTGACCAAGTGTGACAACAAGGAGCCCTAGTAAAACTGAAGTCAATGGGAATCGGGGGGGGAAAACTCTTCACTAGCTGGAGTCATAACTAGCGCAAAAGAAGATGGTTGTGGTTGTTGGAGGCCAATCATCTCAGCCCAGTACATCGCTGCAGGAGTTCCTCAGGGCAGTGTCCCATGCCGAACCATCTTCAGCTGCTTCATCAATGACCTTCCCTCCATCATCTCCATCATAAGGTCAGAAGTGGGGATGTTCGCTGATGATTGCTCAGTGTTCAGTTCCATTCACAACTCCTCAGATAATGAAGCAGTCCGTGCCCTCATGCAGCAAGCCCTAGACGACATTCAGGCTTGGGCTGATGTGTGGCGTGATGTTACTTGCCACTTAAGTGCCAGGTCATGATCATCTCCAACAAGAGAGAGTCTAACCACTGCCCCTAGATATTCAGCGTCATTACCATTGTCAAATCCCCCACCATCAACATCCTGGGGGGACACCATTGATCAGAAGCTTAGCTGGACCAGCTACATAAATACTGTGACTACAAGAGCAGGTCAGAGGCTGGGTATTCTGCTGCGAGTATCTCACCTCTTGACTCCCCAAAGCCTTTCCACCACCTACAAGGCAAAAATCAGGTGTATGATGGAATACTCTCCACTTGCCTGGATGAGTGCAGCTCCAACAACACTCAAGAAGCTCGACACTATGCAGGACAAAGCAGCTCACTTGATTGTCACCCCATCCACCACCTTAAACATCCACTCCCTCCACCACTGGCTCACTGTGGTTGTAGTCTGTACTGGCTCACTGTGGCTGTAGTGTGCACTAGCTACAAATGCACTGCAGCATCTTGCCAAGACTTCGACAGCACCTCCCAAACCCACGACCTCTACCACCTAGAACGATAAGGGCAGCAGGCGCATAGTCAAAATCCTGGAACTCCCTCTCTAACAGCACTGTGGGAGCACCTTCACCACACGGACTGCAGCGATTCAAGAAGGCGCCTCACCACCACCTTCTCTCGGGCAATTAGGGATGGGCAATAAATGCTGGCCTTGTGAGAGATGCTAACGTCCCATGAACGAATTTTTAAAAAACTTGCGATTTTAAAAATTTGTTTGAACATATACATTTTACCTGAAAATATAATGTAGTAATTTGCAAACAACTATGATTTTTAAACACATGATTATGCATACCATAAAACCTTTCTCCAAAATGCTTATGCAGTATTACTTTCTAGTTGGCCTTATTCTCAGAGGATTCAACGTTAAATCAATTTAAGCATGGTTTACTAATTTGCCATCCTAGTTTTTTTATCTAGTAATTTATAATTTCTACATCTGTAGTCTGTCTACTTTGGCTAGCTCAAGTGTTCTTACCCTTCAAAGTGATAAAGCACTCTATCTGGCTGCTCGAGCCATGCAAACTGGTTGCTGTTCTGTCCGTACTCTTTATGAAATGGAAGCTGCTCCAGTCTAATTGGAATTAAATTGTAAATGCAGTAAATAAGGATGAGTGAGCACTGTCTGATTCTTTTTGATGTCGATGTGATTAATTTGACAGTGCTGTTGGCCTCGATGGCTTTATACACAATATTGTACATGAACAGGCCACATTTTCTGAAGTTGTGTTTTAGGTATGAATTTGCAGAGTTGAAAGATTTTCCTTGTTAGTATTTTCATGGATTATACTTATTTTGAACCCGTCATGGCTCGCAAGTGGGGGAATTATTTTTGGTAGTGTCCACCTTTTGGCACTGGACCATTGCTCGAGTTTTGAAATCCTTTCTCCATACTTAAAGATTTTTTAAAACTCAATTTGCTATTGTTATTTGAGTATGGTAATAAATAAGTGAAAGTTAACATTTTTCTTTCTTATGAAAACTTAATTTTATTTTTCGATCAGTAGTGAAGTAGACACTGCTCAATAAAATATTTAAACGAGCAGTATGCTTCAATGATAGCATAACTGAGGCTATTTAAACTAAAGGATTCATTGAGATGCTTATCTTACTGTTTTCCAGCAGCAGGAACCACACTTTCAACTAATTACAATGTAAAAAAAAATCTATATTGAATGCATTCTGGAATAGCACAGCTGTTTCGATATCTCATTCTAAAATGCTGATGGCAATGTTAAGGACAGAGCAATCAATTTTTCAGGCCATGATTTTTTTTTAAAAACAGTTCAGATAGGGTTTGGATTAACTGAAGTTTTAGTATTTATTTTAATTGTGGAATGTAAGGAGCAGTCAACATTGGTGAAACATTTAGGGCAAAAAATTGAGTCGCGCCCCCTTTGGGGCGCAAACTTCGCCAGGGCGCTACTTTCAGCACCCCGGAAAAATTAGCGCCCCCGCGACCGAAATTGAGTAGCTGTGCCCCAAGAGGGAAGCGGGGCGCTGCGAGGGAATATCGCGGTGCTATGTGCCGCAGTGTTGCAGGTCTTCCTCCCCTTCTTAAAGGGTAGGGGCCTTGCGCAGCGTGACCCGGGGCCCAGCTGGGCCCCCAGGGATCGGAGTGCCGACAAAAGAGCCCGACACTCAAGAGAAGTGCCGGGCTTACGGAGTGCAGCCGGCACTCCGCGGGGGGGGCGGGTCAGGAGGCCAGGGATGGGAGCGGAGGCAGATGCTGGCAGGCGGCCGGCAACAAAAATGGCCACCCAGCACCTCGCCTTTAAATAGCGCCGCCCCGGCCGCAGGTAGGCCCCCCTGACCCCGTCGGACATAGCGTCCGGCGGTAAGTCAGGGGTGCTACCGAAGATAGCGGCCGGGGTGTGAGCGGGGCGCTGCGCACGGCGATGACGTCATTGCCGGCGGCGCAGCGCCGCAGGGCGCTAACGGTTACCACCGCCGCTGAATTTCGCGGGTGCCGTTGGCGGCGCCGTGCCCGGCCGCTAGTTGCTTTGCGCCCCGTTAGCGTCCCCTTAGTGCACTAACTGGAGGCGCAAACCAACCGAATTCTTCCCCCTTAGAGTGAGAGTCACGGTTTAAGTAAAGTCAGAGAGATCGCAAACCCATTTGTATACATGCTTATTATGTGAGAATGAGAACACCAAAGTAGGCCACATTTTTATACCTACTAAAAGTAGCTCATCTCCTGTGGTATTGCTCATGGATAATCTGGTTGCAGTGTAGTTATTAAAATGGAGCTGTGTTTAAGATGGACTGTCCTTTTAAAGCCATTGCTGAGATACTCCCTGTGGGAAAGTGGTCCAAACAGGCACATCTTGAGATTAATTAGAGGGTAATTGTTAAAAGAAGTTTCTGTAGATTGATAGCTGCTTGTAAATCCCTCTTGAGGAGAGGCCAGATTGAGCATCCAGCAGGAAATAACTAACTTTCTTTTGTTCTTTTTTAAAATAATTTTGACACTTTGAAGTGTGGCTCACTAGATTCATAGCTTTTTTTTTATATATCCCAGCAGATCATTCATGGCTTTGCTTATAATAAATATTGCTTTTGTTTAAGGACAGGAGTGTTGTACAATGTAATACATAATGTACTATTCTGCCAAGGTGCAGTTGTTTCCCCAATAAAGCCACAAATCATAATTGTTAAGTAAATAAGGTGCAAGGTCATTCAAAATTGAATTGCTTTGTCAGGTAACCTTGCATATTGAAATATGCTTATTGGTTTCATTCTGGAGTTTAGAAGTGCAGGTCAGAAGCACCCAGCACTTTAAAATTGTTCTGTATCTATGACAGAATGTGGCTTCTGTGTCCACTGATAGTTTTTAATAAATTGCCAAAGGATCTGCCACTGGATTTCCCACAGTAAGTCAGATTACTTCGAACGACAGCAATATTATAATGTATTATTTTGCTGTTAAGATGGAGATGTGTTAAACTGGCCTGTTCCTTTAAGGCCAGAAAGTCTAATTCCCAGAAGTAAATATGGCATGACTGAAAGAGGATCAAAGTTGGGTAAATGGAGTTAAGGTACAGATCAGCCATGGTCGTATTGAATGGCAGAAGAGGCTCGAGGTGCTGAATGGCCTAATCCTGTTCCTATATTACTTGGAGGAAGGAAGGAAAGCTTGTATTTAAAAGGTGCCTCTGTGTGAAGACCATGGGAAGCACTGGATAACGGGGTCTTCAACTTCTTCCATATAAAGTTCCAAACACCGTTATGTACGTAGAACAGAATAATGAATGATTGCAATGGTAACAAATCAGCAACCACAACAGCACTTTGCCTTTTATCTCTTTCCTTTCTCTCGCTATCTATTTCACCTTGTATATCCAACTTTCCCCTCCCCATCCTCTCCCTTTCCCCAGGGGTTGAAGAAGCCACAACTCCATCATCCCATAGTCCAGTCCCTCCAGATGATTGCACATGTCTCTCAGAAATGTCTGAAAGCACTTCATGTGCAGTGAATTACTTTGTAGTACAGTGACTGCTGTCATGTAGGTGAACATAGTAAGCATTCGGCACATAGCAGGATCCCACAAACAACAATGAGGTGAATGAACAATTGACTTTTTTTGGTGGCATTAATTGAAGGAGGAATATTGCCTAGGACACCAGGGGAACTCCTTGTTTTACTTGAAGTCGTAGCACTCGTTTTTTAACATCCTTCTGAACCACTGGACTAAGCAGAAAGGACTTAGGTTTAATGTCTTGTCTCATACGAAGGATCGGACCACCATTAATGCTGCATTCTCTCAGTATTGGACTGGAGTGTCAGTCTAAATTATGAGCTCAAGTCCTGGATTGGGACTCGCCTCTGATTCAGCAACAGCTGTACAAACTAAACCAAGTTAACGAGAAGACACAACATTCAGCAGTAAAGAGTTAAAATTGTGTAAGTGTTTGATCTAATAGGGATAATATTACAGTAATAGAACTACTCCTGACATCTGAGTGACTTTATTACTCTAATATTTGAATATTAGTGTTTGATTATCATGGTTTGTGAGTTGAAAACTTAAGGAAAAAATTGGATGATTTAGAAAGTTTGGAATTCTTTGGATCTGCAGACACTGAAGCTTAAATAGATTCACGTCTCGCTAGGTTTTATGGGGGTGCCAATTAGAATGTTGATCAGTATAAACTGTATACAGACTTGCAGCTAAATTATATCTCCAAACAGCCTTGACGTTTTCAGTCATTTGTGGTATATGTGCTGATAGGAGGATGCAAGAACATATTTGCCCATGGAATAATCTGCTGCATGAGAAAGGACCTCCTCTGTCCTTTTAGAAGCAATATTATTCTGACCAGTCTAATTAATTTTTTGATGAAGTAACTGGGTGAATTGATGAAGGGAATGCAATGGATGTTGTCTACATGGATTTTAGGAAGGCGTTTGACAAAGTACCACATAGAAGGCTGGTTAACAAAATTGAGGCTCACGGAATAGGCGGGTCAGTGGCAGCTTGGATAAGGAATTGGCTTAAGGACAGAAAACAGCGAGTTGTGGTAAATGGCTGTTTTTCAGACTGGAGGATGGTAGACAGTGGTGTTCCCCAAGGGTCAGTGCTGGGGCCATTGCTTTTTTTGATATATATAAATGACCTGGATATTGGAATACAAAGTAGACTTTCTAAATTTGCCAATGACACTAAACTTGGGGGTGTGGCAAACAGTGATGATGATACCAATCGACTGCAACAGGACATAGAAAGGCTAGCAGACTGGGCAGACAAGTGGTAGATGGAATTTAATACAGAGAAGTGTGAGGTGATGCATTTTGACAGAAGGAACAGGGAGAGGCAACATACACTTAATGGCACAGTTTGAAAGAGTGTGCAGGGACAGAGGGACCTGGGAGTTAATGTGCATAGGTCCCTGAAGGTGGTAGGACATATTGAGAGAGCGGTTAGCAAAGCATATGGGATCTTGGGCTTCATAAATAGAGGTATTGAGTACAAAAGTAGAGAAGTTATGCTAAACCTTTATAAAGCGCTGGTTAGGCCACAACTGCAGTATTGTGTCCAGTTCTGGTCACCACATTTTAGGAAGGATGTGAAGGCCCTTGAGAGGGTGCAGAGGAGATTTACCGGAATGGTTCCGGGAATGGGGGATCTTAGCTACAAGGACAGGTTGGAGAAGCTGGATTTGTTTTCATTAGAGCAAAGGAGGTTGCGGGGTGATTTGATAGAGGTGTACAAGATTATGACTGGTTTGGATAGGCTAGACGGGGAAAGGCTGTTCCCACTAGTTGATATGATGTGGAGATGCCGGTGTTGGACTGGGGTGGACAAATGTGAGAAGTCGCACAACACCAGGTTATAGTCCAACAGCTTTATTTGAAATCACAAGCTTTTGGAGCGCTGCTCCTTCGTCAGGTGAAGTCACCTGACGAAGGAACAGCGCTCCGAAAGCTTGTGATTTCAAATAAAGCTGTTGGACTATAACCTGGTGTTGTGCGACTTCTCACATTTGTCCACTAGTTGATAGTACAAGGACCAGGGGACACAGATTTAAGGTTTTGGGCAAGAGATACAGGGGGGACGTGAGGAAAAACTTTTTTACGCAGCGAGTGGTGAGGACCTGGAATTCGCTGCCAACGGAAGTGGTGGAAGCGGAGACACTAAATGTTTTCACGGGGAGACTGGATAGGCACTTGAGGGAAATAAACTTGCAGGGCTCGGGCCTAGAGCGGGGGAATGGGACTGACTGGATTGCTCTGCAGAGAGCCAGCACAGACTCGATGGGCCGAATGGCCTCCTGTTCCATTATGACTCTATGTCTTGCAACTTGGATTATTGAAGAGCCAGCTTATATACTTTAAGAAAACTGAAAAATATGATGGGAGCTAATTTATTTAAACAGAACTCTCAGTGAAACCATCCAGCTTGGAGCTTTATTGGGAGCAACCTAACTGTCCTCAAGGTTTCTTTTAATTCTGGTGGTTTTAACTGGCCATCCTTCTGTTCCTGAGACATTTCAAGCATGTTCAAGTAACTAAAGAAAGAATTTAAACTTTGTTCAATTGGACAGGATGCAGAAAAGAATGGTAGAAGATTTCTAAACCAATGATTTATCTCAGCTGGATTAGTTATCACTCTTATTTGATAATGTAATTACTGAAATTATTTCCTTTGCCTCCACCCTTTTAATGAGGTACCAGTAATTTCCCAGTTGTGTCTCGGTGATGATAATATGTGGCTTTAATCTTCGTATTGGCAAATCCCATTATCTTGCCACTCTTAATCTGTGTCACAGTGAGCTTCCGATGTCGCTGTTCTGAATTTTGACTTTTCCTCAATGAACCCCCGATTCTTGCTTTGGCAATATTTTCCACATAACCGTATCAGTAATGCTAGTAATATTCAGGCCTGCAGGGAGCAGAGGATTGGGCAGCCATGGCTCTTAGCCATATTCCACTGGAAACTTGCCAGGTTAGATTTTGTGATTGGATTGTGTGCCTGCATTTTTCACTCATTCTGAAGTTACTCTCTTGCTGCCGCCGCCCGCCCTCCCCAATCTCTCCATGTTAGGTCAGAAGTATCTGACATTGCTTCCGCCCATTCAGACCACCTATTAAAGGTAAGTTGCATTCATAAGTCAAAGTCAAAGGGACACGCAGACTTCTTTACTTACATTGTTTAGCATTGAATTTTCCGGATATGGAGGAACTGTTTCTGTTGGGGGCCAAGCAGCTGAATTATTATTGCTAGAGTCACGGAGAAAGCAACTGTAAATAAAACTCTTTCAAAGAGTTCAGAAGATCCTCAAAGAAGAGTGAATGTGTAAAGTTGGTCCCGCAATGCTGATGATCATTTGACTTCAAGGTCCATCAAGGCATCTAACTGGATACTGCACAGTCCAATGCTCCTTGGCAAGTCAATGCTACCTTATGCTGAGGGTTGTTTCAAAGCAGCTCAATCACTGAATTTCATGTTTTAACTGGTACGTGAAGAAAGAACGTGAAAATGATGGCAATTTTACTGAAATTCCTCTGCTATTTCAGTGGAGACGTTAACCCATTTAAAATAAATAAATGTCTCCACTGAAATAGTGGGACAGAAATTGCAATAAAATATGTTAAACATTCGTACAATCGTATTCCACAGTATAATTTAAAGGCCTTTTGCATAGTTTAATTGCATATTTTAGTTCAGTGCTGTGGAATTGTATTTACCACAAAATAGGTTAACCTTCTAATTGTGGAAGCATGAAAAGTCCAAATGAGCAGACAATATAAATATACTTGTAACAGGCTAAGGACAAATGCTTCAGATAAATGTTCAAGAATTTTATCACAGAATGTGTACAGGAATTGTTTAGGTTTGATAATTGTGCAAAAAGAAGGAAAACGTAGCGCAGGGTATTTTCAATGTAAATTACATCCCTTCCCCCCACCGCCCCCCCCCCAAACCACCAACCAATACCTTAAAAAACATTTTAAAATCTAACTGTCCAGGAAATGTCTTTGGTTTTTTTAGGAATTCAAGGTACTAAGTAGAACCCAGCCAGTATTAATTTTGGATTCCCTAAAGAGCTAACATTTAGGTTAATCAGTGGAGTTGCTGTGGAGTGTACCCGTAACCTAGATCTTTAGAGCAGCTGTCAGGCACAAAACAAGACTTCACATAGTGGGTCAGTACAAGGGGAAAAAGAAACCCTGAAAATAGAGAGCTCTGATTTTCTTTTGAAACGATGCATCGTATTTTAGAGTACAAGTACTCTCCTTTATGATTTTCACCTTTTTTAAGTACATACTTTGTTGTGGTTGAAAAGTAAAACAAGGTATCTGCAAGGATTCGAACTGATTATATATGTAATGAGCATTTGACATTTTGCATTGGGTAGTCCTGGTTTAATAATTCAGAGAAAGTACAGGTATCTTCTTTCCCATGCTTGTCTTGCAGATTTTATAAACACTTGATGGGTTAGTATGAAGGAGATTTCAGGGCACTTAAATTAATTGTGCAGTATTGTTAATATACGTAGCTTCAGGCTTGGTGGAAGATACAATCCCTGAACATTACCATATACTGGGAATTGTATAAAATGGTTTATGATAATGTGATACACTGTGTCACAGCATCTAATTCACTGGAAGTTTAAATATGATTTTTTTGGGAACAAAGGATATTTTTTAAGTAAACTTTCCTTACTTATTTTCTTTTGTAGAGCACAGAGCAGGTAACAGCATTTTGTCGTGGTCTGCATGAATTAAGTCCACCCGACATGTCATCACAGCCTTTGGATTCTTTACCCCACCAAGTACCATCTCGACAATTGACTGATGCTGATAAACTACGCAAGGTCATCTGTGAACTAGTGGAAACAGAACAGACGTATGTAAAGGTGAGAACACAGGAGACAGCAGCGACTGAAATCTAATTTTTTGGGGGGAAATCAGAAATGTGAATTTAATGATATTTAGCTTATTACCCTGCTTTGAAATATAAATATTCTAAATATTGTGTATGCAATAGATTTTTGGCTTCTGTTTAAATTTGTTGTCTATTTTATCTCTCCTCCCCCAACAGAATATTCTCCTTTAAACTTTAAATGTGTGAAGTGGCAGACAGTGAGACTGTATAATTGGCCTTGATGTCTGTGGGTTGGGGAGAGGGTTCTGCTCCTAATTGTTATCCGATGCCCAGTCTCTGTGTGTGGACATCGGGTAAGATATAATCAGATTCTCCTCTGATGCCCTCCAAGGTAAAATAGTCTGCTAATAATAACTGGGCTGACACATGAAGAAAAGCCACTTGGGAAAGGTACTGGAAGCTGACAGCTATTCCTAAAGCTTTACCCAAGTGTGCGTGACTGCCTTCAAAAGAGGAGGATGTGGGAGGGGAAACTGCAGACTTTTCAATGTTTTTGTCACTGCTGCACTTAAAAAACAATCAACCAAAATGACTCATAGACTGCTCAAGGCAGATAGAAGTTTCAGGCTGGAGCACCTCTTCCTCAACAGCAAACCATCTTACACTTACACTCCAAAGGTTAAGTTACTGTATGATTCTAATACAATATAGTAAACAAGATAAGAGCACTTCAGTGTTTTAAAGGTTAATTTCATACAATTAAAATGATTGTGTATGTTTCATATTTTGCACTTGTAATTTATCAAATAGATATTTATAGAAATACATAGAATACACAGAAACTGGCCATTCAGCCCAAGCAGTCCATGCCGGCGTTTATGCTCCACTCGAGCCTCCTCCCATCCTTCCTCATCGAACTCGATCAGCATAACCCTCTATTCCCTTCTCCCTCATATGCTTATCTAGACTCCCCTTAAATTCATCTATACTTTTCATCTCAACCACTCCCTGTGCTAGCAAGTTCCACATTCTCACCACTCTTTGGGTAAAGAAGCTTCTTCTGAATTCCCTATTTGATTTCTTGGTGATTATTTTATGTTGATGGCCTCTAGTTTTGCTGTTCCCCACAAGTGGAAACACTCTATCTGTGTCTACTCTATCAAAACCTTTCATCATTTTAAAGACCTCTATTAGGTCAACACTCAGCCTTCTCTCTTCAAGAGAAAAGAGACCCAGCGTGTTCATCCTTTCCTGATTGACATTTCTGGTATGATCCTCATAAATCTTTTTTGCATCCTCTCTAGTGCTTCTATAGCCGTTTTATAATATGGCGACCAGAAATGTACACAGTACTCCAAGTGTGGTCTAACCATTGTTTAATACAAGTTTATTATTAAACTGCGTCGTCACGTTTAGTGATTTGTGTATTTGTACTCCCAGATCCCTTTGCTCCTTTACCCCATTCAGATTCTTATTTTCCAAGTAATATGTGAACCCCTTATTTTTCTTACCAAAATGTCATACCTCACACCAATCTGTGTTGAAATTAATTTGCCAATTATATGCCCATTCTGCAAGTTTATTAATGTCGTCTTGTAATTTGTTGCAGTCCTCCTCAGTATTGACTATCACTCCCCCCCCCCCCCCCCCCCAAATTTGGTGTCATCCACAAAGTTAGAAATTGTGTTCTTGATTCCAAAGTCTAAATCGTTAATATAAATTGTGAACAATAGATGTCCGAGCAATGATCCTTGTGGGACCCCACTTTCTACCTTCTGCCACTCTGAATAGCTACCTTTTACCCCTACTTTCTGCCTTGCAGCCAGCTAGCTATCCATTCTGCTACTTGTCCCCTGACTCTGCATGCTCTGACCTTATTCATTAGTCTATTATGTGGCACCTTATAGAAGGCCTTTTGGAAATCTAGATAAATTACATCTACTGCATTACCCTTTCCACTCTCTCTGTTAACTCTTCAAAAAATTCAATGAGGTTGGTCAAGCAAGATGTTCCTTTTTGAAATCCATGCTGACTATTCATTATTATATTTTTGGGCCTAGAAATTCTGCTCCGTAGCACCTGATTTTTTTGGCGCTATTTTACTATTTTGTTTTATGTTCCTTGATAATTTAATTTCATAGTTCCTCTTTGCTTTCCTAACTTTTTTTGACTTCTCTCCTAATCTCTTCGTATTTTCCCTTGTCATGCTGTGCCCTGCTGTCCATGTACTTAGTGTGCCACTATTTTCTACTGCCATTATGTTATCTCTAATAAGTAGAGCTACTCCACCCCACCTTTTTCACTCTATTCTAAATATATTATACCCTGCAATATTTAATTCCCTGTCCTGATTTTTCTGTAGCCAGGTCTCAGTAATCCCTACTATGTCTGGTTCCTCGCAACGCATGATTGCCTCCAGCTCCCCTGTTTTATTACGGATACTGTGTGCATTGCTGTACAGACTGTTTAACTCATTTTTAATATCAGTTCCTCTTACTTTATTTTTAACCATCTTTTTACACTCCTGTTCTATAACTCTATTTAATCCCTGGCCATTTGTGTCCTCCCTTAGTTTAGTCTGTCCTATGCTCTCCTTTCCTGTTTTGTTTATATTTAGGCTTATTTCATTTCTTGTAGATCCCGCCACCCTGTCTTACTCGTTTAAAGCCTTTGCCACCTCCCTATTTACCCTTTCCGCTAGGACACTGATCCCATTCCAGTTTAGGTGGAGCCCGTCCCATCGGTACAGCTCTTTCCTGTCCCAGTACTGGTGCCAGTGTCCCATGAAAAGGAACCCCGGTTTCCCACATCAGCCCTTTAGCCACGTGTTAATTCCTGATCAGTTTGTTTCTATGCCAATTTGCACGTGGCCCTGGCAATAATCCAGAGATTATTACCCTCGAGGTCCTGCTTTTTAATTTAGCTCCTCAGCAGGACCTCCTCCCTGTTCCTAGCTATGTCGTTTGTTCCGACATGGACCACAACAACTGGAATTTCCCCCTCCCTTTCCAAATTCCTCTCCAGCCGCCTCGAGATAGCCCTTACCCTGGCACCGGGTAGGTAACGCACCCTTCAGGCCTCTTGTTTGTGGCTGCAGAGGACGCTATCGATCCCCCTAATTATAGAGTCCCCTATCACTACCACATTTATATTCTGCTCTTCCCCCCCCACTTGGACAGCTTTCTGAGTCACGGTGCCTTGGTCTGCATTGTGGCTGTCCTCCCTGCAATCTTCCTCCTTGTCCTCAAAGGTAGCGAGTACATTGTACCTGTTGGACAGGACCAGTGTCTGCGGGACCTCCTTCTCAGCTGAGTCCCCGCTACCCGGCTCTCTGACAGTCACACCCTCCCCTTCCTGAACCTGTGCTTTCCTCTGGGGTGTGACTGTGTTCTGGATAAAACTATCCAGAAATACATCTTATGTTTCGGAGTGTCTCTAACTCCAGCTCAATAATTGAAGGCAGTGACTTTTCCTGCAGATGTGGGAATCCAGGACAGTCTCGCTGTACACGAACTCCCACATACTACAGCCCCGACACACAGCCTGCCCTGCTATCTATAGTCTTTTTTATTTATTTGTTTATTGATAGCCTCAATTAAGATTAGGGTAGACTGCTTTTGTTTAAAAAAACAAATTACTTATTGTTTACTCACCCAAGAGCAAAACAAAATCTATTACTCACCAACCAATCATCAACCAATCTGCTGTCCTGTGATGTCACTGGGTCCGGGAATCATTTACCCCAGCAGAATCACAGAATCACAGAATCCCTACAGTGCAGATAGAGGCCATTTCGGCCCATCAAGCCTGCACCGTCACATATCCCACCCTATCCCCGTAACCCCACGTATTTAATCCCCCTAACACTAAGGGTCAATTTATCATAGCCAAATCAACCTAACCCGCACATCTTTGGACTGTGGGAGGAAACTGGAGCACCCGGAGGAAACCCACGCAGACACGGGGAGAATGTGCAAACTCCACATAGACAGTCACCCGAGGCCGGATTCAAACCCGGGTCCCTGGCGCTGTGAGGCAACAGTGCTAACCACGTGTTGCCCACTATAAGAATGAACACTACTGGAAAATCTCATGCTTTTTGAAACCCGGTTTAGTTATCCTAGTTCTTTATCTTTGGTCCTTACCTTATCTTGGTCTATATTTGTTCATAGGTAATTACTTTTTAGTCTGTTTTAAGGTTGGTTTTCTTATTTTTTACACACTAATTTGCACTAAGCGCTAAAACACCGAACAAAATTTGAAATGCTCACTGCCTCAAGCTTACACAAACCACTACAAGTGTTAAAGGCAAAAAGAAGTACCTTCTTCCCTCTCTGCACCGAATTCCTACTCGCACCAAATTATAAATCCACAATTCTAAATTCACAATCCACTCAGTTCATACAAGTATGTTTACTTTAGTAAATTTTACTTTGTGATTTTCTTTTTAAGCAATAAATATTTTTAATATTCTGATAAAGGGTACAGTTGAGAAACCTGTCTTTTTTCTTTACAGATGCAGATTGGTTATATATTTCCAGCATTTTCTGTTTTTAGTGAACATTAAAAAAATATATTTTTAAGAGCAATTTGAAAAAATGCAGAAGCTCTCATTATGTAAATCATTCTGAATTATCTTTGAATATTGCTTTGGTCTGTTAATTACTAAATTTACAATCTTGCAAAATAAAGTGCAGTAACTCTGGCTTCGTTTTGTTGGAACTGAGGTATGGATTTGTGAAGAGGTTTAAATTTAGTACACTGATGTGTAGAATTAGGCCCACTCTTAAACTTGAGAATTTTTACTGAAAAAGCGTGCAAAGTCGTTTCATGTACATCTGCCTAATGTCTGATGTTTGGTTCACAGGATCTGAATTGTCTCTTGGAGAGATATTTAAAACCTCTGCAGAAAGAAGTCTTTCTTACTCAAGATGAGGTAATGTAATTTCTTTTCAAGCAGACATGGCTGTAAGACATCCACTCATTTATTATTATTTTGTGAATAAAGCTTTTGGTTTGCTGTTTATATTTCAGCTTGATGTGCTTTTTGGAAACTTGAGGGAAATGGTTCAGTTCCAAGTGGAATTCTTGAAAACGCTAGAAGATGGTGTAAGACTGGTTTCAGACCTAGAAAAGCTTGAAACAGTCAATCAGTTCAAGGTAAGATTGTTTCAAAGCTCTCAGATTATGATCAGTTTCTCCTGCGCACGATGCAGTTTTCCCCCTGTATTTTTTTTCCATTATGCTCTTGATCATTTTTCTGCAGTAAGTTAAATCTCACTCGGAAAAGGCAACAATGACAGTGTTGGTGAAAAACTAATTGGGGGGAAAAAAGAAAAGAAAGACTTGCATTTATATAGCGCCTTTCATGACCACCGGACGTCTCAAAGCGCTTTACAGCCAATGAAGTACTTTTGGAGTGTAGTCACTGTTGTAATGTGGGAAACGCGGCAGCCAATTTGCACACAGAAAGCTCCCACAAACAGCAATGTGATAATAACCAGATAATCTGTTTTTTGTTATGTTGATTGAGAGATAAATATTGGCCAGGACACCGGGGAGAACTCCCCTGCTCTTCTTCGAAATAGTGCCATGGGATCTTTTACGTCCACCTGAGAGAGCAGACGAGGCCTCGGTTTAACGTCTCATCCGAAAGACGGCACCTCCGACAGTGCAGCACTCCCTCAGCACTGCACTGGAATGTCAGCCTAGATTTTTGTGCTCAAGTCCCTGGAGTGGGACTTGAACCCACAACCTTCTGACTCAGAGGCAAGTGTGCTACCCACTGAGCCACAGCTGACAAAAATAAAAAGATTTATAACAAAAGCTAGTGTGAAAAACCCATAGCACAAGCATGGAGGCAGAACCCAGTAGGTGTTTCAAGGCATTCTTGTATGTGACTAAAAAAGATGACCATGATCATTTCTTGTGAAATTCAAGAAAATCTGCAGATAGTTACATAGCTGTGCACTGTGTGACTTTTACTGTTTCTACCTGGCGGTATTATTTTAAGCTTTATGTTGGGTGCCAATTGAAAGTTTTAAGTGGCCATGTTTTTGTAGAATCATAGAATGATACAGCACAGAAGGAGGCCATTTGGCCCATCAGCCTGTGTCGGCTCTTTGAAAGAGCTATTTAATTAGTCCCAGTCCCTTCCCCATAGCCCAGCAAATTTCTCCTTTCAAGTATTTGTCCAATTCCCTTTTGAAAGTTATTATTGAATCTGCTTCCACCACCCTTTCAGGCAGTGCATTCCAGATCATAAATCGCTGTGTAAAAAAATGTTAGCGCATGTTGCCTCTGGTTCTTTTGCCAAGCACCTTAAAACTGTGTCCTCTGGTTACTGACCTTCCTGCCACTGAAAACAATTTCTCTTTATTTACTCCCATCAAAACCTTTAAAGGTTTTTAACACCTCTATCAAATCTCCTATTAACCTTCTCTGCTCTAAGGAGAACAACCACAGTTTCTCTAGTCTCTCCACGTAACTGAAGTCTTTCATCCCTGGTACCATTCTAGTAAATCTCCTCTGCACTCTCTCTAAGGCCTTGGCATCCTTCCTAAAGTGTGGTGCCCAGAATTGGCCACAATACTCCAGCTGGGGCCTAACCAGTGTTTAATAAAGGTTTAGCACAACTTCCTTGCTTTTGTACTCTATGGCTCGATAATAACCCAGAGGCAAGTTCTGTGCAATGTGGTTAGGGGGGGCGGGGGGGGGGAGGTTGATAGCGGGCACGAAAGCCGGAAGAAGTTTTGGCGCGTCGGAAAGTCCGATTTAACCATGGATACCTAATTATCATTTTACTTCGGGTTTCGCGCCTCCAGTGTGCATCAGCGGGCATGATGTGCACCCGCATGACGCGATCTCAACTCGACTACTTAAAGGGCCAATTCAAAGACGGAACTTGGAGGAGTTGGGAGGTTTTGTATAGAGATGGTAGTTGTACAAGATGGACTTGGGACGCTCAAATTCTGCGACCCGCTTTAACAGCGCCTCGCTTGATGTATTGCTGGGGGCAGTAAGAAGGAGATAATCTTCCCCAGCAACAGTAAGAAGAAACCTGCTGCTGTCACGAAGAAGGTGTGGTTAAAGGTGGCTGAGGAGGTCAGCAGCAGGAGTATTGTGGCCTGTACCTGGATCCAGTGCAGGAAGTGCTTTAATGACCTAACCTGGTCAGGAAAGGCGAGTACAGTTGCAGATTCACCTACATCCTGTAGTGCACACCCCCTCGCCCCTCCCCCCCCTCATTCTGTCTTGTCAAGTGTACTCCATCATATCACTCCTCGCATCCACTGAAGAGCACCCATCGTTCACTTTCAATGCACCTCTTACTTCCCCATTTATCCATTCACTGCTGTCACTCAGCCCAATCCTTATGCAATGTGATGCATCTGCCTGATAGTCACCCTCGCTGAATGCACTGCATCCATTGGGTGAAGACGTGCCTGACAGACACTCTTATGTCTGTCTCCCCCCTCCCCCTGTTGCAGGAGAAGCGAGCACAGAACAAAAGGGAGAGGGAGAGGACCAGAGGTGGACCGCTACAGATCGTGCAGGTGACGCCATCAGAGGAAGAGGCCATGGAAATCAGTGGCATATCTGCGTCCTGACCATTGGAGATGGAGAGGCTGGGACTTTGCAGCTGCCTGGTGATAGAATTAAATATCACCGACCCACATCTCATACAAGACTCCGTCATGTTGACTTGCTTTCAGCAACAAGTGAAATATGATCATCGTAATTGTGCTCAGTGGCAACATTTTGACATTGCCAGTACTAATTAATATCCATATCTTCTCTCCTCGAGGACCTCCCCACGTACAACTGCAGTCCGTGGACTTTCTGGACAGCGATTCCTCAGAGGAGCTGATTATTTCTGAGGGTGCACCGCCACATGACTCATGCTTACCAGGCATCAGCACTTCCTTTGGGTCGAGTTAGAGAGTGAGGTGCATTCTCACCTGGTGACTCACAATTCACAAGTGAGCAAGAGCAGACAGTGGTGGCAGGGACAGCTGTGAAGAATCCACGCCGGAGGACACATTCCTTTCCAAGCTCTGCTCAGCTGGACACAGATGCTGTACCCTGGGGGGCCATCGATAAAAGGATAATCATTGAGGGGCAGCACTAAACCTGGAATGTACTGGCAGGCCTTCCACGCACACTGTCCTCCATTGCAGAGAGAATGGAGGAGTCCAGCTCAAGCATGAGTGGTTTGATGTTGCAGAACATTGCGAGGGATGTCTTTTCCTTGGATAGATTGGCCAACTCCGTGGAACATCAATCGTATTTCCACAGTATTTACAGCACAGAAACAGGATATTCGGCCTAACAGGTCCATGCCGGTGTTTAGGCCAGTTAGCCTAACATCTGTCATTGGCAAAATGCTCGAATCCATTATTAAGGAAGTACCAGCAGGGCATTTAGAAAATCAAAATACAATCAAACAGAGTCAGCATAGTTTTATGAAAGGGAAATCGTGTTTGACTTATTTATTAGAGTTCTTTGAGGAGGTAACGAGCAGGGTGGATAAAGGGGAACCAGTTGATGTCGTGTACTTGGATTTCCAAAAGGCATTCGACAAGGTGCCACATAAAAGGTTACTGCATAAGATAAGAGCTCATGGGGTTGGGGGTAATATATTAGCATGGATAGAGGATTGGCTAACTAACAGAAAACAGAGAGTCGGGATAAATGGGTCATTTTCAGGATTATTTAAATGGAGAAAGACTACAGAATGCAGCAGTACAGAGGGTTTTGGGTGTCCTTGTACATGAAACACAAAAAGTTAACATGCAGGTACAGCAAGTAATTAGGAAGGCAAATGGAATGTTGGCCTTTATTTCAAGGGGGATAGAGTATAAAAGTAGGGAAGTCTTGCTACAACTGTACAGGGCGCTGGTGAGACCACACCTCGAATACTGTGTACAGTTTTGGTCTCCTTATTTAAGGAAGGATATACTTGCATTGGAGGCAGTTCAGAGAAGGTTCACTAGGTTGATTCCTGGGATGGAAGGGTTGTCTTATGAGGAAAGGTTGAGCAGGTTGGGCCTATACTCATTGACGTTTAGAAGAATGAGAGGTGATCTTATTGAAACATATAAGATTCTGAGGGGGTTGGACAGGGTAGATGCTGAGAGGATGTTTCCCCTCGTGGAGGAATCTGGAACAAGGGGGCATAGTCTCAGAATAAGGGGTTGCCTATTTAAGACGGAGATGAGGAGGAATTTCTTCTCTCAGAGGGTCGTGAATCTTTGGAATTCTTTACCCCAGAGAGCTGTGGAAGCGGAGTCATTGAATATATTCAAGGTTGAGATAGACAGATTTTTGAGCAACAGGGGAGTCGAGGGTTATGGGGAGCAGGCAGGAAAGTAGAGTTGAGGCCAAAATCGATCAGCCATGATCTCATTGAATGGCGGAGCAGGCTCGAGGGGCTGAATGGCCTACTCCTGCTCCTATTTCTTATGTTCTTATGTTTATGCGCCGCACGAGCCTCCTCCCACCTTTCTTCATCTAACCCCATCAACATATCCTTCTATTCCTTTCTCCCTTGTGTGCTTATGTAGCTTCCCCTTAAATGCATCTACGCTAGTTGCCTCAACTACGCCTTGTGGTAGCGAGTTCACATTCTAACCACTCTCTGGGTAAAGAACTTTCTCCTGAATGTCCTCTTGGATTTTTTAGTGACTACCTTGTATTTATGGCCCCTAGTTCAGGTCTCCCCCGCAAGTGGAAACATTTTCTCTACGACTACCTTATAAAACCCTTTCATAATCTTAGACTTCTCTTTTCTAGAGAAAAGAACCGTCAGCCTGTTCAATCTTTCCTGCTAGGTATAACCTCTCAGTTCTGGTATCATTCTAGTAAATCTTTTTTGCACCTTCTCCGGTGCCTCTATATCCTTTTTATAATATGGAGACCAGAATCGGGGCAATCAAATGAGTCCATGTAGGCCTTGACCACGGCCATGCAGACTCTGGATGCCAACATGTCTGGTGCCTTAAATAGGGCGACAGACACCTTAGCCTTGGCCTTATAGCGCGTCACTGATCTGCACCAAACTGCTCTCTAGCAGAGTGGTCGGAGTGAAGAGCGGCTGGCCTATGAGAGGAATGACTGCAAAAGGGGACATTGAAGTGGGAACTCCACTCAGAGCTTCCATTTCTCACCCGTTGACTCCCCACTGTCAGTGTCCAACAATGCTGCCTCTTGTCCTGATGGCTGAGTCTGCCCTGCACAAGTGCAGGTGGAGCAGTCTTTGGCGGAGCCCTAACCGGCTTCAACACCCAGAGATCATCAGCCAAGAGCATCTCAGCAGTCAGAGCAGGGATCTGAGCAGTCTGCCTCAATCTCTGAAGAAGCCACAGCAGTTGCACCATGTAGGAGCGGTAGGAAAAGGAAGAGTAAAGCTTTGTAGTTGAATAAGGCTATGCACATGTGTGTTTGACAAAATGTTCAGTTGTTAAATTTTCGTTGTTTAGTAGAATCACATAAAATTTATCACTTTGCACCACTTTCCCGTGTTGCCCATTCGTGGTTGCTGGATGGCAACTCGCCTTTTCAATTGCTTGTTGATGAATGGGAAGACATGAATTGATGGGATGATTGGTTACAGGACTGTTTTGTGTCACTAGGGGGGTGGGGCAGTGTTCTGGGGGGAGAGTGGCCGTCACATGTGATAGTTACATTGGTCCAGTGGTAGTGACTAACTGAATCTTACTGTTAAGGGAATCCCTGGCAGCCTGAGCAGCAATGTGAGCGGCTGGTGCTGCGTTGGGTGCACAATCTTCATCCTCCTCCTCCTCTCCATTGGAATCGTCCACAGACGATGTGTGCTCGGTGCCTTGTACCTTAAGAACATAATAAATAGGAGCAGCAGTAGGTCATTGGGCCCCTCGAGCCTGCGATTAAATCCCATTTAATGAGATCATGGCTGATCTGATCTTGGGCTCAGCTCCATTTCCCTGCCTGCTCCCCATAACCCTCGACTCCCTTATTGTTCAAAAATCTGTCTATCTCCACCTTAAATATATTCAATGACCCATTCTCCACAGCTCTCTGGGGCAGATAATACCACAGATTTACGACCCTCTGAGAGAAGAAATTCCTCCTCATCTCAGTTTTAAATGGGTGCCTCCTTATTCTGAAACTATGCCCCCTAGTTCTAGATTCCCCCATGAGGGGAAACATCCTCTCTGCATCAACCTTGTCGATCCCCCTCAGTATCTTTTATGTTTCAATAAAATCACACCTCATTCTTCTAAACACCAATGAGTATAGGCCCAACCTGCTCAACCTTTCTTCATAAGTCAACCCCTTCATCTCAGGAATCAACCTCGTGAACCTTCTCTGAACTGCCTCCAATGCAAGTATATCCCTCCTTAAATAAGGAGACCAAAACTGTACGCAGTACTCCAGGTGTGGTCTCACCAAAACCCTGTACAGTTGTAGCAGGACTTCCCTACTTTTATACTCCAACCCCCTTGCAATAAAGGCCAACATTCGATTTGACTTCCTGATTACTTGCTGTACCTGCATGCTAACTTTTTGTGTTTCATGCACAAGGACCCCCAGGTCCCCCTCTACTGCAGCATTTTGTAATCTCTCTCCATTTAAATAATAATTTGCTTTTTTTGTTTTCTTACCAGAGTGGATAACCTCACACTTTCCCACATTATACTCCATCTGCCAAATGTTTGCCCACTCACTTAGCCTATCTATATCCCTTTGCAGATTCCTTGTGTCCCCTTCACAACTTGCTTTCCCACCTATCTTTGTATCATCTGCAAATTTGGCTACATTACACTCGGTCCCTTCATCCAAATCATTAATATAGATTGTAAATAGTTGAGGCCCCAGCACTGACCCCTGTGGCACCCCACTAGTTACCGTTTGCCAACCTGAAAATGACCCATTTATCCCGACTCTCTGTTTTCCGTTAGTTAGCCAATCCTCTATCCATGCTAATATATTACCCCCAACACTGTGAGCTCTTATCTTGTGCAGTAACCTTTTATGTGACACCTTATCGAATGCCTTCTGGAAATCCAAATACACCACATCCACTGGTTCCCTGTTATCCACCCTGTTCGTTACATCCACAAAGAACTCTAGTAAATTTGTCAAACATGATTTCCCTTTCATAAAACCATGCTGACTCTGCTTGACTGTATTATGATTTTCTAAATGTCCTGCTACTGCTTCCTTAATAATGGACTCCAGCATTTTCCCAGTGACAGCTGTTAGGCTAACTGATCTATAGTTCCTGCTTTCTGTCTCCCGACCTTCTTAAATAGGGGTGTTAGATTTGCGGTTTTCCAATCCGCTGGGACCTCTCCAGAATCCAGGGAATTTTGGTAGATTGCAACCAATGCATTCACTATCTCTGCAGCCACTTCTTTTAAGACTCTAGGATGCAGGCCATCAGGTGCAGGGGACTTGTCCACCTTTAGTCCATTATTTTACGGAGTACTTTTTCTTTAGTGATAGTGATTGTTTTAAGTTCCCCCCTCCCTATAACCCCTTGCTTATGTATTATTGGGATGGTTTTAGTGTCTTCTACTGTGAAGACTGATACAAAATATTTGTTCAAAGTGTCTGCCATTTCCCTGTTCCCCATTATTAATTCCCCAGTCTCATCCTCTAAGGGGCCAACATTTACTTTAGCTACTCTCTTCCTTTTTATATACCTGTAGAAGCTCTTACTATCTGTTTTTATATTTCTTGCTAGTTTACTCTCATATTACATCTTCTCTCTCTTATTATTTTTTTAGTCGTCCTCTGCAGCTCCAATCCTCACTGCTATGCAGTGTTGTGCAGAGTGCAGCACACCATGATCATTCTGGAGACCCTCGCTGGCGAGTACTGAAGCGAGCCTCCAGATCTGTCCAGGCACCTGAAGTACATCTTGAGCATGCCGATGACTTGCTCAATGACACATCTGGTGCTTATATGGCTGTCGTCGTATCACTGTTGGGCTTCATTGATTGGGTTTCTCACGGGTGTCATCGCCAAGTTTGAAGGGGGTATCCTTTGTCTCCTAGCAGCCACCCCTTAAGTCTACTTGAAGGTCTAAAAGCGGTTGGGAGCTTGGACTGCCGCAGGATGAAAGCATCATACTAGCTCCCCGGGAATCTGACGCACACCTGCTTAAACCTTTTCTTGTGGTTGCACACCAGCTGAACATTGATCGAATGGAATCCCTTGCAGTTTACTAATACTCCTGGTTGACCTGGCAGATTGCCTTGTGTGTGCAGTCGATGACACCCTGCACCTGTGGGAAGCCAGCCAGAGATGCAAATCCGAGCGCCCGCTCATTCTGGCTAGTTTCATCACAGGCGAAGTTGGCATAATTACGGGCCCTGGCAAACAATCCTGCCTTATGCATTTATGTGCCGCTGACTGGGAGACCCTGGATATGTCTCCGGTAGTGCCCTGGAAGGATCCGGAGGCAAAAAATTTGGGGGCGGTGGTCACTATCGCAGCCACTGGTAATGTGTGGCCACCAGGTCCAGCAAGTAGCAGTTCTTCTTCTAGGAGGCTTCAGATGTCTGCCACCACCTGATGTGACAATCTCATCCTCCAGAAGCACTGCTCTTCTGAGAGGTCAAGGAAGCTGAGCCTCTGCCTGTACATCCTGTTACGGGGGCAGTGCCTCCTGCGACCTCGACCCCTCTGCCACTCCCCTCACTGCAGCTCCCCTCTCTGCTGACCACCTGCAGGTCTCTCCACAGCAGGCTGTTGTTGCTCCCCTCTCTGCTGACCATCTTGCTCCTCATCCGAGGTGCCATCTAAGGCAGCCACCCATCCTGATCTTGAGCCTCAATACCTACAAAGTGCACAAATTAGCCTCTCCACAAGCCCTTTCCCAATGTGAGGTAATAAAGTAGCTGTGCGCACTGAGTATTTATTGATGACTGGATGCCTGGCTTTTAATGAGCCGCAGGAATTGCCTTTCACTCTTTTCGCCTTCATTTCAATGGCATGTTTCAGGAAGCCTGGGAAACCCTTATATGTCACATTGAATTTAAATCCTGGTGAAAATCTCGTTGAAATTGCCTCATTTAAATACTATAAGCAGTAACCTGCCTCTACGGAGGGGGTTGCGCACATGCATCGAAACGTGCCTGAGTTAAATTTGGAAGTCGGCGCGTTGGAGCCAGCTTCTGAACACGCTGACATTTTTGCTGATCTTAATGACCCTCCCGAACCCAAACCCACGCGCTCTTTACTGTTAAAATTCTCCCATATGCCTCTATTTATAAAGCCATGGATCCCGTATGCCTTTTTAACAGCCTTGACAAATTGTCCTGCCACCTTCAAAGACTTGTGTACATGCACCCCCTGTACTCTCTGTTCCTGCACCCCCTTTAAAATTGAACCATTTAGTTTATATTGCCTCTCCTCATTCTTCCTACCAAAATTAATCACTTCACACTTCTCTGCATTAAATTTCATCTGCCATGTGTCTGCCCCTTTCACCAGTCTGCCTATGTCCTCCTGACGTCTTAATATCCTCCTCACTGTTCACTGCATTTCCGAGTTTCAAGTCATCTGCAAACTTTGAAATCATGCCCTGTATACCCAAGTCCAGGTCATTACTGTATATCAGAAAGAGCAGTGATCCCAACACCGACCTCTGGGGGGGGTCACCACTGCACAATTCGCTCCAGTCTGAAAAACAATCATTCACCACTACTCCCTGCTTTCTGTCACTTAGCCAATTTCGTATCCACTTTAATTTTGCGAACAAATCTATGATGTGGTACTTATTCAAACGCCTTTTGAAATCCCATATACACAACATCAACCGCACTACCCTCATCCACCCTCTCCGTTACTTCATCAAAGAACTCAATCAAGTTAGTCAACCGTGATTTGCCTTTAACAAATCCGTGCTGGCTTTCATTTATTAACCCATATTTTTGCAAGTGCCAATTAATTTTGTCTCTGATTAATGTCTCTAAAAGTTTCCCCACCATCGACATTAGGCTGATTGGCCTGTAATTGGCTGCATTTATCCCTCTCTCCTTTTTTGAACAGGGGTGTAACATTTGCAATCCTTCAGTCCCCTGGCACCAACCTCATATCCAAGGAGGATTGGAAGATTGTGGCCAGAGCCTCTTCAATTTCCACCCATACTTCCCTCAGTAACCTAGGATGCATCCCATCCGGACCGGGTAACTTTTCTACTTTGAGCGCTGCCAACCTTTTAAGTACCTCTTTATCTATTTTTATCCAATCCAATTTCTCTACTACCTCCTCCTTTACTGTGACATTGGCAGCATCCTCTTTTTAAATGAAGACTCAAAGTACTCCTCGGCCATGCCCTTTGCCTCTATAAAAAGATGTCCTTTTTGGTCCCTAATGACAATGTTGCACTCTTTACTAAATCAAGATTAGAGTTTCATAACTCGTTAAAAAAACAAAATGGTCACAAGCTATAATATTTACTGGAGTACTGGGTGGGCAGTTTAGATGATGCGGATGCCACTTTACATTTCGCAAAATAACTGATTTATAGTCACATTGTGGTTATTCTCATATCTGCGACTTCTTAATTTTGGATGGGGGAGGGGGAAGGATGATAAATTAAAACAGCAACAAACTTACATTTGTATATCATCTCTATGTAGAAGAATTTCCCATGGTGCTTCACAGTGGGAAACGATAAAAAGGAACAGACTATGTTAGAGGAGAAGTGACCAAAAGCTTGGTCGATAAGATAGATTTTAAGAAGGTTTTTAAGGGTGAAAAGGAGGTTTGGGAAGGGAGTTCCAGAGAATTGGGCTGAGGCAGCTGAATGTGGGGGTGCGGGGAAAGGGGTAGTACAAAAGGCCATTTGTGCAGGATTGAAGGGTGCAGGAAGGGATGTAAGGACTGCAGGAAGTTGTACAGGTAGGTAGGGGTGAGGCCATGGATGGATCTGAAGATGAGGACAAGAATTTAACCTCAGTGTGTTGGGGGACAAGGAACCAGTGTAAGTTAGTTAGGACAGTGGTGATGTGTGTGCAGGACAGGTTGGAGTTTATGGAATTGGGGAAACTGGCAAGGAGAAGCATGGAGAAATTGCATCTGGGTGACAAAAGTCTGGATAAAGGTATTGATGGTTGTGAGAGTGAGGTAGAGCCTAAAGTAAGGGATCTGCAGAAGTGGAAATAAGCATTCTTGATGATCGATAGGATGTGGGGTTTAAATTCAGCTCTGGGTTGAACAGGGTGCTAAGGATTCACACTGCTTTGTTCAACCGGAGTGTGTGGCCATGGACAGTGACCATTGAGTGGAGCTTATCATTGGGAGCCAAAGACAACGGCTTCAGTCTTTCCCGATGTTCAGTTGAAGGAAATTGTGACCATCTATGGCATAATGTTGGATAGAAAGCCTGACAGCATAAAGGTAGTCATAGGGGTCGAAGGAATCGGTGCAGAAGTAGAGCTGGATATTGCCAACATACATAAATGCTGTGGACATTGTCAGTGAAAGGCAGTATGTAAATGAGTAAGAGGAGGTGACTAGGGACTGATGCTGGGGAAACTCTGGAGGTGACTATGTGGGGTAGGAAGACAGGTTATTGCTGAAGGTGTACTGGCTATGTTTGGACATGTAGGAATGGAACCATGCAAGGGGAATCCCGCAGAGAGGCAATGGAAGAAGATGGCATGATCATCTGTATCAAATGCTGTGGATAGGTTGCGGCGGGCAAGGTAGGATGGAACCACGAGGGACAACACATTCGAGAGGAAAGGGAGATTAGAAATGGGGTGATAGATAGATGGGTCAAGGGTGAGCTTTTTGAAGAGGGGAGTGATGATGGAAGCTTTGAAAGAGAGTGGAGGAGGGTCCCCGAGCAAAGGGAGCCATTAATTATGTTGGCAAGCAAGGAGGCAGAAGATAGTTGAGTGGTCAGGAGCTTGCTGGGGAGGATATTAAGGGAGCAGGAGGTGGAATCATAGAAGAGATGAGCTTGGAGATGCCAGAAAGGGTAGAAAACAGAGTGATGGATTATCAGAGGTAGAGTCAGTCTTCGATATGAAGAAATTAACGTGCTCTTTGGACTTGCTGTTGAAGGTGAGGGTGGAGGTGACAGAAGGAAATATATTTGAGGAGGCAATTCGTCATGGAGAAAGGATCATAAATTGTCCTTGCCCTCCAGGAAAACACTGGGGTAGTGGGAGGAGAGAGTCTCACCGTACTGCTTAACGTGGTCAAGCCAGATATGACGATGAATGATGAATCCAGTAGTGTGCCAGGTGTGCCCCAGTTTTCATCCCTTGGATTTAAACCAGTGAAAATGACAGCTGTACAAGAGGAAAGGCAAGGGTGGCAGACAGCGAGTGATTTGTTGGGAATTGAATGGAACTGTTGAGCAGCTCAGTAGCAGAGGTGTAGTGACGGTGGGGGGGGAGCCACAGGAGGAAAGCAGTCCAAATCTGAGGAGGAAACCTTGGGGCAGGTGGCAGAATGAAGGGAGGTCCAGTTTAGGAGCCACGGAGGAGCAAAGGTTTAGCTTGGAGCCAGCAAAGAGCCACAGAGGCGCGATGTTTGAGTACAGATGGGCCAATGTTCTATGATGCGGAGATGCCGGTGTTGGACTGGGGTGGACAAAATTGAGAGGTCGCACTACACCTCATTGTCTCAGTTGTATCTTGCTATGTCTTTGATGTGGTACCTTCCTGGCTGACTTAATTAACTTTATCACACCTCGGCAGAGAGTCAGGATGATTTAATTTAGTGGTCTGCAATTGTAAGGTACACATGCTTTGTTTTCTATCTATATATGCTTTGGCGATTCTGTATCTAATTTACTTCACCTGAGGAAGGAGCAATCGATAGCTCCGAAAGCTTGTGATTTCAAATAAAACTGTTGGACTATAACCTGGTGTTGTGCGACCTCCCAATGTTCTATGGCATGGATAGATCTAGGAAATGGGCTGGAGGGGCAGAAAAGTGAGCAGAGTAGATCACAAAGGCCAGGAAGTGAGCAGAGCAACAATTCCTGTTCAGAAGCCAGGGGAGCAGCAGCCAGAAAGAAAGGATCCATAATTCAGAACAGGAATCATTGCTCTGCCAGCCAGACAGTGTATGTATTGTGAAACGAGAATTGCTTTGTTAGATAAGTCTCACAAAGTTCCAGATAACTTTAATACAAAATGCAGACTTTGCAGGATGAAAACTAACTTACAGATACCACCAACATGCATTGGCCTGGAATTGTATTAATCAAACTCCTAATTGATTATTTCTTGCTCCTCTTGCAGAAAGTACTGTTCTCATTGGGTGGTTCATTCCTGTACTATGCTGATCGTTTCAAACTGTACAGTGCATTCTGTGCCAGTCATACAAAGGTTCCCAAGGTCCTTGTTAAAGGTAATTACATTGCAGCTTTGTACATAGTTTAGATTCCATGGGGGAGAAATTCGGGATAGCCCCGTTTGGGGCGCTAAAACTTTAAATGTTGAAAAATTAGCGGCAGGTGCTAATCATTCTCGCCTCCTGTGGAATTCAGTTTTCGCGCTCCAAGAGGGAAGTGGAGCGCTAAATCAAGCGCTAACCACTTCTCTTAGGGCGCTAAAGTCCAAGAGCGGGGCGGTAGCGGCAGCGCACTAAACAATTTCGAGCGCATTGTAAACAGCACTCTCGTCACAGAGGCTGCTTCCCTCGTTTAAAGGGTAGGGCCAATGATGCTGCATAAGCTATTTGTCGTCAGTTCTGTTTTGTAAGGCAACCTTGGCGACTGCCAGTATAGCCCCAAACGCTATCTCAAAGTGGAGGGCTTGAACATCTCGCACCAATGAAACATTAAAAACTTTGCGCAGGCACCAGACTGGTGCAAATAATAAAGGTTGCGCCAGCTGAAAAGCATTCCCTTTAATTCCCGCTTCCGAAGCGGCCAGCCGAGGTCACAACGCCTCCTCTTGCTGGCGTTGTCGGCGCCAGGCGATAAAGCAGGGGGAGAGAGTCAGTTTTCCATCCGGGGCGATAACGGGGCGCTGCGCACTTCATGACGTCACGATCTGGGAGACGCTAGGGGCCCAAACCGGCATTGAAGTTCGCGGGCGTTGCTGCATTCGCCGCGCCTGGGCGCTAACCCCTTGGCGCCCCCGCCAGGCACTAACGGGAGGCGCTAACATACCAAATTTCGCGGCCCATATCTTATGTCATCTGAAAGCCTCATGTCTTATGAGAAGCTTGATGTAGAAATATTCATTGGTTTTAAGGAATGTGCAAGTATGAAATTCAGAGAATCAGTATTTGAAGGGAACTTAGAATTTGAACTGAACAAAACTTGGATGCTGTTGAAGATTTTACTCCTCCCCCTTTCTAAATATAGAATGTGTTTCTGACAACAAAACGTTCAGTAGTTTCATCTTTTTTTGTGTCTGTTTCAAGTTGTGTTTGTTACTTTTTATACTCCTTGAATTTAGCCAAAGTAAATCCAGCTTTTAAGGCCTTCCTCGACGCCCAAAATCCTAAACAGCAGCACTCATCAACTTTGGAGTCCTACCTGATCAAGCCTATTCAGCGTGTTCTGAAGTATCCCCTTCTGCTGAAGGAGCTGATCTCTCTTACAGACTCGGACAGTGAGGAACATTATCATCTAACGGGTAAGAATGTGCAGATTAAATATTTAGTCCTCTTAAATGTTCATTGTGCAGGTGTTTATCCGCAGGGAGGAGAAATCTTGGGGTACTTCAAGCCTGGTTGCTGTTGTGCATCATCTGGGCGCAGGTTACAGAGTAGCACTGGCAGAAGCCTGGGGGCAGTGAGGAAGAGGAGGAAGGGAAGGTGATGAGAGAGTGACGGCGGAGGGAGGCGAAGGCACAAGAAAAAGTCGGGGAGAAAATGTTTGTTGCCGGTGTGGGATGCTGATATACTATGCAGTCAATAACATATGTCTATCGTTAGATTGGTTAGCACCCACTTCTCTGTGGGTGCCCACACTGACTCAGGACTTTGCATAACATGGATTTTCTCTCACTGTTGAATGATATAAATCATAGCTCATTTTTAAGATCAAGTCCTGTGTGGTGATCCTAAGTTAAACATTGCATTTCTGCAGAATAATACTGATTTATTTTTCTTGCATGTTTATAATACTGAAGCAAGATTCATTGAACAGACTGTAGAATATGCTGGAAGCAAGTGAATTAATTATTAAATGTTAATAAGATTATATCACACTTAGTAGTTTAAAAAGGTCAGCTCACATTGGCTAGATACTTTTGTCATTACGTTACCTGTTTAGTGCATTGCTCCTTGAATGAGTCAAATCAAGCTGCTTTACAAAAAAAAATCCAGAAAGTTTAGGTGGAAGCTCACATTACATTTTTTTCATGGGTCAAGTTTATCTTGATTTGATTTTCAAAGGAGATAGTGGCCGCAATATTCCTTCTCTTCCCCCTCCCTCCCCTCCCACCCCTGGTGTAGGACAGGTAGTGTGGAAAGAGTAAAACTCATTTTTTATTGAGTTTTTTTTCTCTTAAAATGCTATTCCTTTAAAATGGAAACTAAACAAATTTCAATCGGTGTGGCTGTTGCACCTGTTTTCCTTCTGGAGTGTAGTATTAGTTTTACATAACTGTGTATATTATGGATTGCTGACATATTCTGGAGTGAGAGTTTTGTCAGTACTGCAAAATGGATACAGTTGATAGTTTACACACAAACAAAGTTATCTGCATAGATTTTTGAACTGTGTACCTGTGTTATGAAGAAATTTTGCTTTGAAGAATACACTTTATTTTCACCAAATAGGTGGATATTGTCGAGATGGATGTAGACTGAAATGATCAAAAAGTACATGGGATACAATGGTTCTTGTGCTACTAGTGGTTGGGGGGAGGGAGGGAAGAGAATGAATCCGGGCAGGCTGTCATAGTTAAATATTAGAGATATGAGGCTGAATGAATGTGCTAGAGTTTCCTGTATTACATTTAGGAATCAGGGAGCATTTATGCAGAGATTATCCTCCAGAATTAAATAGGTGAGATAGAATCCATGACTGATAGATTATAAACATTCTGTGGAAAGAGTTGGTTGATCCATCTTTTTTATTTCTTTGTTGTAATTTATTTTTTTAAATAGTCACGGGGTTGTACTTTTCTGATGCCGCTTGAGGATAAGGTTGCCGTTCACCAATATCCTGGAGTTTTTTCGTTCCTGGGATGTGGGCGTCGCTGGCAAGGCCAGCATTTATTGCCCATCCCTAATTGCCCTTGAGAAGGTGGTGGTGAGCCACCTTCTTGAACCGCTGCAGTCCGTACGGTGAAGGTACTCGAACAGTGCTGATAGGGAGGGAGTGCCAGGATTTTGAGCCAGCGACGATGAAGGATCGGCGATATACTTCTAAGTCAGGATGGTGTGTGACTTGGAGGGGAACTTGGAGGTGGTGGTGTTCCCATGCGCCTGCTGCCCTTGTCCTTCTAGGTGGAAGAGGTCGCAGGTTTGGGAGGTGCTGCCGAAGAAGCCTTGGCGAGTTGCTGCAGTGCATCTTGTAGATGGTACACACTGCAGCCACGGTACGCCGGTGGTGGAGGGAGTGGATTTTTAAGGTGGTGGATGGGGTGCCAATCGAGCGGGCTGCTTTGTCCTGGATGGTGTCGAGCTTCTTGAGTGTTGTTGGAGCTGCACTCATCCAGGCAAGTGGAGAGTATTCCGTCACACTCCTTACTTGTGCCTTGTAGATGGTGGAAAGGCTTTGGGGAGTCAGGAGGTGAGACACTCGCCGCAGAATACCTAGCCTCTGACCTGCTCTTGTTGCCACAGTATATGTGGCTGGTCCAGTTAAGTTTCTGGTCAATGGTGACCCCCAGGATGTTGATGGTGGGGAATTCGGCGATGGTAATGCCGTTGAATGTCAAGGGGCGGTGGTTAGACTCTCGCTTGTTGGAGATAGTCATTGCCTGGCACTTGTGTGGCGCGAGTAAACATTTGTTATATATGATGAATATTGCAATATAAAGCAGACTAAAATAACAAATGTTGTGACTAAACTGAGAAAAAGGCCTGGAGTTTCCGCTAGGTTGCGCTGTTTTTTTCAGCGCAATTCGCTCGAAATCAGCCAAACCAACGCAAAAGATTGCGGAATTTCAAGTGCAAATTACGTCCAGCACAAATTGTTTCCGCGATCTTTTGCGTTAGTTTTAAAAACATCGCGCTAGAAGCTGGCCCTGCCTACAAAATTGGCCACGCCTCCAGACTGAATTAATCACCCTGGCGAGTTTCTGCTCATTGCGATAGTTTGCGGGCCTTCGAGGAGACTCTTAAAATTAAGTTGGTTCTTTTGGGCGCAAGGACACTAATAGGCTAGGTTTAAATGCTTTTTAAATTTTTTAAATTTACTAAGAAACTGATTACTGTACACCAAATGTAATTAGCAAATGGTTCTGTATAGTTTTTTAAAGTCAATTTCAGTTATTTAAAATCGGATTATTCACAGGTGGTGAACTAGACACTCTGATTAAAAATGCATATTTTTTGTGATAAACCTGTTTTCGGCTGTATTAATCAAACTGCACCAAGTTACCACTTAAATGTATTGAGGAATATTTTTTAAAGCAAAAAATGATTTTTTTTAAATGTTCTAAAACAATGCCTGATTGTGCTGGTTCATGGCAGATTTTACCTTCGATGATATGCAAATAAGTTTGAGCAGAAACTTGAGAGGAAAAAACACTTCTCAAAATTAGCGAAATTTGCCCCCAGATCACCGATTGCAGCCAAAGTGGAAACTCTACCCTAAACTGTTTTGCAAATTTAGAAAATAGTAACAGTGAAAAATGTAGTTCATTTTTATCAATTTATTTTGCTTTGATCCATTTGGAATGAGGAAACTTGGATGGTTGATTTGAACTCCTTAAGTTCTGTTGTGTATAATTGACTTTTTTTTAAATATGCTGTTGCTATATCTATTGTATTGCTGAGTGGGTCGCAATGTTTCATTTCAAAATGCATTGAAACCCCAATGTTGGGCTTTGTCTATGAACAAACCCATTTTAAAAGTGTAACTTAAATTTGAGGAAGATCTTGAATTCCTGGGAGAAGTATAATAATTTGTGGTGAGACTATAAAGAAATATGCATTAGCTTTTTAAAATACAATCTTACTGTTCCATGACTTGCTCAGTGCAACCTCCAACTCTTCCCTCTTGACTTTGGTACATTTCCATTTTTGGGCCGAATCAATCTCCGAGAATTTAAAATCTTTTCAGAGCAGTCCGCAGATAATGAACAGTTTACGCTTTTCCCCAAACGCCAGAGAAATGAATAACCCTGACAGCTTGCACCTGCTTCTTAGCAAAAAGAAATGCCATTAATATCGGACCCAGCTTAGTCAAATCTTGGTGCTCAGATGTGTTCATTTCTCCACCCTGAATCTTCTTTGGCTAATGGTAATATTGACAACTAACTCTTTACCCCCCCCCCCCCCCCCCCCCCCCCCCCCTACCCATTTTTTGGTAAGATCGCTCTCGAGGCTTGCAGGGTAACTGGACTCACCACAACCCCAATGAGGTAAAAATTGAGACCTGTAGTGGAGATAGTATCAGTGCCTGCTCCTCCCCCTGCCCCCACCAACTGAGGCCTATAGAGGAGAGATAGCTAACCAGTTGGGAGAGTTTGTCAGCTTCTTTTTCCCACCCTTTGATCTAGTTTCCCAACCTTTGCTTTTCTGTCCCCATCCCCTTCCCCCTGATCCCTTCTCTCCTCCATCTGCTCAACCTGTCCTCCTCCCCTTCTGTCCTCCCCTCTTTTCTCTCCTTCTCCCTCCTCTCCATTCCCATTCCTGTCTCTCCCTCCCTGCCCTTCTCTTGCCTCCCTTCCCTCTTTATTCCTCTCACCTCTCCTGCCTGAGTCCAGTTATCTCCCCCCCCACCCCTCCCAAACCCCACCACCATGCTCCAAAGCTTCTCGACCTGAATCCTGCACTTGAGTTTGATCCCTGTGTGCAATGCTGTGGAGATCAAGTATTGTTGTTAGAATTCTTTACACCGTACCAATCTGTTATGCTTCTATTACTAAAGACAATACTGTACTATAAACATTGCAACAGAGCTCCTTTGTACCATCGTCCCTTTTGTCTCTTAATCTCTCCTGCCTTCCATCCTATCACAGACCGTCCCTTTTGTTCTTTCCTCCCCCCGCCCCCCCTTTCCCTGTCCCTGCATTTGCTTAAAAACCTGTTCCATCTCCAGCTTTTTCCAGTTCTGACGACGGGTCATCGACCTGAAACGTTAACTCTGTTTCTCTCTCCACAGATGCTGCCTGACCTGCTGAGTATTTCCAGCATTTTCTGTTTTTATTTCAGATTTCCAGCATCCGCAGTATTTTGCTTTTTTAAAAGGAGCAAACTTGACGGAAAAGCCGCAAAATTGCCTGAGGGCTAAATGTTCATTTAATCTGGGCCCTTAATGAGACTAAAGCACAAAACAGATGTATAAGACCACAGAATTGCAGCCTAGTATGAAATAAATATATGACCTGTTTATTCAGTACTGTGATTTCCTTCATGCGTGTTGCATGCCTGCTCTCCTAATCCATGGCGCCACAAAATTTACCTTGTATTTCCATATCCATTATGGTGACATACAGAAAACCATATAATCCTGTATTTATATTTTTAAAAATTAGTATGCAAGCTATCATTTTTAACCCTGCTTAGACTGTTGACAAGTTGAGGGAATTACCTATATCCCTAAATTACTAAAATAAACACAAAAAATGTAATCCTAAATTAAAACACTTCAATTCTGCTCAGCCATTGTTACTATTGTTCCATTCTCTGTCTTTTTGTTTTAAACCTACTCCAACCTATCCTACAATTATTATTATTTTTCTCCCAAACATTAATATATTTAAGGTGGAGATAGACAGATTTTTGAAAGGTAAGGGAGTCGAGGGTTATGGGGAGCGGGCAGGGAAGTGGAGTTGAGGCCAAGGTCAGATCAGCCATGATCTTATTGAATGGCGGAGCAGGCTCGAGAAGCCAAATGACCTACTCCTGCTCCTATGTCTTATGTTCTTCTGTATAAATGTTAAGATTAAATGCTTTTCCTTACCTGTTTTCTTTTTTCGTATGACTCCAACCCTCCATTTTGAAGGTAGGTTTAAATGTAGAAAAACTGGGTTTTGTTAACTGAAAAAAAATAACGGGGGACTTTCAACTCCCGCCCGAAACGGGTACAAAATTAGTGGAGTGGCCCCGACATCCTTCCAAGGCCGGCGTTGGGAAGCCCAAACCTTTTTCAGGTTTGGGCCTCATTTGAAAGTAGCCAGCAAGCTGCAGGCGCCAAACGGGCACCCTGCTGCAGCTCGCCAGCTGTGGGAAATCGTCGACCTCCACACTGAGCGAATGGCAGGAGGGGGTCAGGAGCCGACCCTGGAGGTGGCCAAGCACAGGCAGCATTTTCTGTGATATCTGAAAACCTAAAAACATTAAGTAAAATGGTCAATGGAACAATATGACAAGGTCATGGGAACATTATGGTTAGCTCAAGCCAATAATATGTCTGTGGGAGTTTCTTATCATCTCGGGAATTGTACAGCAATTACAAGCTCAAAGGCTTTTGTCAAAGTAGATGTGTTGTTTCCTGTTCAATGTACTTACATAAAGCTTGTGCAGGAACAGCTTTGTGAAACCAGTCCATGGTTTCCCTTCATGAATCGAAAGAAAGCTATGAACAAGACTGCAAGCTGCAGAAAGGAGAGCATGGTGTAGTTTTTGACCTTGTCAGCAAAGAACATCTTGCACGAAGGATAATGTTTTCACATCCTCACAAATAGCTGTCATGTTTTACCGATCAATTTAATAATGTCTTTAGGATTTAAAATGTTAGCCATAGGGACCCTGTGATAGGTTTTCCTGTATTCAGAAATGGTGCATCACATAATATTTTATTCATTTTTAACATTAACATATCAATGTAATGGTCTCATGCTTCATGCAGTCATAATATTTTCAGTTGTGTATATAAGTCTTTAATATGTTATAATTAAAAAAAGAATATGTATAGGTTACCTCATTGTCATTTAACAACTTCACGTTGCTACTAAAATATTGGCCCTGAAATTGCGGTTGGCAGGGTAGCTAAGGAGTAGGCCGCTGGCCTCCGAGCAAAATCTGCACTTGCCAGGTGTGAGGCCCCAAATGGAAACTTGCGTGGAAATGCTGCAGAGTTGTGCGCAGCGTAGTGGCCCACAGATCCCAGGGATCACGTGGAGCAGTGCTTCTTTCACCGGCCAATCAGGAAACCGAAATCTCTGATGCCCGACCTCAATCAACTTGTAAATTAAACGGCGTGAATATTTATTTGACAAGTACAGTACTTGGCATTAAAAAGCACAGGGAATACTTTGGAGTAAGTACAGTTATTTACTGGAAGACTCTGCAAGATTAAAAAAAAGATTAAAACATCTCATCCCTCAAACCGAGCCTTTACAGCTGCCTGGTATACTGATACACGGCGCTTATGGACTTGACTGTACCAATGCTCAGCTTGAGTCTTGGAAAACTACACAGAAGCCATCAGCTATGGCTACAGAAGAAGTCCTGATCTCCCAGGAACCACCCAAGGATGTCTGATTCAGAATTCTGACACACTGAATTTTCTTAATATGAACGCATCAGGGCAATTGCCAGGGAAACACCTATTCAGTTGTACAATGCAGTGCTGATGGTCACAAGTGAGTTGGCTATTTAGAGATTTGATTCCATCTCTGTTGACTTAGGTGGTGGCATTGATGAAGGGCCATGTAAGAGCATATGAACATAAGAAATAGGAGCAGGAGTAGGCCATGCGACCCTTCGAGCATGCTCACACTATTCAATAAGATCATGGCTGATCTTCAACCTCAACTCCACTTTCCCGTCTGATCCCCATATCCCTCGATTCCCTTAGAGTTCAAAAAGCTATCGATCTCAGCCTTGAATATACTCATTGACTGAGCCTCCACAGCCCTCTGGGGTAGAGAATTCCAAAGATTCACAACTCTCTGAGTAAAGAAATGTCTCTTCATCTCAGTCCTAAATGGCTGACCCCTTATCCTGACACTGTGACCCCTGGTTCGAGACTCTCCAGCCAGGGGAAACAGCCTCTCAGCATCTACCCTGTCAATCCCCCTCAGAATCTTATATGTTTCAATGAGCTCACCTCTCATTCCTCTAAACTCCAGAGAGTGGGTACAATGTATAAATCCTTGGACTTTGGGGGATCTTGTCACTCTGTAAAATTGCATTGCCCTGCCACGTTTCTGCAGGTTGTCCGTGAGGAAATGAATGAAATGGCTTGCTCAAGCAACACCGCATCTGTGACTGGCTTTATGTCAGTGCACAGTTGATTGATTAATGTTAGTGATGACCCCGTAACAGAAAAGTTCAGGATGGTTGCGTATCAATAGCAGTGCAGTTCCTGTGGCGGAGATGGGCTGTAGATCTGGTTCGAGCGTGTGGTGTAACTCATTGGTTTACAAAGTAAGACATCATTGTGTCTGCAAGTACTGCTCCTCGGTCAAGGGGAAGTAAGAGTTCCTCAGTCTGCATGTTCTGGTGTGGGGGTCCTAATGGACAGGGAGGAGGTTTTAAATGGCAGCTCTGCAAGAAAAGGCACAAAAGTAGATAACTCAATTGTCAACAGCAAAAAATTAAAGAAAATCACCAAAATTGCCTGAAATTAAGCTTTCTATAAATCTGTACAAACACCTGCTAGGCTTTTTAAATCTAATTCTGCCTTTATTGCAGCACCTAGGAACCCTGGTCACCCAACATTATATAGGAGAGATTATCACTGAGTGCAATAGAGGCGGTCATGATGGGATGTGTGACCACATCATTGCAATCTTATTTGAATGCGCACACCCGTTTTAGGGCTGGTGCTTTCACCGTCCACCAGAAACACAGCCAGAAAATGGGGTGAGCGCATAATGGGCAGAGATCTAGCGTAACGGATCCTCGCTCATTTCCCACCTTGTCTGCCCAAGTACTGCCCAGCAATCGGGGTACAACACAGAAAATCCAGCTTGACTTGTCAGTAGGCTGGACATCATAACTGAGCTTGTCCCCCGTCTTCACCTGAAATCATTCTCATTCCAGCAAGAGACACCAATAGTGATCAGAAGCGGGATTTCTTTTTAATTATTGTTCTACATCCAAGCCTGGGACACTGAGACCAGTGGTGGCATCCTATCCCGACCCAGTTGAAATGGACCAACTCCATAGAGGTCAGGAATGGAATCTGCAATCTTCCTGGCCTGTGTACCACACCACAATGTGTATGTGCCCACTGAGCCATTGGCGAATCCCTTGCATTCTTATTAGCCAGTTATTCCAAAGGGCACAAAGTCTTCTGGGAATCCAATTCAATTATTGTCAGCCGAGAAGGTTTATAAGGTCTTCGAAACGAAATGCAGCGTTTCTTGTGCAGTATACTTGTAAAAAAAAAAAATACGTGCACAAATCGCTTTGTGAAATCGGTTTCCTCCCACAGTCCAAAAATGTGCGGGTTAGGTTGATTTGGCTATGATAAATTGACCCTTAGTGTTAGGGAGGGATTAAATATGTGGGGTTATGGGGATAGGATGGGATATGTTAGGGGGAA
Organism: Squalus acanthias; assembly: GCA_030390025.1. Lineage (NCBI taxonomy): Eukaryota > Metazoa > Chordata > Chondrichthyes > Squaliformes > Squalidae > Squalus > Squalus acanthias. The sequence continues at coordinate 94,446,377 of CM059429.1, forward strand.
TTAAATATGTGGGGTTACGGGGGTAGGGTGGGATATGTGTACTGTGGGGATTAAAGCAGGGACAGGGTACTGGATTTGGATGATCAGCCATGATCGTATTGAATGGTGGAGCAGGCTCGACGGGCCGAATGGCCTACTCCTGCTCCTAGATTCTATGTTTCTATGTTTCTATGTGAAACACACCTAAAATCCTTTTGTTCTTTTTTTTAAACTTTCAGTGGCAATGAAAGCCATGAATAAAGTAGCAAGCCACATAAACGAAATGCAGAAATTACATGAAGAATATGGTGCTGTGTTTGACCAGCTTATAGCTGAACAAACTGGAGAGAAGAAAGAGGTAAGGGAATATTCAGTTTAATTTGCTGGAACACATAAACAGCTTGTGTATAATTTCATTTCTTGCCAGTGCTCCAAATGACATAAGCTAGGCCTCCTTCCTCACACTTTATTCGGTTGAGATGTTCGAAGAAACTACCACCTGTGAACTTCTCCACAACTGACATCTGTACTGCCATGTTAATACTAGTTTTTTGTCCAGGTGTTTTCTTCCCTCTTTTTTGGGTCTCCTCATACCTTGTGCCATTGCCAGCTGAAAGTGACCTGCTCCTGAATTAACAAACTAGTTTAATAATGCCTTAATGCAAGCCTGGTGCTTCTGTGGTAATTTTGCTTTAGATACTTATCTACAAAATGAATGAACTGAGACTTTAGTCCCTTCTTAATTGGAATGGTTAAAACTATAGTTCCTGTTGAGCAGCTGTAACAGTCAGATTTTTCATTTTATAACATTTATTATAATCAATCAGATGGTTTAATTCATTATCTTTTATAAAGTATAGGTTTGATTCTGATTGCTAAAAATTCCTGAGATGTTTAATTTTATTAACTTGATGTTGACATTGAAGTGGGCCACACTGACCTTGGTATATTCCAGGAATCATAAAGCCTTCCTGGGAAAATTCGTGGTGGGAGCGATATTTGCAGCACTGTCTAGTGCAAAATCCCCTAACATTGGCGTATTTATAATGAGATATTCTGTTAGCCGAGGCTGGAGTCGTGTAAAGGGGCATAAGCAGGATAATTCCCCGTTACATAAGAGGGAAATGCAATCAAATGTCCCTCATATCAAGCAATGTATTAAAGCTGCACATACCAACAATATTTTTTAAAGATTATTTAGTAGAAAAGTAGGCAAGTTGGGAAACTGAAGTCAGAGAAAGAAAGAGACGGAAAGGAAAACAGATTTTAAAATCTTCAACAACAATTCACTACCTGAAGGAATGAGACTCCACGCTTTTACTTGTTCACTTTCTGGGCAAGAGAGGTTTATTGGCAGTCATTAACAAGTATCACGTTGTTAAAAGGTTATTTACACAATTAATTACTAGACTTAACTTTCAGTGGCGAATTTAATGGGCAATTAATGTGCAAATGCAGCAACTTCATGAAAATTACGGTGAGGTTAAGGGCGAGATGCCGTTTGCGTGAAGCTAACGGCGGACTGGCACAAATCGGCCAGGAACTTGTGGCGATTCGCAATTCTCTTCCTCGCCACAAGTAGTTGCCTGATTTCACATTAATAACGGTATACGTCGTTCAGACGCCTTTATTTTTTCAGCAAATTCTGGGCCTTTATAAATTTTTAGTGTGTGTGTGTGTGTACCATCTTTGGAAAATTTCCCAGAGAATACTAACTGGAAGATATCTGACCGCACTGTTTAATGTTACCTCAGGCAAGAAGTAAAATTTAATGCATCTGTGACAATAATCACAAGTTTAATTGCCCCACTTTCCCAATGTGTAATTAAATGCAGTTTCTAATTTAAGATTATAGAAAACTAATGAGGTTACAAAAACATTCCAGAATGGTGAATCACAGCCCTTTGTAAGATGTGTGTCTATATATGTATGTGCATATATATAATTTAGGATGTCTCCTTTATTTACAGGTTGTGGACCTTTCAATGGGAGACCTTCTTCTCCATTCTACGGTTACTTGGCTCAATCCTCCTGCATCCTTTGGGAAGTGTAAAAAAGACCCTGAGTTGGCAGCTTTTGGTAAGTTGCAGTTTAAAGATTTATTGTGCTTGGGCTTTAGAAATGCAATTCCATATGGCTAGATTTGTACTGTATTCTTTGGGAACTCCGACCAGTGTGAAATAGCCTTGTGAAAGGGGCCTGACCCCTCATGAATCCAGTATGTTCAGTAATCTGCTGCGTTAGTCTGCCAATTTTACATGGATGTACAATCAAAACTACTTTGCATTAATGCAAAAGTGACAGAATAAATGCAGCCAAAGAATTTAAATGTATAAAGTTTTGGAGTGCTGCATCTCTTCTTTCAGTGATATTTAATTTACTTTGTTTCTAGTGTTCAAAACTGCAATTGTTCTTGTGTATAAAGATGGTTTCAAGCAGAAAAGGAAACTGGTAAGTTTTCTATCCTAAAATCACAATACACACTTTAGTTTTGAGGTACAGCATTTTATTTTAGATATATTTAATGACTTAAAAACTTTTTAAATTAAAATAATTTAAATAAAAGCATTTTCATTTTGATTGTGAAGAACGGGGCTTGAAATGTCTTTAGTGAAACAGTGGCAAGACAACATTCCAGTGTTTTGCTAAAGTATCAGTGGTCAAAAACCGGAGCTGAATTATATTCAATATCAGTTGAGTCTAGGATTATTTCACAGAACAAAAATGTTTCCCAAATAGAAATATGACTTTTTCAAGATGCATTAGTTGTAAGCTAAAATGAAGTAGTTCAAGTCTGCATTCATTGCCTGTCAAGCAGCCTGTCAAATGATTTCAGCAAGTGATTTATGGAGACAGTTTTTCCTAATTATATTTTAAATTGCTTAAGTCCTCTTGCAAGGGATAAGATTTGTTTAGAAATCCTTTTCAGAGCAGTTTAGTGACTGTTTTGAAAAGGATTTCTGCACTTTCTGATGTCAAGAATAATTGGTAGAGGCACTAAATATGGTTCCCAACTCAGGCTTTTAATACTTAAGAGATCTATGCATATGGGCCGATAAGTGGCAGGTAACATTCGCGCCACAGAAGTGCCAGGCAATGACTATCTCCAACAAGCGAGAGTCTAACCACCTCCCCTTGACATTCAACGGCAGGAACATTGCTGAATCCCCCACCATCAACATCCTGGGGGTCACCATTGACCAGAAACCTAACTGGACCAGCCACATAAATACTGTGGCAGCAAGAGCAGGTCAGAGGCTAGGTATTCTGCAGCGAGTGTCTCACCTCCTGACTCCCCAAAGCCTTTCCACCATCTACAAGATACAAGTCAGGAGTGTGATGGAATACTCTCCACTTGCCTGGATGAGTGCAGCTGCAACAACACTCAAGAAGCTCGACACCATCCAGGACAAAGCAGCCCGTTTGATTGGCACCCCATCCACCACCTTAAACATTCACTCCCTCCACCACCGGCGTACTGTGGCTGCAGTGTGTACCATCTACAAGATGCACTGCAGCAACTCGCCAAGGCTTCTTCGGCAGCACCTCCCAAACCCGCGACCTCTTCCACCTAGAAGGACAAGGGCAGCAGGCACATGGGAACACCACCACCTCCAAGTTCCCCTCCAAGTCACACACCATCCTGACTTGGAAGTATATCGCCGATCCTTCATAGTCGCTGGGTCAAAATCCTGGAACTCCCTACCTAACAGCACTGTGGGAGTACCTTCACCGCATGGACTGCAGCGGTTCAAGAAGGCGGCTCACCACCCCCTTCTCAAGGGCAACTAGGGATGGGCAATAAATGCTGGCATTGCCAGCGACGCCCAGATCCCACAAGCGAATAAAAAAAAATGTGTGCTCCAGTTGTGTAGGCAAATGATTCATACCATAAAGGAGAGTATGATGGCCAACTCATCTTCATTGGTTGATGTTCTGAAGACAGTGCATCCATCATCTGCACCTTTATGCGCCAAGCAAACCCAAAACCATCTTTTCAGTAATGGGTCTACGTTACTAATGGGGAGGGGGAAGGCGTTAAATTGACTTTGGTTCTAATATAATTTGAGAGGGAATATTTCTGAAACATTTTCCTGTTGGTCATTACACTGCTAGAAAAAGTCCAAATTGATGCAAGTTGGCAGGGTCATACTGCATGTCTCGCATCAGTGTGGCACAAAGCCTGGTTTCATGTTGATGCATGATATTCAGTATAATTGCAGCTCAGTAATATTTCATGCTGAAAAGTGCTACAAATTGTGACCTGAAGAGAAGAAAAGCTCGGAATGACATAAAGCTGGTACTACTGGATGTGTAAACTGAGAAATTCTATAGTTATTAGCCACACTTGCCTGCTTTCTAAAAAAAAAAATATTTTAAACTAAGAAGTTGTGATTATAGTCTTTTCATGCAAGTCTGTGATTCTGTTAACTTGCTCAATTTCAGCTAGTCACTAACTTTTACTTCGGCATCTGTTATATAAATCGTCACTTGGAGCAGTTATTATAAAGCATTTAATTAACCACATTTGCTTTTCCAATATCACTTGCTTGTAGTAAAATTGCAACATAAAATGTAATCTTTTCCCTACACAATAGGGAAACATTTCTCAGAGGGTATCTGTCTCAGATGACCGGGATCCATTCAGGTTTCGTTATATGATTCCCACGCAGGCCTTGCAGATTCGATCAGTTGCCACCACAGGTATGGAAGTAGAATTTTGTGTTAATACATACACAACAAAATAGATGAAATGGGTCGATACAATAGCAACTTTTAATCTGTAACAGTAGAGTGCTGGACCATTGTGGTGCGAACCAATATTTGAATATCAGTTGTGGTTGTCATTTAAGACTGGGTGCCTCAAGTTAGCTAAGTTTTACTACTTTTCAACTAGATTATAGTAATAAAATGCTTCATCTAGGGAGGAAAAACATTAAGGAGAACCTGTTCATCCCTACATAGTTCACCTCTTGATCGCATTGAAGATACATTTGTCGAGGTGTGTTGCCGAGATACAGCTCCCCAGATAAATAAATTCAACTTGGACTTCGATGTGTAAATCAAAGGCAAGAAAATCCACTGTAGAAAGAAAGTGGAAACATTAAGTAATTCAATTCCTTAAGACTACCTTGTTACATTTTTGGGTTCTTTTGCTCCAGATAGTTTTGGCTTTCATATTTTAGATATTCTCATAAGGGAGTCCTCACTCCCTACATGCTCTAGAGTGTTTCACCTGCCTTGAGAAGTAGATAACAATAGTGTAAGGCCTCCATGATAATAAACAGAGAACTATTTAAGATTACTTCAGCTGCTGGTTCTGTCTTCCTTGCTTTTGAAAGCTGAAAGCGGCAGCCTCATGCTAGACTTTAAACGTTATCAGATTTATTAAACAATAAATGAACAAGCGAATAATCAGAAAATAACACATTTATAGTGGTTGAAATCCTTGTTAAGAGTTCATAACTCTTGTACTAAAACTATGAATACATTCACTTTTTTACGTAACCGTTACATTGATCCTTTCCTCACCAATTATAGAAGTTGTCTGACTTACCTTATTCTGTTCAGCTGTTCCAGCCACATAACTTCTCTTTGAAGGCTTAATTTCAAAACTCATTGATTTGAAAAGTGCAAACTATTAAATATTCTCAAACGGTAACTAGAGCCAAGCGGTTGTTTAAACAAATGTCTGTTAAATTTAAAAAGATGACAATTAGACACATGTCTGAACAAATCAGACAGCACATTTGTATTTGAATTGAATGTTTTAGCTCCTCCCTCAAACAGATTGCTCGGAGGCCAACTGAGCAGTAGTTGCAATATTGTACCCAATTAAAGTGAGACATGATTTCTGGGAATGAAGCTGGTTTTTAAACCTCTTGTGTATAAGGACAGAATTGGAGAAGCCAATATCATGAGAAAGCTTAAGACTAAAATATTTATATTTTGTCACATGCATGTTATATGCTTATGGCATAATCATGCTGTAGTTCATTAGAGTTAACTTCTCAGTGTGTTTGCATAGAGAATCAAAGGCATATACATTTTCCCCAGATTAAGGTATATAACATGGACTTGGATGTGTGGACATATTCTCATATTTATGATATGACAACTTTTTTAATCTTTTCACTTAGATATCTGCATTTATGCCTTTTAAAAGCTTACACAAGCAGTGTCGCATAAATGTGAACATGTTTGAATGAACTCTCTATCCCCTTGTAGTGAAGTGTATAATGTTTAGCATGCAATTTTCTAATTGTACATTGAGGCCGAAATTTTCCAATTAGCATTATTATCATTTATTTTAAATGTATAAATACCAGCGTTAAAATAACAGCGACCAGAAAATCTCGGCTTGAGTGTCCAGATACTCATCTTGTGATATTGGATTGTTGTCAAATGTATGTTTCATATTATTTTGTATTAATTACACCTGATGATGAAACAATCAGAACTAGTTTTTGCACAATTCACAGGGCAGTTATCTAGGTAATGCTATTAACTATGCTACACCCAATCTGAATTTAATTATTGGGGCAGAGGTGAAGGAGAGAATGTTCATTATTCGACTGATGGAGTACAGCTGTAAATTTTAACTTGCTTGATTTTATAATAAAAACCTATTCCTTTGATTGCTACTATTATTCTTCCCAGTGAGGATATTGGGCAGGGTTTTCTTTTTTATTATTCCCCTTCTTGATTTTAAATATTTATGGAGTGCAACAATGCATCATGTAGGTTCATAATTGGTTTTCATGTGGAATTATCATGAAGCTACATAGTGACCCTTTTGCTGCATGTTACTTAGAGGGGGAATCAGGATGTGAAATAATGCAAAGGAAAAATGTGCCCGAGAACTTCAACAGCAGGGAAATAGATGTTGACACAATATTTGTACCCATGAAAAACATGGTTTACTCAAACATGGTTTACTCTTGGTAGTTTGTAGCTTCAATCAGTGACACCAAAATGGTTTGGTAAAGTTTTGTACTGTAGTCAGTCATATCAGTACCAAATGTATCAAACAATGTTGCAAATATCAGGAACGGGAGAAAGACTGAGACAGGAATTCCAACTATCCAAGCTCCAAGCACTACTATACTTTCCAAATATCTTATCTTACAACATTACCAACAGATTGCAACAATATTAAGAGAATCATTAACATTAGCCAAGGACAGTAGAAGATAACTATTTTCATCATTCATTTCCTAGAAAGTGCAATATATCCACAGGCATTTCCAAAGTTATATAGATTGGGGAGAGAATGTTTCCTACTGAAAGGTCTCTTGCAGATACAGAATTGCTTTAATAATACTTCAAAACCATATATTTTTATGTATGATGGTGTTGCTGTACATGTTTTCTAGAATTTGGAGCTGCTGGTACTAAAGGATTGGTATAGCGGGCGGCTATGAGTGACAGATTTTACAGCCTGGCCCAAGCCTTACTTATGCAGAAACTTGGGTTTGCTTGGCTGACAACTTATAGGGTATTTTTTTTAGGCTCTCTTAGCGTTTCTGCAACCAAAAGTGTTGCTGTCTTGAGGTCTAAACCAATAATTGACCTGATCCTGAAGTCCAGTTATTTGTTTTGTGTGAGCTAATGGCCTATGGGGAGAGGAGGAGGAATTGTATCGAAGTAGCAGCCTCTAGAGATTGTGATGGTTTGGATCTGCGCAGCAATAATTTTAGCTATTAAGACATGAGTTTCAGAGACAGAAGTTAAATTGCGCACCTTTTGAAAATAAATTCCAAGCCCGCCCCCTGGTGGCAGTGTACTGTAAGGATTATTCTTTTTGTCGTTTAGTGGAATAAACCCAGATTGGTTAAGCACACTAATACAAAAGCAAAATACTGTGGATGCTGGAAATCTGGAAAAAAAACAGAAAATGCTGGAAATTCTCAGCAGGTCAGGCAGCACCTGTGGAGAGAGAAACAGAGTTAACGTTTCAGGTCGATGACCCTTTGTCAGAACTGGAAAAAGCTGGAGATGGAACAGGTTTTTAAGCAGGTGCAGGGGCAGGGAAAGGGGAGGGGAGGAAAGAACAAAAGGGAAGGTCTGTGATAGGGTGGAAGGCAGGAGAGATTAAGAGACATTAAGAGATGGTGCAAGGCAAAAGGAGATGGCAATGGGCACACCTCCACCCACATAATCTTAGATAAATATTATTTCTGTCAAGGTTGGAATAAACACTCCTAACTGGACTATCATTCTGTCACATCCATAAATTACCTCTCACCAAATCCATCTTCACTGCTTTCATCCCATTGCTGTTGCTGCTCTTTTTAATACCACTTCCTAATACTAAAATCATGTTTAACTACAATCTGCGACGAGTTAAACACAACTCCTACAGACATGAACGCTAATAGATGAAAGAACCAGGTGAAAAAAGCTACTCATAAACATGATGTTTCATTTCATAAAAATCATTCCAATCTGCAGCCAACTTAATGAAATACGCCTCAATTCACCATCATTGGACGGGGGGTGGGGGAGACATATGTGCAACTTGACCTGTGTTTTTCTTTTATGATTAGGCCATTGGCTCCTTGTCCTGCAATCCATCGAGTTCACAATTTTTGTCTTCATTTACAAATCCCTCAACCAACCCTAGCTCTGCAGCCTCCTCCAGACCTATACCCCAGCTCTCTGCTTCAGGCCTCCAACTCTGGCTGTCTGTGCGTGCCCCGTCCCTCTGCTCCACCATCCGTGGCAGATTCTTTCAGCTGTTTTGGCCCTACCCTCTGGACTTCCTCCCTGAACCGCTCACCTTGCTACTTCTCTCCCTCCTTGAAAAGTCTCCTCAAAACCTGTCTCTTTGACCCATACCCTTGGACATCTCTCCTAGCACTGTTACTACTCGGCATTTCTCCTCTGTGAAACATCCTGGGAGGTATACTACATTAAAGGCTCTATAAAAAAGGTAAATTGCTGTCATTGTCGTGCTGATTCATCCAGGGAAGAAACTGATGACAAGCACCAGAGTAAGGCTGTATTTATATAGGGAGGAGGTGGAAGGTCAACTTGACCTGTACAGACTGGAATTACTTTTCCACACCCTCTCCCTCCCACAGTTGGATGATGAGCAATATCCTGTTGAAGGAGGAGGCTGAACTTTAATTGAAGTAAATAACCTATCCTTTTCTCTTTCAGTAGTTTGAAAGCACATCATTGATTTTTGTGAACAAATGGTTTGCCATGTTTAGAACACAAGAACTTGAACTGTTTTAGAAATTCAGCTTGCTGCTGGATGCTAAACTTGCACAGGCACAGCAGCAAGCTTAGAAATGATTGTTAATGTGTGTAAGCAAGTTTTGAGATGAGTGGAACCCCATTGTCATTACTGTTTAAAGTTGCTTTGATCTTGTCCTTGTATTACTCGGCTGCCCTGTAATTATATGAAACCCAACTCTCTCTTCAGTAGTCACAATTCATAATCCAGTGCCTTAATGTGCTTTTGTTTGTAGATGCAGAGACTGACTGTGTCTTTGAAATTGTTCACACAAAATCCGAGTCAGAAGGAAGACCAGAGACAACCTTTCACTTCTGTAGCAGGTAGCCTGTTGTTACTGTTACCTGACTTACTTGCCAAGTGTACAGGACTTTAATTTTTATTTTTTTAATTGTCTTCCTATAATTTACACCTTTCTGGAAATTTTCAGTACTCCTGAGAGCAAGCGGGATTTTATCAAGGCCGTTCAGTCTATACTACGCGATAAACAGCGAAGGCAGCTTTTAAAAACGGAAAGTTTGCCACAGTCCCAGCAGTACATGCCTTTTGGAGGAAAGCGGCTGTGTGCGCTGAAAGGAGCAAGGCCCGTTGTGAACCGAGCTGGTAAGAATTCTAGGGGTTCTGAGCTGTGCCAGAAATATTATTCACACTGCAACATGTTCCAAAATATGTTCCTGTCTTGTACTGGTGTGCAATTCCATATTTGTGAAAATACTTCCCAATGCTTATTTGTTCTTTGACTTTTGTGATACTGGTTTCAAAGTTAAGATATTTTTGTCCCAGTTTTATCTTTCTCAATTTTATATTGTGACATTCCTACCCATATATTAAAAAAATCTCATTATTAAGATAAAAACACAAAATGCAGAACTTGACAGTGGAAGTAGATGTCTAAACTCAATGGTGTATGTGGATTGGTTCAAAGATTGCAGCAAAAGTACAAGATGAGAACGTGGATGATGAAACTTAACAGCTGATAGATTAGAAAAATGTCCCATATGGGAATAGTCAAATGGCAAATAATCTTGTGACAAGCCAGACAATTATAAATCTATAAGTAACAATGTGTATCTATTAGATGACAGGGAGTGTGTTTTTAAATAAAGTGACACTATCTCAAGAGTTCTGATTTTTCATGGACTTCACTCTTATAGTTAGTTATCAGTGCTACTTAATTTTGAACACATCCCTAAACATTTCTCTAATGGTGTGCTATATTTCCAATAACTATTTATCTGTGATCACACACAAGTGGAATAGCTCTTCGAGGTAGTAGGTAAAGTAAATGGAATTTGGATGGTTAAATATTGTGGAATAGAACTTCCAGGGACGGTTCCCTGATCTCTTGCCGTAACCTAGGAGAAATGGTGTCAGTGGCCGTTTACATTGTCTCACCGAAGTTTACAACTATCTTCTGCCACAGTTACAGCGAGAGATCGGAACACGCCCGTGGAAGTTCCAGGTGTGTGTCAGTCCAGCATGGCTCACTTTCACTGCAGTGTACTACTGTCCTTTCTCCCTATCTGCTCAGTAATTACAGCACATTGTTTTTTGTTAAATATATTGAGAAATAGTATTGTCAGAATATGTAACACTTGTAAAAACAATAGTCTAGAAATGACTGTTGGAGATATGAGTAGATGAACGATTAAAGTGATATTCCTCTGGTTGCTATTTTAATGCAATTATTCGTCCATTTATTTTAAATGGGCTAGCATCGCTGCTAGAATAACAGACAAAGGAATGTTGTGCGAATGTGTTAAGCGATCATCCAGCAATATTGTCAACAATAAATCTAGGTTTATATGATTATAGTGACGACTATCATGTTGATATGACTTGGCTATTAGATTATTAGCACATTTTGATTCTGCTCCTGGTAAGGTGTTGCAGTATCTAATTCTGAGTATCTTTGCCCCTTCCTAAGTTTCAGTTCCCTGCAGAAGCTTAGGCAAAAAGAGACTATCCAGGAACCGATTCACTATTGATGCAGATGATCTGTTTGGACGTAGTCAAAATAATGAGTCTTCGCAGTCACCAGCGGCCTGTAATGACACTGATCGTTGGGTGGAGGAACAGTTTGATCTTGGTAAGTATGAAGAGCAGGAAGATGTCAAAGAGACTGATATTCTAAGTGATGATGACGAGTACTGCCAGTCAGTGAAAAGTTCATCATTGTCAAAAGATTTACAAGAGCAGCTAAAAGCAATGAGCTTCACAAAAGATGGGCTTTGTGAGAGTGGGAAGCTATCCATGCACAGAACACTGGAAAAATCACCATCAAAAATGCCATTTGCTATGAAGCAAAAAGCTGCAGCAGCAGCTAACGGTATAGTGGAAAACAATGCAGCAGAAGTAATCTGGGTAAAACGTGAAGACTTCATTTCAGCTGTAAAAGAAAATGATGAAATCTAAAATGCAGACTTGTTTCTGCAGATATGACCACCAGGCACATTCAGTGCTAACTCTTCATGACATGTTACATACTATAGGGATGATTCCACTGAATTATTTTACTGATGTACAAATGGAGGCAGCTGGAACAATTCAGAAGCCATGCTCTCCCATTAAACTCAATTAAGAATTGTTATGATTGAACACTCAAAAGTATGAACAATCTTGTGTCTTCATTCTACACTCCTATAATATACTGTCCAAAGGGCTTTAATGTATGATATTTATTATTGTTGCGGTGTAAAAATATAATTTCATTTTTAGTTTATTTGTAGGCAATTCACTGAACAAGCAAAATTATTGTATCTGTTACAAACTTACTTTGTACTTTTTACAGAAGACAATGAAATCAATTGCACAAACTGGATTTCATCTATAACTGTTTAAGGAATATCCTTTCAGTACAGAATACAGCAAAAATGGTTACAAATCAGTAACCGTACAACTACCACAGTGATATAAATCAGGTGTTTATATGAACAAAGTAACAGCAGCGAGCCTTGAATAAATAAATTTTTCAAACTACTTTAGAGAATCATTACGCTACCAACAAGTCTGATGGTACTTATTATTGCCATATTCATATTTGTATATATTTCCAGGCTTTAATGCGCACATCAGAAGTTGCCTAATATATTTCTTTTGTAAGCTGGAAGAAATTCTATTTTTATGTTTTTAGGTTCATTGACTTTAAGAATTGTAAATGCTCTTCAAACATAATAAAACACATGAAATTAAGAATTCTCTTTATGCCATTTTGTGTATTTACTTAAGTTGGTTTGCAGACGAGACAAATGCTAGAAAAGTCTTCTCAAAGTTTCAGTTGCTGACTATGGTAGTAATCTCTCGGAAATACAGTGGAACCTTCCTACGATTAACTTGCATTTCCCAAAGAGGTGGTTCATCATGTCACTAGTTCGCTTAGTGCACTTAAAACAGGATTTTCTGCTTTGGCAGAAACCCAGCATAAACTCCGCTTTTTGCCTGCCTATTTGGCCTGCCGATGAACCTGCCAAATTTTCCAGGTTTAGCCTCCTTTCAATAATTTTGGTAGGCTCCCAGTGGGATTCCCACCTGTGTTGGGAGGAAAATAAATCGCTGGTTCAGGTCTCAAGCGCCAATATGACCAATTGCCTCCAGGGCACCTGAAGAATAGTTAAAAAATTAAATGGTAATTAAAATGTATTATTTTCCTATTTTCTATGTATGTAAATATGTTTTCTTTATAATTTGAATATTATAATCAGAAGATTTAATTTGGAGGAGTTAAAAAGAGTGAAACTGCTGAAAATACATCAGCAGAGCCTTTATTAACTTTTATTGCATCAATGATTTTGTCATTTTGACTGTGTTGTTTAATTCTAATGCCCTCCGATGCACTTTTATGAGCTTTCCATCTATAGGAACATCCTTTGTGCTCAAGTCCCACTCCAGAGACTTGAGCACAAAAATCTAGGCTGACACTCCAGTGCAGTACTGAGGGAGTGCTGCACTGTTGGAGGTGCCATCGTTCGGATGAGACGTTAAACTGAGGCCCCGTCTGCTCTCTCAGGTGGACGTAAAAGATCCCATGGCACTATTTTGAAGAAGAGCAGGTGATTTCTGTCCTGGCCAATATTTATCTCTCAATCAATATCACTAAAACTGATTGTGGGAGCTTGCTGTGCGCAAATTGGCTGCCATGTTTCCTACATTACAACCGTGACTACACTTCAAAAAAGTACTTCATTGGCTGTAAAGCACTTTGGGACGTCGGTGGTCGTGAAAGGCGCTATAGAAATGCAAGTCTTTCATTTTCTTTCTTTTCCTTTTAGTCAAATGAACAAGAGTGAGGAACAGTCCTTGAGCAAGGTGACTCTAAACTCAAAAGGGAGAATACTTCCACTGATCCAAATGTAGTTTGATCAGTTGAATGCCAGTGAAGTCTCTCTTTGTAAAAGTGAGATCTTTCTAATACCTTGAGGAACAGGGAGACAAGTATGCTTCATAATACCCAAAGATTTAGATGATAAATTTATCAACTTTTCCCTTGCGTGTGAGAAAAGTTCATTATGGGCTGAGACGGACAGCAAAATGCCTTTATTACCTTTTAAAAATAAAGATTTTTTTGACATCTTCAGCCATGAGAGATTGATTACTTGGACATAATCACTACCAAAGCTGAGGTAGAAACTGTAGCATAGGAATATGTGTTTATTTCCCAAGTACTTGCTTTAATTCAACACCTTCAACTTAAGTCAACATCTTCTCTCCACCCCCATATGTTGCTTTATTGGCAAGCTCGTTCTGCTCAGACCATTTAAAAAAAAAGCAACTGCTGTTCCTGCTACTTTATAGTCCCTTAGAGAAGAGCAGAGTTTTAATTACTGGAGCTCAGAAATCTGCGGTGGTTCTTTCCTTTAGGTGTCAGCCGTGGCTCAGTGGTAGCACTCTCGCCTCTGAGTCAGAAGGTTGTGAGTTCAAGCCCCACCTTGAGCACAAAATCTCTGCTGCCATTCAGTGCAGTACTGAGGGAGTGCTGCGCTGTCAGAGGTGCTGTCTTTCCAATGAAACACTAAACCGAGGTCTGCTCTGCTCTCTTAGGTGGACATAAATGGTCCCATGGCTCTATTTCGAAGAGGAGCAGTGGAGTTCTCCCCGGTGTCCCGGCCAATATTTATCCCTCAATCAACATCACTAAAACAGGTGATTTGGTCATTATCTCATTGCAGCTTGTGGGACCTTGCTGTGTGCAAATTGGCTGCTGCGTTTCCTACATTTCAACAATTGGCTGCAAAGTGATTTGACATGTCCTGAGCTCATGAAAGGCACTATATAAATGCAGGTCTTTCTTTCCTTTTTAAATGAAAATGAAAAGTAATGGTCACTTAGGCCTCAATTGGGCAGTACAAGCTGGAGATTTAATGGCAGCCAGCAAACCTGAAATATAGTTGTTTAAATGTTGTCAGAGAATTTTACAGGAAGTTTCTTGGAATATACTGTTTTTATCAGCCTTCTGCATTGAGAATATTCATAATATGTTGCTTCATGACTTACAGAATATACATTTCACCTGGCTATGCTACCTGGAGACAACCTGATGGGCAATCTCTCAAAAAGGTTAAATAATTTCACATTCCTGAATTTAGATTTGTCTTAATAACTTATAAGTTCCTTTGTTCACCAGACCTCAGTATGTGCAGTCACTGTTTCTTTCTATTTCTAATCCAAGTGGTACAAAACAGGCACAATCTACATTTCCCTTTACATCTCTTGACAAAAAGTGATGTCACTTCAATAACCTCAAAATATGTAAATTTCAATTGTGCCTTTCTTTTAAAAGAAAACTAGAAAGAAAGAACTTGTATTTAAATAGCACTTTACATATCCTCGAGACATCCCAGGGCCAATTAATTATTTTTGAAATGTAGTCATTGTTATGTAGGTAAATGTAACAGGCAACTTGTGTACTGCAAGGTCTGATAAACAGATAAATAGCTAGTTAATCTGTTTAGGGGTGTTAGGTGAGGGACAACTGCTGTGGCGGAGACTCTTGAGAGCTCCTTTGCTTTTATGTGTCTGTGTTAACAAGTAGATGGGGTCTCGGTTTAATCCAAAAAAAGGCACCACCGACAATGTAGCAATCCCTTGGTACTGCACTGAAGTGTCAGCCTAGTTTATGTTCTCAAGTCCTTGAGAGTTGGGCTTGAACCGCACAACCTTCCGACCCAGAAGCTCATCTGACACTAAAAGTATAGGCACAAAGTCATGTTATTCTGTGACTTAACTATCAGCAACTGGGTCTTTTGGAAGTCAATGATCACGTTGGGCCAGATTTTGCTGGAGCGTGGCAGTTGGTGGCATGTCCAGTTAGTTAGACTTGTTCGTGCACGTTTAGGTTTTAAGTAATTTTTGCCCACAAAGTTGCTGGAAGTGCGAGCTGATAACGGCGCAGCAAGGGAAACAGGGCATCTGGGACTTTGGTGAACAATAGGACAAACAGTGTATTTCCTTAACCAATGAGATGTAAGGATTGAGAAATAAACAGAGGACTGAGAAGGAGGATGAATTGGACTGAGTGAATTCAATGTCAGTTCAGGTACAGGAAGAGAAATAAAGAGAGGGAAAGAATGATTGGATTAAGAGAGAAAAAAGATGCAGGAAAATATTTTTTTTAATTTTTAAATTGACGTTTTAAAAAATCTCCCAAAACAATTCAAAACCTGAAGGAATGAGACTCCACACTTATAATTGTTCACTTTCTGGGCAAGAAAGGTTGATTGGCAGCCATTAACAATTATCACATCGTTAAAAGGATACTTACCCTGTTAATTGCAGTACTAGACTTAACTTTCTGTGATGAGTTTAATGGGCAATTAATGTGCAAATGCTGCAACTTCATGAAAATGAGGGGCAGATTAAGTGCGAGAAGATGTTTTCGCGAACCTAACGGCAAAGTGTCGCAAACTGGCCAACAACTTGTGGCGATTCGCAATTCACGGGGTATCTCTTCCTCACTACAAGTTGCTGGCACGTGTCTTTCAGACACCATTATTTTTTCCAGCAAAATCTGGCCCATAAAATATAACTCCCTACTCAAAGATGTTCAGGCGAGGAGTGTAACCAGGCTTACGTGTATTGGTTTCTAGGTTCAACGGCCCATAATTTGCAGTCAGCGGCGAAGCAAAGGCGTTCGCCGCCGGCCCCGAAGTAAGCTTCCCGCAAAGATCTCGCGATCTCTGTGGTGAAAAGTTCGGCTTTTCCAAAATTCAGTTGAAATCAATGTAGGCTAATGGGGATTCCCGAACGCGAGCTGCTGTGACGTCAACAAGCTGTCTAAGCAGCCAATCACAATGCAGAATTCTCACAGACCAGGAACCAAGAAGTGAATAAGCTCCTTTTACTCTAACTTTTTAAAAATGTTAGAGAGAGCAAAACAAAGATTGGAACTCTCACATAGAGAAAGAGAAAACCTGAAATAAATGTTGAAGTTTCTTAAAAAATTTAATTTTCATTAACATGGATAAGTTTGACACTCCACAAAATTAAAATTAGTTTTTCAGGGCCATAATGTTTGTTTAGCAGCTAATACGCTGTTAAAACCCCAGTTACACCTAATCGAAAAGGATCTAACTTTTAATGGGGTATTTAACAGTGATAATACTGCAGAAAAGCCGATGTTTTCGTCAGTTTCCCTGATTGCTGGCTGTGGGGTGGGGGTGTGGGGAGTGGTGTGGCCACAGCGCAGCCAATGTCGGAGCAGTGAATGACTGACCACAACTTCAGGATTTCTGTGTTAGGATACGAATGAGCTAAATCCTGAAGTTGCGGTCAGTTTCAAAGGGGTAATAACAGTGAACGCTGTTCATTCGCTGTTGTTACCCACCGCAAATTCCAGGCCAATTATTGTTTCCCAGTAATGTAATCTCCTGGGTCTACCAGTAGATGGCAGCCTTTACATTGTAATATGAAATAGACGCAAGGGTACATTTGCACAAATATAGGGTTAATAGCCCTTATTTTGTGGAATTTAAGGAACTCATCGTCGCTGGGTCAAAATCCTGGAACTCCCTCCCCAACAGCACTGTGGGAGTACCTTCACAACACGGACTGCAGCAGTTCAAGAAGGCGGCTTACCACCACCTTCGCGAGGGCAATTAGGGATGGGCAATAAATGCTGGCCTTGCCAACGGCGTCCATATCCCATGAATGAATTTAAAAAAAAATCAAGATGGCAGGTGCACACCATTTTGCTTTGAATTTTGAGTGCAATCCCAATTCATTGAGGAAGGCTAATTTCTGTGAGTTGAGAGGGGATCTGGCCCAGGTGGATTGGAATCAAAGATCGGCAGGTAAAACAGTACATGAGCAATGGGAAACCTTCAAAGAGGAGATAGTTCGGTTACAGACTAGACACATTCCCACGAGGGGGAAAAGAAGAGCATCCAAAGCTAGAGCTCCCTGGATGACTAAAAATATAGGCCGCAAATTTAATTCTGGAGGCGGGATGGGGGCGGGTCAGCTGGTTTCTGGGATCCGGTCCCGCCCCCAGCTGCCTCCGCTCTGCAGACATGATTTTCCCTTGATTGGCCTTGTTAAGTCCGCCCTGCGGGCTTACCGGCCAATTAACAGGAAGCAGGTCTGATGACGCCATTTGATGATGCGTCATCTGCTGCTTTCCTTAAAGGGACCAGGCACAATTTCATTTTGACACTTGTTCTGTCAGTGTTTGACAGCATTGAGGTGCTGCAATCACTGACGATCACTGCACAAAGGTGAACAATTGCACACAGGCTGTCCAATGACTCCCTCCATATGCTTATGGAGGGAGTCACAGCACGCAGGGAGGTTCTCTTCCCTTCCAAGGGCGGAGGAGACCTCCCCAGGACACCAACTTACCTTGCACCTCCACCCAACCCCCTCTATCTGCTTTATCACTTACCCATCTCACTAGCCACCCCTCACCCTCATCCTACTGCAAGCATTCCAACTAACAACACACAAGGGTGGGCACTTGAGAGGTTTAGCCAATGTCCATGTGAAGTTTCTGGTAATGTGTTGTCATACAGTGAAATCTCTTTTTCCAAAAGTGCCCCTTATTGGACAGATCTGAGCGCACATTGAGAAGTGTCTTACTGAGTTCCAGTGATTGTTCAGTCATAACTCCCCCCCACCCCCCCCCCACCCCCGCTATAGTGATGTTTGCGCATGGAATGGCTTGGACGTTAAAGGGATGCTTCACAGTGCTGGTGTGGGATGGTGTCAACCTGGCGCATCATGTGGCAGCCAGGGTTTACAGCATCAAGTGAAGAAAATCTGGCCATAGTGATGCCATTGCAGCAATTTTGTCAGGGGCTGATGCCCTGTGTCCAATGCAGCATCAGGTAGGTGAGGAGGAGGTTGGCACTTCTGTTGTGGCTGGTTGTGGTGCTGCTGCGGCTACTCTTCCTCCGAATCTGATGACCAGGATGAGAGGATATAAATGGTTCCCATCCCGTTGCTATAGATTTCAGTTGAGGCAAGAAGCTTGCAAGCGCACACTCAAAGTGGCCTGAAATTATTCCAATCAGGTCACACTGCAGATGGGTGTCAGCTTGAACAGTCACAAGGTCAGTAGATTTGCAAAATCTTATCCCAAACTTCCAACAACAAAGTTGTTGCATTTGAATGTCAGCCGTGTTACAGGAGCGCTTTTAAAGTGCTGCGCCAATGACTACAAATCATGTCCTCCAGCAACTCGTCTCCTTGCAGCTGGCCTGTTTCTGACAAGACGGGAAACAGGAGCCAGAAGCACGAAAATGGGAAACCACTATAAAAATTGGATTAGCAAGTTAACAGGCTGTTAACTGCCTTAACCAACTGTCCCACCGGTTGGAGTTGGGTCAGTTTGGGAGCGGCTGACCCGACACTCACGAAAATCGCGTGGGGGTGGGATGGAGACGGGTTGGGTGTCTGAAGCCATTTTTTCCGATTTTCGCTGCCGACCCGCCTCTTCAGGGATATTAAAATTGAGCCCATAGAGATTAAAATGAAACAGAAAAAGGAGGCTTATGATAAATGTCAAGTTCATCATTCAGTAGAGAACCAAGCTGAATACAAAAAATACAGGGGATAACTGAAAAAGAAAATAAGAGAGTGTATGAGATTAGATTAGCGGGTAACAAAAAGGGAACACAAAAATCTTTTATAAAAATGTAATTAGTCAAAGGAAGGTTGGGCCAATTAGGAACCAAAAAGGAGATCTTGTGGAGTCAGAGGGCATGGCTAAGGGACTGAATGAGTACTTTGCATCTAAAGAAGAGGATGCTGCCAATGTCACAGTAAAGGAGGAGGTAGTAGCAAAATTAGATAGGATAAAATGGATAGAGGAGGTACTTAAAAGGTTGGCAGCATTCAAAGTACAAAGGTTACCTGGCTTGGATGGGATGAATCCAGGTTGCTGAGGGAAGTGAGGGTGGAAATTACGGAGGCTCTGGCCACAATCTTCCAATCCTTCTTAAATATGGGAGCTGTGCTGGAAGACTGGAGGATTACAAATGTTACATCCCTGTTCAAAAACGGGGAAATGGTAAACCCAGTCAACCTAATGTCGGCTGTGGAGAAACTTTTAGACACAATAATCAGAGAGAAATATAATTATCACTTGGAAAAATATGGGTTAATAAATGAAAGCTAGCACGGATTTGTTAAAGGCAAATCGTGTTTGACTGACTTGATTAAGTTCGTTGATGAAGTAATGGAGAGGGTTGATGAAGGTAGTGCAGTTGATCAGTGCTCACCTACTTACAATTTATATTAATGACTTAGATGAAATGACAAAGAGTAATTTATCCAGTTTTGCTGATGATACAAAGCTAGGTGGCAAAGTAAGCTGTGAGGAAGACATGAACGGCCAGCAAAGGGATATTGACAGGGTAAGTGAGTGGGCAATAAGGTGGCAGATGGAGTATAATGTGGGGAAATGTGAGGTTATTCACTTTGGTAGGAAGAATTGAAAAACAGAATGGGGGCAAAATTGGGTCGCACCCCCTTTGGGGTGCTAACTTTGCCGGGGCGCTACTTTTAGCGCCCTGAAAAAATTACCACCCCCGTGCCCGAAATTCACTGGTAGCGCCCCAAGAGGGAGGCAGGGTGCCACTGGAAACGCTCCACCTCCCTCTTGGGGCGCTGCGAGTGAATATCGCGGTACTGCAGGCCTTCCTGCCCTTATTAAAGGGGAGGGGCCTAGTGCCACGTGCCCCGGGGCCCAGCTGCGCCAGCAGGGATCGGAGTGCCGGCAAAAGAGCCCGGCACTCGAGAAGTGCCTGGCTCACGGAGTGCAGCCGGCACCCTATGGCGGGGGCTTCACAGGAGTACGGGGCCAGCAACAAAGATGGCCGCCCAGCACCTCCCCTTTAATTTTCGCCGCCCCGGCCACAGGTAGGCCCCCTTGACCCTGTCGGACATAGCGTCCGGTGGTAAGTCAGGGGGCGATACCGAAGATCGCGGCCGGGGCGTGAGCGGGCCGCTGCGCAGGGCGATGATGTCATCGCCAGAGGCTCAGCGCCACAGGGCGCTAACGGTTACCGCCGCCGCTAACCTCCCACTGAATTTCGCGGGACGCATTAGCAGCGCCGCGCCCAGGCACTAGTTGCTTTGGAGGCGCAAATCAACCGAGTTTTTCCCCCAATATGTTTTAAATGGTGAGATACTATTAAATGTTGGAGTTCAGAGAGATTTAGGTGTCCTCGTACAGGAAACATAGAGAGTTAGCATGCAGGTAAAGCAAGCGGGCCCAGGGGCTAAGTGGCCGGGTCCTGCTCCTACTTCTTGTGTTCTTTAGATTTGAGGTGAGGATCAGATCAGCCATGATCTTATTGAATGTCGGAGCAGGCTTGGAGGGCCGATTGGCCTACTCCTGCTCCTATTTCTTATGTTCTTATAAGCAATTGGGGAGGCAAATGGCATGTTGGCCTTTATTGCAAGGGGATTGGAGTACAAGAGTAAGGAAGTCTTACTACAATTATACAGGGCTTTGGTGAGACCACACCTAGTGTACTGTGCACAGTTTTGGTCTCCTTATCTGATAAAGGACATGCATGCCTTCGAGGCGGTGCAACGAAGGTTCACTAGCTTGATCCCTGGGATGAGAGGGTTGTCCTATGAGGAGAGATTGAGTAGATTGGGCCTATACTCTCTGGAGTTTAGAAGAATGAGAGGTGATCTCATTGAAACATACAAGATTCTGAGGAGAATTGACGGGGTAGATGCTGAGATGTTTCCCCTGGCTGGAAAGTCTAGAACTAGGGGTCACAGTCTCAGGATAAGGGGTCAGCCATTTAAGACTGAGATGAGGAGGAATTTCTTCACTCAGGGTTGTGAATCTTTGGCATTCTCTACCCAAAAGGGCTGTGGGTGCTAAATCGTTGAGTATATTCAAGGCTGAGATTGATAGATTTTTGGACTCTATGGCGATCGGGCGGGAAAGTGGAGTTGAGGTCGATGATCAGCCATGATCTTATTGAATGGCGGAGCAGGCTCGAAGGGCCATATGGCCTACACCTGCTTCTAATTCTTATGTTCTTATTGCTGTTGCTGCTCTTTTTAATACCATTTCCTAATACTAAAATCAAGTTTAACTACAATCTGCATCGAGTTAAACACAACTCTTACAGACATGAAAGCTAATAAGTGAAAGAACCAGGTGAAAAAGGCTACTCATAAATATGATGTTTCATTTCATAAAAATCATACTAATCTGCAACCAACAGTATAATTAATGAAATACGCCTCAATTCACCATCATTGGGCTGGGGGTGGGGGAGACATATGTGCAACTTGACTTGTGTGTTTCTTTTATGATTAGGCTATTGGCTCCTTGTCGTCCAATCCATCGAGTTCAAAATTTTTGTCTTTATTTACAAATCCCTCAACCAACCCTAGCTCTGCAGCCTCCTCCAGACCTGTACCCCAGCTCTCTGCTTCAGGCCTCCAACTCTGGCTGTCTGTGCATGCCCCGTCCCTCTGCTCCACCATCCGTGGCAGATTCTTTCAGCTGTTTTGGCCCTACCCTCTGGACTTCCTCCCTGAGCCGCTCACCTTGCTACATCTCTCCTAGCACTGTTACTACTCGGCATTTCTCCTCTGTGAAACATCCTGGGAGGTATACTACATTAAAGGCTCTATAAAAAAAGGTAAATTGCTGTCACTGTCGTGCTGTTTCCTCCAGTGAAGAAACTGATGACAAGCACCAGAGTAAGGCTGTATTTATATAGGGAGGAGGCGGAAGGTCAACTTGACCTGTATAGACTGGAATTACTTTTCCACACCCTCTCCCTCCCACAGTTGGATGATGAGCAATATCCTGTTGAATAAGGAGGCTGAACTTTAACTGAAGTAAATAACTTATCCTTTTCTCTTTCAGTGGTTTGAAAGCATATCATTGATTTTTGTGAACAAATGGTTTGCCATGTTTAGAACACAAGAACTTGAACTGTTTTAGAAATTCAGACTGAGATGAGGAGGAATTTCTTCACTCAGAGGGATTGGGCCGATACTCTCTGGAGTTTAGAAGAATGAGAGGTGATCTCCTTGAAACATATAAGATTCTGAGGGGAATTGACAGGGTAGATGCTGAGATGTTTCCCCTGGCTGGAAAGTCTAGAACGAGGGGCCATAGTCTCAGGATAAGGGGTCAGCCATTTAAGACTGAGATGAGGAGGAATTTCTTCACTCAGGGTTGTGAATCTTTGGAATTCTCTACCCGAAGGGCTGTGGATGCTGTATCGTTGAGTATATTCAAGGCTGAGATAGATAGATTTTTGGACTCTAGGGGAATCAAGGGATATGGTTATTGAGCGGGAAAGTGGAGTTGAGGTCGATGATCAGCCATGATCTTATTGAATGGCGGAGCAGGCTCGAGGGGCCGTATGGCCGACTCCTGATCCTAATTCTTATGTTCTTGATGTTGTCTATATGGACTTTCAAAAGGCGTTGACAAAGAAACGCATAATAGACTTGTTAGCAAAATTGAAGCCCATGGAAATAAAGGAGCAGTGGCAGTGTGGATACAAAGTAGGCTAAGAGACAGAAAACATTTTTGCTGCTGGCCACCTGCCAGCACCTGCCCCCATTGCTGTCCCCGGCCTCCTCTTCAGCCCCCCCCCCCCGCGGGGTGCCGGCTGCGCTCAGTGATATTCACTCGCAGCGCCCCAAGAGGGAGGCGGGGCACTGCCTCCCTCTTGGGGCGCTACCAGTGAATTTCGGGATTGGGGGCGCTAATTTTTTCGGGGCGCTAAAAGTAGCACCCCAGCAAAGTTAGTGCCCCAATTTCCCCCCCTGAACTTTGGTATACAGGGCATAATTTCAAAGTTTTCAGATGTCACAAAACTTGGAAATGTAGTAAACAGTGAGGAAGATAGTAACCAACTTCAGGATGTAGACAGGCTGGTGAAATGGGCAAAAATATGGCAGAGAGGTGTGAAGAAATGCATTTTGGTAGAAAGAATGAGGAGAGACAATATGAACTAAATGGTACAATTTTAAAGGGGTTGCAGGAATAGAGAGGCTGTTCAAAAAAGTATATGGGATCCTTGGTTTTATAAACAGAGGAATAGAGTACAAAGGGAAGGATGTTAGGCTAAACCTTTATAAAACACTGGTTAGGACCCAGCTGGAATATTGTGGCCAGTTCTGGGCACCACACTTTAGGAAGGATGTCAAGGCCTTAAAAGGGGACAGAGGAGATTTACTAGAATGGTACCAGGGATATGAGAGTTCAGTTATGTGGAGAGACTGGAGAACCTGGGGTTGGTCTCCTTAGAGCAGAGAAGGTTACGGGGAGATTTAATAGAGGTGTTCAAAATCATGAAGGGTTTTGATAGAGTAAACAAGGACAAACTGTTTCCAGTGGCAGTAGGATCGTTGAAATAGACCAACAAAGATTTTGCATCGCCCATTTTACGGACCAGGATGTAGAAGTCCAGTTAGATAGTGATCAAAATGTATGGTGAACTTTTCAGCTCACAGAAGTGCCAGATTTTGACTTGAGGCAGGGCTGTGTCTCCCTTACTTGAGCCTTGCTGGCTGTCCCATGCCATGTCTATATTCTCCCTATGATGCGGAGATGCCGGTTTTGGACTGGGGTGGACAAAAGTGAGAAGTCGCACAACACCAGGTTATAGTCCAACAGTTTTATTTGAAATCACAAGCTTTCGGAGCTGCTGCTCCTTCGTCAAAAAAAAGTTTAAAGTTTATGGTTTTCCATATAGACTGCAGCATCTGACACATTAGCCCCCCTGTGACCCCACCTCATTGTCTTAGTTGTATTTTGCTATGTCTTTGATCTAATGTCTTCCTGACTGACCTGATTGTCTCTCTGCCGAGGTGTGATAAAAGGCAGTCAGAAAGATTAACTGTAGTTGTCTGACATTGTACTCTGCACAGGCATTGTTCTCTGTCTATATATGCTTTGCCGATTCGTATTCCTTCACTTCACCTGACGAAGGAGCAGCAGCTCCGAAAGCTCGTGATTTCAAATAAAACTGTTGGACTATAACCTGGTGTTGTGCGACTTCTCACTTATATTCTCCCTAACCGCACACGGAGTGTGGCAAAGAATCCCCACATACTCAGGTTTCATGACTATAGGGACCTGCCAGGAGGTCTGCTAAAAATTCTACAACTTGAAGAAGACAACCTAGGTAAGGGAAGAATATCAACCACTTTTAATATGGAGAGGAAGTTCTTATATAAAGATTACATTATTAAGTGTCAGTTTTTTAAAATATACATCGGAACAAAACAAATAAAATATTTAACACTCAAATTATAGTGAGGGAATGACTTGAGTGAAGAAGTTGTAAGTGGAAGATTTTTAAAGATACATGAATGAAATGAATGAATGAATATATGTAGCTCGTTATAACAGAGCCTCTATTATTAGTACAAATTATAAACTTTCTATGCTAAGTATGAAAATTTGGGCAGGGGTGTTTGAAATCTTACACAAATTATTGGTTAGGCTGCAGTTAGAATATTATGTCCAACTTTGAATGCTTTTCTTTAGGAAAGATGTCAAGACTATGGAGAGGGTCCAGAAGAGATTCACGAAGACGATACCAGGGATGGGAGGCTTTAGTTACGAGCACACTTTTCATTGGTACGCAGAAAGTTAAGGAATCTGACAGAGTTTTGACAAAGTATTCAGGAAAAACTACTTCCACTGGCTGGTGAGTCAGTAGCCAGAGAGCATCAGTTGGTAGCACTCTCGCCTCTGAGTCAGACTTGAGCACAAAATCTAGGCTGACACTCCAGTGCAATAATGAGAGAGTGCTGCACTGCCGGAGGGGCCGTCTTTCAGATGAGATGTTAAACTGAGGTGGATGTAAAAGATCCCATGAAAATTCCTCAGGATCCCTGCAGACCCTCTGGTCAGTGTGTATCCGAGGCAGACCAAAGCCCCAGGTTTGTGTGTCAGCTGTGGCTCAGTGGGTAGCACTCTCGCCTCTGAGTCAGAAAGTTGTGGATTCAAGTCCCACTCCAGGGACTTGAGCACAAAAAAACTAGGCTGACACTCCAGTACAGTATTGAGGGAGTGCTGCACTGCCGGAGGTGCCATCTTTCGGATGAGACGTTAAACCGAGGCCCCGTCTGCCCTCTCAGGTGGACGTAAAAGATCCCATGGCACTATTTGGAAGAAGAGCAGGGGAGTTATTCCCGTTGTCCTGGCCAATATTTATCCCTCAACCAACACCTAATAACAGATGATCTGGTCATTATCACATTGCTGTTTGTGAGATCTTGCTGTGCATAAATTGGCTGCCGCATTTCTTGCATTACAACAGTGACTACACCTCAAATTGGCTGTAAAACTTTTTGGGGCATCTTTAAATTTAAGATCGTCACCAAATGAACAAAAGGGCGAGGTTAGGAGAAGTTTTTATGCAAAAGATTATTGGGACATGTGTCCTACCAGAAACAATGGTGGAAGCAGAATCCATATTGCCTTTTAAATGGGATGTGGACAAATATTTGAAAATAAATTTTTAAAGGTATAGGGAAACGGCAGGAGAATGGGACCAAGTGGACATCTCTTTCTGAGCTGGTGCTTCCTGTGCTGATTCTCTGATTCTGGATGGTGAACCAGCTCCATTCTGACATGTAAACATTCAGTAGTTTTGAAGAAATAACAGGTCTGTACATTCTCTAGGTATTTCTGTTTCCAATGCACATATATTCAAACTGGAAGTTATATTTGCAGAGATTAATCTTCTTCAGCTACGCAGTTTCAGTACTCACAGAGTGGCAGTTGTGTATATGGAGGGAATTGACAATTGCATCCTTGATACACTTCAGATTCAGTGGGAATTGGATCGAGGGTGCCGTTAGGAATAGGGTTATCCACCACTCTTTCTCTCAGTGCTCTGCTGAGACTTTGCAATCTTGTCCTCCCTTTGAACAACTAATTCACAGGCTTGACTAATGAACTCAAACTTTTGTATTTTGCCTCCTCACTCCCAACCCCATGCAATACTCTGGGTGACCTTTTCTTGATTGCCTTTTAACAAGGGCTTAAAGTCCTTAACAAGGGCTTAAAGTCCTGAACAAGCAATTTTCCTTTTTTGTGTGGGCTAATTTTTTTTAAACAAGTTTCAGCCTGGGAGCAAGGCAGTAAGAACAGAAGAAAAATAAGCTGCGTTCTACCAGTTTACTCGGTTGGGAGTTACAATTTGCCCTTGGGCTGGGAGGGTCAAACATTTGCCAAAGTTCCCATTATTCAATGACGATGTGGGAAGCTGTGTACATGTAGACAGCAGGTGAGAAAATAATTTGACTTGCTGTGATACATGGGCAAATACTCTGTGGAGATTCACTATACCCATTTGGATGAAGTCCCAGAAGCTGCTAGTGCAGCTACTGGAGGCAGGAGATGCTAAAATATAAGAGGGAATGTATATACAGAATCCTTACCTTTTATTTGTTTCCTCCTTTCCTGCCTATCTTTCTCTGCTGGGGGTGCTGACACCCTGGTGAGTTCAGTGGGCACCGACTCTGCTCTGGCACTTTGCCCAGGTGACCATTCTCCATACAAGTGTTGGCAGGTCATTTGAACATGGGGAAGGAGGCTTCATTTGCCAGCCCAAACCTATCATCGCCTTACTTTCACACACGTGTACTTCCAGCAAGGGTTGCGGAGTCGTGGCAAGAAGTGGGAATCCTGGCTGAGGCGGGAGGAGACAACAACAACAGCTGGCATTTACATAGCACCTTTAACTTATTTTAACACATCCCAAGGCGCTTCACAGGAGTGTTGCCAAACAAAATTTGATACATATTAGGACAGGTGACCAAAAGCTTGGTCAAATTGGTAGGTTTTAAGGAGCATTTTAAAGGAGGAGAGAGAGGTAGAGAGGCGTAGAGGTTTAGGGAGGGAATTCCAGAGCTTAGGGCCCAAGAAGTTGAAGGCACGGCCGTCAATGGTGGAGCGATTAAAATCGGGAATGCACAAGAGACCAGAATTGGAGGAGCGCAGATATCTCGGAGGGTTGTAGGGCTGGAGGAGATTACAGGGATAGGGTGGGGGTGAGGCCATGGAGGGATTTGAAAACAAGGATGGGAATTTTAAAAATCGAGGCGTTGCCTAACCGGGAATCAATGTAGGTCAGCGAGCTCAGGGGTGATGGGTGAACGGGACTTGGTGTGTGTTAGGACACGGGCAGCAGAGTTTTGGATGAGCTTAAGTTTACGGAGGTTGGAAGATGGGAGGCCGGCCACGAGAGTATTGGAATAGTCAAGTCTAGAGACTTAGCTCCACTTCCCACAGCACAGTCCCTCAGGATAGTTACACTCGCCCTCCCACTCAGTTTCTGATGTCCTTTTAGTATATAACATATCAAATACCCATGTCACAATCTTGTGAAACAAATGATACAGGTTTAAAATCAAAACCTTGAAATGTTTATACATAGAATATTTGCCACATGCAGCACCTCTCTTCCAGTGATTCCACACCCTCTCCTACTCTTCTCAGACCCTGACCCTGAGAGTCCCCTTCGCAGTGCTTCCAAACATGACAACTGTCCCGCCCCGTGCTCCCATATCCTGCAACCCCACTCCAGGTGCTCCCCTATCCCAGGAATACCCTCCCAACACTTACCCAACTCATACATCCTCCCCCAACTCCTCAATACTGCTACATTTAGTTCCTGCAGCCTACCTCCTATCTTTCTCCAATATCTTCCCTATCACCTTTCTCTCTATCCTGAGCTTCAAAAAGAAAGATAAATTTAACTGCATAATTAAAGTAATTTTTCATCATAATCAAAGCCACTGATTTACCTTTTCCAAGCAAATAAACACCAGAATCATAGAATTCAAGCATCAAAATTCACATTAACATTCCCATATAAAAGACACAATTTGACGTATTCAATCATCTAAGTAGCCCTGATATATCAGAAAGCAACATTTTCTCTGACTAGCCCCCCTAAGCAATGCTGCTGGAGATCCACCAGTAATTGGTTAAAAGTTTGCGTATCGTGCACACTTAAAACTTCCTGTAACATTTTTGTGCAACACTTCTCTGTCACATTTAATCATAGTCAGAAGTTATTCTACACTAGGCAAATTGTATTCTACTATGCTTACTTGACCCGCAGCTCTGGTCCTGCCAGCCCTGTTTCCACTCTATCAACAGCTGCAACAGACACAGAAGCAAGTTAAAATAGCTTAAAAACAATTGAATAGCTCAACGCTAGTGTAAGAACATTCAAACATTTTAAAGAATGATCCTTACAATTAGAATAGTTACACTTTCTACCTCCTGCATCATCTCTCTAGCTCACTGATGCACAACAATTTTAAAATGTTATTTTTCAGCTACCTCTTTCTAAAAAACATACCTGTTCCGCAATATCTCCAACTTCTTAATTGACTGGGGTTCTTGTCTATCATCTGAGCTGTAATTTGCCCACCAATTGCTTCAACAAGCTACTACGATGACACCTTCCACCTTAAAGGGACATATACTTATAATTCTATTTTATTTGTTATAATGTTTTGTGTCTCTGGCTTACTGTGCCATGGGGCATAGTCAGTATTATCTGACCTCCTGTGCCATTGGTTATGGGGTCTGGGGTGTGGAGAATAGGTCGTAACCTGATCTGTTCCTTTACTACCACTGTTCAGGTATTCATTTGGGGCAAGTGTCTATTGGTCCAAAGGATAATCAGAGTTTAACTGATGTTGGTGAGGGAAGTTTGCAGATTGCCAACACTTGTGATACGTTACAATAGCAAAATACTGCGGATGCTGGAAATCTGAAATAACAACAGAAAATGCTGGAAGCACTCAGCAGGCCAGGCAGCATCCGTGGAGAGATGATGAAGGGTCCCAGACCTGAAACGTTAACTCTGTTTCTCTCTCCACGGATGCTGCCTGGCCTGCTGAGTGCTTCCAGCATTTTCTGTCGTTACTTGTGATACATTGTCTGTGAAGTGCTTTGAGATATCCTGCGGGTGGGAAAGGTGCTATATAAAAACATGTTTCTTCTTTCCTATACATTTCTGGCTCCAGGTCATTTTTTGTATTTTTGACACTTTGGAGTGTGATGGCTCTTAAAACCTTTACGTAGATAGATACAGATGTAGATAGATATAGGTTTGAATCATGAAACTGAAACAAAAAATATTTGAACCCTGTTTTGGTACCTTCCTCTGTATTGAAAAACAGATACCCATTTTTTGTGGGAAGATCGCCAGACAATTTTTTGTGGGTTTGTACTGTACATAATTCAATGAACTGCCAATCTTATTTAAAATGTTCTCATTAGTACTGGTCCCAGAAAGAAAGACTTGCATTTATATAGCGTCTTTCATGACCTCAGGATGTCCGAAAGTGTTTTACAGCCAATGAAGTACTTTTGAAGTGTAGTCACTGTTGTAATGTAGAGAAATCACAGAAGCCAATGGCACACAATGAGGTCTGTCAAACCACTGAGATAAATTACCCGATAATCTGCTGTAGCGCATTTGGTTGAGGGATAAATATCAGCCAGGAGAACTCCCCCACACTTCTTCAAATAGTGCCGTGGGATCTGAAAGGGCAGACAGGGCCTCAGTTTAACATCTCTTCAGAAAGACAGCATCTCTGACAGTGCAACACTCCCTCAGTACTGCACTGAAGTGTCAGCCTAGAGTATAGAATCATACAGCACAGAAGGAGACCATTTGGACTATCGTGCCTGTGCTAGCTCTCTGAAAGAGCTACAAATTAGTCCCACTTCCCTGCTCTTTTCCTATAGCCCTGCAAATTTTTCCTTTTAAGTAGAGATCCAAATCTGTTTTGAAAGTTGATATTGAATCTGTTTTCACTACCCTTTCAGGCAATGCATTCCAGATCATAACAACTCGCAGTGTAAAAGCATTTCTCTTCTCCACCCAAGCTTTTTTGTCGATTATTTAAATCTGTGTCCTCTGGTTATTGACCCTCCTGCCATGTATTCTATCAAAAGCCCTCATAATTTTGAATACCTCTATTAGATCTCCCCTTAACCTTCTCTTCTCTAAAGAGAACAGTCCCGATTTCTCCAGTCTCTCCACATAACTGAAGTCCCTCATCCCTGGAACCATTCTAGTAATTCTCCTCTGCACCCTCTCCAAGACCGTGATGTCCTTTCTAAAGTGTGATGTCCAGAATTAGACATAATACTCTAGCTGAGGTCTAACCAGTGATTTATAAAGGTTCAGCATAACTTCCTTGCTTTTGTACTCTATGCGGGGGGGGGGGGGGGGGGGGATTGTAACCCAAAAAAACAGGTGGGTTTGGAGGATGGAGGTAGTTAAATTGTTAAAAAAATTGGAATCCCAACCTGAACCCACCTCCAACCCGCCTACTTCCGGTTTTAACAGAGGCGGGGCAAGGGGCGGATTGGGGGCGGGCAGCTGGTTGGGTTTTATACACCTCGTAAAACCCGGCAGTTACAGCACGATCCTCCGGTGGCCAGCCCCGATCTCCCTCACCCACCACCCCACCCCCCCCCAACGCCCACGATCAGCATGAGGCCGGCCAAGATCCTCCGGTGGCCGGCACCGCCCCCAACCAATCTCTCCCTCCCTCCTCTGTCCGGCCTAGTGCCGCAGGCCTACCCGCCCACAGCCAGTCAGCCTCTCCATCTGGCTGGCTGCGGGTGGGAAACTGAGGCTTCAGATGCAAATCAGGCCCTGCCGTTAAAGTCGGCAGGGCCTGAGGGAAACCCATTCTCCCGGGTTTCCCGCCCCCATTGGAGCCCCCCTGCCTCCAACCCACCTTCCCCATGAAAATCCAGCCCTATGCCTCTATTTATAAAACAAAGGATCCCATATGCTTTATTAACAGCTTTATCAACTTGTCTTGCCACCTTCAAAGATTATGTGCTCCAGTCTGCTGTTTGTGGGTTCAAGAGTGGAGATTGAACCCATGAACTTCTGGCTTCGAGACAAGAGGTCTACCACTGAGCCAAGGCTAACACCAGAAAGTGGAGTTTGTATTATTTTGTAATACTTTTCCCTTAAAAAGAGTAGAAAAGTAATTTTCTATATCCTTCGAACCTGACAAAGCAAAGCTGATGACTTTAGCAGCAAGAAAATACAAACTTGTGAGGTAGCTAATAATGGGCCAGAATTTGCGGTGGGTATGACTGTGTACTCTGAGTACGCCGTCATACCGCCTGCCTTTGAAATCGACAGCAAGTTCGGGATTTCCACATGCGCTTGCGCTAAATCCCGAACTTGCGATCTGTCCAGTTCCGACTTGACAGATGATCCGCACCGACATTGACATCCTAATTGCGGGCACAGACTTGGGCTAATTGTCCACCAATTGCCCAGCAATTACGTATGAAAATATTACCGCTGGTGCAAGCAGGCGCAGGGCCTGTCTGCACAGTGTAAGGGGACACCTTCCGACAAGATCATTAAGAAATTGCACTCCATTCATTAAAAAGGAAGGTTAAACAGTAATATGAAGTGGTGAAAATAGCTTTCCAATTTGTACATGAAAAAATAAATGATTTGCTTAGGTGATTCTGAAATGCATATTATGGAAGATTGAGCATAGTTCCCAGAGACTGTAGGAATTCCAGAGACTACAGGAATTCCAATGTGTCTAAGAAAGCCACACTTCAAATTTGCTTTGCAGAGAGAAAACTTCTCCAGCTCGACTGGCAGCCGGTTTGGGGTCAGTCGTCTCTGGATGGAAGCGTTCAAACTGGAGAACACTTGGTTGTATGCAGCCCAGAAGGGTAGCAGTGATTTTCAATCTGAATGATTGGAAATGTAACTTGCTCTAAATCAGTACTTTTTTAAAAAGCAAAGCAGCGCCACAATTTTGAGCTATCCATACTTTTTTTTTGAAACACCCCAGACCCCCAAAATCACAAATGTAAGTATATTTTTGAAGTGCTGAATTTTAAATGGAGAATATCCCTACGATCTCCAATAGTATTAATGAGAGACCTCCTGTTTGCTGATTGGAGCACCGGCCCACGTGATCCCAGGTACACGGTGCGCCCCTGGGATCCGTGGGCCACTACGCTGCCCTCTACTCTGCAGTGTCTGACAGCAACTTCTCGGAGGAGGGTTCCCAGCAGGTAAGTGCGCATTCAGTTCGGATGCCGGCGGCGTAATCCTTTGTTACACCGCCGACCGCAAAGTCCAGGCCAATAAACCCTAAACTGAACCAGCTTCCGCAAATATAATTATGGTATGGATGTTTGAAGGGAGTTACATATTGTATGTACTTTTGAAAAACTGGACAAATTCTAGGAACTGGACAATACTTGCCCCTTACAGATACTGATACCAATTGTTTACGTAACATGGTTAGGTTCAAGGTTCTTTGTCCCTCATGGAATGCAGCAACAGTAGCAAGGAGAATTCCTCTTTCATTATAGCTCAATTAACATGGGTAATGTAGCTTATCCAACTAGAAAAAAATCAGAGAGATTTTTGGTCAAGAGCCCAAGTGACCTTCCCTTGGCACGCCTATAAGAATGTGCCTAATTTACTGATTTATTTTACAAAACACAGTTGCATGCAATCGACTTTGCTGAAATGTATCATGTAGTACTTTGAATCTAGAACGTAACCTACTTTTATATTCTTCTGAGATTTTGATGTATTAAATTATTTGGTATTTTGTTGTTTTTACAAAACATATCCATGTCATATTTTGCATTAATTTGATGTAATTGCATTTTAAAATCTGCAGTTCCTGTTGCAGCACCCTTCCAGTTACTGATGGTCACAATTTATGCTACCTTCCTTCCAACGATGCATAATTTATGGGATTATAAAGAATATCTCTGTGATTAAAGGACACTTGTCTTGTATGAAATGGAAAAAAAGTATATATTTTTATATGACTTAAATATATGGGATAATTGTGTCTTAGAAATAACTGAAGTTAAGATGGAAATGTATTTTCTTATTAAATTACAAGAAGGAGTCCAGAAACCAGATATCTGTAAAACTCTCTACTCTGTAGATGATCAACAATGCAATAGATTTCTACTAAATGTTAACCCAATCATATTTCATCCAAGATTCGGAGCTATGGGAGCCTGGGTAAGGGGCCAGTCACTACTCATTAGGTGATTCTGTGCACAGGACTCACAACTATGTCTTTGAATTTTATTCCTCGGACACTTGAGCTAAATTTCAGACTTTTCTCAATATCTTTAGTTCAATATTCTTTATCGAGTTCGGTTCAGTTTCTTGAACAGACACTTGTGGATAGATTTTAACTTGTGCTCCCTGACATAAACGGGCAGTAGCAGCCAGAAACTGGCTCACCACCTCACTGACGCTGAGCTCCAACAACTACCATCCTCAAAGGGACCTTCTGCTGGGCAGCCTGAGCACCCACCTCATTCGGACATTTGGGGCTGGATTTTGCCGGCCCTGGGGAGGCGGGACTGCCGGGAAAATGGCAGAATCTGGGGGCGGGTGCCCAACCCGCCTCCATACCATCTTGCCAGGAGGCGGGTAGCCATCCCGCGCCGGGTCCCATCTCCTTGGAGGCGGGAAGGGATTACAGTCACTTAACTGCCTGTAGTTAACAGGCAGATAAGAGGATTATCCCCATTTTGCCCACACAAATGCGGGCTTCCTGAAGGCTCCGAAACCCGCCAGGGTCAACAAGGCGAGTAGTGGGTCTGCGGGGGTCGGAGGGGTCCAATAGTGCGCTGTGGAGGTGAGTGATGGGTGCAAGTGTGGAGAGGTAAGTATGTGAGGTAAGTGGAAAGTGTTAGAAAAAGTGTACTTACCTTTGTTTCTTCCTGCAGGCTTCAGTCGGTGGGTATGCGAAGAGTCTCGCACCTCCGCGGCAGAGATGACAGTTGGCCGTTGCATTCTCCAATGCAACAACCGTCTAATTTCTGCAAAAGAAAGAGGTTTGATAAGGTCTTGAATTGAAGAACTCATCAAACTACAGAGAATGTCAGTGTTTGGCAGCTTCACAGAGCTGTCAAACGATGACAATTCATCTGTCAAAAACTTTTGAGAGATGAAACGTCATATGTTGACGTTCTCTGTAACCGGCTTTCCCTTAATTGGCCTGCTGAACCCGCTGGGCGGGCTTAACAAGGTCAATCAAGGGAAAATAGCGTGGGTTGGCCAGAAGTCGATGGAGGCGGAACTAAAACCCGACACGTGGGAGTCTCGCCTCCAAAAGCTCCCCATTGAGAAAATCCAGCCCTTGATATCTAAACCTGGGTCCTGTGACGTACATAGGATCCCAATTGCAATTTTGACGGACAACTGGGTGGAATGTGCACCATTCACTCTCCGATCAATGTTACTGGGCGGTACAACAGAAGAGACACCAAAATGAGAAGTTTAAAATTATTTTTGTGGGGCCAGGGGGAGCTCGCCCCCTCCCCCCAACCTCTCTGGAGCTACCATCCTGCCGGCCAAGTGAAAAGAATCCCAGCCCTCACCACTGAGTCTCACCTTCTACGTCTCGCCCATGAACCAAGCTGGCTGGTCAATCGTCCTTCCAAAATACCAAGGACCCAACTAACCAAAAATGCTAATTTTTTAAGGGTTTCACTTTGGACACCATCAGTGGAGCCCTTCACCTCCTGGATTCCTTGTGTTCTTTCCTATTATAGTTCCCTGGACTTCATTTTTACACAGATACAAAACTTGTTATTTTGATATTGTCAGTGCTGGTATCGGTGTGAACTCCATTCACAAATGAGTCCAGTTTGCTCTGAAAAAACTTGAAGCGTACACACTCAAAGTTACCTCCAGGCCTCCTCCAGTCAGCCAAATTCAGAGTCAGATTGACTCTATGACCATAAGTAACATTAAGACTCAACCTAAACTTGGCCTTTACTGTTCAGGTGTCAACAAGGGGAACTAGGGCAAGGGAGAGCAGTGGAAGGACATGTCTTGTAAGTAAATACATCCAGTAACATGACACTTAATTTTTTTAATGTAGAAGCTGGGAACCAGGACCACAAGTAACACGAGCAGCCTGCGTTCTGCTCTCATCTGAAGCTGTGTTAAGTATCCAGATGTTTAAAAATAGCTTTTATGTTTGACATACTGTATATTGGTCTGCATTTTTGTACCACTGGAATTGGCAGTTTGGAATAATATACAATTATGTTGCTGATCAGGCCTGCCCATCTGAATATGCATCCATGATATATGGTGCACATAATGCCTGCCTTGCACCCCCAGTGTTTTGACTAAGTCAGTGCGTATGCAGAGATAAAGAATTGTAATGTAGATTTTACAAACATTGCAACATATCCAGAAATTCAAATGATACAGGGTGTTGACAATTGTGAGCTCCATGTTATCTAATTCAACTGGTGTAAGTCATTGAACAGGACTTTAGTGAAAAGCATTTCTTCAGATGATGCCGAGGTCTTAGTTGACACCAAAGTACATATTTCCTCTTTAATTTCTTCTACCCCAGTGAAAACTAGGAAGGTATTGTTGGCACACAAATCTGATACCTTCTGATGCGGAATCATTGCGGCCAATTTTGGTTTCACGACCATATCATTTATGTCTGCAAATGGAGCAATAGCAGGATGAAGATGATGATAACATGCCGCCAACATACCGTTGAAGGCCCACCTGTTCTAATTTTCAGGTGGGTCTTGATTCCGATGACCAGCGCTTCCACCGGAAACAGGCAGAGACCTAATAATTATCATAGAATCATAGAATGATACAGCACAGAAGGAGGTTATTTGGCCCATCATACCTGCGCCGGGCACAGTCATCTGTACACAGACGTCATTTGACATTGTCTGGACCCCCAACATCATTTTCATCTCAACCATGGGCATTACAGATTGGGCGGCAGCCATATCCAGCACTATTCATAGGGATCCATAGCTGCAGTCAAGGAAAGTTGGAAGCAGGTCTTGCACTCATTCTTTTTCTGCAGTCTCTTCTGTGTTTTGAGCCTTAAATGCTTCCATTATTTGATCTCCTGTCTGCTGTTAGTGCTACAAAATTTTCCCTGCTTCTAAAAACCGCTGCTCCATTTCACTCCCGATGCTTCCCCCCCCCCCCCCCCCCCCGCCCCCTTTAAGGTGCTGCTGTAGGCCCCTGATTAGTGTCTGCCCTGCCCTGTCCTCCCAAACGTTGACCTACCTTTAAGCAGTGCGATTAGCTCTGGGAGCTCTCCTGTTGTATTTAAATGAGGCCCAACCACTAGAATCGATCGGACATTCTGCCGACATCATTAGAAAGAGTGCTTACCCTGTCTACCACTCACCCCAACTGTGCCAGAGACAAAAAATTGACTCGCATCTTTTCAGTTGCCTATGCTGTTGAAGCTTGTCCCTGAATCAGCCAGTATTCAAAAACGTGGCTTTCAAAAGCTACCGCGCCTACTATGCATATTTTGTGTTTTGCTTGACACCCACCAACGCACTCGATTATCTTCGTGCATAGTCTGATTCAGATTATCAACCCAGGTGGAAAGGAGTCCAGACACCTGGAATCAAGGGGTGAAGAATGTACTCCCAGGTACAGTGGCTCAGGTTTATGCACTAACAAAAACTGTAAACTTGGCAGTTACCACCAAGAAAAGAACATCACGTGGGAGTAAATTTCTGTGCTTGAACCATCCGCTGGAGTGCCGCTCCTGCATGCCTCTGAAAAATCCAACCTATTGTCGAGCAGTATCTGAGGTAGGAATTCTTAATGTTGTTGGACTAGTGTCCCTTTCCACTAAGCTTACCGCTCCCACTTTTATTGAGCACAAAATACATACCAAACGTGCACATCACATTTGTTTGTAAGTACATAAAGTACATAACTTTTCATGTTTTCTTTGGCACCCATGTCCATTTGGTTTGGTTTGAGCGTTATGATATGTGTACAAGATTCATATCATGTCAGGTCATTTGTTGGGAAACAGGGACGACTGAATTTAATCGGTTCTCAGCAATGCAAGATAGTTGTTAAAAATAATGAAGGATCAAAGCTGTTCTTAAGATGATTAAAAAAAAATCATGCCAGCTAAGAAAATATTTAACTAGTCTTTCAATTTTTTCCCTCATTTTCTACGGTTTGACTAAGAGAAAAAGTTCTTGGCACCAACTTCAACCTATTTCTTTTTGAGTTGCATTCAATTTAAGCAGAGTTTGAACCAGATCCAAATACTTGTTGAGTAAAATACTGAATGTTACTGGATGCTGCTACTTCACGAGAGGAATTTGTCCTTAAAGGGATACAGTCTACAGGATAAAGTGTTAGGCAAACACAAACGTGCTACTCAGTTACGTAAATGCTCCTAAGACACATGGGGGGGGGGTGGATTTTAACCCAACCCGCCCAGCAGAAACTGGGTGGATGGGCAGTTAAAATGCCTCAGGTTACTTACCCATCAGAAAGCCACCTGAATCCTGCCATTTTCGATTTTAATGGACACAGTTGGACAGGCGGCTAAACCACCTGCCCAAAACTGGCAGGGTACTAATTCACATATATGCTAATCGGGGGGTCCGATGATGTCGTTGGGCCCCGATAGCGATTTTAACTTTGGCCTGAGCGAGGCAGCCGGCATGGCTTTCCCTGCTGGTGAAAGCCAGCATGAAGAGGATCAGGAAACTGAAGTGCTCCTCCAGGCCCCATAAGCGAAGTGTAGGCCTCCCTGCCCAAGACAGATAGTAGGGACGAATATAAAATACAGTTGAGGAGGAGGCACTGCACATTCCTCCTGGATTTAGCTCGGGGTCCTAACTCCAGATCTATCCTGAAGTACCCTAAAAGTGTCTCTTCGATATAGTGTAGCTTGATAGCAATATTAACTGTGTGTGAGGACAAATATTACCACTCTGCTGTATGTTGTGGATAGTTTAATTATACTATTCCTTGCGGTTGTTTCAAAAAACTTTATTCATATGCGTATTAACGACCTCTTTGTAGCACTCTTCCATGGCCTGGGCAGCCCAGGCTCTATGAATCTAACATTCCTGCTGCTTTGAACATAAGAACATAAGAAATAGGAGCAGCAGTAGGCCATTTGGCCCTTCAAGCCTGCTCCGCCTTTCAATAAGATCATAGCTGATCTAAAACCTCATCTTCACCTTTCCTGCCCTATCCCCATATCTCTTGAGTCCCTTAGTATCCAAAAGTCTATCTCTGTCTTGAATCTACTCAACGACTGAGCCTCCACAGCCCTCTGGGGTAGAGAATTCCAAAGATTCACCACCCTCTGAGTGAAGAAATTTCTCATCTCTGTCCTAAATGGCCGACCCCTTATTCTGAGACTGTGACCCCTGGTTCTAGACTCCCCAGCCAGGGGAAACATCCTCTCAGCATCTACTCTGTGAAGCCCCTTAAGAATTTTGTGTGTTTCAATGAGATCACCTCTCATTCTTCTAAACTCTAGGGAATATAGGCCGAGTCTCCTCAATATCTCCTCATAGGACAATCCCCCCCATCCCAGGAATCAGTCTAGTGAACCTTTGTTGCACTCCCTCTATGGCAAGTATATCCTTCCTTAGGTAAGGAGACCAAAATTGTACACAATACTCCAGGTGTGGTCTCACCAAAGCCCTATGTAATTGCAGTAAGACTTCTTTACTCTTACACTCCAATCCCTTTGTAATAAAGGCTAACATACCATTTGCTTTCCTAATTGCTTGCTGTACCTACATGTTCTCATTTTCAGATCCTTATGCAACATAATTCCCACGTGGAAGATTTCCTCTGTGTGCTTATGTTCTTTGTATCAACAGGTTTACGAATTTGTTACACATAAAGCGAATGGGAAATCTTCTCCTGTGGAGACTTATAGGGGTTAACGAGTTCACCTGCTACCTAGTTAGGTAGTAGCGCAACGATTGGGTGTTGTCATTTATTGCTGGCAGTGAGTTAAAGTGCAACATAATGGAATGTGAATGTTCATAACTGTGAAACTGGACGAAAATAGCCTCTAGATAACTATAGTCAATGTTTTTCTTAATCCAAGATAATCCAAAGAATACTATAAATGAGGCAATGCGCTGCAATACTATATTTTTATGATGATTAATTTATAGGATATTGAGTATGTTGGTTATAATTCGATTATGTCTTAGCCCACATAATTCAGATTTTTTTAATTTGTTCCTTTTGTAATTGCTTTTGGTTTTATACATAAAAAGCTGCAGTTTGACCAAGTGAAACAAATGGAGATAGGAAACAAATAAAATAACTCCGATATTTTTAACACCTAACTTATTTGTAGTTGTAGCTGCAATGTTCATTTATCTTCATGGGGGGGTAGAGTTTCTGTTTGTTTACGCTAGTAAAATCAGCGCAATCCGGACGGAATCGGCCAAACCAGCTTTATTAATAAAACTGCACCAGGTTACCACTCTTAAATACATCAAGGAATACTTTTAAATGGAACAAAGAGAAGAGAAACAATTACGTTCTATTACGCTACCCGGTTGCGCTGGTTCATGGAAGATTTTACATTTGTGATTATGCAAATGAATTTTAGCAGAAACTTGAAGTGTAACCTAACTAGTGCAATTTCAAGCACATTTTGGGTGCAAATTCTAGATTGTGCCCAAAGTGGAAACTCTAGCTCATGTTTTTTTTATTACTTTATGTGCTCATTACTGTCTGAGAAGAATCCCTGAATGTATTTCATCAAAACATGTGGGATTTTTTTATAATCAAAACTACTTTTCTCTTTAACAGATGTTGGGCTACAGAATTTCACCCCAAATATGATAAAGTATAACCTTAAGAGTAGGAATCCCAACATGTACTTTGCAATAGATTGCTCCTTCTTACTAATAAACACCTTTGCATACGTATCTTGGTTTATTCATGATGCTGAGATGCCGGTGTTGGACTGGGGTGGACAAATGTGAGAAGTCGCACAACACCAGGTTATAGTCTAACAGCTTTATTTGAAATCACAAGCTTTCGGAGCGCTGCTCCTTCGACTTCAAATGACGAAGGAGCAGCGCTCCGAAAGCTTGTGATTTCAAATAAAGCTGTTGGACTATAACCTGGTGTTGTGCGACTTCTCACATTTGGTTTATTCATGTCCAGGAGTAATTTGCTACTTATTCCTCTCCTGGATACCTACACTTACTAGTATTATGATCGCCGTGAATACTCCGAAACTCTCACGGTGCCGAGAAGAGTGAACACTGAT
Source organism: Squalus acanthias (assembly GCA_030390025.1). Taxonomy (NCBI): domain Eukaryota; kingdom Metazoa; phylum Chordata; class Chondrichthyes; order Squaliformes; family Squalidae; genus Squalus; species Squalus acanthias. The sequence goes on from CM059429.1 coordinate 94,487,184, forward strand.
TTCAGCTTGAGGAGGAGTTGAGGGCTTTCAACTCTTTGAATTTCCTATTTCAGAATAAAACATGCTGGAATATCTATTCTAACAAATTGTACCACTCACAAGATTGCAAGATAGGTTTGGATGAAGACCTTCAGTGCATTTGATTTCATTTTTCCAGAATGCCAACCCTACCATCTCTGTTCCAGCACTTTAGATGTTTCTGAACATCGAGGCACTGCATTGGGGTTATAATAGGGTTGGTATTCTGGACGGACACCAATGCTCTGGCCTCAGCCACCCTTCTAGGACATGTTCCAATTGTCAAATCGACCTTTGTGTAAAGAAATACTTCCTGACACCTCTCCTATATTTATTTTTTCACAACCCTGAGTCTGTGACCTCTTTTCTTGCTGCACAAATATAGGAACAGGAGTATTCGAGGATTCAGCCCCTCGCAGCCTGTTCCGCCAATCTTGATAGTTGCATATCTGAAAGTATTGCATTTTCATTGTGCATTCAGACACCTTGATGTAGGAGGAAGCTGGTCGATGGGATGTGCTTCACCTGAATTGGATTATATTGGCCCAAAAATTTGTGTTGCTACGCGAGAGTACGCACTGTGTACTCTCGCGTATTCTGTCTCCAATTGCCGGTTTTCTGCATGCACTGCGCATGCGCTGAAAACCGGCACTTGGTGAATTCAAAAGGGGGCGGTTCCTAAGTGAACCGCGTGCGTGCTACAGGCTGCGCGCACGCAGTGCACTTAGTGCTTTGAACGCGCAGGTAAGTATGGAAGATTTTACACATAAAGAAAGGAGGTGTAAGACCCTCTTTTAACAAGGTAAGTAGTTAATTAAGTATTATTTTGAATTTTTTTTAACAGGTATATCTTTTTTAGAGACTTTAAAGACAGGTAAGTTTATTTTTATAACTTTTTAAAAGATTTTAAATTTTTTCAAAAATTAAATTTTTTGTTTAAAATGGTTAATTTATTTAACTATACTTATTTTATTAATGTGATGGTTTTTAAAAAAAATTTAATTGAGGTTTAGCTGTTCTTTTGGGGGGGTATAGATTCATAGCTTTCACAGCACTTATGTGAAAGCTATGAATGAAAGATGGTGTGCTGCCATTGGCTCTAACTGAGTCACGTGATCCCACAGCTCGCACGAATTAACTGCGCCTGTGGGATACGCAAGCCCAGCACAGCAGCTGTCCAGAACATCAAGTTCGTGCGAGCTGGGACTGAAAAAGCCAGCGCGCAGTGAGAGATCGCGGGGAAGCCTTACCCTCGCACGAAGGCTCCCTCACGAATTTTTGGGCCAACCATTGTCCTTGCAGAGCAGGTAAATAAAGCAGTGGGTGGAATTTAAGACAATAAAGCAGGGAGAAGGGGCAAGCGGAGAAGAAATTGTGTATGGCACAAGATAAATATAGTGAAGGCTAGTCGCTCAGCTTATCTGAGCTCATCCATCCAGAAAGAACCTACAGTTCTCCCACAATGGCATTCAACTGTTTCTTAAATCATGGCTTTTGCCTTCACTACTGTACCCAGATGTCCAGTCCATTTGGTGGTCAGTCTTTGTGTGAAGAAAAACTTGCTGATTTCAGTCCTAAATTTGCTTTTTACAAGTTTGAATTTGTGTCCCCTTGTCCTTCAGTCACAGTTTATGTTGGTGTAATTTCTAGATTTACCTTTTCCAAACCCTTTCCTGTCTTTTATCCCTCTATAAAGATCATAAAAAGAAAGAAAGAGCTTACATTGATATCGCCTCTTTCACGAACACCGGACGTCCCAAAGCACCTTACAGCCAATGAAGTACTTTTGAAGTGTAGTCACTGTTGTAATGCAGGGAAACGTGGCAGCCAATGGGCACAGAGCAAAGTCCCACAAACAGCCATGAGATAATGACCAGATAATTGTTTTAATAAGCATCTCTTAGTCTCCTCCTTTCAAGTTAGAATAGCTTGACAGTCTTTCCTCATATTTCAGTCCTCTGATGCTGCGGATGAACTTCAGGGGTCTGAACCACCTCCAAGACTGTTCACAACACACTTGTCTGACCAGAGCAGTACACAGTTTGAGCATGATTTCCTCTTGCGTGAACCCTACTATTTTGGCTGTATAGTTTAGCATTCTATTAGCTTTTATTGCTGCTCCACAGTGGTGGACATGTTGAGTGTTGAGTCTACTAAAATCCCTAGATCCTTCAACTTCATTCTACGCTATTTTAACCGTTCGTGGAATACTTATGCCGCCCATTGTCTGCCATAATTTTGCCCATTTATATATTTTGTTGAACTCATTTTTTGTAGTTCCTGAGCTGCCTCCTGGCTTGGTATCTTTTGTAAATTTGATCAGTTTGCATTGTTTCTGAATCCAAATTGTTGATGTAAATTAGAAACAGAAGGGGGTCCCAAAACTAATCTTTGCAGCATCACAGTCAGCATTTCTCCCCTCCCTCCACAACATAACTCCTATCGCAAGTAGCTTCTGCCCTTTATCCTTCAGCCAGTTTCTTATCCAATTCCAGGTTTAACCCTGAATCCCCACCACTTTGAGCTTAACTAATAGTCTTTCATTGGGAATGTTGTCAAATGCTTTTGGAAGTCTAGGTACACCATGTCTTAGAGTTTTCCTCAAAACAGTCAAGGAGGTTGTTTCAGCAGGATCTTCCCCTTCTACATCCATGTTACTGCTGTAGGGAATAGATACGGCAATAGATTGGGAAAAGGGGAAGTGCAACGAGACCTGGGAGTCCTTGTGCACCAGTCGCTGAAGGTAAGCATGCAGGTGCAGCAGACGGTTAAGAAGGCAAATGGTATGTTGGCCTTCATAGCGAGAGGATTCGAGTACAGGAGCAAGGATGTCTTGCTGCAGTTGTACAAGGCCTTGGTGAGACCACACCTTGAGTATTGTGTGCAGTTTTGGTCGCCTTATCTGAGGAAGGATGTTCTTGCCATGGAGGGGGTGCAGCGAAGATTTACCAGACTGATACCTGGGATGGCAGGAATGACGTATGAAGAGAGATTGGGTCGATTAGGCTTATATTCGCTGGAGTTTAGAAGAATGAGAGGGGATCTCATTGAAACTTATAAAATTCTAACAGGACTAGACAGACTAGTTGCAGGAAGGATGTTCCCGATGGCGGGGGAGTCCAGAACCAGAGGTCACAGTCTAAGGATAAGGGGTAAGCCATTTAGGACTGAGATGAGGAGGAATTTCTTCACCCAGAGAGTGGTGAACCTGTGGAATTCTCTACCACAGAAGGCAGTTGAGGCCAATTCATTAAAAATATTCAAGAATGAGATAGATATATTTCTTAAGGCTAAAGGGATCAAGGGATATGGGGAGAAAGCAGGGACAGGGCACTGAATTTGGATGATCAGCCATGATCTCATTAAATGGCGGAGCAGGCTCGAGGGGCCGAATGGCCTACTCCTGCTCCTATCTTCTATGTTTACTAGGTTATTATCATACAAGTAATCCTCAAGTTTACTCCTGATACCAAGTCCATTATTTTATCTGGTATTTTAGTAAGACTAATGTGCCTGTAGTTGCCTGTGTCTGCTCTTTTTCAAAATTGGCATCATGCTTGTCTGCACTCCAATCTATTTGTACTTCTCTAGTCTTTATCGACTACCTTATAATAACTGTCAATGCCTCACAAATCTCCTTCCCTGTCTCTTTTAATACGCTGGGATCAATACAATCTAGTTTGAGGATTTATTTGTTTATGAGCCCTTTTAGCCTGCTCATTTAAATCAAAGTTGTTAATACTTCTTCGGTTATCATTTGTTGGAGAGGGCATGTTGCACACATCTCCAGTGAATCGTTAGAGGGAGTAATCATTTGAGATGTCTCACCGCTTCCTTGGACTGTTTTCTTATGGTTACAATACTGAGAGAATTTCTTACTATTATGCTGTGCATCCACAGCTATTCTATTTTCCAGTTCTCTCTTTGCCTCTCTGACCACACTTCTAACATGTTTCTGTAAGTTCCTATACTGATACTACAACAACTTGCATTTATATAGCACCTTTAATGTAGTAAAACGTCCCAAAGCACTTCACATGAGCGTTATCAAACAAAATTTGACATCAAGCCACATGAGATATTAGGACAGATGACCAAAAGCTTGGTCAAAGAGGTAGGTTTTACGGAGCGTCTTAAAGAGGAGAGAGAGAGGTGGAGAGGTTTAGGGAGGGAATTCCATAGTTTAGGGCCCAGGCAGCTGAAAGCACGGCCGCTAATGGTGGAATGGGGATGCACAAGAGGCCAGAATTGGAGGAATGCAGAGATCTTGAAGGGTTGTAGGGCTGGAGGAAGTTACAGAGATAGGGAGGGGCGAGGCTATGGAGGGATTTGAAAACAAGGATGAGAATTTTAAAATTGAGGCGTTGCCAGACTGGGAGGTAATGTAGGTCAGCGAGCACGGGGGTGATGGGTGAACGGGACTTGGTGCGAGTTAGGACACGGGCAGCAGAGTTTTGGATGAGCTCAAGTTTATGGAGGGTGGAAGATGGGAGGCCGGCCAGGAGAGCATTGGAATAGTCAAGTCTAGAGGTAACAAAGGCATGGGTGATCTCAGTGAACTTCTTCGCCTTTTTCCGTCCAGGATTTGTGGAGATTGTTCTTCTTTCTTGTTTGTTACTGACTAATTTGCTAATAAGTTTCAGGACACACTTGTTTAGTCTACTCTTGCTGATCCTAGGTATGTATTTATCCTTCATGCTCAGCGTTATGCTTTTAAAGATGCTTCTTTAAAGTATTGTTGAGGAGGCCCCCCCCCATAATTTTCTTCAGCTGTTTCCTGATTTCTTTGAAGTTAGTCCTTTTATAATTATATATCCAGCTGCTGAACCTCTTTATATTCCTGAAACACAGATTGTGTTAAACTTGATCATTCTGGATCCCCCAAGGTTGCTGCATATGCTGAAGAAGTAAACAAGGTAACATGTTTACACTTTCTCAAATCATGTTACAACATATTTATTACAATTACCAGAAAGGCAGACAGAATTTGCACGAGTTTTAAGCCTTGATTTTAACCCGCTCCCATGCCCGACGAGAACGGGGTGTGTGGGGGGTTAAACTATCGGCAGCCTGGCACTCACCAGAGCCATGCTGCACACGCGCCATTTTAACAGGCGGGTTTCAGCCTGTGATGCCCTCATCCCCAGGAAGGCGAGGGCATCATTGAGATTCAAGTGTCGGGGTTTGACGATGTCATTCAGATCCCGACCTTCCTTCTCTTCTTAAGCAGTCCCTCGGAACCGAGGATGACTTGCTTCCACACTAAAAATGAGTTCTCAGGTGACTGATGAGTCCAATGCGGGACCTACAGTCTCTGTCACAGGTGGGGCAGACGGTGGTTGAAGGGGCAGGTGGGTGGGGTGCTTGGGTTGACGTGCGCTCCTTCCGCTGTTTGCGCTTGGCTTCCGCTTGCTCCCGGCGAAGAGACTCGAGGTATTCGGCGCCTTCCCGGATGCTTCTCCTCCACTTTGTGCAGTCTTGGGCCAGGGATTCCCAGGTGTCAGAGGGGATGTTGCACTTTTTCAAGGAGGCTTTGAGGGTGTCCTTGAAGTGTTTCCTCTGCCCACCTGGGGCTCTTTTGCCGTGTCGGAGCTCCGAGTAGAGCGCTTGTTTTGGGAGTCTCGTATCGGGCATGCGGACGATGTGACCCGTCCATCGGAGCTGATCGAGTGTGGTCAAAGCTTCGATGCTGGGGATGTTGGCCTGAGCGAGAACACTGACGTTGGTGCGCCTATCCTGCCAATGGATTTGCAGGATCTTGCGGAGGCAGCGTTGGTGGTACCTCTCCAGTGCTTTGAGGTGCCTGCTGTACATGGTCCATGTCTCTGAGGCATACAGGAGGGCGGGTATCACTACTGCTCTGTAGACCATGAGCTTGGTGCTGGGTTTGAGGTCCTGGTCTTCAAACACTCTCTTCCTCAGGCGACCGAAGGCTGCACTGGCACACATTTTAACCAGCAGCAGCAAGGTTGATGCACTGAAGTTCAGCAGGCCCAGAAAAGGAGTTAGGTATTTTTATTTTTGAAAGGTTTCCTTGGGGGGGCCAGGAGGAGCAGGAGTGGTCTGCGATCGCATCGGACCTGCCATCTCTCTTTACTTACCATGCTGAGGACTATTCCCGCACGTCCCCGGCTGTGATCTCGTGCTTTGTTCGCCCGACAACCGCCCTGCCGGCCTGATGTAATTGAAACCGGGTTCAGGCAGGAGTTGGGCTTGGTCTGTTAAAATGGCCCAGGCCTCACATCGGCGAGCTGGGGTGATCTCAACGCCTGCTCCGTCGGCCCCCCCACCCCTTGCCCTGAGTTAAAATCTGGGCTTTTGTTTCTGTAATGTCTTAAAACCTCTATGTATGTGTCACTATGGAAGTGAGTGGATAATAATTGATATATTTTGAAATGGAATAGAGTGATGATTTATAAAATCTATTAAAGGTTGAAGAAGGGTCGGTGGTAAATCTGGACACAATTGAAGGGGAGAAAACTCCTGCCGCAATGGAACAGAAGGGATATGACCTTACAGGCTATGGTAAACGGGGGAGGGTACTCCAGCACAATGCGAAAGGGGGAGGAGAGAGTTTTGTATTGTGTTTAGCATTCAGTCCCATGTGTGTAAATGGCAGGTTGTCAACGAGTCTGTCAAATAATGTAAAAATAATGATGGAGCTCTCATCTCTTAAAAGGTACCAATTAAAATGAAAAGAAATCTAACTTTTCCAGGGGGCTTGCTCTAAGCATTCCACTCCAAATTAAAAGTCTGCCTTTTACACTCGCACTCCCTTTCAGAAATTTCTAAAGCCGCCATTTCTCCAAACGGTGCTTTCACATTTTATGTTTCTTTTTAATCCTGCAACCCAAGTGATGGAATGTTGATTTGACCTGCAGCTTAAGTTACGGCCAGCCCGTGTTGCACTGCACTTTCAGTATTGTTTTCATATGTCGTAGGTTTATACTGAGAGTTGTTTTTGAATTGTCGGCTTTTTTATGGCTGTACCAATATGTTTCTGAAGCTGTTGGTCAGCTTTTTGCAAATTCTCTCGATGGCCAAGGTTCAGTGTTTCACTCTCTACTCTGTCAGTCAATAAATTATTTCTCCCTTTGTTGAAAAGTTTAGGGCTACCACTGAACCCAGTAAAAGTATACATGTCCAATGTCAATAATAGTCAAATTATTATGTACTTTGAGCGACAGAGTAATGTATAAATCAATGGGTACAATTTCCATTGAAAGCAGAGTAAATGGCATGTGTGTACGTTGCTACAGGTGACTTGAACTGCTTTTGATATCAATATTTTTTTTTTTAAAGTCCCAATTGGAGTCAATTTTCTTGCTTGCAAACAAGAAAATATTTTTGGCCTGATATTGAGTCTGTTCATTTGTGTGCAGCATGTGACTTAATTTACACATAGTCGCAGCTGGAAACCAGTCTGTGTTTCAGATTTTCAACATCCGCCCTAACAGCTAGTGGGACAACACAGGCTCTTTCTGAAGTGTTCAAAGAGTAAGCAAATATGTTTTGGCACGATATTTTTAATGATGGGGGTATTCAGTTTACGTAATGATGTTAAAACAAGAATTTACCCATCACAAGTAAGAAAGAGCTACGTGCCAGCGAGATTAAATTTGATGCTTTTCAAACTGTGTAGTCGTGCAGAGGACTGATTGCAGAAGTGTTTTACACAGCAGGAAAGATTTTGATCTTGGGTCAAATTGTACCATGGTTGTTGCCAAGTAGACACAGACTTTGGTGTGGCTCCATAATAAACTGTGGCTGCATAACAATAATCAGGCCCACTGATTTCTGGTGCCGGAATTAGTCAAATTATGTTTTTATTGTATAGGGTTTTTACCAGCTATGGAGGGGCGATTTTAACCCAAATCGGTTCAAATCGACTGGGTGATTTATCCACCGACGTCCTACACTGATCCCGTGGTCTTCTGTTTTAACCTGCTCTTCTGAACAGGCAGCAAGGGCCACCCACCTGAAGTCGGCTGGGTCCTTCTTTAAATATGCAGATCGGACTGTGGCGACAGCATTGGGCCCTGACTGCCATTTTGACTGTGACCCGAGCAGAGAAACCACAGTGACTTTTCCCCCAAACGAAGGCAGGATCTGGGGCCAGAATAGGCCCAAAAAGTTTTAAAACTATTTTTTTACTTTCCTTGTGGGGCCAGGAGAAGCAGGAGTGCTCCTCTGGGCTCTGCATGGAAATTTTGGGCCTCCCCGACCCCAGCACGCCTGAGCCCCACCGCCACTTCACTCCCGTGAGACCCTCCCAAAACCCTTCCCTGCAACTTACCTTGTTGTCGGTGACGGTTCTTTTGGTGCCGGCTGGCGGCCTCCCTCCTGCCACCCAGAATTCCACTACCACCCATCAGCCAGCTGTTCCCAGCTGTTTCAAGCGGGCAGCTGACTGGCAGAAGGCAGATGAGGCCTGGGAGTTAAAATTGCCCAGGCCTGCTGCTGAGGACGGGGGTGTTTGGCTCTTGCCTTGCCCCCCCCCCACCCCCCCCGACCCATTTGATTCCCTCTCCCAATTATAAATTTGGGCTCGGGGATTACATTCTGCGCTAATTTCTGTTTATAATTTGGGCTATTGGTTTATTCTGACTGTTTTGATTACATGTGAGCTTGGGATTTTTTACTTGTGTTTACAAGACCAAATTCCACAATTTACCCATTTTCTGTATAAACCTTAAATCAGTGGCCTTCACAATGATCTCGCATTTTCATTACCGACTCAGAGAGAGATGCACTGAACAGGATTTAATGAACAGAAGGATAAAGGTTTTTGAGTTATAAATCTGTTCTCAGTAGAAAAAGGAAAATGGGCCTGAAGGAGACTCGATCTCGGGGGTTTTTAATTATGAAAGCAATCAAAAGAGGAGAAATAAATGGAAGAATAAGTATTCATTCCTAGAATTCTAATTAGGAAGCCAAGGAGTAGAATTACAATTTAAGGAAACTGCAAGGTATGTAGGCCAGCAAATTCGATACCACGAAAAAAACGGGCGCGGGCACCGTGATGCGCGATATGCCCACACCCGTTCAAGGAGCTCGGGCAGCACACCAACTTCATGCTGCCTGCTAATTACCATGATTGTAGCGCACAGCCAAGTGCTGAACGCGCCACTGTCGGGCAGTGCGCTCAGCAGAGGACCCATGTTCTCGATGTTCACACGAGGCTACCTTTACTTAAAGCTAGCCTGCTCCTCTTAAAGGCGGGCTGCAGATAAAAAAAAAAATTAAAATTGCTTCAGCACTCGGAAGTCTGCACCTTTTAAAGGCGAGCAGTCTTCTGCTGATCAAAAATGACTCAACAGGACAGGGAAGGGGCACCCAGGGTCTCGGACGCAGCACTCCAGCTTTGTGCAGGGGGGGGGTCAACACTGGAAGAGAGGTCCTCTTCCCCCAGGGGGCCAGGACGCCCTCCAGAAAGAAGGATGTGGGACCAGATCGCTGAGGCGGTCACTGCCAGCAGTGTCGCCCCCCAGGACCTAGCTCCAGTGCCCAAAGAAGTTTCATGACCTCAGACGTTTTGATAGAGTGGATACAGAGAGAATGTTTCCACTTGTGAGGAAGAGCATAACTAGAGGCCATCAATATAAGATAGTCACCAAGAAATCCAATAGGGAATTCAGAAGAAACTTCTTTACCCAAAGAGTGGTGAGAATGTGGAACTCGCTACCACAGGGAGAGGTTGAAGCGAATAGTATAGATGCATTTAAGGGGAGGCTGGACAAGCATATGAGGGAGAAGGGAATAGAGGGTTATGCTAATAGATTTAGATGAGGAAAGACAGGAGATGGCTCGAGTGGAGCATAAACGCCTGCATGGACTGGTTGGGCCGAATGGCCTGTTTCAGTGCCGTATATCCTATGTAATCCTATGTAAAGGTCAATGTATGCATCTTCAAAAGCCGTCTCCTACCAACTGCAACATTAGCCTCATACACTGCTCAATGCACAATGCCCCATCACTCACCTACCAACAATCTCTACCGAACACGAGGCACACCTCACATTCCTAGCTTCACCCCACCCCCTAGGAGGTGACGGTGCTGGCCATTCTTGACAGGGGCATGGCTGAGCCCTTGGCCAGTGGCGGACCTGAAAGAATACAAGATGCCGGTATCCTCATACTTTATCCTCCTTCTCACATCCCACTTCCCCCTCATTCCACAATCTCTTCTGATTTACAAGCTGCACATGGTGTAAGCATCCACATCTTGCTTTCCCCCTCCCCTCATCACAACCCTACCCTTGTGCCTTCCTCATTTTAGACACCCAAGAAATCCATCCTGCCCAGCCAGTGGGTCAACAAGAAGAGGGAGAGGAGAGTGAAGAAGAAGAAACACCATCACTCGATTTGACACACCCAGCCACCAGCTCCTCGAGGTCGTCCTGCAAGGCCATCTGCAGTGTCCCCCACTGAAAGTCAGCAGCCTTCCACCAGCCATGCTGCAGCCACTGGAGTAGCGCTGCAGCCACTGGAGTGGCACTGCATAACAGCACTAGGATAGGCAAAGGCACATGCAAGACAGTCACTAAGGGAATGCATAAGGTGATTAGTTGATATTTTGATGTAATATTGGATGAATATATGGATAAAGTTAGATTGGAAAATTTGCTTTGTGGTGGCTTTTATTTCAGCATTGTGGCCAAGAGGACGCTGTGATGGTCAGTAACAGAGGGAAGGTAAGGTGTAGGACAAATGTTGAAAGTGGAATTAGGGTTGTGTTCACTGGTACCGCAGGTGGATGATTCGATCCCGGATATCCCGGCCAGAAAGGGGCTGTCTGGGTTGCCTCCTTCCTTCCGTTTCCTCCTCTTCTGCTTTTTCTTCTTCTGCTTCCTTCTCTTCCTCCTCCTCCTCCTCCCTCTGCGAGCAGCTTGTCCCCTTTTCTGCCTCTGCGTCATCTCCCTGTCATGCTGCCGACCTGCCCAACATGGCGGCCGCTGCGTGCCGCGCCGGAAGCGAGGCGGTCGCCATTTTTTCTTCCAAACCGGCCTTGATGGCCGGCGCCAACGGCACCAATTTCCCAGCCATATAGTTTAAGGAGTAACTTCTTAATATTTAGTTTTTAATTTATGCGCTAGATTGCTGCCTAGCATGATGACAATTGGTTGAAATGGAGCGAATCTTGATTCAACAAAGAGTAAAGGCAAGTAGTCTAGAAATCAAGACAGAAGGGAGATGGAAACCGTTCAACTGGATTTTTTTGACTCTGCACGCCTGACCAGAAGTGAACACTAACTCCACTATAATTCTGGGGTCAACCTTATTATAATATTTTGGAAGAGCTCCATGCATCAAAAATGCATTTAATTGAGAGCTTGTCGTGGTGGGGTGGGGGGGGGGGGTGCGGGGGGGAATAATGCGGTGCTGCAGGATTTAAAGGCCTGCAACAACTAAAAGTTGTCATGGTAATTGTTTTTGCTGCCAGGTTTAGAGAAGTTGTCCAGCAGGTCTTCAAAAGGACAGCAGCTCCCCACTGTTTGGGCAGAGTGAAGAGCAATGGGCCATTATCATCAGAAGGGGATTACAGTAAGTGGTATTTTAATGTGATTTTTTTTTTGATCTGTAAGGTTTTTGTGCTCGGCCAATGTTTTTTCTTTGTACGCAGTCATATTTTGATGAAGAAAGTGCTCCTTTAAAGCTTTTATGTGGTCATTGTTGATGCATGTTATTTTGTACAGTAAATAGTTATTGGACCGCACCACTGCTTTTTTGGAAGAAATATTACAGCTAACAATGCATTTAATATAAGCAAAATATGCTGCTACACGGTCATAAATCATCCATGCTTCAGGACAATGAAAACATATTTGTAGCACAAACAATGCATAGTGTGACAAATATGTTTCGGTCCATGCAACAATTGACTAGTTTGTAATAATTAATGGTGAACATATGATTGCCTGGAACTGCTGAAAAGCACACATCATTCAAAATGCTGCAAAAAATGTTTCGTTTGCACTCAGATATAATTAGAATTAATCAACACATTTTTGCTGTAACACTATTATCCCACTGAGGACTGAAAGGAGTTGTTACCACAATACTTTTGCTCAAATGTGTTTGTCTGTGACCATAATTAAGATTGATAATTGCTGCATTATTTTGATGACGCTGACTTAATGATCTCAGTGAGAGTCTCCTATTAGTGTTGTACATTCAATCCATTCATCTCTCCATAGCAACCTCTCACTGTGGCATTTTGGTCACACTGATCTTTTCTTCGTATAAAAACATAAAATGTTGGAAATACTCAGCAGGTCAGGCAACATCTGTGGAGAGAGAAACAGAGTTAACGTTTCAGGCCGATGACCCTTCATCAGAACTGGAAAAAGTTGGAGATGTAACAGGTTTTCAGCAAGTGCAGAGGCAGGGGCAGGGAGGAAAGAACAAAAGGAGAGGTCTGTGATAGGGCAGAAGGCAGGAGAGATTAAGAGACAAAAGGGATGATGGTGCAAGGCAAAAGGGAGTGGTATTGGGACAAGTTAAGAAAGAACAGATGGGTCTAGAGGAGCTGAAAATGACAAGAGCAGAATCACTACCAACACCTGCTGTCTGGAAAAAATGGGAGCAGAGGTTATGATCCGAAATTGTTGAACTCAGTGTTGCACCCGGAAAGATGAGATGCTGCTCCCTGAGCTCCCATTGAGCTCCCATTGGAACATAAGAAATAGGAGCAGGAGTAGGCCATTCGGCCCTTCGAACCTGCTCCGCCATTCAATGAGATCACGGCTGATTTTCTGCCTCAACTCCATTCACCGGCCCTATCGCCATATCCCTTGATGCCCTTACTAGTCAGAAATCTATCGACTTCTGTTTTGAATATACCCAATGACTGAGCCTCCACAGCCCTCTGCGGTAGAGAATTCCAAAGATTCACCACCCTCTGTGTGAAGAAATTTCTTCTCATCTCAGTCCTGAATGGCCTACCCTTTATCTTGAGGCTGTGGCCCCTGGTTCTAGACTCCCCAGCCAAGGGAAACATTCTCCCACCATCCATCCTATCAAGCTCTGTAATAATTTTGTATGCTTCAATGAGATCCCCTCTCATTCTTCTGAATTCAAGAGAATACAGGCCTAGTTTACTCAATCTCTTCTCATACGACAGTCCCGCCATCCCAGGAATCAATCTCGTGAACCTTTGTTGCACTCCCTCTATGGCAAGTATATCCTTCCTTAGGTAAGGAGACCAAAATTGTACACAGTACTCCAGGTGTGGTCTCACCAAGGCCCTATATAATTGGAGTAAGACTTCTTTACTCCTGTACTCAAATCCTCTTGTAATGAAGGCCAGCATACCATTTGCCTTCCTAATGGCTTGCTGCACCTGCACATACACTTTCCGTGACTCATGTACAAGGACACCCAGGTCCCTTTGAGCATCTGCATTCCCCAATCTTTCACCATTTAGGAAATACTCTGCCTTTCTGTTTTTTCTACCAAAGTGGATAACTTCACATTTATCCACATTATATTCCATCTGCCATGTTCTCGCCCACTCACTGAGCCTGTCGAGATCCCCTTGAAGCCTCTTCACATCCTCTTCGCAACTGACACTGCCACCTAGCTTTGTATCATCAACAAATTTGGAAATGTTACATTTAGTCCCCTCATCCAAATCATTGATATAGATTGTGAATAGCTGTGGCCCAAGCACCGATCCTTGCGGTATTCCACTAGTCACAGCCTGCCATCCTGAAAAAGACCCGTTTATCCCTACTCTTTGTTTTCTGTCTGTTAACCAATTCTCAATCCATGCTAGTATATTACCCCCAATTCCATGTGCCCTAATTTTGTTCACCAATCTCTTGTGTGGGACCTTTTCGAAGGCCTTCTGAAAATCCAGATACACCACATCTACCGGTTCTCCTTTGTCTACTCCACTAGTTACATCCTCAAAGAACTCCAATAGGTTTGTCAAACAGGATTTCCCTTTCATAAATCCATGTTGACTCTGCCCAATCTTACTATTAGTTTCTAAGTGGCCCAGTTATTGCATCCTTTATAATACATTCCAGCATTTTCCCAACTATTGATGTGAGGCTAACAGGTCTGTAGTTCCCTGTTTTCTCTCTCCCTCCTTTCTTAAATTGTGGGGTTACATTTGCTATCCTCCAATCTGCAGGAACCGTTCCAGAATCTATAGAATTTTGGAAGATGACAACCAATGCATCCACTATTCCAATGGCAACCTCTTTCAAAACCCTAGGATGTAGGTCATCCGGTCCTTGGGATTTGTCGACTTTTCGGCCCATTAATTTTGCTAGTACTGTTTTTTTTTTACTAATAATAATTTCTTTAAGTTCCTCATTCTCGTCACACCCTTGGTTTTCTCGTATTTCTGGGAGGTTTTTTGTGTCTTCCTCCGTGAAGACAGAAACAAAGTATTTATTTAATTTCTCCGCCATTTCCTCATTCCCCATTATAAATTCTCCCATCTCTGACTGTAAAGGACCTACATAGATACATAGATACATAGAAAATAGGAGCAGGAGTAGGCCATCCGGCCCTTCGAGCCTGCTCCGCCATTTAATGAGATCATGGCTGATCCTCCAATTCAGTATCCCGTCCCCGCCTTCTCTCCGTAACCCTTAACCCCTTTTGCCTTTAGAAATATATCTAATTCCCTCTTAAATATATTTAATGAGCTGGCGTACACTGCCCTCTGTGGCAATGAGTTCCACAGGTTCACCACCCTCTGAGTGAAGAAATTCCCCCTCATTTCTGTCCTAAATGGTTTAGCCCTTATCCTTAAATTATGTCCTCTAGTTCTGTTCTCACCCGCCAAGGGAAACATTCCTTCTGCATCTAGTCTGTCTAGACCTGTCAGAATTTTATACACTTCTATGAGGTCCCCTCTCAATCTTCTAAACTCCAGTGTGTACATCCCTAAACTACATAGTCGCTCCTCATAGGTCAATCCCGCCATTCCTGGTATCAGCCTGGTGAATCGCCGCTGCACCCCCTCCATGGCAAGAACATCTTTCCTCAGATGAGGCGACCAAAACTGTACACAGTACTCGAGGTGTGGTCTCACCAGTGCCCTGTACAGCTGCAGCAAGGTATCCCTGTTCCTGTATTCCAACCCTTTTGCTATGAAGGCCAGCATACCGTTTGCCTTCTTGACCGCCTGTTGCACCTGCATGCTCGCCTTCAGTGACTGGTGTACAAGAACACCCAGGTCTCTCTGTACTTCCCCCTCTCCCAATTTATTGCCATTTAAATAATAATTTGCCCTCCCGTTCCTGCACCCAAGGTGGATAACTTCGCACTTGTCCACATTATAGTGCATCTGCCATTTATCCGCCCAATCACCCAGTCTGTCCAAATCGCTCTGGAGCTTCCTGGTCTCCTCCTCTGAGCCCACCCCCCCTCCTAGTTTAGTGTCGTCTGCAAATTTGGAAATGCTGCATCCGACTCCCTGATCCAGGTCATTAATGTAAATTGTGAACAGCTGGGGACCCAGGACAGATCCCTGTGGTACCCCACTTGTTACTGCCTGCCATTCAGAAAATGAGCCGTTTATTCCAACTCTCTGTTTTCTATCTGACAGCCAGTTCTCTATCCACGTCAATACTTTCCCCTTTATCCCATGAGCTTCAATTTTCCCTGCTAATCTTTTATGTGGGACCTTATCGAAGGCCTTTTGGAAGTCCAGGTACACCACATCTACTGGCTCTCCCCCATCTATTTTACCAGTTACTCCCTCAAAAAATTCCAATAGATTAGTCAAGCACGATTTACCCTTTGTAAATCCATGTTGACTCTGTCCTATCCTGTCCCCATTTGCTAAGTGCTCCGCTATTTCATCCTTAATGATGGACTCCAGCATTTTGCCCACAACTGATGTAAGGCTTACAGGTCTGTAATTACCTGCTTTTTCCCTACCCCCCTTTTTGAATAGTGGGGTAACGTTAGCTACCCTCCAATCCATGGGCACTGTTCCCGAGTCTAATGAATTCTGAAAAATCATACTTAGTGCATCCGCTATCTCTAGGGCCACCTCCTTCAGTACCCTAGGATGCATGTTATCAGGCCCTGGGGATTTGTCCGCCTTCAATCCCTTTAGCTTCCTTAACACCATATCCTTAGAGATATTGATTTGCGTCAGTTCCTCCTTTGCCAATGTCCCTATTTTTCCCGATATCCCAGGGAGGTTTTTTGTGTCTTCCTTCGTAAAGACTGACCCAAAGTATGCATTTAGTTGGTCTGCCATTTCCTTATTTCCCGTTATATATTCCCCCGTATCTGACTGCAATGGGCCAACTTTGGTTTTCACCAGTCTTTTCCTCTTGATATACTTATAAAAGCTTTTGGAGTTAGTTTTTATATTTTCCGCCAGCTTGCTTTCGTAAGCTATTTTGCCCCTCTTGATTAAGCCCTTTGTCCTCCTTTGCTCTATCTTAAACTGTTCCCAATCTTCCGCTCTGGCGCTTTTTTTGGCTATTTTATACGCCCTATCTTTGGATTTTATGCTGTCTCTAATTTCCCCTGTTATCCACGGTTGAGTCACCTTTTTAGATTTCCTTTTATGCCAGATTGGTATAAACAATTTTTGCAATTTTGTCATTCTATCTTTAAATGCTTGCCATTGTTTATCTACCTCCAGTCCTCCCAGGAACGTTGTCCAATCAGACCTACTCAGTTCCCGTCTAATGGCATCATAATTCCCCTTGTTTAAATTCAGGACCTTAGTCTCTGAGTCAATTTCTTCGCTCTCCATTTCGAGTGAGAAATCGATCGTGTTATGATCGCTCTGACCCAAGAGTCCCCGTACAACAAGATTACTAATTAGTCCCTTCTCATTGCACAGTACCCAGTCCAATATAGCCTGTTCCCGAGTTGGTTCCTCGACATATTGATCCAGATAACCATCCCTTAAACACTCAAGGAATTCCTCCTCCTCATTATTTTTACTGATTAGGCTAGTCCAATCTATATGTAAGTTAAAGTCACCTATGATGACAGCTGTGCTCTTATTGCACGCTTCTCTAATTTCCGTCGTAATGCCCTCCCCAACCTCTATTTTACTATTTGGAGGCCTATATACCACTCCTATTAATGTTTTTCGCCCCTCGCTATTTCTTAGCTCCACCCATATACATTTACCTTCGCCAGTCTTTTCCTTTTCACATACCTATAGAAGCTTTTACAATCCGTTTTTATATTTTTCGCTAGTTTGTGCTCATATTCCATTTTCCCTTTCTTTATCAATTTCTTGGTCCCCCTTTGCTGATTTCTAAAAAGATCCCAATCCTCAGGCTGACTGCTTTTTCTGGCAACTTTATAAGCTTCCTCCTTTGACTTAATACTAGCTTTAATTTCTTTTGTTAGCCATGAGGATGTAGGAGGTCGAGGTCAGAGTGGGAGTGGGGCGGGGAATTAAAATGACAAGTGACCGGAAGCTCAGGGTCATACTTGCGGACTGAATGGAGGTGTTCCGCAATACGATCCCCCAATCTGATTGACAGGCATGGCTTCCAGTCGGGCGGGAAGCACACTGGAGGAGGCCACAGGATGAGGTAGGGCTGATCCCCGACCCCGAGGTGGTGTACGATCCCAAGGGGGTTCCGATCCTCAATCCCGGGGGGGGGGGGGGGGGGCGGCAGGGGGTGGTGGGGGGATGATCCTAGGGAGGGTCCGTTCCCTGACCCCGGGGGCGTTCCGATCCCAGGGCAGGGGTTCGTATGGTGGGGGGCGGTCTGATGGTGGGGAAGTTTGGGGGGCGAGGAGGAAGCACTCCTGCCCCTCCTGGCCCACAGTGGGTGTTCTCCGAGGCTGTCCTCACCTCACTGCAGCTGTCAGGGGGGCCCGGGAAACCCGGCTGGCCACAGTTAAACCTGCAAAGCAGGTTAAATCCGAGGCTTTCATCCTCAATGACATATTTAATATGCCAACCCGCCTTCTGGGAACTGCCCACCCCTTGTCCCGCCTGAGTAAAAGCTGGAAGTCGGCTTTCCGACACGTTTCCATGTTTTACACATTTAACCCCCCACCCGCTCCCCCATGTTAAAATCCCCCCCCCCCCCCCCACCGGTAACTCTGCTTCTCTCTCCACAGATGCTGCCTGACCTGCCGAGTACTTCCAGCATTTTCTGCCTTTAATTTGAGATTTCCCGCATCCAGTTTTTTGCTTCTGATCCTTTCTGAGGTTCACCTTTACAACTATAGGCATCTTCGGACTCCATCATAGTTAAAATACAGCATGATGGAACAAGTGGGGATATCAAAGCAGACTCAGAAACTGCAGTGTTGATTACTCTCGAATATCTTTACAAAGAAAAGTCGAGCATATTTGCCATTAGATGGAAGCACTCCGACTTTGAGAAGTTTCAGGTGAAAAGTTTACACAGATTGTGTAAATTAATATTTTAATGAGTACAGAGGACAGGAGTTGTGAGGGAGCTAAACCTGCAGTTGTCAGATGCAACTGACTTAAACAGATCAAATTAAATTGGTTGACTGTAGATCAATGTTGTGCAGTGGAGAAGCTGATGAGCAGTCTTGTTTCAAGAGGCTATGGTATGATTAAACATTTAAAGCCACTTATTTGTGTACTCTAGGTTGCAAAACTCCTATTTTTCCAGTCCAGATTAATGGCCCAAGTTCTCAAATCTGCATTATGATGACCATAAACTAAGGGATCACCTCTAAAGTGGATTGTAGTGGTTGGGCTGAGTCTAGTGTAGATGTGCTGAATTCAGAGTAAATGATTTAACATTTTACAACACTTGTGGTTGGTATCTTAATCAGACTTGAGATACTGCAACTCCTTCCACTGGAGCAGAGCGAGCCAAGAGAAGCTTTCATGGAAACAACAACAGAAAACGCTGGAAAAACTCAGCAGGCCAGGCAACATCCGTGGAGAGAGAAACAGAGTTAACGTTTCAGGTCGAAACCCTTCGTCAGAACTGAGAAAAGAGCAGGAAATGAAACAGATAAAAATGCAAGGGGGAGGCTGGGGGGAGGAATAAAAGAACAAAAGGGGTGGTCTATGGTAAGTAGAGACATTAAGAGATGCTCAAGGCAAGACGAGATGGTAATAGGACAGGTTAAGAAACAAAAGGTGGCTCAGAAGTGTGAAATGCGCTGGTAGAATGAGAGACAGCTGCCGTGGGGGAGAGAGAGAGAAAAAAAAGGGAAAAGGCACAAACCAAAAGGGTGGATAATGGAGATGTTTTAAAATTATGAAGGGTTTTGCTGAGGAATAGGGAAAACCCTTTCCTTTGGTTGGTGGCGAAGGTGGGGGGAGGGGAGAGGAGGGCGGTGGCATCAGTGATGAGGATTCATCGATTTTAAACTCTCACTGAGAGAGGGGAGAGCAGTTAGGAGACATTTCTTTCTGTAGATAGTTGTTAGAGCATGGAATGCTTTGCTACAGGAAGTAGTTGAGGCAGAGATGATTGCATCTTTTAAAGGCAGAGTAGATAAACATTTGTAGCAGGCAAGAGACAGGATTTTTTGGGAAGAGACCAAAGCATTGGAATTGGTCTTGGATTGCTCTGGCAATGTGCCAGGCACAGACATAGTGGGCCAATTGGCCACCTTCTGTGCTGCAAATGTCTATGATTTTATGCTTTTGCGTGGGGATTGGTAGTTACAGCAAATTCACAATAGCTGTCCGTGGTATCTGCCATGGACTGGATAGGTATCAGTATTTGGCATTTGGTTTTGTTTCAGGTAGTCATGGAACATATTATGCAGGGGCTGGACTTTGTAGTATGTTTTCCAGATGACATCCTCATCACTGCAATGTCAGACAAACCCTAAAAGAAGTACTTGAGCAGTGAGTAGAAGGGAGAACACACAAAACCTGTCTGAATGCAAATTTCTCTAGAAGTTGATGAAGTACCTTGATAGATTCTGAAGACATGTGTTCGGCAACAGTTATAATAGCAACTACTGTTCATGTGTTCACACCTAGGAATAGAATAGCTGAAATCTTTGTTATGATTTTTATGGGAAATTAGATACTATGGAATAAGAAACAATAGAAATGGTTAAGATAAACAGCAATTTTTCAACAATCAAGCATTAGTGCATTATGATACCACTCAGGAATAGAGATATACATTGATTGAAAATTGAGAATAAGATCCCTTGTAGTTGCTTCCAGAATCTTGAGCAGAAGTGAGAGTAATCATGAGCCCTGACTTTCCTCTCCTGGTATTGTCTGAGAGCAATTAGGGTGAAGTGCACCAGAAGAGAGCTGAGCTGAGAGCACAACCTCAGCATCTGCACTCCCGTCAAATTTAATTTAAATACTACATCTGTGCACTGCGCACGCGATTGACCTAAGGTAAGACAAAGACCCAGGCACACGATTGACCTAAGGTAAGACAAAGACCCAGGCATGCGATTGACCTAAGGTAAGACAAAGACCCAGGCACGCGATTGACCTAAGGTAAGACAAAGACCCAGGCACACGATTGACCTAAGGTAAGACAAAGACCCAGGCATGCGATTGACCGAAGGTAAGACAAAGACCCAGGCACGCGATTGACCGAAGGTAAGACAAAGACCCAGGCACTCCTGGGATCTTAAAGGCAACGTAATAGCGTCTGCTGAATTTGATCTACTTGTAACTTTTATTCAGGATAATGTTTGAGCGGTTTGTGGAAAGAGCTAGATAACCTTTGGTGGGCCTTTTGCGCATCCCCGATTTTAATCACTCCACCATTGGCGGCCGTGCTTTCAGCTGCCTCGGCCCTAAGTTCTGGAATTCCCTCCCTAAATCTCTCCGCCTCTCTACCCCTCTCTCCTCCTTTAAAACACTCCTTAAAACCTACCTCTTTGACCAAGCTGTCCTAATATCTCTTTATGTGGCTCGGTGTCAAATTTTGTTTGATAATACTCCTGTGCAGCGCCTTGGGATGTTTTACTACGTTAAAGGCGCTATATAAATATAAATTGTTGTTGTTGTTGACTGAAAATATACAGCTCTTACCAGTATGTTGAGATGTCTTTGTCCCTGCATTTTTATTTCTCTCTTGTATGGGGGAAAGGTTTTGCTGATTGTTTAGTCTTATAAAATTATGGAAGTGAAATATTTAAATTATGGAAATGCAGTAATTCAACAATGCATTCATTAATCAGTCACAGTTTTATATTGTTGAAATCCATTTTTGCCAACCAGATGCTAATATTTCCACATCTCTGCTCTCTGATTTATTTTAACGTGCCTTCTCCCTTGTCAATGTTCCCCGTGCTGCTGTACCAGCCTGAGGTAGCAGCAGATCCCAAGCAGGAGTCTGGACACCTCTGCAATCTGCCTCGCAGGGCGTTGGTAAGAGGGTGGCACTGTGGTGCCAAACAGTAGGTGGAGGGTATGAGAAATGATGGTGAAGGAATTGGAGGTGGTTGGTTTGACTGTGAGGTTTCTCTTTTTTTTTAATTCAAGTTAGGATAGAGCAGGGGCATTGAGGGATTCTTGCTCTGTGGTCGGCAACAGGTGTATTAATTATTCAAAAAGTCAAAAATAAAGACATGAGGTTCTGCAAACCTTGTATTATAACTGTTTCAATCTGATTCCGCAACATAGTGAATCCAAACAAGACAGACTGGCACCAGTTGGAGCCAATGGTCTGTGAAGCCCCAGTCATAGTATGTGTGATACTCACTATGCCTGAACTTATGACCTCAGCCACCGGGGGCTCCACCACAGTGAGCACTGGAGTGGCCATGTTCTCCATGGTGGCCTGTCGTTTGGTCCCCAGCCAGCACTGCACAGATATGGGTTGCGGACTCCTTCATCGATGCCCCAAAATGTACAGGTTACTTGGCACACTCTCAAGTGAAGTGCTGATGTTAAGCTATTAAAGTGAGTTTGTAGCCAGACCTTGTGTGGTCCAAATCCCTGGGCTCAGCAGCTTAAAGGAATCCTTGAGCTGGCTCTCTGGCTAGCGAGCTGCAATTCCTCCTCACTTGTACTCTATGCTTCACCAAGTGTTCCCTCCTGAAACTGATTAATTGACCTCCACCCCACCGAACAAGCCAGATATATCTGTACTGCTGTTTGTCACTGTAGGAGTGGGTGACACAGGCTCATATGATGTGATCAGTTGGGGCTGGTTAATGGACAGTGACATCACCTCCTCCTCTTGAACGCAAAGGAACAGAAGAACATATTTTAAAATGGTTACAGTAAGAGACCCCTTAAAATATTGCTTCACACGTTAAGATATTGTAGTGAGCAAGACTGAAATGGTACAGTGACTGCCTGTGCGTGAGAGAGCCAATGAGTAAATCAGGCGATAAGAAATGAAAAGTAAAGTATACTAGCCATGAGCTTGGCGCAGGCCTCCATCCTCAATCTCTCCCACTCCCTTGATTGCCTCCATGCTCAGGATCTCCTCATAAGGATGTGGTGACCCCAGATGTCTTCATGCACTGCCTTTTGTAATGTGCAGCCTTCTGCAAACAGATATCGAAGGGACATAGGTCGGAAGAGGAATGCGAGAAAAGATCTATGCCACCCAAATTTCCAGGCCACCAGCCTCCTTATCTAATGTGTGATGCGCAGTATTCAGATCTGTTGTGCTGGCAGCATACTTGGAGCTTGCTGCTTGTTTTATTTAATGGGCCACAGGGCCACTTTGATATTTCAAGATTGCACAGTGCCATGGTAAAACTGAGCATTCAGAAAGTAGGTGAAGAGTTGGCGCAGTGCA
Organism: Squalus acanthias; assembly: GCA_030390025.1. NCBI lineage: Eukaryota > Metazoa > Chordata > Chondrichthyes > Squaliformes > Squalidae > Squalus > Squalus acanthias. The sequence goes on from CM059429.1 coordinate 94,509,887, forward strand.
GTGCATTCTCCCTCTGATCAATCACCAATTTGGATGGCAGTGCAGTTAAGAGGCAATGTAAGGCAACATTGTAAAATCAAGCCACATGTCAGCACATTTACTTTGGCAACCTTGCTTTGAGGTTAGGGCTACAAATGAGCGAGCATTCATGCGCATGTGCTGGCAGCAGGAAAAGATCCCTGACATTAGCTCATACTTGATCTTTCAATCAGGCCATCGCAATTGATCTGAATCCTGCCTTCACCCAAAGTCCACACACGCAGACTTTTCAGCAGGATCAGGCATGGGAACCCTGTTGACTTTGGTTTTTCCCTCTCCTTCTCACCCTGAGGCCACTGACCACTGCTCTTAAAGCTGCCCCAACTCAGATCAGGCAAATTGACACGTCACAGATTGAACCTGGGACCTTCCTAAGCTGGCTCAGCAGCGCACTGCCAGTGCATTTACCTATTGAACCATTGGAGGCTCTATTACCTAGCTATTCTTAGAATCTCAGCCACATATGGTAGCATAGTGGTTAGCTTACTGGACTAGTAATCCAGAGGCCTGGACTAACGATCCAGAGACGTGAGTTCAAATCCCGCCACGGCAGCTGGGGAATTAAAAATTCAGTTAATTAAATAAATCTGGAATAAAAAGCTACCATGAAACTATCGGATTGTTGTAAAAACCCATCTGGTTCACTAATGTCCTTTAGGGAAGGAAATCTCAAAGCAAGGTTGCCAAAGTAAATGTGCTGACATGTGGCTTGATTTTACAATGTTGCCTGACATTGCCTCTTAATGGCCTGGTCTGGCCTATATGACACTCCAGACCCACAGCAATGTGGTTGATTCTTAACTGCCCTCTGAAATGCACTCAGTTGTACACAACCGCTACGAAAAATAATAATAAGAATACGGCACCCAGCCCAGTCAACCCTGCAAAGTCCTCCTCACCAACATCTGGGGACTTGTGTCAAAATTGGGAGAGCTGTCCCTAACATATAGTCATACTCACAGAATCATACCTTTTAGCCAATGTCCCAGATTCCTCCATCACCATCCCTGGGGTATGTCCTGTTCCACCAGACCCACCAGAGGTGGCGGCACAGTAGTATACAGTCGGACTCTCATGGCTTCAAGTCAAGCATGAGCAAGGAAACCTCCTGCTGATTACCACCTACTGCCCTCCCTCAGCTGATGAATCAGTACTACACCATGTTGAACACCACTTGGAAGAAGCACTAAGAGTAGCAAGGGCACAGAATGTACTCTGGGTGGGGGACTTCAATGTCCATCACCAAGAGTGGCTCGGTAGCATCACTACTGACCGAGCTGGCCGAGTCCTGAAGGACATAACTGCCAGTCTGGACCTGCGACAGGTGGTGAGAGAACCAACACGAGGGAAAAACCTACTTGACGTCATCCTCACCAATCTACCTGTCGCAGGTGCATTGGGAGCAGTGACCACCGCACAGTCCTTGTGGAGACGAAATCTCAGGAGCAGCACCAATTCAAAAATGGGTTTAGAATGCATGTACGTAAACGCACAAAGTGTGGTGAATAAGGTTGGTGAGCTACAAGCGCAATTAGTCGTGTGGCAATATGATGTTGTGGCAAAAACGGAAACATGGCTTAAAAATGGTGAGGACTGGGCACTTAATATTCAAGGGTACAAGGTGTTCAGAAAAGGTAGGGAAGGAAAAAAGGGAGGTGGGGTGCTGATTAAGGAAGACATTGTAGTGTTGGAAAGGGAGGATGTTCTTGAGGGGACAAGGACAGAATCCATTTGGTTAGAGTTGAGGAGCAAAAAGGGTATGATCACACTATTGGGGGTATTCTACAGGCCTCCAAATAGTGAGAGGGAGGTAGAGGAGCAAATCTGCAGGGAAATCGCAGAGATATGCAAGAGCTATAGAGTGGTGATATTGGGAGACTTTAATTACCCAAATATCGATTGGGATAATGCTAGGGTAAAGGGAAAGGAGGGGGAGGAATTTCTGAAATGTGTTCAGGAGAATTTCCTTGACCAGTATGTTCTTGGCCCAACTAGGAAGGAGGCATTGCTGGATCAGGTGCTGGGGAATGAGGTGGGCCAGGTCGACCAAATGCCTGTGGGAGAACACTTGGGTACAAGTGATCATCGTATCATAAGATTTAGATTAGCAATGGAGAGGAGCAAGGAACAATCTAGAGTGGAACTTCTAAACTGGAACAGGGCTAACTTCAAAGGGATGCGAAAGGATCTAGCCAGGGTAAAATGGAACCAAAGACTGACAGGAAAAACTGTAATGGAACAATGGGTGATCTTTAAGGAGGAGATGTTCCAAGTACAGGCTAGGTACATTCCAACAAGAGGGAAGGGTAAGGGAACCAAAGCAAGGGCTCCTTGGATGACGAGGGAGATAGAGAAGATGATGAAACAAAAAAAGAGGGTGTATGATGAATGTCAGGTGAATTCTTCAAGGGAGAACAAGACCAAATACAATAAGTTGAGAGGGGAAGTGAAGATGAAAATAAGATTGGCAAAGAGAGAATATGAGAGTAGAATGGCGGTTAACATAAAAGGGAACCCAAAAATCTTCTATCGGCATATAAACAGTAAGGGGGTGGGGCCTATTAGGGACAAAGAAGGTGATATATGCTTAGAGGCGCAGGGCAAGGCTAGAATATTCAATGAGTACGCTGTATCAGTGTTTACTAAGGAGATGGATGCTGACAAAATATCGGTAGAAGTGGAAAAGGTAGAAGCAATGGAAGGGGTGAAAATTGATAGACAGGATGTACTAGAAAGGCTGGGTATGCTTAGAGTGGATAAGTCGCCTGGTCCAGATGGCTTGCATCCCAGGTTGCAAAGGGAATTGGTGGAGTAGATAGCGGAAGGGCTTGCCATAATTTTCCAATCTTCCCTAGATGCGGGGGAGGTGCCTGAGGATTGGAAAGTGGCAAATGTGACACCATTGTTCAAGAAAGGGTGTAAGGACAATCCCAGTAACTACAGGCCGGTCAGTTTAACATCAGTGGTGGGTAAAGTTTTAGAAACAATAATCAAGGAATAAATTAATGGGCACTTGGAGAGGTTTAAGCTAATTAAGGAGAGCCAACACGGATTTGTAAAAGGCAGATCGTGTTTGACTAATCTAATCTAATTGAATTTTTTGATGAAGTAACAGGGAGGATCGATGAAGGGAATGCAATGGATGTTGTCTGCATGGATTTTCGGAAGACGTTTGACAAAGTGCCACATAGAAGGCTGGTTAACAAAATTGAGGCTCATGGAATAGGTGGGTCAGTGGTAGCTTGGATAAGGAATTGCCTTAAGGACAGAAAACAGCGAGTTGTGGTAAATGGCTGTTTTTCAGACTGGAGAATGGTAGACAGTGGTGTTCCCCAAGGGTCAGTGCTGGGGCCACTGCTTTTTTTGAGATATATATATATATCTCTCAAAAAAAGCAGTGGCCCCAGCACTGACCCTTGGGGAACACCACTGTCTACCATTCTCCAGTCTGAAAAACAGCCATTTACCACAACTCGCTGTTTTCTGTCCTTAAGGCAATTCCTTATCCAAGCTACCACTGACCCATATATATATATATATATATATAACCTGGATATTGGAATACAGAGTAGAATTTCTAAATTTGCTGATGATACTAAACTTGGGGGTGTGGCAAACAGTGAGGATGAGACCAATCGACTGCAACAGGACATAGAAAGGCTAGCAGAATGGGCAGACAAGTGGCAGATAGAATTTAATACAGAGAAGTGTGAGGTGATGCATTTTGGCAGAAGGAACAGGGAGAGGCAATATACACTTAATGGCACAGTTTAAAAGAGTGTGCAGGGACAGAGGGACCTGGGAGTTAATGTGCATAGGTCCCTGAAGGTGGCGGGACATATTGAGAGAGTGGTTAACAAAGCATATGGGATCTTGGGCTTCATAAATAGAGGTATCGAGTACAAAAGTAGAGAAGTTATGCTGAACCTTTATAAAGCGCTGGTTAGGCCACAACTGGAGTATTGCGTCCAGTTCTGGTCACCACACTTTAGGAAGGATGTGAAGGCCCTTGAAAGGGTGCAGAGGAGATTTACCAGAATGGTTCCGGGGATGGGGGATCTTAGCTACAAGGACAGGTTGGAGAAGCTGGATTTGTTTTCATTAGAGCAAAGGAGGTTGAGGGGTGATTTGATAGAGGTGTACAAGATTATGACGGGTTTGGATAGGCTAGACGGGGAAAGGCTGTTCCCACTAGTTGATGGTCCAAGGACTAGGGGACACAGATTTAAGGTTTTGGGCAAGAGATACAGGGGGGATGTGAGGAAAAACTTTTTTACTCAGCGAGTGGTGAGGACTTGGAACTCGCTGCCGACGGAAGTGGTGGAAGCGGACACACTCAATGTTTTCAAGGGGAGACTGGATAGGCACTTGAGGGAAATAAACGTGCAGGGCTACGGGGATAGAGCGGGGGAATGGGACTGACTTGATTGCTCTATAAAGAGCCGGCAGGGACTCGATGGCCTCCTTCTGTGCCGTTATGACTCTAAGACCAGCCGTACCTAAAAATGAGGGGGGAAGCTGCAACACAGGACTACATGCACGCTAAAAAGCGGAAGCAGCATGCTATAGACAGGGCTAAGCGATACCACAATCAATGGATCAGATCAAAGCTCTGCAGTCCTGCCACATCCAGTCAAGAATGGTGGTGGACCATTAAACAACTAACGGGAGGAGGAGGCTCCATGAATATCACCATCCTCAATGATGACGGAGCCCAGCATGCGAGTGTTGAAGACAAAGCTGAAGCGTTTGCAACCATCTTCAGCCAGAAGTGCCGAGTGGATGATCCATATCGGCCTCCTCCTGAGGTCCCCACCATCACAGAAGACAGTCTTCAGCCAATTCGATTCACTCCACGTGCTATCAAGAAATGGCTGAGCGCCCTGGATACAGCAAAGGCTATGGGCCCTGACAACATCCCAGCTATCGTGCTGAAGACTTGTGCTCCAGAACTAGCCGCGCCTCTAGCCAAGCTGTTCCAGTACAGCTACAACACTGGCATCTACCCGACAATGTGGAAAACTGCCCAGGTATGTCCTGTCCACAAAAAGCAGGACAAATCCAATCTGGCCAATTATCGCCCCATTAGTCTACTCACAATCATCAGCAAAGTTATGGAAGGCGTCGTTGACAGTGCTATCAAGCGGCACTTGCTCACCAATAATCTGCTCACCAATGCTCAGTTTGCGTTCTGCCAGGACTACTCAGCTCCAGACCTCTTTACAGCCTTGGTCCAAACATGGACAAAAGAGCTGAATTCCAGAGGTGAGGTGAGAGTGACTGCCCTTGACATCAAGGCAGCATTTGACTGAGTGTGGCCATCATAAGGTCAGAAGTGGGGATGTTCGCTGATGATTGCACAGTGTTCAGTTCCATTCGCAACTCCTCAGATGATGAAGCAGTCCATGCCTGCATGCAACAAGACCTGGATGACATTCAGACTTGGGCTGATAAATGGCAGGTAACATTTGCACCACACAAGTGCCAGGCAATAACTATCTCCAACAAGCGAGAGTCGAATCACCGCCCCTTGACATTCAACTGCATTACCATCGCCAAATCCCTACCATCAACATCCGGGGGGGTCACCATTGACCAGAAACTTAACTGGGCCAGCCACATAAATACTGTGGCTGCAAGAGCAGGTCAGAGGCTGGGTATTCTGCGGCGAGTGTCTTAGCTCCTGACTCCCCAAAGCCTTTCCACCATCTGCAAGGCACAAGTAAGGAGTGTGATGGAATACTCTCCACTTGCCTGGATGAGTGCAGCTCCAACAACACTCAAGAAGCTCGACACCATCCAGGACAAAGCAGATATATCGCTGTTCCTTCATTGTCGCTCAGTCAAAATCCTGGAACTTCCTCCCTAACAGCACTGTGGGAGTACCTTCACCACAAGGACTGCAGCGGTTCAAGAAAGTGGCTCACCACCACCTTCTCAAGGGCAATTAGGGATGGGCAATAAATGCTGGCCTTGCAAGCGACGCCCACAACCCAGCAACGAATATAAAAAAAAAATATCCGATTCAGCACAGGAGAATACTGCAGCCCTTTTGAGAAAATGAGCATATTGAATCATGCAGTCATGGTCCAGGGTGACACGGTCACCTAGCCTCAGATGGAATCTGCCCAAACATGTCTAACCTAAATTATAAGCAAAAGCCCTTACACCTGAAAATTGTAATATATTAAACTCAATTGCCTGTAATACAATTAAAAGCAGTGTCAAATTTATTAATTAAAACTACCTTCCCTTATTAAAGAATCAAATTATCAGCGGCTAAGGTTCATCCCAAAATTAATTTAATTAACAGGCTCGTCAGCAACAATCAACCTCTCGCCAACTGTCCGTCAAAATACACTTGTCTTGGACAAGTCCTGGGAATTTTGAACACCTAAGACTTAAACTAGTAAAAGTATTTGAACTAGACGGTCATATCTTTTCAAAATGCTCCTGTATATTCAGTCCTGCTGCAAAACCATTACTCCTACTGCTCTTAAACCTTCCTAAAAATCATCAGCAACTTCAATTAAGTAACAAGTTTGTTTTAAATTATATCTACACACCACACTATGCTATATTAATGTTGTATGTTGCTATCAAATGTGTTTAATTCTATATCTGTCACTGAAAATTCACTTACTTGTGTGAATTCAACTCTTGCATATATTTGTATCACATGACATTGAATTCTGTGTTTGAACATGATAAAGAAGCGCAGAAATGATTTTTATGCCAATTTAAGAAAAGTACTCAAAGTTGTTTAAATCAACTTATCTGATAATTGAGTTTTTTTAGCAGCAAATTCACACTTTGCTGTGTTTTTTTTTATTGCTTAATTCAAATTATTGAATTTTTTTTTAGCAGAAGAAACAGCTTCAAATTTTAAGTAGACTATGCTCTAAAATTACATCAGCGTGCTAAAGCATGGAATGATCCGAGGACCACCCAACCCCAGGTTTGAAGAGTTTACTTCATTGTAATATAACTCCAGGGTTTCTCCAAAAGGGAACATTGAAAAGGATCTATTGCCACACATTACTTACTGCTTGATTTCATGTGGCAGATTGATTCCCAGATCAGTCAGCTTTGAAATAGGGTTTTTGATGCAGAATAACATTTGAATTTTACTGTAACAATATGTTTTATTCATTATCAATAGGTCTCAAAAATAAATTTTTTCAAACTTAGATACTTTTCTTTTTCTTTGTGTCTGTTGAATAGATGGCTGTCAGTGTTGACATATAAGTCATGATTTTGTGATACTCGCAAAATCTGTGCTAAGAATGGTTGGCTGCCATGATTACACAATACTTCCAGTTATATACGTTGAGGACCAAATAACTCTCTTTAAAAGCTTTTAGCCTCAACCTGTCACATTAACACCACCTCTTGCCTTGATCATCTCTTAATGTCTCTCAATGTCTCTTAATCTCTCCTTTTGTTCTTTCATCCCCTCCCCCTTTTCCCAGCTTTATCCTTGCTTTAAATCTATTTCATTTCCTGCTTTTTCCAGTTCTGACGAAAGGTCTTCGACCTGAAACGTTAACTCTGTTTCTCTCTCCACGGATGCTGCCTGGACTGCTGAGGTTTTCCAGCGTTTTCTGTTGTTATTTCGGATTTCCAGCATCCGCAGTATTTTGCTATCGTATCTCTTTAAAAGATAATCATTTGAGAAGAACCCGAACTGCTCCATCCTCCTCTTTTGCCGACCTTCCACTCTCACCTCCAACAACAAATGTGAGAGCTCGTGGACATCTTTGCTGCACAGGAATGCCATGGCGACTGTCTCGGTCCGTGCCCACTAACCTGCAGCCTGCACTGTCCGACCAATCTCACAATCTCTCACTGCTTGAGCAGCGTGTCTTCCCACCACCTCCGCCAGTTGTAGAAACCTGAATGTGAAATTCAGGTACAAATAGGTTGTGCTTGTTTATGGTAGATGGGCATGCTTTGCTTTGCCGAGTTGTACCGGGCGTTGAGCGGCTTAACCAGCAATCCTTCATGGGATCACCGAAGGCTGTTCATAAAAAGGCGCACAAAATGTTCAGGTTTTTTTTTTGTGGGCAGGAGTGCTCCTCCTGGGCCCGCAATAAAAATCAGGCCCATTCAAGGCCCTTCCTGAGATCACCTTTCCCACCCCCAGAGCCCACCTGCTGGCCAGCTCAACATATGGGAGCCGACAGATTTCCCACCTTCCCGACCAGCGAGCTGCAGCAAGGCACCCACTTGTGGTGCAAGTCAAATTTCTCCCCCAGTGTATCCTCTGACTTAATGTGAGCAATTTCCATGGGCGATCTATTAGTCTATAGTTAATAAAATCAGAGATTATAATATACCTTGCATCTGATAGCACTTAGTATAAAATATGAAAATATACTTCATGTGAATCTGACCAACACGACCATTCAATTGTCTCTCCCTTTGTTTCCTACAAGGAAGGAAAGGCTGTCTGTTTCAGCAAAGATAAACAAAGCAGGTAGTGAAAATGTTTCTCACTGTATTACAGAATATTTACAGCACAGAAACAAGCCATTCGGCCCAACAGGTTCATACTGGTGTTTATGCTCCACACCAACCTCCTCCCACCTTACTTCACCTCACCCTATTGACAGATCCTTCGATTTATTTCTCCCTCATGTCCTTCTCTCGCTTTCCTAAAATGCATCTATACTATTGGCCTCAACCACTCCCTGTGGTAGCGAGTTCCACATTCTCACCACTCTCTGGGTAAAGAAGTTTCTCCTGAATTCCTTGTTGGATTTATTAGTGACTGTCCTGTATTTATGGCCCCTGGTTTTGGGCTCATGTCTTACTTAAGATACCCTGGAGAAGAATGTAGGGATCAGTCAGCAGAAAAAAGCTTCAAAAGTTTAAAGCACAGAATTGGTCGATTGAAGTACAAGTAATTTGCCACACAGGCTATCAGAACTTGCCAAAAATCAATAGTACTCTGTAGTGTGATAGCTTTATGAAGAAAACAATCTTCAGCTCCACTCAATAAAATTTAATTCACCCATTCAGTACAAACTGTGGTTGCAATTTAAAACAGGAAAAAAATGAATGGTGACCCATCTTCTCTCAGCATGAAAGAGGCTGAGAGAAGCCATTATACCTGACTCTCATCTATGACCTATTGCTTCTGAGGTTGTGTCCTCTCTTACTAGTGAATCCTGAGATCAAGGAACGTGTTTAAAATCCAGGCTTAGCGTCATAGTTCATAGTTATTAATCTGTTGTTAATAGCAGAATTTTGGTATTAAAAATTGGAATTATTTTTTCCCCATTTCTTCCCATGGAGGGTTTTACATTTGCGTTCTGCAGTGAACTTTTGAGTTTCATGGTTCATCATTGTCCCTTTGCTTAATTTCTTGGTTCAGCATTATTGTGTTATTTATAATACGATGTATGCATATACAAACTGGCAATAAGATCATAAGCACAATTTAAAGATGAAATTTTGCTATTAATCTTATGAATTGGAAGTTGGGGCCAGGGGATAGTGTTCAAACCAACCATGTCCAGATGAGGAATATTTTAGGAAAAAAGAACTGCAATATATCTCCAGAAGCGATGGGACAGATAAATTATTCTCTGCTTGTAGACGGGAATGAAAATTTGATGGTTGGACTCAGCGAACTTTGTTCAATGATTGTGAAAAGGCCAGTTCCAACATTTTTGTCTCTGCTAATTTCAGCAAAAAAGTAGGCCGGAGTAATAAGTAGTTTAATGTCAGTAGAAAGCACTAACAGACCATTTGTCTATGTTTAACACTGTTCTGAGGATTTCTATCCCTTCCACAAAAGGAGCAAAAATTATTAGAGAAAAGTCAGCAAAAATTTGATCTTCGCTTATTAAGGCCACTAATGATGAACTCATGCAGCATTATTTAGCCGTGAAGGCCTACCAGAAAGTGAGTATTTTACCTGCCACGAGTGAGCTGAATGAAATGGAAGATATCAGCAGTTGGGGCCTCAGCTATTTATAATCTATATTAATGACCTAGATGAAGGGACCGAGTGTAATGTACCCAGGTTTGCTGATGATACAAAGCTAGGTGGGACAGTAAGCTGTGAGGAGAACACAAAGAGGCTGCAAAGGGCTATAGATAAACTAAGTGGCAGATGGAGTATAATGTAGGGAAATGTGAGGTTATTCACTTTGGTAGGAGGAATAGAAAAACAGAATATTTTTTAAATGGTGAGAAACTTTCAAATGTTGGTGTTCAGAGAGATTTGGGTGTCCTCGTGCAAGAAACACAGAAAGCTAGCATGCAGGTACAGCAAGCAATAAGGAAGGCAAATGGCATGCTGGCCTTTATTGCAAGGGGGTTGGAGTATAAGAATAAGGAAGTCTTGCTACAATTGTACAGGGTCTTGGTGAGACCACACCTGGGGTACTGTGCACAGTTCTGGTCTTCTTAGCTAAGGAAGGATTTACTTGCCTTGGAGGCGGTGCAACGAAGGTTTACTAGATTGATCCCTGGGATGAGAGGGCTGTCCTATGATGAGAGATTGTGTAGAATGGGCCTATACTCTCTGGAGTTTAGAAGAATGAGAGGTGATCTCATTGAAACAGACAAGATTCTGAAGGGGATTGACAGGGTAGATGCTGAGAGGTTGTTTCCCCTGGCTGGAGTGTCTAGAACTAGGGGGCATAGTCTCAGGATAAGGGGTCAGCCATTTATGACTGAGATGGGGAGGAATTTCTTCACTCAGAGGGTTGTGAATCTTTGGAATTCTCTGCCCCAGAGGGCTGTGAATGCTGAGTCTTTGAGTATATTCAAGGCTGAGATAGATAGATATTTGGACTAACAACAGAAAACGCTGGAAAAACTCAGCAGGCCAGGCAGCATCCGTGGAGAGAGAAAGAGAGTTAACGTTTCAGGTCGATGACCTTTCCAATTATGAGATATTTGGACTCTAGGGGAATCAAGGGATATGCAGATCGGGCGGGAAAGTAGAGTTGAGGTCGATGATCAGCCATGATCTTATTGAATGGCGGAGCAGGCTCGAGGGGCCGTATGGCCTACTCCTGCTCTTATTTCTTATGTTCTTAAAGAAGGGAATAATGTAGAGGAGTTTTTTTTCCAAGAGCATGGGTGTACTGGCCATTGGTCAGTACTGTATATTACAGTAGACCAGAGATTACAGGAATCATATGACTCACAATGGGTACAACCCTAAGTAATAGGTCTACATAACAGAGGCAGCTACCAGCGCATGAGGGAGAAGCATTATATGAAGATGCTCAAGGAAGGCCATGAGTGAAGTGTGCCATCTTGTCCATTAACACCTGCAGAGATGGTTAACTGTCTGCTATACACCATCAGTGGCAGTGAAAGTCATCTTTTATGCCACAACAACCTTCTGGGCACCCACAGGAATCGGCCATTTTAGGGGAGGATTTTCTCTGTGTTCTAGGTGGAGCAAAATTGTAAATGCATTTCTAAAGATCACATTTATGATTTTACTACACCTAGTAGACAGAGGAATCTTGCTCCTTTGTTCATTTGGCTTTTGCTTTATTTTTACACCATAAAAGAATTTCAGATTGCAAGATATATTGAAAGCGAATTAATTTTATTCAGTTGTGCAGTGCTACTTATGTATCCGTTTAACATGTTTGCCTATTGTGTCTGCCCTTTATAAACTTTTTTTTGCATACTTTAGTTTATTCCTGCAGTACACGTGATGGAATAAAAGTGCGGGTGTCAGCCGTGGCTCAGCTGGTAGCACACTTGCATCTGAGTCAGAAGGTCATGGGTTCAAACCCCACTCCAGAGACTTGAGCATGTCATCTAGGCTGACACTGCAGTGCAGTACCGAGGGAGCGCTGCACTGTCGGAGGTGCCGCCTTATGGATGAGACGTTAAACCGAGGCTCTGCCCACCCTCTCGGGTGGACCTACAAGATCCCAAGGTACTATATCGAAGATGAGCAGGGGTGTTCTCCCTGGTGTCCTGGGCCAATATTTATCACTCAACCAGCATCACTGAAACAGATCATCTGGTCATTATCATGTTGCTATTGCGGGAGCTTGCTGTGCGCAAAATGGCTGCTGTGTTTCCTACATTGCAACAGTTACTATACTTCAAAAGTACTTCATTGGCTGTAAAGCACTTTGAGACGTCCCAAGGTCATGAAAGGCGCTATATAAATGCAAGTCTTTCTTTTATTGAGTATACCTGCAGCTTAAGTTATGACATGTCCCACTGCACTCTCAGTATAACTATTTATTTTCATTGAGTTTCACAGAAAAGCCGACTGAATAACAGAGTGTGATCCGCAAAACACAGGTAAACATTTTTGAATCCAATGTGATAAAAAATTAATTTCAGTCACCATAAAGCAATGGTGATATATCTGTATTCAGGGCTGTTTTTCAGTCGCTGGTTTTGTTTTTTTTGAGTTGTATTTATTGTGTAGCATTCATCCATATTTGATGTAGATTTAAATACTACTGTTGGATGCTCATACCCTTTTTGTGTTATGTAAGCATTAGAAATGTCTCTTAAGGGCAATCACTAATGGATTAATGCAGAATAGAGAAAAAAAGATGAGAATTTAGAAAATTAAAAACCAACTACTTGGCCTTCACCGAGCAGTGTCTGTGTTTTCTCATCAGACATCCACGTATTTGTTGATAATAGCTTCATATTGATTGGACTCTTTTGGTGACTGTTCAGAAACCCTTGCCCAAGTCATTACCATCCCTTCATTGTGTACACGGTTGATGTTTCCCATTCCAAGTAATAACCTCACAGACTATTAAACTTGGACTGTGAACTCAGAACTAATGGATGCAACTGTAGAATTAACAAGCTTCAAGCAGTACTTGGCCCCAGCACTCCTGAGCTTGGGAAGGGGAAAAAAATAGCCAAGGTTGCAGCTCCTGACTGCTACTCAGTGACTCCTCTGTGATAAATGCATGCATGGCACCAGGTGAGAACTGGATCAGACTTGGTTGCAATAAATGAGTTAAAACCTCTTAAAATGATGTATAAGGAAATGTCATATAGATGCATTCATTAAGTGTTCATCAGCTAGTACCGCCAACAGTAATTTTAAGTCTAAACCTCGCATATAAAGAATGGCTACACGTGGGTGAAGTACCGTCGGACACCCATCCTCCAACACATCAGCATCTTCAGAAAGGATGAAACTGTAAAAAATGTAACTTAAAAAATGATTGAAACTGTGTTTTGACTTGTTGATTTAATTTTCAGATGGTGATCAATGGCCCTGTCTGAATGTGGAAAGTTGTGGTTCAGTGGTAAGTACATGCTGTTTGTTTACCACCAAAGTGACAATAATATACGAGCACAAAGTACGATTCCCCAAAAACGTTTTTGAATAGTTTCAAAGCGATAATTGGATTGTTCCTTTGCCATTTAAATATTTTCAGCTTCAGAATCAGAGATCGCAAGATGAGTGAGGCCAACTGGCTTAGCTCAGTTCATCCATCTTGAATAAAGAAAAACACACATCCCCGCCACAATTTCTAACTGTCCATTGAGTAAGTCTAGGGTTTTAGCTTCCACTGTTCCACCCAGACTATTTTGAGTGTTCCATGCTGAGAGTGTAGATTGGTTGCTGATATCTTCTGATTTATACTCAGTTGAACCTAACAGTATAATTAAGCATTCTGTATACTTTGTTTATTGCTGTTCTACAGTAATTGGACATGTTCTATTTTACCATGAGCTGTTTCTACACCTCCTTAGTAGACCTGGCTGTGACATTCCTCCAATGTGTAGTACTTTATACTTGTCTATTGAATTGCATTTGCCATCTGCAGATTTTATTTAACTCCTTTTGTAGGTCTCAGGCTGCTTCCCCCATCTCAGCTCCCCCCCACCCCAGTTTAGTATCATCTGTTAATCCAAATAATTTGTATTGGATCCCTAATTCCAAGTCGTTAATGGAGATTAGGAACAGTTGGGACCCCGACACTGAGCACTTAACTCATCCTTGCATTACTCCCCTACAAGTAGGCATGTCGTCAGCGTGAGCAGTGGTAGTTAACTCTGTGTTCCTCTGAAATTCCAGTTTAGCTTCTTATTCCATGAATTATTAACCTCGCTGAAAACTTTGTGCAGACACTGAGGGGGTTGATTCAGTCAGGGAAGCAAGTTCATTGGTGTTACATTTCCTTTGCCTGAGTCCATTTGTTAATGGGTTGAATAGTCCGCTATTTACCTAAGAACATGAGGAAAAAGCCATCCTTCCATAGGTTGAGCTACAGTGAACTCTAATAAACCCATTTAATCCCTGAAGGAAAGTTCTTCAAAGTTTCTCGCTCTGTACCGAAAGTAAATCATGAAAACTCCAGAATATTTAGCAATCTTTATATTATTCTTACTTAAAAGATTACATTTCTGCAATGACTTCTCCTTGGCGTCTACAGTTCAAGAGATAGCTTATTATACAGAAGATTTGATCATCTCTATCTGCACTTAAAACAGGAAATGCTGGAAACACAACAGGCCAGTCTGTAGAGAGAAAGACAGGTTAACGTTTAAGATAATGTTCTTCATCAGAACTGAAAAATAAAAGGTGAACAAGCATTTACTGGAATCAGGAAAAATGGGGGTGGAAAGGAAAACACAAACAAACAAAATATATCATAAAAGGGGCAGTTAATGGATGGATAGTCTGGTGAGAAAACAGGGCATTGGGATTTGTTTTGGTTTGCTCCAGCAAAGAGCCGGTACAGATACAATGGGGTGAATAGTCTCCTTCTGTGCTGTAAACATCTATGGTTATATATAGTAAATTCTTTTACATCAAACTATTTCAACTCTGTATTTTCCTCAGACAAAGCCTTTGAACATCTTTTCTGGTGAGATCAAATGCAAATTAAAACTTTCCCTGTCAGAATGCTCAAGGATGCAATCGTGTAACCCCAAGAGGTCTGTAAATGATAAACGGAATTGGGCTCCTGTGCCTGTTTGCATCAACCGTAAAATTTTCCAGTATCATTGCTGCGCAGTTGCTGGGCAATCAGCCCAACTTCTTGCCAGCAATGAGGATTTGACAGTCGCAGCGGGTGATCTGTCTAGTCCGAACTTGACTGATAGCAAGTTCGGGATTTAGCACATGCGCTTGGAAATCCCAAACTTGTGGTAAATTTCAACGGCGGTATGACGGCATACTCTGAGAGTATGATGTCATACCGACTGCAAATTCAGCCCCATTATCCTCTCGCTCTCCAAAACTAGTTTAAGTGAATTTCAATTAGTACTTGCATGTTTTGCTGATTTGAATTGTGTTTTGAATTTGGCTTTGTAATATTAAAATTCCACTAGAATCCGAGCCAAACGTTGGATGGAAACATAGAAATATAGAAAAATAGGAGCAGGAGTAGGCCATTCGGCCCTTCAAGCCTGCTCCGCCATTCAATATGATCATGGCTGATCCTCTATCTCAATACCATATTCCCGCTCTCTCCCCATACCCCTTGATGCCTTTTGTGTCTAGAAATCTATCTATCTCCTTCTTAAATATATTCAGTGGCTTTGCCTCCACAACTGTCTGTGGTAAAGAATTCCACAGGTTCACCACCCTCTGAGTGAAGAAATTTCTCCTCATCTCAGTCTTAAATGTCCTACCCCATATCCTCAGACTGTGACCCCTCATTCTAGACCCCCCAGCCAGGGGAAACATCCTCCCTGCATCCAGTCTGTCTAGCCCTGTCAGAATTTTATACGTTTCCATGAGATCCCCTCTCTTTTTTCTAAACTCTAGTGAATACAGGCCTAGTCGACCCAATCTCTCCTCATACGACAGTCCTGCCATCCCAGGAATCAGTCTGGTGAACCTTCGCTGCACTCCCTCTATGGCAAGTATATCCTTTCTTAGGTAAGGAGACCAAAACTGCACACAGTTCTCCAGGTGTGGTCTCACCAAGGCCCTGTATAACTGTAGTAAGACATCCTTGCTCCTGTACTCAAATCCTCTTGCAAAGAAGGCCAACATACCACTTGCCTTCCTAACTGCTTGCTGCACCTGCATGTTTGCTTTCAGTGACTGGTGTACAAGGACACCCAGGTCCCTTTGTACATCAACATTTCCCAATCTATCACCATTTAAATAATACTTCGCCTTTCTGTTTTTCCTACCGAAGTGGATAACTTCACATTTATCCACGTTATACTGCATCTGCCATGTATTTGCCCACTCACTCAACTTGTCTAAATCGCCTTGAAGCCTCTTTGCATCCTCCTCACAACTCACAATTCCACCTAGTTTTGTGTCGTCAGCAAACTTGGAAATATTACATTTGGTTCCCTCATCCAAATCATTGATATATATTGTGAATAGCTGGGGCCCAAGCACTGATCCCTGCGGTACCCCACTAGTCACCACCTGCCACCCCGAAAAAGACCCATTTATTCCTACTCTCTGTTTCCTGTCTGTTAGCCAATTTTCAATCCATGCCAATATATTACCCCCAATCCCCTGTGCTTTAATTTTGCACACTAACCTCTTATGTGGAACTTTATCAAAGGCCTTCTGAAAATCCAAATACACCACATCCATTGGTTCTCCCTTATCTATTCTACCAGTTACATCCTCAAAAAACTCCAGTAGGTTTGTCAAACACGATTTCCCTTTCATAAATCCATGTTGACTTTGTCTAATCCCGTTGATATTTTCTAAGTGTCCTGTTATCGCATCCTTTATAATAGATTCTAGCATTTTCCCTACTACTGATGTTAGGCTAACCGGTCTGTAGTTCCCTGTTTTCTCTCTCCCTCCTTTTTTAAATAGTGGGGTTGCATTTGCCACCCTCCAATCTGCAGGAACTGTTCCATAATCTATAGAATTTTGGAAGATGACAACCAATGCATCCACTATTTCCATGGCTACCTCTTTTAGTACTCTGGGATGCTATCCCTACCTGATACAGTTGTTTCACAATACATTTTAAAAAGGCGCAATTGTTACAACAAAAAAAGGCAAATCTTTTCTCATAAAATGTAAAATATTTTGAAACACATCACGTGTCACTTTGTGTACAATATCACTAAGACTAAAACGACATGGCTTTTCTGAGTCTCCCCAAACAACAGGGACTGCCATTTTCATGGACATTTTTAGATACAATTTCATATTGCAACTTTGAGGTTTGAGTTCATAAAATTGAAATCTGTTTCTCAAGTGATCCAACATTCCTGCCCTTGAAATCTCTTTGGCCATGATTTCACCTCCTGAGGCGGGTCCGGGGCAGTCGGGATTGGTAGCGCAGTCCCAGCCCGCTGCCTGCTCCATCCCGCTATGTTGAAGTAATTTTACGATGATTGGGCTTGTTAAACCCACCCAGCGGGGTTCCTGGCCAATTAAAAGGAAGTGGGTCTGATGACGTCACTTGATGTGTCATCAGCCGGTTTCCTTAAAGGGACCATGTCCAAATTTACTTTGACATTTGTGCTGTCAGTGTTCTACAGCATTGAGGTGCTGTAAACATTGACAAGCACGGCACAGAGGTGCACGGCTACATCCAGGCTCTCCCATGACTCCCTCCATATGCTTATGGAGGGAGTCACAACATGCAGGGAGATTCTCTTCCCTTTCAATGGGCGGAATAGACCTCCCCAGGAGACCAATGCAGCCTGATTGCACAGGAGGGCACAAGCAGGGATGTCGTCAGGAGGACCAGGCCACAGTGGCGCAAACCTTTCAATGATCTCAGTAGATCATGAAACGTTACTGCCAAGCCACACTCAACCTCACCCTGCTGTGCCACTCATCACATCTTCATCACTCTGCCTTCCCTACCCTACTCCTGCACATCCTTACTCACACCAACTTACCTTGCACCTCCACCCAACCCTCTCTCACTCTCATTATCACTTCCCCATCTCACTAGCCACCCTTCACACTCACCCTCATCCTACTGCAAGCATACAAACTAACAACACATAAGGGTAGCCACTTGTATGTTTTAGCCAATATTCATGTGAAGTTTCTGTTAATGTGCTGTCGAACATTGAAATCTTTATTTTCAACACTTTGCGTTCTTGGACAGATTTGTGTCGGGTGCTGATGCCCTGTGTCCTGTGCAGCATCAGTTGATTGCGGAGAAGGTTGGTGTTGATGTTGGTGCTGCTGGTGTGCCTGGCGATGTTGGTGTTGGGGCTGATCGTGGTGAGATTCTGAGGACCAAGGTGAGATTTTTTCAAGGGCACCGATGCTGATGGAATAGATGGCAGGTGAGGTTGAGATGACAGAAGCGATCTGTCAATGGTGAGAGAGGTTGTTCCAATGAGGTGACACTGGATAGAGAGTTTGCTCCAAACACTTGCATGCTGCATAAAGCTCAATCTGTCTTCCAAATGCAGTAAGCAACAGCTTCTGACCTTGGAAGGTGAAGGCCGATGAAATGGGAGCTTTTATAGACCATTAGCAGCTGTCAAATTAGTAAATCATCCCATGCTGACACAACACCCGACCTCCTTACCTGATGTGATCCCCGAGCAGTGGGGAAGCCGTTGGCGAACTCTAAAAATCTAAAGGTAAGCTTAAAATAATACTTAATTACCTCTTAACAATCCAACTAATTATCTAAATTGCCTCCCCCACAGCTTGGTGTCGGGTCTGTTCAGCGCTGACAGACCCAACAACACCTGGGAGACTAGCATGGCTCCCAACCTGCTGTCAATCATTTCAAATTTCACAGCTGACCCGCCTCCGATCAGGTCCTCTCAGTGCCGGTAAAATTCCGGCCTATGTCTCTTGTTTTCTATATAATGTACCAGCAAGCCTTAGAAATGAATTGCGGTACTGGGCTGGTTAGGGAAGCTCAGATCTGTGGCATGGTGAGGCATCACCAGATTGGCCAACTCCCTGAAAGAGCTGGACATCGAGGATAGAATAAAAGAGACAAAGGCTGAGACCCTGCTGCTCACATCCTCCTGACTCTCCATTCCTGATGCTCTGAGGAAGGCCTGTGCCTGCAGTCTCTAGGCATTGCTGCTACATGGGTGTGAGGACCTGAATGGAAGCTGTACCACCTCCTTGTTCGCATGTGCTCATGGGTATGGATTGCCAACTTGTCTTGCAGAAAGAAGGGGAACTTATTAGTGTGTGGCTCCATCAAAGGCTTGTGAACTTGTGGCACAATTCCCATTTTGGTAAATTTGGTACCTTCGCTATCTCCTTCAGTATTTTGGTCTTGCAACTTTTCTACTTATAGTCCAAATAACTTTTTTGATAGTTTTCTCCAGTACCAGCTTGTCATAAATCGCAACTTCTACAAGAAGTAACTCAGGAAGTACTACTGGGCGGCCAGCTGGGGCACCGTCCGGGGAGTATAAATACTCGGGCGTGGGCCCACCCTGGGCAGAGACAATCTGGAAACAGGAAGTTAGTGACTGTTAACTAGACCGCCATGTTTTGTTACAAGTCGATTAAAGCCTTGCTTTATGTTCAACCAAGTGCGTAGTGAGTCTTTATTACGTCACAGCTGTTCCACATCCTCAGTTACTCCTACAGTCTCATCTTTACCTTCCTCCCTAAACACTGAAGCTAAGAATCTCCACCATTCCCTCACTGTCAAGTATTAGATTGCTGCCTCTGTATCTAAGTAGTCTTACCCCTTCTCTAACTATTCTTTTACTTATGTGCTTATAGAACTCCAGCTACTTCATTTATTGACCATTTTTTTCATATTTTCTCTTAACCTTCCTTTGTGAAGGAATAGCCATATTCAGAAAAATACACCATCCTATGAACAGAATTCTAGCCTTATTAAACATGACAAACTGGGTTTAAAAATCTAAAAGCCTCAATATAACAAAGCTGTAAACACCATACAGGCATTTGAGATAAGATGGGTTGTTGACACTGAAACAATAGCCCTATTGAAGCAACATGTTGGAGGTTCCAAAAAGTCTGCAGATTGGAAAACAGACAATGATATACCCAGTTAAATTGTTTTAAACCAACACTTCAGGAAACAGAAACACAGAACATTAAAGAAACATATGCCTTCATAAATATGACATCAAATGAAAGACAGGAGACATAATTCTTAATGCAACCAGTTGAGGTGGCTAGGGGGACAATGGTGCATCTGGTTGAAGTGTTTTAAATTTACATGTTGTAAAAAGATACAAACAGAAGACTTTCATAAATATGACATCAATCGATGCACCAAACAATCACATTGTTTATGTGTTGAACTTGGAACACATAGGAGACACGAAGTCTGCTTACAACCAGCTGAGGTGACTTAAGAATTGAACAGGAGACCTTCGTAAAAATGACATCAAATAGAACCACTGCTGTCACATTGTTTTTATGATAAGTTTTGATAAGTTTTGAACACCTAAAGGAGGAGACATAATTCTTAATGCAACAAATGAACTGACTGTAAGAATAGCAGGGGTTAACAGAAAGATGACTAGAGATAATTAGCTTACATCAGCAGAAAACTTCAAAGGATATACCACTGAAAAAAGGGTATAAAATATAGAACTTTCAAATAGGAAGACAGAAGGGGCAAAGCAATTCTCGGATTCAGAGGCTCTGTAAGCCTACAACTCTTTGAGTCTCGGGTAATCAAAAATATTTGATTTTGGTGGATATCCTGGAATAAGAATAAGTAAGAAATGTAAAAATGTAACGACGTTAAGATTTGAGAATAAGGATCTCTGAGAATAAGAATTGTAAGCTATTTGTTTTTGGAATTGTTAAAGTTGCAATTGAATCACCAGCTGTAATTACATGTCGGTTCTTTAATAAATCTATATATTTTTAGAATTGTCTCACATAGTACTTCTGTATCAAACTCACGAACTCAATCTCTGTACACTCTTTGGTGAGGAGTTGCAGAATTCTGGGGGAGTTTTCCGGACCCTCATAATGTCCGGAAGGTTACAGTTTAGTTAAACTTATTAAAAGTGCTATCTGGAGGACGGTAACATCTTCAGGTCGTTCCTTTCCTTTAGGGAGAGATAGTCTGGACCTTTAGACCCAATTAAACGTCTTTAGGATCCGGCTACCTCTAACTTTAGTTGAAGGTGAGCGTCTGGGGAATACGCCTGATCCGGGGTGGCACAAAAAGGGGCCAGGACTGGGAATTATCCCTTCACCTTATTGCTCTTTTGCTCCTTGCATCACTAATATAAATTCTGTCCCACTGCTCATTCAGTATTGATTTGGTTTAGGTGAAGCTCATTCTGTTTGTAGAACTTTACTCTGCCCTGGACCTCATTCCAATATCCTACAAGTCAAAACCCTCTCTTCTTCACCATCCATGAAGCCACATATTGATGTATCTAATCTGCTTCTTCCAGACTGACCTAGCATGTCACAACAGGAGTAGTCCTGAGATCATTACCCTTGAGGTCCTGCTTTTTAATCCAACATCAAACTCCTGAAACTCCGCTATCCTGTTTTTCGCTATATGATAGTTCCAACATGAAACATAACTTCAGGTTGCTCGCCCACCCTTTCCAGAATCTGCTCTACGCAATCCATTCGGACTATTCGGGACCCCAGATGTGGCTATAGAAAGGTTATTTATCCTCCTAATGAGAGAATTCTCCATATCTACCATTTGCCTTTTCTCAGTACTGTGATTTCTTCCCCTTGGATAGCTACTTGCTCCAAAATGTTGTAATGGTAATTGTGACTTCCCTCCCCTATGTTGCCATCCTTGTCTACATCACAGCTATCCAGCACTGTGTACCTATCAGACAACTTCAGATTCCCAGGAGTTTCCTTCTCTGTTTTTCTGAGTCCTCCTTCCTCTTGGGCAATGTTCACCCACTTCTCTTCCTCTACCTCACTGGTCCTCTTTAGCTGTGGGATGATCATCTCTAGCAATATGTATTCCAGGATCTCCTCTTCCTCCCATATTGGGCAGATTGTCTCTTACTTTTTCTCAAGCTCAAGTGAGTCCATCTGGATACACTTATGGACATTCTTAGGCCGGAATTTTTACCTTTGCGTCGGGTTGGGTGTGTGCAGGCGGTGTAGCGGGTTGGGACGCAATGTTCTGAGCAGCGCATTGCTCAGAGTGACTCTTACTTAATGGCCCCAATTGAAAGACTCATGCGCGTTTCCTGGCCCAATAAAAAGGAGCAGGTCTGATGATGTCATCGATGACTCGTTTCCAGCGCCGATATTTAAAGCAGCCTTGCACTCAACTTACTTGAAGGTTGCTGGAGGAGGGTGGAATATGACAAAGAAAGGCCACGGTACCGTTATAAATTTGGAAGGATGGATAGCCAAAGGCAGAGGGCTGCACCACGCTTCTCTGATTCATCGCTGATTCATCTGGTGGAGGCTGTCAGAGCACGCAGGGAGGTCCTCTTCCCTGCTGATAGGCAAAGGAGAATTCCACAAGAAACAAAAAGAGCCTGGCTGGATATAGCTGAGGAGGTCAGCAGCAGGGATGTAGTCAGGGGGATCTGGATTCAGTGCAGGAAGCACTTCAATGATCTCATGAGGTCAGGAAAGGTGAGTGCAATGCCACACTCACCCTCATCCTGCTGTGCCTCTCAACACGTCCCCATCACTCTGCCTTCCCAAGTCTACTCCTGCACATCATTCCTCACACCAACATACCTTGCACATCTACCCACCCCTCTCTCTCTATGTACATACTCACCTCCCCATCTGAGTAACCACCCCTCACACTCACCCTCATCCTAATGCAATCATAGCGAGTAACACCACAGAAAGAGGCCATTTGGCATTGGCACCCCACTCCCTCATAGTCACCCTCTACAGATGTAACCCAACCATTCCTTACACTCATGCCATCACTCTCACTCAAACTTCTCTTCTTTCCCTCCTTGCAGGAGAAAAGAGCGCACAACAACAGGGAGAGGGAGCGAACCGGAGGTGGCCCTCCAGTAATTGCACACCTTACAGCAGCAGAGGAGGGGGTTCTGGAGATCTCGGGAGCTCGAGAGATGCTGGTGGTGGGAGATGGAGAGAAGGGGACATCTCAGCAACCTGGTGACAGAATCACACCTCATAAAGCCAAATGGCCTACAACAGTCACCCATATGGTGACTGATGTCAGCAGCCAGTGAAATGTCATCATGTGCATAATGATAATATTATCCATTCTTATTATAACACTTCTAATTCATCTCTTTACTCTCCCACAGCTCCATCAACTGCTCGCCCCCCACTGTCCAGCCAGAGGAAGACGACTCCTCAGAGGAACCTCCAGCCTCTGAGGGTGCAGCATCAGCAGACACAAGCGCACCCAGCACCAGCGCAGATACGCACACCTCGGTGGGTCCTTTGCGCCATAGAGTAGTGTTGTCACCTGGTGTCTCACAGTTCACAAGTGAGCAAGAGCAGATGGTGTTGACAGGGACAGCAGTGGAGACTCCTCGCCGGAGGGCGCAGAACGCTCCCAGCTCTGCTGAGCTGCATGCAGACGCTGAACCTCGGGGGCCATCGAGAGTCAGGGTGATCCTGGAGGGGCAGCAACAATTGCAGGAGGCTCTGACAGCTTTTGCAGCCGTGATGTGTGCAAATGTAGAGAGAATGGAGGAGTCCATCTCCAACATGAGCACCACCATCTCACAGGTGATGGCGACGATGTGCTGTTCCATGGAAAGGATGGCCACCTGCATGGAGCAGCTAATGTGCCACTCACATGAGCACATGCTAACTATGGAGAACAGATGGCAGGCGCTCATAGACCTCCAGTCTAGGAAGGATGTAAACGTAGACTTGGGCCTTCATCGCCCCACTGCTGTGCTGCTTGCCAGCTCCTTGCTAGCAGGGAAGTGCGGGTGGCCCATGAGAGGGATGATGGTGGGAGGGGACATGGAAGTGGGGGCTCTTCTCAAAGCGCTCCCACTTCTCCCCTGTTGCTTCCTCTTCAGTCAGAGCCCCACATACTTCCTCGGATCCTGATGACCGAATCTGCCCCTGCACAGTCGCAGGAGGAGCAGACTTTGGCGGGGCCATCACAGGCTCCAAAACCCAGAGGACATCCACCAAAAGTGTCTATGCAGTCACAGCAGGGAAGTGAGCAGCCTGCAACTACCTCTGCTGAAGCCACAGGGGGTTGCACCTCCTGGAAGCACTCGGAAAATAAATATGACATAAAAGTAGATGCACAAGGGTAAGCACAAGGGTGTATCAAAAAATGTTAGTGCTAAGTTTCAGTTGTTCTGATTACACACACAAATGTTTTTCTTTGCACCACTTTTGGGTCTTGTCCATTATTGCCTCAAACCTTGGAAGTGACTTTGTCACTTGGAGTGAATGGTGAGACATTATTTAACCTCGAGCTTTGTGTGAGAGGAGTGGATTGGTCATTGTAGGGCTGCTTTATGGTGGTGTTGGTGGGAGCAACTTAGTCCAGCATGTGGCTACATTGGAGCAAGTTAAGTAAATCTGGCCATGATGAGGCCACCCTGGACCCCCCGAGTAGCAATGTGCGCTGCTGCTGGTGCCACATGCATCTCAGGTTCCTTGTCTTACACATGCTCATCCTCCTCCTCCTCTGAAGAGGCTGTGTGCCTTGCTCCTTATGCAGCTCCAATCCTCGCTGCTGTGCTATGTTGTGCAACGCAGCAGATGATGATGATTCTGGAGACCCTGACTGGTGCGTACTGAAGGGATCCTCCAGATCTGTCAAGGCATCTGAAGCGCATCTTCAGCATGCCTATTGCTTGTTCTCTGACACATCTGGTGGAGATGTGGCTCTCATTATATCTCTCCTCGGCCTCAGTGCTTGGCGTCCTCAAGAGTGTCATGAGCCACATCTTCAGTGAACAGCGCTTGTCTCTAAGCAGCCAGCCAGTAAGTCTGCTTGGAGGTGCAAAGAGCTGAGGGAGGGTTGACTGGCGCAACACGAAAGAGTCATGACAGATGCCAGGGAATCTGGTGCACACATGCATGATCATGTTTTTATGGTTGCAGATGAGCTGCACATTGAGGGAGTGGAAGCCCTTGCGGTTCACAAACACTCCAGGGTGATGATGGGGTGCCTTCATAGCCACGTGTGCAGTCGATGATGCCCTGCACCCGTGGGAAGTCAGCCTGAGCCGCAAAGCCGAGTGCCCACTCAGTAACACTGGCTTCATCAGTGGCAAGGTTGATATAATTGGCTAACTTGTGAAACATGGCATCGGCCACCTGGGTGATGCATCTGTGGGCAGCCAACTGCGAGATCCCGCAAATGTCTGCTGCCGATCCCTGGAAGGAGCCTGAGGCGAAGAAGTTGAGGGCGGTGTTGACTTTGACAACCGCTGGTAAGGCATGTCCACCAGGACCTCTGGGCAGCAGGTCTTGTTCCAGCAAGCTACAAATGTCTGCGATGACCTGGCACCATAGCCTGAGCCTGAGCCTCCTGAAGCACTGCTGCTCAGTCATGTTGAGGAAGCTCAACCTCTGCCTGTGTACCCTGTGTTGGGGTTGTCACCTTCGGCGTGCTGCAGCCCTGTGTTGACCCCCTCTCTCCTGTGGAGCATCATGTCATTGAGGAAAAGGCTGCTGTTGTCGTTGCTGTTGCTGCTGCTGCTGCTGCTGCTGCTGCTGGTGTTGTGGCTGGTGTTGTTGGTGGTGGGGCTCATCTTGGTCCGATTCTGAGGTGAAACAGTATAAGTGGCACCCACGCTGATGTAGTAGATGGCAGGTAAAGTGGAGATCAGAGGGCCAATCCCTCAATGTTGTGATCGTGAGTAGCAATGTGGTGAGAGTGGCTTCCGAGGTTTCAAAAATGACCTGCAAACTGCTGACACCTAAGTCTGTGGACAAAATGGAGTCAGCAAGAGTCTTTCCTTGAGGCAAGTAATGAGGAGTAATGTTGCACTATTTAGGTGCTTTTCCCAGCTATCAGTGAATGAACTCGCCAATGGCCACTGAGTTTCCGCCTCCCCTTCACAGGCGAGACACCCGACCTCCGTGAATCCTGTGCTCCTGCAGTAAAACTCAGAAACGGGCGTTAAAATCACTCTTAAGGGTCTGTAAACAAGCACTTAATGATTTCAATGAGGTTGCCCGCCTCTACGGATCGGGTCTGTGTCGCGCCTTCAAAGCCGCTCGAGTTAAATGAGCGAGGTGGCGGGATGACGACGGGTATCCGACGCGCTCGCTATTTCCTGGATTTTTACTGCCGACCCGCCCCCAAACCCGCACACGTGGCAACGGGAAAATTCCGGCCTTAGTTTCAAAGCTCCCACATCATGAAAGTTTTATACAATACTGGCCTTGTCTGTCCCGCCATACTAATTATTCACCAGTCAACCGCCTTCTACTTGTTCGTAGTCTGATGGATCAGCCAAACCCTTGCTCACCACCTAACTCCCATTCAAACTCCTGCTTTAAGCCAGTCTCTCTCTATTGCTCCTCACTCAGGTGCTTCCAGGAACTGACAGTTCATAATTCCTATTGGGTGGCTAAATTAATACCGCTGACTCAATCTATTCTTTTGCAAATAAAAAACACACCACCTTATTTTCTCAGATTAACTTTTGGGGAAAAATCAATAGAGTTGATTCTATTGATCCAGGTAATAATACATATTTCAATTTTATTTTAACTTCAGAACAAAATCCACTTTCACTGTCAGTTGTTGATTGATAAGCAGTGGAATAGATCCATTAATTGACTGAGTGCTGGCATAGATTCATTGGAACCGAGGAGGCTGAGGGGAGACTTAATTGCGGTGTATAAAATGATGAGGGGCCTAGATAGAGTGGATAGGAAGGACCTATTTCTCTAGCAGGGAGGTCAATAACCAGGGGGCATAGATTTAAAGTAATTGGTAGAAGGATTAGAGGGGATTTGAGGAGAACTTTTTTTACCCAGAGGGTGGTGGGGGTATGGAACTCACTGCCTGAAAGTGTAGTAGATGCAGAAACCCTCATCACATTTAAAAAGTACTTGGATTTGCACTTGAAGTGCCGTAACCTACAGGGCTACGGACCAAGAGCTGGAAAGTGGGATTAGGCTGGAGAGCTCTTTTTTGGCCGGCACAGACACAATTGGGCTGGATTTTGTCAATGGGGACGTGATGGAGGCGGGACTCCCACTTTTTGGGTTGTAGTCCCGCCTCTATCGACTTGTGGCCAACCCACTGTATTTTCCCTTGATTGACCTTATTAATCCCGCCCAGCGGGCTTAGCAGGCCAATCAAGGGTCCCTTGGATACAGGTGACATCAGCCATTGAAATTTCATCTGTCAAGAGCTTTTGACAGATGACATTTCAGCGTTTGACAGCTCTGTGAAGCTGTCAAACACTGACAATATGATTTCTAACTTGAGTCCCTGTACTTAGACTCAGTTAGAAATCAATCCAGCACAGAAAGCAGAGACTGCAGCTTTTGACAGCTCCGCGGCCATTCTGCTTTCTGTGCCGTGGATGTGAGGGACTCCTGACACCTTAAGGAAGCTAGCCTGCAGGACAAAGTTAAGCTAAGTACAAGTTCTTAAAACACTTTACACACACCAAACACACTTACCTCTGCACTCATGCACCCATCACTCACCTGCACACCGGACATCTCGACCCCTCCAAGTCCTCCAGACCGACAGTCCGCCTCGCTAAATCGGCGTGGTTCGGACCTGTCGGGAAGCCCACACTTCAGGGCTAAAAATAGGGATTAGGCAAAAAACTGCCTGTTAACTACCTGTTAACAGGCAGTTTATTGGCACTAATCCCCTTCCCGCCTCGGGGAGGCGGGTCCCAGCACAGGTCGGGTACCCGCCTCCTGGGAAACTGGCATGGAGGCGGGTTGGGGGCGGGATGGGTTCGGGACCCCCGAATCTGCTATTTTCACACCACTCCCGCCTCCACGGGCCGGTGAAAATTGAGCCCAATGGGTCGAATGGCCTCCTTCTGTGCTGTAGATTTCTCTGATTCTATGACTGATTGAGTGCTGGCATAGATTCATTGATAAGTACTAGCATAGATTTATTTGAGGTAATTTTAACTTTTGGTGATGATATAAAACGAGCGCTATCAGATCGGCTGCCCGTTATACATCCCGCCTGATCTTTGTTTTCATTGGTTGTATGTATGGGGAAGCCTTCTTCTAGTATGATCTGATTTATTTGAGATCTTCATTATTCATATCTTTTCTTTTTATCTAAATTAGATGTTTACTGGTGTAAACATAGATGATGTTTCATTATCTCCAGCAGATAATTTGAAGACTCAAATTATTTTAATTTTTATATATATATATATATATGCAAATGATATTTAATCAGGCTCATAGATTTGACTTGTATAGAGATTTCTTGCATAATTAAACAGACAAATGCATTGTCTAATGCAGTAGTTCTAGTCTTAATGAGAATAACAATCAGCATTTTTGAAAGGGAAAGTAACCTGGTTAATAGAAATAAAGAAATAATAGTAATAAGTGCACTTGCTAAAGGATCACCGAATGTCCACGATGCTAAGCACCATTATATTGCTCCATCCTATCTCCTTTACCCATGACCACAGAAGGCAGTTGAGGCCAATTCATTAAATATATTCAAGAAGGAGATAGATATATTTCTTAAGGCTAAAGGGATCAAGGGATATGGGGAGAAAGCAGGGATAGGGTACTGAATTTGGATGATCAGCCATGATCTCATTGAATGGCGGAGCAGGCTCGAGGGGCCGAATGGCCTACTCCTGCTCCTATCTTCTATGCTCTATGCTTCTATGACAATGAAGATCAGTGACTATCACATTTAACATTACCTACAATAAGTTATATCTCTCTGAACTTCCTTTTCTTTCAAAGAGGGACTGATAGAGCAGAGTTCAAGTAATCAGTTGCGTATTAAAAATTAGATTAAAAATATACATGAGTATATATTCTCTGTTAAATGATAAAACTTTTAAGTGTAGATGGGTCATCAAATCTGTCACTATATGGTAACTTGAGAACTATTTTCAAGATTTTAACTAAATATGACACTATCACACATAAAAACAGAAAATGTTGGAAATACACAGGAGGTTCATCAGTATCTGAGAATAGAAAGGACAGGTTGATGCTTTGAGCACCGTCAGTGCTAATAGAGGACAGCAAAGAGGAGGGGAGAGCATGAATCAAAGGTCAAGACTACAGATATGCTAAGAACTATTACAAAGAGGCAGCTTATCGGTTTAATACCCTGACTGTGGGAGTAAGAGGGAAGTCAACAGCCACTGGTGAGCAATGTGGGTGGGTGGCTATCACAGAATTTTTGAGTTAAAAATAGGTTTACTGACTTTCATGACCTGTTTTTCACCCTGTTTTTCAGTGGGACAAAAATCCTCAAAATAAAATTGCTGGCTTACTAATTCATTTAGGTGGCCAGTGCTCCTACCCAAAACCAGCGGGGGCCTAATTAATTTGTTAAAATGAGGCTCCTATTATGTTGTAAGGACCCAAATGCCATTTCAGTGACAATTAGAGCTGCCACTGCTGCTCCCTCAACCTCTACTTAAAGAAAGACTTGCATTTCTATAGCACCTTTCATGACCACCGGACGTCTCGAAGCGCTTTACAGCCAATGAAGTATTTTTGAAGTGGAGCGGCTGTTGTAATATGGGAAACGCGGCAGCCAATTTGCGCACAGCAAGCTCCCACAAACAGCAATGTGATAATGACCAGATAATCTGTTTTTGTTACGCTGGTTGAGGGATAAGTATTGGCCAGGACACTGGGGATAACTC
Source organism: Squalus acanthias (assembly GCA_030390025.1). Classification (NCBI taxonomy): domain Eukaryota; kingdom Metazoa; phylum Chordata; class Chondrichthyes; order Squaliformes; family Squalidae; genus Squalus; species Squalus acanthias. The sequence goes on from CM059429.1 coordinate 94,539,575, forward strand.
CCCTGCTCTTCTTCGAAATAGTGCCGTGGGATCTTTTACGTCCACCTGAGAGAGCAGCTGAGGCCTCGGTTTAACATATAATCCAAAAGACGGCACCTCCGACAGTGCAGCACTCCCTCAGCACTGCACTGGAGTGTCAGCTTAGATTTTTGTGCTCAAGTCTCTGGAGTGGGACTTGAACCCACAACCTTCTGACTCAGAGGCGAGAGTGCTGCCCACTGAGCCACAGCTGACACTTAAAGGGACCACAAGCTGCAGTCGGGTAAAGCTAAAAGCTGGTCTGGCGTTGATTTTTTCTTCATTATTTTGGGGACTTTTAAGCCCTAAAAGTTTATCCCCGTGCTGCTTGGTGTGCTCTTTACATTTCCCTGCCACTTCAATCTACTGCTCTGTGTACCCACCTGATCTTTTCAGACCTCCCCTTTAAGCAGCTAGTGCAGGCCCACTTCAATCTCTGCCCCAGTGAAAGTCCCACCCTCCCAAACGGCGATCTGCTTATAAGCGGCATGGTTAGCGCCAGTACTTCACTTTGTGTATTTAAATGAGGCCCGGTCACAAAAAAATGATCAAATCTTCTGCTGACGACATCCGGTAGTCAGAGCGAACACCTCAATGAAAATTGGCTGCAGAGTGATCGCATCGCCAATACCATCTCGAAGAAGCCAGGAACAGTTTTGAAAAACATTTACCGAAAGTTCCCGAGCCCCACGGGCTTGGCTGACACTGAGGCAAGGTGCTACAGTGAAATTCCTCCTCTACATTCAGACAGGAGCCACAATAGGAACATACACATGTGTCCACTCAAGTTACTTAAAATAGTTTGACCCTGGGATTTCCGACAGGATCAAGGTCCTCCACAGAGTCCAGGCAGAAGTTCTGCTGCACTCCAGATCCACTACCCGCCCCCACAAGGTCTCGCCAGGAATTTTAGGGGCGACTGCAAGTACTTGGGGCATCCTGGGACTGGCTTGAAAGTGCATGAGAGAATGACCCAAGCTCGGAACAGGCAGGAGCAGCTGAGTGGAGCCTCAACATTACTTTGATATATTGAAGTAAAATTCAATATAATTTCATTGTGAGGAGCAGCATCTGATCCAAATTTTGATGCATCAAGTTATTTGATACATTAATGTTCAATATATCAATACCCCACTGAATTTTAAATTATATATACGATCAAAATATAATAATGTATTATTCCTCCAGTGGAAAAAATAAATTCTGAACATTCCAGATATTCTCTCTCCTGCAGATCTTGTAACTCCAAAAATAAGTATTACAATATCAACACAAAACAAAGCAGCTTGGAGGCTAAGGAGGAGCATTTTAAAATTCAAGGATGCTGCTTTCAAGTTGGGACAGAGTGACAGGATTGAAATTGACCCACGAAATTGACCAGAATCTACCAATTAAATCAGACAGTTGAGAAATATGCCCACTGCCGTTTTGCATTGCGCATCATAAATATAACTAAAACCACAGTGAATGACAGATGAGATGATCAACTGCTGTTTGTTATAGCAACCATAAGAACAAATGTAGTTATATTTTTACATTTTATAAAGTATCTGTCCCAGTGCAGGGTGCCCCAACTAGTATCTTACCCAGGTTAGAATATCTGACAGTTTGTGAAACTAAATACTTAACACTTTTGTATGTGGATGACCTCAAATGTACCTTATGCCATCCTCACAATCCAAGAATCCAGATATGCCAGCCAGACACCATCTCCAATGATCTAAATGCTGCACTCATCCACTGCATACTTACAGGTCATGAGCTCATTGGATTTAGTAAGTAAACTCATAAACACTACTCTTAAACTTAATAACGATACTGAAAGTGGCTAGAGAAGCCGAATTGTCTATATTACTTTGTTTAGACCATTCTATGTCGCTGGGTCAAAATCCTAGCACTCTCTACCTAACAGCATTGTGGGAGTACCTTCACCACACGGGCTGCAGCAGTTCAAGAAGATAGCCCACCACCACCTTCTCAAGGGCAACTAGGGATAGGCAATAAATGCCGGCCTTGCCAGCAACGCCCAGATCCCAAGAATGATTTTTTTCTAAATTCCCTCCTTATTAATTTGAAATAATCTGCACTAAGTCTGCTTTCAGAAGTGAACTGTCAATTTCTGCAAATCTCCCTGGGTGGCCTTGATAACTGCTTGACTCTCTGGCAAACCCCCCGGGAGTGACAACGTCAAAGTTGTATTTCAATTACCCTTTGTATCATGGTTATTGTAAATCGTTGTTTTGGTCGAAAGAATTAGTTTGTCATTTCCTTCAGTTACAGAATGTTCTATCGAATTATAGCACAGGAAAACAATTAAGGCATCGGCCCGTGTAAAAGTTCACATGAAGCTTGTGTTTGTACTTGTGAGTGAACACTGGAAAGACATAAAGAATTAGTGTGTGAATTTCCTATAGGTCCTCATCTACACGATGAGGGTGGACTTCAAGTGTACGTGGAGGGCGAGGAGGGTGATTAAAGGGCATAGTGCAACCGAAGGCCCATCCAAGAAGAAGAATCGTGGTTTTGTGGCCCTAAGTTTTCTGGAAACAGGTAAGTGGCGGTCAAAGTTGATCCAGCTTGTTCTAAAATTTATTGTTGTCTTGAAGCATTTGTTTTAAATGGTTTAAATGCATTGTTGACTGAAGCATTACCTTGAAAATACCTGCTCTTGTTTTTCACGTTCCTTCCCTTGATTGTGTTTTACTGTTTCTCTAGATGGATCAGGTGGCATCAGGAATAGAGCATGATGAGATCTTTGATGTGCTACTGCAGGCTGTGCCGTGATGCAGGGCTACACCCTGCCCCGGTGAGAAGAGTGTCAAAAACAGCAGGTTGAGAAGCGGCAGAGCAGCTGAACTCGGGCGGTACTGTACGCTGCGCATGGTTCACCAACGTCATCAGAAGGGGCAAGGTAGGCCACTGGGTGGCTGTGCTTTTCATCAAGGAAAAGGTGATTGTAGTCTGCACTTCAATGCATTTGTCCATCACAAATGGATCCTGAAATTATCCTGTCTTCAGTCTTCAGGATCTTGTTTAAAAAGGGAGAAAAGGATAGACCGAGTAATTACAGGCCAGTCAGCCTAACCTCGGTGGTGGGAAATTTATTGGAAAGAATTCTGAAGGACAGGATAAATCTTCATTTAGAAAGACACGGATTAATCAAGGATAGTCAGCACGGATTTGTTAAGGAAAGGTCGTGAGTGACAAACTTGATTGAATTTTTTGAGGAGGTAACAAGGAGGGTAGATGAGGGTAGTGTATTTGATGTAGTGTATATGGACTTTAGCAAGGCTTTTGATAAAATTCCACATGGCAGACTGGTCACGAAGTTAAAAGCCCATGGGATCCAGGGCAAAGTGTCAAGTTGGATTCAAAACTGGCTCGGAAACAGGAAGCAGAGGATAATGGTTGATGGGTGTTTTTGTGACTGGAAGGCTGTTTCCAGTGGGGTTCCGTAGGGTTCAGTACTAGGTCCCTTGCTTTTTGTGGTATATATCAACGATCTTGACTTGAATATAGGGGGTATGATTAAGAAGTTTGTAGATGATACTAAAATCGGCTGTGTGGTTGATACTGAAGAAGGAAGCTGTAGACTGCAGGAAGATATCAATAAATTGGTCAGGTAGGCAGAACAGTGGCAAATGGAATTCAATCCGGAGAAGTGTGAGGCAATGCATTTGGAGAGGGCTAACAAGGAAAGGGAATACACATTAAATGGTAGGACACTGAGTAGTGTAGAGGAACAAAGGGAGTGCATGTCCACAGATCCCTGAAGGTAGCAGGCCAAGTAGATAAGGTGGTTAAGAAGGCATACGGAATGCTTGCCTTTATTAGCCGTGGCATAGAATACAAGAGTAGGGGGGTTATGCTTCAACTGTATAAAACACGACAGGAAACTCTTTATTAACCGGCACCGACGGGACCGGCGTGGTGCCGGTTAATCAAAAAGTCCGGATAACGGAGAGTTATATCTCCCAACGTACAAGAGCCCCGTACACACTGACATGCGCCTGCATTCGGAGCTCCGTCTCCCCGGGGACCGCCAGCTGACCATCTGTCGTGTCCGCTGCCTACCCGGGCTGCACATTCCCCTCCCAATCTACACGCTCTGATACAAGGCAAACGCCTCGGGGTTTTTTTTAAAGTTATTTTTAAAGGAGAGATGAAGGAAAACCCCGGTTACCTACTCAAGAATTTTGCCGGTTAAGAGAGATTTCCGGTTATTTGGGTGCCGGTTAAAAGAGAGTTTCCTGTAGTTAGGCCTCAGCTAGAGTACTGCGTGCAGTTCTGGTCACCACATTACAGGAAAGATGTGATTGCACTAGAGAGGGTACAGAGGAGATTGACAAGGATGTTGCCGGGAGTAGAGAATCTTAGCTATGAGGAAAGACTGGATAGGCTAGGTCTGTTTTCCTTGGAACAGAGGAGGCTGAGGGGAGACCTTATTGAGGTGTATAAAATTATGAGGGGCATAGATAAAGTGGATAGAAAGGACCTATTTCCCTTAGCAGAGGGGTCAAAAACCAGGGGGCACAGATTTAAAGTAATTGGGGGAAGGTTTAGAGGAGATTTGAGGGGAAATTTATTCACCCAGAGGGTTGTGGGGGTCTGGAACTCACTGCCTGAAAGGGTGGTAGAGGCAGGAACCCTAACCACATTTAAAAAGTACTTGGATGTGCACTTGGGATGCTGTAACCTGCAGGGCTACGGACCAAGAGCTGGGAAGTGGGATTAGGCTGGATAGCTCTTTGTTGGCCGGCGCGGACACGATGGGCCGAAATGGCCTCCTTCCGTGCTGTAACTTTCCATGATTCTATGATTCTATCTTCCTTGAGTACGACTCGTTCCTCACACACTAGCATACCCACTGGTAAACATTCCCAGGTTTGCATATCATTTCATCCATATTATCCACTTCTCTCTCTTACTAGACCACTCCCCCCTCCCCCTTCACATGGGCTTGATAACTGTCAGTGTTTACTGTAATTTTGTTCATCCCTTACAGGAGAAAACACCCTACAATCGAAGCCAGTGCACCACAGTGGGAAATGGGGAAGCGTCCATTAGGGAGTTAATCGCCTTCGTGGAGTGAGTCATATGAATTCAAGGGCTATGACAGCCTGGAGGTGGCTGGAGATAGAGAAGCACGAAGGCTAGTCCCAGTGCTGGGTTTATATCCCAACACTCCTTCCTTCCTGAACACTGCAATATAATATCCTGTCAGAAGGGCTGTCACAACTTTTCCATGTGCTGCCTATACCCTGTTCGTGCCACCATTCCCTGTTCCTTTCTTGTAACACTGTCCTTTTTGCGTCTTTGCAGGATCTTCTCATGCTTCCAGAGCTGGCCCCTCCCAGGACTCGCCAGCAAGCAGCTCCATGAGAAGTAGTAGTATGAGCAGCAGCAGCAAACCTAGCACCCCGTCACTGCACTTACCTTATCCACTCACTAGCTCAGACATATCCACCCTGTAAAGTTTAGCTAGTGAATCCCAGAGCCTGAGTGGACAGGAGGGGAAGGAGGAGCAGAGAGCCCCTCACTAGAGGGGAAGGGATCCTGAACTCAGCTATCAAGTGAAGAATGCATTCTGAGCACAATAGATTGTTGGGCTCATTGGTGCATCTGCTCAGAAACTTTCAACATATGGCAGCTAGTTTGGAGGAGTCCAACCTTATGAGTGGGTGCTGAGGGTTGACTTGCACAACCTGAAGACAGTGACCGAGTGGTAATTCAAGAGACATCTGCAGCGTAGCCCCTCACCAGAGATGATGTGCTGACAGCTCAAATAGCTGAAATCCACGCTGGGCCAGGTAGTCCCTTCAGCAGTAGAGTTGACTGCTTGTAGTGGGACCATCCGTGGTCCGTGCTGAAAGCGATTGAATGCTAACCTTGTTCCCAGCACCATGCACCAGAGACACGGATTAACATCCTCACCAGGCTCCTGTCAGTGGCCGTTTACTTAGAAGGAGTACTGGGATAAATAGATACACACCTCAAACAGCACCTTGGAAAAAGTGGGTGAGAGGGAAGCACAATGCTGATAAGCAGTCGACACTTGCAGTCATCTTTTCGCAATAAAGCACTTTTGCAATTCTATCATTGTTCTATTTGTGCATTTTTAATGTGGATGAACAGAGAAAGCAAGTGTGAGTGTGCACACTGATGCTTTGGGAATAGGAGGAGGGTGCAGCTTTGACTGTGATGATTCTCTTTTTATTCGATATGGGATGGAGCTATTGTACGGACCTGAAGCAGCAAACCTATTTTTTTATTTTATAAAGCTAAAAATGAAGACCTCTCTTTACAGTCCCGGCCTTAATACAGAAAGCACCTACACAGCAGCTCTGGAAGCAGTAGCAGGTTTTTCTGGAAGCAATCTGTCCCTGAACTGCAACCAGCACTATTACAGGAAATCTTTGTGCAGAAGCATTTGACATGTATGTAATTTGCATTGCTGTCTCCTCTTTAGGCACAGTCAGGTACCACCATGTGAAGACCCATATAGGATATTAGGGATAAAAACAGAAAATGCTGGAAATACTCAGCAGGTCAGGCAGCATCTGTGGAGAGAGAAACAGAGTTAACGTTTCAGGTCGATGACCCTTCGTCAGAACTGGAAAAAGCTGGAGATAGAACAGGTTTTTAAGCAAGTGTAGGGGCAGGGAGAGGGGGGAGGAGAGGAAAGAACAAAAGGGAAGGTCTGTGATAGGATGGAAGGCAGGAGAGATTAAGAGACAAAAGGGATGATGGTGCAAGGCAAAAGGAGATGGTAATGGGACAAGTTAAGAAACAAAAGATGATTCTAGATGAAGTGTAAATGGTGATGGCAGAATGATTGACAGCTGCCATGTGAGAGAGAGAGAAAAAAAATGGAAAAAAACGATAGGGGCAGAGGTTATGGTCTGAAATTGTTGAACTCGATGCTGAGTCCAGAAGGCTGTAAAGTGCACCTTTCGATTAGGCACTTTAATTTTGCTTTTGTATTAGGATATTAGGGCGCAGAACAGAGGCAGAGGATTAGCACCTCATTTTGCTGTGCGTATCACCCATTTTTCTGGTGCTATTTGAGAGCTAAACCCAGGAAGATCCATCCTTTGAAATAAGGCATTGCGCTGATGGTAAATCTGGAAAATGGCAGGTAATAAACAGGCTAATATGGAAACCAAATTTTAGAGAAACATAAGTAGATCCAGCAGTGGGTGGATTTACAAATACACTATGAATCCATATTTGGGTTCAAGAAACATGCCTCTGCAACGAACGGATGTTGCGGTGTTTGGGCACAAGTTGGCTAAATTATTAAAGGAATTTATAAAGAGACGAGGGTGACTTCAGAAAGTATGTCTTTTGACGTCAAAGTGTTTGTCAAAGGTGGGCGCATTCGACTATCAGCCTTAATGCACATCAAGTTCAGAGAGACCTTTACCTCAAATCATTGACCTCTGCAGAGATGATATCACAGGTTTTCAGGTCAAAGAATTGGATGTTATGAAACTTTGGTGAGTGAAGATTCTGGTAAATGTTTGATTTTAAAGGCAATCACACTTTAAATTAACACTAGATTGTGCATTGAAAAATACAGCATCCGTCATGTGTAGAATTTGCAATTAAAATGATCTGTCTTAATATAGATCCCAGGCAGTTGAACATTCAAAGATGCATTCCACATCTTATCTTTTAAACTGCTGAAAATATGGAGTACTGCTGAGTTTAGATTTAATCAGTTTCTATTTCAGTTGCCCCCAAACTGAACCTGTCTTGACGGTTATGAATTGTTCTTATTCTTAACACAAATTTCTGATGCCAATATGCCTTAAACCTTTAAGGGTTGCGGTAATATTTCTCAACCAAAAAATCTAAACAAGCCCCATAAGATTACAATTTACTAATTGATTCTGAGAGGTCTGTGAAATGTTTTCCATTTTTATTTCAGTTTAGATCTGTATTTATTTATTAATCTCTGCCACTTTTGGTCTTCCTGTACCATTTACTGACTGGCCAAAAACCTGCACACAAGCACCTACTGAGGGCACTCTTTCATTCACCATGTGAGACAGCAGACTTGTCCTCTGGTTTTCTTCTCTTCACGGTGAAGAATGTACTCGCCCTCACTTGGGAACTCACCATATAGGAAATCACGATGCAGCTCTGTAACAACCACGCCAAGGTGTAACGGTAAGGTACAGTGCCAGAGATTTTTCTCTTTTGGGGTGGGATTTCTGCCTGTTAAACAGTTACACTGTTGACTCCGCCGCACTTCCTGGGGTCAGCCTAAGTTTAATTTTTCAGGTGGATTCCTGTCTATGCTGGGGAGAATTTTTTTTAAATTAAAAAAAAAATTAGTTTATGGGTTGTGGGCGTCGCTGGCAATGCCAGCATTTATTGCCCATCCCTAATTGCCCTTGAGAAGGTGGTGGTGAGCCGCCGCCTTGAACCGCTGCAGTCCGTGTGGTGAAGGTGCTCCCACAGTGCTGTTAGGGAGGGAGTTCCAGGATTTTGACCCAGCGACGATGAAGGATCGGCGATATACTTCTAAGTCAGGATGGTGTGTGACTTGGAGGGGAACTTGGAGATGGTGGTGTTCCCATACGCCTGCAGCCCTTGTCCTTCTAGGTGGAAGAGGTCGCAGGTTTGGGAGGTGCTGCCGAAGAAGCCTTGGCAAATTGCTGCAGTGCATCTTGTAGATGGTACACACTGCAGCCACGGTATGCCGGTGGTGGAGGGAGTGAATGTTTAAGGTGGTGGATGGGGTGCCAATCAAACGGGCTGCTTTGTCCTGGATGGTGTCGAGCTTCTTGAGTGTTGTTGGAGCTGCACTCATCCAGGCAAGTGGAGAGTATTCCATCACACTCCTTAGTTGTGCCATGTCGATGGTGGAAATGCTTTGGGGAGTCAGGAGGTGAGACACTCGCCGCAGAATACCCAGCCTCTGACCTCCTCTTGTAGTCAGAGTATTTATGTGGCTGGCCCAGTTAAGTTTCTGGTTAATGGTGGAAAATGGCTACTGTAGGCCTCAGACATTTGCAGCAGCAAAGTGGGGCCTGATGCCTTCGGGGCAGTGTAAAGAGAAGGGCTTTATTTGCCTAAAATTTTAAAATTGCAGGAAAGGAAGGAGTGAATTGATCGCCCTGTGATTTGTTCCACTCCTCGAGTGCTTAAAATTTAAAGGTCCCTTAGCTGGCTGTTGGCAATGCTGAATGCCAATAACAGGCTAGTGTTACTAACATCCAGCATTGCAATGGTAATGATGGTATGTATATGTGAGGTAGGACATCACTAGGACATTACCACCTACTTTGAACACACCCACCCATATTTGGGTAGGAGTATTCAATTTGCACCATCACTTCTGGTGACTTCAATGGAAAAGAAAATCAGGCAACGTGTAAAACAGTCTGCCGATTTGCTATTATTTGTTTTGTGCTACTGCTAAAGTAGTCAAATTTCACCCTCTATGTTTTTTCCATAAATGACTGAGCAGCTTGAAAGTAACAAGCGATCCTGTGGCTATTTTCCAGAATAGTTCAGTGGCCTGCGAAACTAGTCTCGTATATACAATAGCCATATTTCAAAAGAGATGATACTGTATTTCTTTATGAGTAGGGCATTCTTTTGGCCCGTAAGTCAATCCTCATTGTGACTATTGATCAACCACAAAGTACAAAGTCCTTTAAGGCAAAGAAGAGGCAAAGAGCCCAAAGACCATGTTACCAAAACTTTACCTGCAATTCTTTACCATCCTGAGTGTAAAATGAAAGTCACCAGCTGAACATATTCAAAACCTTTTAGCAATAATAAGGAATCTCCTACTTTATGTGGGTAGCGCCCATTTCACAATTAATGGCCATAGTGATGAAACAGCAACAGAACTCAAGAGCAAGAAAGCAGCTCTACAGACGCTGGAAGGCCGAGGTCCAACAAAAACTCGGGACCTAAAGAACAGATGGTGGGTGGAGAAAGCGCAGGAGATCCAGCAGCTAGCCGACAACCACGACGTGCGTGGATTCTTTAGCGCAGTCAAGACCATCTACGGCCCAAGCACCCAAGGCCCTACCCCACTGCGGGCCAAGAACGGAGAGGTACTCATCAAGGACAGAGAGGCAGTCAGTGCCCGCTGGAAGGAGCACTTCGAAGATCTCCTTAACCGCGACTCTGTCTTCGACGCGAGTGTCCTCAACTCCATCCCGCAGCATGCTACCCGCCACCATCTTAGCACAACCCCAGCCCGGCATGAGGTTGAAAAGGCCATCTGACAACTGAAGAACAACAAGGCCTCAGGAGCAGATGGAATCCCCGCCGAGGCACTAAAGCATGACGGAGAAGCACTACTCGCGCAAATACATGAACTCATTTCTCTTATATGGAAGGAGGAGAGCATGCCAGGGGATCTCAGAGACGCCGTAATTGTGACCATCTTCAAGAAAGGTGACAGGTCCGATTGCGGAAATTACAGAGGAGTTTCGCTGCTGTCTGCCACAGGGAAAGTCATCACAAGAATCCTCCTCAATCGCCTTCTCCCAGTGGCCAAAGAGCTCCTCCCAGAGTCGCAATGCGGATTGCGCCCACTAAGGGGCACAATGGACATGATCTTCACTGCACGTCAATTACAAGAGAAATGCAGGAAACAGCACCAACCACCTTCTTTGGCCTTCTTTGATCTCACAAAGGCCTTCGACACTGTCAACCGTGAGGGATTATGGAGTGTCCTCCGCAAATTCGGCTGCCCTCAAAAGTTTGTCACCATCCTCCGCCAGCTTCATGATGACATGCAAGCCGTGATCCTGACCAACGGTTCCACCACAGACCCAATTCACATACGAACCGGGGTCAAGCAAGGCTGTGTCATCGCACCAACGCTCTTCTCGATCTTCCTTGCTGCAATGCTCCATCTCACCCTCAGTAAGCTCCCTGCTGGAGTGGAGCTAATTTACAGAATAAACGGGAAACTGTTCAACCTCCGTCGCCTCCAGTCCAGATCCAAGGTCGTCCCATCCTCTGTCGTCGAATTACAGTATGCAGACGACGCTTGCGTCTGCGCACACTCGGAGATCGAACTCCAAACCATCGTCAACACCTTCACCGAAGCGTACGAGAGCATGGGCCTTACACTAAACATCCGTAAGACAAAGGTCCTCTACCAACCTGCCCCCGCCACACAGTACTGCCCCCCGATTATCAAAATCCATGACAAGGCCTTGGACAATGTGGACCACTTTCCATACCTCGGGAGCCTACTGTCAACAAGGGCATACATCGACGACGAAGTCCAACACCGCCTTCAGTGTGCCAGTGTAGCCTTCGGTCGCCTGAGGAAGAGAGTGTTTGAAGACCAGAACCTCAAACCCGGCACTAAGCTCATGGTCTACAGAGCAGCAGTGATACCCGCCCTGCTGTATGCCTCAGAGACATGGACCATGTACAGCAGGCACCTCAAAGCACTGGAGAGGTACCACCAATGCTGCCTCTGCAAGATCCTGCAAATCCATTGGCAGGATAGGCGCACCAACGTCAGTGTTCTTGCTCAGGCCAACATCCCCAGCATCGAAGCTTTGACCACGCTCGATCAGCTCCGATGGACGGGTCACATTGTCCGCATGCCCGATACGAGACTCCCAAAACAAGCGCTCTACTCGGAGCTCCGACACGGCAAGAGAGCCCCAGGTGGGCAGAGGAAACGCTTCAAGGACACCCTCAAAGCCTCCTTGGAAAAAGTGTAACATCTCCACTGACACCTGGGAATCCCTGGCCCAAGACCAGCATCTGGGAAGGCGCCGAACACCTCGAGTCTCTTCGCCAGGAGCAAGCGGAAGCCAAGCGCAAACAGCGGAAGGAGCACACGTCAACCCAAGCACCCCACCCACCCACCCCTTCAACCACCATCTGCCCCACCTGTGACAGAGACTGTAGGTCCCGCATTGGACTCATCAGTCACCTGAGAACTCATTTTTAATGTGGAAGCAAGTCATCCTTGGTTCCGAGGGACTGCCTAAGAAGAAGAGAAGAAGATCACGGACAGAATGAAAAAGGTGCTTCTTTCCTTCCTCCACATATAGAGTGCTGTGTCGCAAAATTGTTTTTGTATTTTCGTGTGCTCCAAGCTGGCTCCTGGGCTGCTCTTCTCTTCAACTCTAACCCTGGTCATCCATTGCCATCCTTTGCCCTTTCTTCCCCCAATCTCCTCTCTTCCATTGCTTAAGATACCCTGCCTCTGATAGTGAAAGCATTTCAGCCCAAACTACAAGTTCAAACTACAAGTCTAAAACTATCCTTGCAGAGTCCACTGCCCATCCCCCGGCACGTCTTTGTTCTCACTGAGCTCCTTCAACTCTGCTGAAACTTGACCTCCATCACTGGGTTCCCCGCGAACAGGACTTGGTTGACTACACGGTTTGACTCAGTGGCTGTGGCGCTGCTCTGCTTTTCAGTCACTTCAAGTCTTAAGCTGCGGAATTCTTTTGTCAAATTGGTTTCTGATCTCCTGGACTTCTCTGGACATCTACACTACGTTTCTGCTTTGAACTACACTGGACTATACTGGATTACACTGTAAGACTTACCTGCTGTGTCAGCTGTGGCTCAGTGGGTAGCACACTCGCCTCTGAGTCAGAAGGCTGTGGGTTCAAGTCCCACTCCAGGGACTCGAGCACATAAAGCTAGGCTGACACTCGGAGGTGCCGTCTTTCGGATGAGACATTAAACCCCGTCTGCCCTCTCAGGTGGACGTAAAAGATCCCATGGCACTATTTCGAAGAAGAGCAGGGGCGTTATCCCCGGTGTCCCGGCCAATATTTATCCCTCAACCAACATAACAAAAAAACAGATTATCTGGTCATTAGCACTTTGCTGTTTGTGCGCAAATTGGCTGCCGCGTTTCCCACATTACAACAGTGACTCCACTTCAAATAGTACTTCATTGACTGTAAAGCGCTTTGAGACGTCCGGTGGTAAATGCAAGTCTTTCTATTTGCTGCTAAAAGATTTTTACCTTTAGACTGTGGCTGTGTCTCTGCCGAACTGGTTCTACTGGATTTTCAGCTCTGCTGGCTTGTAGGTAGCAGCTGCTGTTTTCTCTTGCTGTCCGGTGACTCGTTCTACCGGTTTTCAGCTTTGCTGGTTGCTGGCTTGTGGTCTTACATTTTCTCCGCCGCTTTGATCTACGGTGACCTCCAACTTGCGTCAATTTAGCCATCATCTCTCTGCACCCCTACCGACTCTCATTCCTACGGCAACAACCTCCATCCTCGAACTCCCTACCCTTCAAATAGCTTCTGGACTTCACTCACCTGCTTTGGACAGCGGCTCGTCGATGCTCCGTACCGGCCCCATCCTGCTTTGTCCTTCCATGGGACCTCTGACTTTTGTCCCTACTATTGTCTCCAACCTATTCCCTGCTACCAGGAAATATGTATTCCATTAATTATTACAGTTAAACAGGCCTGTGTAACCTGAGCTTTTCCCGTGTCCATTCGCGTGCGCACTTTGACTGCCACTCCGGACCCGAGCCATCCCACTTTTTCCTCCTATTTTCCTTTTCTCTCTATCCCTCCCTGACCGCTCTCTGCTGTCATCATGCCGCCCTTCATCTCTCCTCTCTCTGATACTCTGCCCTCCCAAACCCCTACCCCAATCCTTCATTACTCTTTGACCTTCCTACTCTCCTGCCACCATCCCAGGCTTGACTCCCTCTTAGATAAGCCCACAGCTTCCCTCTGTGCCTCCCTTGGCATCCTACGAAGGGCCCATCGAGGCACTCGTTGCTGCCGCCTTACGAGCAGCAACGCCAACTTTCCCATCCTACTTCCTCGCCGACCTTTCCACCCAGCGCGCCCACTGGGGGTAAATCTTGCCAATCTCCTCCCCATCCAACTCATCCCCCCCAGCGCTGACCCTGTGGACACTGGCAGTGGGGCAGTGACCATCACCGACCCTCTCCGCATCTCCCTCCAGAATGTCCGTTCACTTGCGAACAAGGCCCTTGCCATCCATGAGCTTATTGTGGATGATTGCATCGACATCATGGCCCTGATGGCAACTTGGCTGAGGGGTGATGACACCTTACCCTTAAATGAAGCCTCCCCACCTGGCTATACCTTCCACCACTTGCGCTGCTCAGACCGCCGTGGAGGCGGTGTGGCTCTCATCACCAAATCACACCTTGGTCTGTCTCCCTACTCCTCCGGCACTTTCTCCTCCTTTGAGCATCTCGCCTTGTTCCATCCCTCTCACCTCTCATTTAAAATTCTTGTTCTCTACCACCCACCCAAGTACAATACAAATGTTATTACCGAGATATCCTCACTGTTCTCCTCCCTCAGCCTCTGCACCGAACAACTTCTCATCCTCTGTGATTTCAACCTCCCTCTCAATTCATCATTCTCTCCTTTGAGTTCACTACCCTCCTATCCTCCCTTAATCTCTCCCTCCATGTAAACTCCCCAACCCATATTCATGGCCACCCCCTCGACCTTGCCATCTCTCGTGGCCTTGCTACTCCCATCGTGTCAATCGCAGATAAGGCCATCTCTGACCACTTCCTCGTATTGCTCTCCACCCACATCCCCCTTCCATCCACCCACATTCCCCCTCCAACCCTACTTCCTTCTGTGTCCGCCCCTGGAAAAAACTCTCTCCCAACTCTCTTACAACTGCACTTATGAAATCCCAACTGTCCAGCCTTTGGCCCTCCATTCATGACATTTCTGCAGCTACCGATCTGCTCAACCACACCCTCACCACCACCTTTGATGCCCTAGTCCCTATTAAAACTATTACTCTCTCACCCTGGCCGCTCCCCCTGATACGGCCCTCATCTCCGCTCCCTTAAGTCCAAGGGACGCAGACTTGAATGGATATGGCGGACAACTGGTTTAGCCATTCACCACCAGATCTGGCTGGACCACATGAAGCATTATCGGGTCCTGCTCTCATCTGCCAAAATTGGTCACCATTCCAGAATCATTCTGGAATGCAAAGATAAGCCCCGGCTTCTATTCTCTACTGCTAACCATCTTCTTAAACCCCTCTCTCCTGTCTCCTCCACCCTCACCTCCAACAACAAGTGTGAGGAGCTCATGGACTTCTTTGTCTCTAAGATTGAGACCATCCATTCAGCTGCCTCTGCCACTTCCCTTCCTTCCCCTAGCCCACCTTGCGAAACTTTCTCTGAGGTTACCCCCTGCCCTAGCCCTGAACTCACATCTTTCTCCAGTTTCTCTCCGATCTCCCCTCATGACCTCTCCACGCTCATCTTGTCCATGAGGCCCACTTCCTGCTCCCTCGACCCTATTCCCACCAAACTGCTGACCACCCAACTTCCTTTTCTGGCTCCCATGTTAGCCGACATCATTAATGGTTTTCTCTCCTCAGGTACTGTAGCCTTCTCCCTCAAATCTGCCGTCATCACCCCTCTCCTCAAAAAAACAACCCTTGACCCCTCCGCCCTTGCAAACTTACCGCCCCATCTCCAACCTCCCTTTCCTCTCCAAATTCCTTGAACGTGTTGTCGCCTCCCAAATCCGTGCCCACCTTTCCTGCAATTCCATGTTTGAATCCGTCCAATCAGGTTTCCACCCTTGCCACAGTACCGAAACGGCTCTCATCAAAGTCACAAATGACATCTTTTGTGACTGTGACAAAGGTAAACTATCCCTCCTCATCCTTCTTGACTTGTCTGCAGCTTTTGACACGGCTGACTACTCCATCCTTCTCCAACACCTCTCCACCATCATCCAGCTGGGTAGGACTGCACTCGCCTGGTTCCATTCTTATCTATCTAATAGTAGCCAGAGAATCACCTGCAATGGTTTCTCTTCCCACTCCCACATCGTTACCTCTGGTGTCCCCCAAGGATCTATCCTTGGCCCCCTCCTATTTCTCATCTACATGTTGCCCCTTGGCGACATCATCCGAAAACACAGCGTCAGTTTCCACATGTACGCTGACGACACCCAGCTCTACCTCACTACTTCTTCTCTCAACCCCTCCACGGTCTCTAAATTGCCTGATTGCTTGTCCGACATCCAGTTCTGGTGAGCAGAAATTTTCTCCAATTAAATATTGGGAAGACCGAAGCCATTGTTTTCGATCCCCGCCACAAACTAGCCACTGATTCCATATCTCTCCGAACATCTATCTGAGGCTGAACCACACTGTTCGCAACCTTGGTCTCATATTTGACCCTGATATGAGCTTCTGACCATATATCCGCAGCATAACTAAGACCGCCTACTTCCACCTCCGTAACATCGCCCATCTCCGCCCCTGCCTCAGCTCATCCGCTGCTGAAACCCTCAGCCATGCCTTTGTTACCTCTCGACTTGACTATTCCAATGCACTCCTGGCTGGCCTCCCACATTCTACCCTACGTAAACTTGAGGTGATCCAAAACTCGGCTGCCCGTCTCCTAACTCGCACCAAGTCCCGTTCACCCATCACCCCTGTGCTCGCTGACCTACATTAGCTCCCGATTATAGGGGGTGGTGTTTTTGTGTCAGCTTTGCCTCTGACTTCTGAACGATTCGAATCGCTTCCACTCCCTTGGTTCTCGACCTTGGACTTATTTGGGGGTTGTGATACAAAAGGTGCAGCAGACAACTGAGTTTGATGAAAGAACTTCGATCTTTATTCAAGAAAGTAAAACACAACACAAACACTCTTAACACTCTAAAAGTGGGGAACACTTCGGTACAAGTGAGGGAAATAACATTAGAAGAATACTTCACCCCTCCCAATCCCACTTCACTAGCTAGGTTGGACTCTGGAGAACCAGGGATAATGCTCACCAAAGCCATGATCTCATCGAATGGCGGAGCAGGCTCGAGGGGCCGAATGGCCTACTCCTGCTCCTATCTTCTATGTTTCTATGAATCCTTGACAGTTGAGAGTTAGGGTTTAGAGTCTTTTGAGTAAAAAGTTTCGTAAGGCCCTTGTTGCCGCGAGGTGTCCGATGGTCACTGAGGTGGTCGCTCTGGTCTCTTCTTGTGTGTCGGCCTGGAGCTGTTGGCCTTCTTTGTTGAACTTCTTTCTGTTGAACTCTGCCTCTGTTTAAACTGTCTTCTTCCAAGCTGTGGAACTGCCTTCTTGCAGAACTGTGGAAACTGCCTTCTGCCTGCTTGTTGAACTCCTTGCTGGAGAACTCGAACTTGAACTGCTGTTACTGCTTAACTGCTTGATGGGCCTTCAATTATACTAAATTGAAGTGGCCTTATCAAAACCAAATCAAATCCCGGTCATTGTAAGACCTTGTTAACAGTAACGACTTTACTAGCGTGTTAACTGGTTTTGTAAATGTGTGAAGTGGTTTCAGGATAGCTCCATCCTGTCGATCTGTTGTTTAATCGGAGTTTGAATTGTCCTCATGTTTTGGGTTCCTAGGCTGATCTATAGCCTAGTCCTGGGTGCTCTGTATTATGCATATTTCTTGATGGGCCTTGTAATCGGTTTGATGGGACCTATTGTTCTGGGTGGGGCTGTCTTCTCCTAGGGTCTATTGTCAAAATGTTAATGCATGCTGGGGCTTTGAGTGAGATCATCCCGGTTCCCCAGACATTGCAATTAACTGCAATATCCAAACTGCTTTTACAGAGGTGGATCCCAACTTCCTTCACAGCCTTTTCTCCCTTTACAGGCCCAGACATGTTTCTAAAATGCCAAAACTTGGTTTTTGGTCTTAAATTCCTTATGTTAGGCCCAAATGCATTTTTATCACTCTGAGATGGTTCCAAAGTCCTTTTTTTCCTTAGGTTTTGGGGATCTGTAAATTTTGGAAACCTTACACGGTTAAGCAATGCCTCGATTTGAAAATTCTCATCCTTGTTTTCAAATCTCTTCATGGCCTTGTCCCTCCCTATCTCTGTAATCTCCTTCAGCCCCACAACACTTCCCCCCCCCCCCCCCCCCCCCCGAGATATCTGTGCTCCTCTAATTCTGGCCTCTTGAGCATCAACCAATAGTGGCCGTGCCTTCTGTTGCCTAGGCCCTAAACTCTGGAATTCCCCGCCTAAACCTCTCCACCTCGCTACCTCTCTTTCCTCTTTTAAGTCGCTCCTTAAAACCTACCTCTTTGACCAAGCTTTTGGTCACCTGCCCTAATTTCTCCTTATGTGGCTCGGTGTCAAATATTTTGTCTTTTAATACTCCTGTGAAGCGCCTTGGGACGCTTTACTACATTAAAGGCGCTAAATAAATACAAGTTATTGTGAAATACGTAATTTAAAAAAATTGTTTAAAACCTTATTTTGGACATTACAAATTTAAGTTACTGAGAGAAAAAAAATGTCATGATGGAAAAATTTTCTGAAAGCATTTGAGTGATTTGTGGGAACCTGGTGTGGCAAGATAGCGCAAACGCTGGATGATAGACTCACTACAAAAAGCAGCTATTGTGGGTCACCCAGCATTACATCTTTAACATTGTAAATGCCCATCACACTGTCACTTACAGGAGGAACAGCTATTCTATTTATACCACAGTTTTGTTAAAAATGCTTTTGATATTTTTGGGATGCTCAAACAAATCAATGTTTTAGAACATACGAACTTAATTCTTCTCTTTTATTTTAGCAACACCAACCCTGCAATGCAGAATTGCTAATTAATTAATTCACTTGACACACTGTACTGAAACTCACCCATGTTTGGCACAATATAATTGGTGGATTTCGGGCATAGAGCAGGAAGTCAGCATGTGCAAGACCGCTGTGTTTTGTTTTTTTTAAACTTGATCTTATTTCTTCCACCAAAGTACATGTACTTGCACAATTTTTTGTTAGATGTTATTAAGAGTCTTTGGATCATTTTTGAAGGTTGATGCACTAATGCTTGAACTGCTTTACTCCAAGGGGTAAGCACTTGCTCCTTAGCTCTGTTATCAGGAAAGCAGAAATACCGTGTACATGGCACTTGAATGAATCCCTTTGTTTGATTCTGGACTGGCTCTGAAAACATGCTTACTTAGTCAGGTGCAGTGCATACTGCAGCAGATTGAAAAATTAAACCTGGAGGCCTTAACTGAATGAAAACCTATTCATACAGGAATCGAAACATGACAAAACTCCTAAGTACTTATGACGCAGCATACGGAAGGATGCTGAACTCAATGTTCCAATGATAGATTCATCTGATGGCTTAATGAGTTAATCCAGTGAGACGTTGAACACATACATCAGGAAGGTGCCAGGTTCCATTTTAGGGGGTTGGTGGGGTGGGGGGTGGTGCTGGCCCATCTGGCTGGAGTGGAGGGTGATAGGTGCGCTCTGTGCCTCAGCACATCTAGTGGAGGGGAGTTAAAATCATCAGGGTCCTTGCTTCAGACCACTATTCCAGCCACCCCCGCTGGAAGTGCGGCTGTTGGGTATGGTCAGTCAGGTGTGATGCCCACTGCAGTCAAATAGCCTGCAGAACACCCACTGTCGAAACATGAATAATGGAGGCTTGGGCCAGGTACTGGAGGGTGATCAGCAGCTGTGGAACTGCAATGTGCCAGGGTCAACACTTCAGGACACGAGTGAAAAAAATTGGCAGGGGGGGAAAAAAAGCGTTTTAGTTTTAAAATAAACACAGCCGCTGTGACTTTAAATCCTTTCTCAGGTGTTTGTAACTTACAAGATCTGGGGGGGGGGGGGGAAATCCCCATGGATGTTGTAATTCATCTCCAGAGATCACCTCATTGGCTGCTGAACTTGTTCCACCTTTTCGTGTGTTCTCCTTTCCCAATCAATGCTTCTTTAAAATCCAGCATCGAGGAGGAAGAGAACGTCCTCGGGTTATTACGACTGGGATTTACTGACCTGAAGGAAGGGCAGAACAATTTTTGTTGCTTAACTTTGAAACGGACCAGCTAGTTACGCGATACACGCCAGTTACTTATTTGCTGTAATTGATGGTGCTTCTCCAACTCACTTTATAAAAAAAAAGGGAACACTTCGCGCTTGTGTGGCTAGCTGTAACTTGATCAGAAATGGTGAGTTCTGCGCTGCAGATAGTGAGTCTGATCCTGGCAGTTATTGGCTTGGTCGGTACGTGTGCAGTGACAGGACTGCCACAGTGGAGAGTGACCGCCTTCATCGGGGCCAAACTGGTGGTGTTTGAGAATAGATGGGAAGGTCTGTGGATGAACTGCGTTCGGCAAGCAAACATCCGAATGCAGTGCAAGGTGTACGACTCCCTCCTGGCCCTCGGCCCTGAGCTGCAGGCCAGCCGTGCTCTGATGTGTGTTGCGGTGGTGCTGGTATTTCTGACCATCCTCATAGCCGCTATAGGAATGAAATGCACTCGCAGTGCTGTTGTGAATGAACAGACGAAAAGCCGCATACTGATAGGAGCTGGAGTTATGTATATACTCACGGGGATTATTGTCCTGATCCCAGTTTCTTGGGTTGGAAACACAATCATCAGGAATTTCTATAACCCACTGGTTCCAAACGCACAGAAACATGAGCTTGGAGATGCCCTCTACATCGGTTGGGCGACTGCCGGCTTCCTTATAGCTGCAGGGGCCATACTTTGCTGTTCATGTCTCCCTGGAGAAGGAAGGAGTTACAGTTACACGCCTGCACAATATGGAAAATATAACCCACAGCAGACAACAACGAAAATTCCAAGCATGTACTCCAAAAGTGAATTTGTGTAAATCACACAGAATCCACAGTGCTTCAGAAACCTATCAATCCAAAGGACAGATTGATTTAGTTAAAACTACATTGAGAAAAGCATCATCCCTTCAGGATTTACAGTGAAATGTTCGTTTTACATCCATCTTATCATTGGTGGCACTTTTATTAAAATTATTCTGTGCAAATACTTGTATTTTATAATCTTTGTAACGCATCTCTAAAGCAGATTGAAGAAATTTTTTATCAATTTTTATTTTTTTAATTAAAATATGTATGTAATAATCAAATATTTGAAATGACTGCGGCCCTGCAATAATTTTCTAATGCCATCTTAAAAAAATTACTTATCCATATTTTTGCAAAAGGGTTGGTTCAGTGGGACTTTACTGGAAAATCTGTTCTTTGTGGCCTTGTTACATTTGAAGACTGAAGAAAATGTATTTACCCTAATGTTACAGAAAGTAGTCTTAAGCTTTGGGAATTTTTTTTGCCATTTTCTGTGAATAATGCTATTGCAAATAATGCTTAATGATGTGCTATGGCAAAATCAGGTCATAAATAATTAAAATAAATGTCTGAAAAACGAGTAATTTTCTCATTTGCTGGATTGCATATTGAAATATTCTTTAATCAAATTTTTAAGTACACAGTTCTTTTTAAAAAAAAACTGTAAGTGGTTCAAGTTTGTTTGTTTTGAAGACGAGAGTCCCTTTTTAAGGTTATTTACATTTTCCCCTTGCTATTGGCCTCCCTTTGCCATGTACTGAGCTCAGTCAAGCTAGTGGGTAGCCTGTTCCCACTCTTCCTTTTAATTACATTTTTGAAACTCGTTGCCAGTAGGTGCACAGGAGCAGCTGGTACGGCTCGCTTTCTCTCCCCCAAGTCTCCTGTTGCTTCTTGTATGTGGAGATGTACCTGGCTTTCACTCAGCATTCCTGCACTAAAACTAACAACTCCACATGTGGGAGCCCAACATTCCTGCACTAAAACTAGCAACTCCACATGTGGGAGCCCAACAGCACAAACCCACATCCTATAGAAGATAGGAGCAGGAGTAGGCCATTCGGCCCCTCGAGCCTGCTCCGCCATTTAATGAGATCATGGCTGATCATCCAAACTCAGTACCCTGTCCCTGCTTTCTCCCCATATCCCTTGATCCCCTTAGCCTTAAGAAATATATCTAACTCCTTCTTGAATATATTTAATGAATTGGCCTCAACTGCCTTCTGTGGTAGAGAATTCCACAGGTTCACCACTCTCTGGGTGAAGAAATTCCTCCTCATCTCAGTCCTAAATGGCTTACCCCTTATCCTTCGACTGTGACCCCTGGTTCTGGACTCCCCGGCCATTGGGAACATCCTTCCTGCATCTAGTCTGTCTAGTCCTGTTAGAATTTTATAAGTTTCAATGAGATCCCCTCTCATTCTTCTATAATTCCAATAGGCATTTCATTGGTTCCCCCACACACTCATTGTTCTGATCCTACAAAATAATTAATGGCGAATTTTAGGATTCAATAAATTTATGCGATTCCGTGAGCAGTACTTGTATTTTTCATCACAATTTGATCAAAATCTAGGATGTTATGTACGTTATTCAATTGGCAGTGCTCATTTAATGACATTAGAGTAATGCAGTTTTCAATTCCTTTTGCCTCCCACCTTGTAACGCCCTGTGTGAGATTTGTACATAATAATGTCAGACTTTTGTGTAAGTCTTTCCAACATGTCAATGCCTCCTTCTGTTTGCCAGTAACTGTAGATTGCAGGAATCTAAGCTGGTTAAAGAGGACGAAGTAAGAATCCTGCTAAAGACTGGCATCAGGAATTCTCAAGTTACCGAATTTTTTAGATGGAATGA
Source organism: Squalus acanthias (assembly GCA_030390025.1). Taxonomy (NCBI): domain Eukaryota; kingdom Metazoa; phylum Chordata; class Chondrichthyes; order Squaliformes; family Squalidae; genus Squalus; species Squalus acanthias. Next base: position 94,562,065 of record CM059429.1, read on the forward strand.
GAACTGATCTCACTTTGTACAACAATTGTTTTTGGTGAATTTTAAAGTACTCTTTACACAGAAGGCTTAATGTCAAAATTGTACTTTTGAAACTCAAATTTGCCTTTGTTGCAATGACAGTAGACTTACACTTTCATTTCCACCTTGGCTTGTGCTAAATGGATGCTATTGCTGTAGTAACACTTAGGACATTCTAAACTACTATTATGATTACAGTAGATCGGCTCCATTCCTATGGGACAACATAGAACTTTTACAATAATGAAGCAGTTGCTACAATGCTAAAGAATCTGAGCTTTTGCAGACAGGGTTTGAATCCTGGTGGGGATTAAACACTCACATTCCCGTTTTCCTTGGCAAGCAAGCTTGACAGTTTCTGTCCTTTGTCTTCAGGAAAGAGGCTAAACTGTTCAGGGTAGAAACCCCCCAAATAAACAGGTAATTCATCTCATTTGCTGTTTTTGGGATCTTGCTGTGTGCAAAATTGGTTGCCACATAGTGATTGCTTTTAAATTGCTCAGTTGTGAAGTGCTTTGAGGTGTCCTGACGATGTGATATGATACTATATAAATGCCATAGGATGTGCATAGTATAGAACACGTGTTTATAGTTATGATTTTTTTGAATGGTATTTTCTGACCTTGGCCAGAGAGGGCCTAAGTAAAGACTAATCACTATCTTAAAGTGGGGATGAGGAGGTAGGAAGAAGAGGCGACATGGTTGCTTTGCCAGCATCAGATTTTTATGCAGCATCTTCCAGAGGACAGTAATGGAACAACTCAGGAAGAGACCCAAGAGCAGATTCCCGACCCAAATTTTCACAGGAATGGTTTAAAAAAATAGGAGCGAATAATAAAAACTAAACCTATGGAATAGCCTCATTTATAATTGTCATGGTTTGAGTTTAATCTACCTTACTTACTGTTTATAACACAAGTGGGTTTCTGTAGGATCCCGAGCATACAATAAGGTGGAAAACCATGCCCAAAGAGTAAAGATTCAAAAAAACGAGTTGAAACCATTCCTTTTCCAATTCAATATTTTCCATCTGTCATTTTTATAGCTGTTTAAATCCCATCTGTTAGCAACTGGTTTTCCCGGAAGGCAATCAACTAGCACACAGGATGTTTGGAGATTTCTCCACGCCTACAGTCGGCATGGCTTTGTCAAGATCAATTGAAGGTAATGCTAGGTATAGTAGTTTGAAATTCTAGTGGTACACCGCCTGTCAAAAATGTAGTACTCTGCTGCAAAAAAGTGCTTCATATAGGAGACCAGTCAAGTGCGCATAGACATTCAGAAAGCCTTTGACAAGGTACCACATAGGAGACTAGTGATGAAGATTAAGGTGTATGAAATTCGGAAAAGGGTAGAAAATTGGATTAAAAACTGGTTATAAGGGAGGAAACAGTAAGTGTTAAGGACAGTTTCTCAGAATGGTTGGAAGTGAGTAGCTGTGTCCAGTGAATAGCAGTGTCCTGCGGAGTTCTGTTCTGGACTTCTGTTCACTGTATATCAATGATTTGAATATAGGGCTAGAGCGAGTAGTATCCAAAATTGCAGATGATACTCAGATGTGAGGATTTGTAAATAATTCTGAGGATCAAAGGAAGCTGCAAGAGGATATTAATAAGATGGTGGAAGAGCCAAAACGTAGCAGATGAAATTCAATGCAAGTGTGAGGTGGTGCATCTTGAATGGGGAAGGTTGGGTGATGTGGAAGAGCAGGGAGATTTGGAGATTCAGGTTCACATGACATTAAAAGCAGCACCTCTAGTTTATAATGCTTTAAAACAAAAAAGGCTAATGGAATACTTTTTTTTGGCAAGTGGTATATTAAAGTCGAGAGTATATGTGAATTTATGTAAAACCACAGTTGAAGTACAGTGTGCAGTTCTGGGTTCCACACTATAAGAAGGATGTTCAGGCAATAGAGAGGGAACTACAAGCATGAAGACCGACCTGGAAAATTGGGACTGCTTTCATTAGAAGAGAGTAGATTACAGAGGTCTTGAAAATTATGAAAGGATGGGACAGAGTAAATAGAAACAGACTGTGATAAAATAGAAGCAGTGATTCAGAGGTCTGGAATGAGGAGATGTAGGTATAAAATTAAAGATGAGAGTTTAGGACAGAGAGCAAGAGAAACATTTTTACTCCGAGGGTTGTGAAGCTGCGGAATGCATTACTGGAGTTAGTGATTAAAGAAGAGACCATGTCAACATTTAAGAATCCGTTCGGTAGGTGGTTGAAGGAAAGGGGAATAAGAGGATATGGAAACAGCGCAGGCATATGGACAACTGCTCGTGTGGAGGAGAAGCACCAACATCTGACTGGTTGGGCAGAATAAACTTTCCGTGTACTAAATCTAAGATGCCATCTTGGTTCAGTTGATAGTGCTCTCATGTTTGAGTCACAGGATTGAACCATATCAAGCTTTTTGTCACCCCTCTTAAAGTCTCCTTCCATAGATTGGTGTCCATTTAATTTTGATTACGTCTCTGTGAAGCGTCTAGATATGTTTGTCTGTAGGTGCTATATAAATGCAAGTTGTTGTTGTTGAAGCCCACCTCAAAACCTGAGCTCATAAACTAGGCTGGTACGCTGACGTAATGGAAAAGGAGTATTGCATCATCTGGATCAGGCATGAAACCAAGACCCTGCCTACCAGTTCAGGTGGAAGTTAAAGATCCTAAGGCACTGTTTGAAGATGAGCAAGGTGTGTCCCAGTGTTCTGCCAACATTCCTCTCAACCAATGCCAATCGAAAAATAGATTAACTGGTCATTCCCCTTTTTTTTAATTTTGTGAGATCTTGATGTGTGCAAAATGGCTGCTGCACTTGCTACATAACAGTCAGTGCAAGTCAAAGTGACTCTTGGACGTGAAGTGCTTTGAGATTTTTATTTCAAGGGTGGGAATCAAACGTGAGCCCTCTGAATAGAAATTCAGAATTCTAATGATTGAGCTATCCTAAATGCAATTGAAATTTATAGTGGTCAGTGCTAGTATTAAACTGGTAGGCGAAGGGAAATCCATAACAACACAAATCTCGCCATTTGGGGTTTATTTGTGAAAACCAAAAGACCCAGTTTGGACAATCTCTAGTTTCTTTCTGGTATTTTAAATCTAAAAAATGCTGTTTGTGCAAAATGCTCCTTTGTCCATTTGCAAAGCCATTTTCTGTATCTTGTGCTTGTAGTATATGGACTCCGAGTGGGTGAAATAGGTCTTGGGTGGTAGCACTAAACGGGCGATAGTGATGGTGAATCGGCAGCCCATTTTACACTCAGCCCGGTATTCATTTCCATCGTTTGGATCAGACGTGCGCTATCTCCCAAGACCGTGTTCACCCCCAGACTCTTCACATGTGAAACAAGTGCCGGTTTCCATATCCAAGTAACAAGTGGGCATCTGGGATCTGTTACTGGAGCCACAACAAAAAAGGTAACTGGGTTTTATAAGTCAATATTTAAACAATACATATTAAGCTAAGGTATATTCAACCGCTTCTAAAGTTAAACAATTTCCTGCTAATTTCCTGCTCCGAACAAAATGGAATGTTTTTTAGAAGAGGGCAGGGGAAAGCCCAAAAAATCATCAACAAACCTGTACGCTGAGATAAAGCTCACTACAGACGGGTCTTTGTACAAGCCAATTTGTAGCAAGGAAAAGTTTGCGTGTTTTTCACTTGTAGAGCTCCCTTGTTCTGTTTTTTTAAATTTCTGTTGTGCTAGTTTACTCCTTTGAGCCCGTGTATGTTCCCAAGTTTTTGGGCTAATGGAGGAGGGTGGAATAAAAGTACCATTCTTGAGGTAAATATAGTTTAACACTTGACTGAGCAGCAACCAATATTTGCCCCCAGTGCAACAGATGAAAGTAGACCCCTGAGGGCTTGTGGGGTGAAACAGAAGTGCTCGCTTCAGGTTTGCACCAGGTCAGAACCAAACCTTCTTTCCAAATGTTGTATTAGAATAAGAATTCCTTACAGTCTGTGGTGTTTTACACCTGAGGGAATAATATTGCATAAATTAACTTTCCACACAACAGCACAAGCAGATGGTGACACATGTTTTGTTTCCCCAATGGCAAACCTTTGTGCAGGTAATAGTAATGTTAGGCTCCAGAAAGCTGCTATTAGGAGTATTAGAAAGCAAAATACCAGTGTAAAAGGGGTGAATACCCTATATTACCAGAAAATATTAAGAAAACAAAACTACAATGAAATTATAAAATAAAGTGACTTCACAAAATCGTTAACTCTCTGTTGCTTTGCAAATATTTCTTTATGTCCATGACATCTGAATGACCCTTACAGAGACTTTTCAAGGGTTACCTAGATACTGAAAAATGTGTTTTGGCTAAGGCACAATAAATGGCAATCATTGCCTTTTGCATGCCCTGCCCCTGGGTCTGGATCCAGGCCAGTGAAAAGAAATGAGTGGCTTTTCTTCTTGTTGTTTCTTTGAGCCATCTCAAAAGTTCACAAACCTGCCATGAATGTATCGATTCTATCTACTGAAGCACGACGAGGAAGGGCAGGGAAGGGGCAAGGAGCAAAAATATATGTAGAAATTGAGAGAAAATAAAAATCGAGTTTCTTGATCGTCATGTTTTATTTTGTATATATTCTTTAAAAATGAATTGTTAACAGCTAAACTGATAGCTTTTAAGTATGTTGTTGATAATAGTAATAATGTTGATTTTAGTACTTAAAATGAAATGGGAAGGAACTCGGGTTGCCAACTCTGGTTGGACGTAGTCCTGGATGTTTCATCACATGACTTCCCACCTCCAATCGCACCGCCCAGTCAGACAGCCTGTTTTCCCCATCTGCAATATTTTTTTTAATAATAAACTAAAGTGTTCAAAGAAAATGAAAAAGAGTTTACAATTTTTTTAGTGCCCCTATTATGCTTCCATTGCAAGAGTGACTACACTTCAAAAGTACTTGATTGGCTGTAAAGCGTGTTGGGACACCCTGAGGACATGGGAGGTGCTATATCAATGCACTCTTTCTCTCTCTCTCTCCCTCCCGGGTTGTTCCCAGCAGTATCCTGGAGACTAATCTTTAATTCCTGGAGACTCCAGGACAATTCTGGAAGGTTGGCAATACTAGAAGGAAATTCAAGATGAAGTACATTTTTGTTTAAACTACTCCCCCTTGAAAATATTTGGAATTGGCATGGGGGCAGTTGTACCAACAGGAGTGCCCAAATATTCCCTTCCTAAAAGAAAATCTTGCCCATAAAACATCGTACTTACAAAAAGCCTGGCCTGCTGAGTTTTTCCAGCGTTTTCTGTTGTTATTTTGGATTTCCAGCATCCGCAGTATTTTGCTATCATACTTACAAAAAAGATTGTTTCAGTTTTAAAATGAATGATAATTTTCTGAGCTGTGGGGCAATCTTTGAGTAATCTGGTTTCCCAGAGTCTCGTGACTCTGAATTAGTTCTCGGGTCCATTCAAAGTTGTGCTTACTGCTGTTTCCAATGGAGCTAATTTAGTGATCAATTTGGCAGTCACAACTGTCAAAGGAGCATTAAGACTACACGAGACAAGGAAAAACAAAACTCAGCTGGGCAAGTGGTTTTTGCCTCTAATGCCACGTCGACATCAATATCTGGAGTAACTCCAACAGGTAACTCAAGTTTGCAGTTTTGCAGTCAATGAACCTTTCAAATCCCATTACATAAATTCAAGTCACTAGAAATTTGGAAGGATTAAATGTTCACTCTGGATGAAACTAGACATTCATTTCCTTTGAACAGTAGATTCTTGAATAACTTTAAAATAATATTATAGAGTTAATGAATTCGGTGTCAGCCTTGTCTCAGTGGTAGCACTCTCGCTGCTGAGTCAGAAGGTTATGGGTTCAAGACTTACTCTGGAGACTTGAACACATAAGATAGGCTGACACTTCAGTGTAGTACTGAAATAGTGCTGCACTGTCGTAGGTGACGTCTTTTGGAGAAGATACCTCTCAGGTGGATGTAAAAGAACCCATGGCACCTTTCTAAGAAGATTCAGGGCATTCTCCTGATGTCCGGGCCAACATTTATCCCTCAACTAACACCTCAAAAAACATTATATCCAGTCATTTATCACATTGCTGTTTGTGGGACCTTGCTGTGTGCAAATAGGTTGCATTACAACAGTGATTACACTTCAAAATACTAAATTGGCTGTGAAGCACTTTGGGACGTCCTGAGCTCATGAATGAGGCTATATAAATGTATATTTTTTTCTGAAATTTATACAGGATAGAAAGCTAGCCAGGGGAGAATTGGATTAGTCAAGATTAGAGGTGACAAATGCATGGATGAGGGTTTCAGCAGCAGATGGGTTGAGGTAGGGCAGAGATGGGGAATGTTATGGAAGTGGAATTAGGTAGTCTTTATGATGTGGAGGATATGGTTAGAAGCTCAGGTCAAAGCCATCTTTGGCCTTCCCAATGTTTAACCGGAGGAAACTGCGGCTCATCCAGGACTGGATATTGGACAAGCAGTCTGACAACACGGAAGCAGTGGAGGGGTTGAGAGATGTCGAGGTAGGTGTTGTCAGCAAAAAATGGAAGTTGACCCCATGTCTTCGGTTGATGTTGCCAAGAGGCAGCATGTAGATGAGGAAGAGGAGGGTGCCAAGGACCAAGGGTAATGCTGTGGGAACAGTAGGAGATGTGATTGCTGTAGATGCTGTGGCTGCCATTAGATAGGTCAGAGTCAAACTAAGCAAGGGCAGCCATACTGAACTGGACAACAGCAGAGAGCCATTAGAGGAGGTTGGTGTGGGTGACCATGTCAACAGCTGCAGCGAGGTTAAGAAGAACGAGGAGGGATAGTGCACCACAGTCAGCCACAGAGGATGTTATAAATGACTTTGATTAGGGCCATTTCAGCACTGTGGCAGGAGTGGAAACATGACCGGAGATTCAAACACGAAATTGCGGGAGGCAGCAACGTGTTCAAGGACTCGAGAGGTTGGGGATCGGGAGGCCATTTGAAAGGATAGTGGAATTGAGGGTGTGATTTTTGAGGAGGGGACGGTGATGGGAGTTTTGAAAGGGAGGGGGCAGTAGCTTAGGAGAGAACCATTTACACTGTCATACTGTACACGAAGGACATCGACCTGAAACATTAACTCTATTTCTTTCTCCTCAGATGCTGCCGGACCTGCTGAGTATTTCCAGCGTTTTCTGTTTTTTTTAACCTCGTCAGTTGGCATGTGGGCCTGGAAGGGAAGTTGGGTGTGGTCAGCAATTTAGTGGGAATAAGGTCAAGGAAGCAGGAGGTGGATCTCATGAACAAGATGAGCTCTCAGAGGGCATGAGAGGAGATAGGAGAGAAAGTAGAGAAAGACTTGGGTTCAGGGCTGGGGCAAAGGGGAACCTTGGGGAAGGTTTGGCTTGGTGGGCTGGGGAATGAGAAGGATGAGTCAAAGGCAGCTGAATAGATGATCTCAATTTTAGTGATAAAGAAGTCCACGAGCCCCTTACACGTTATTGGAGGTGTAGATGGAGAGGGCTGGGGAAAGAGGTTTAAGGAGATGGTTTCTTGGCAATTATCTTTGCTTTCCAGGATGATCCTGGTGTAGTGAGAGGTGTTGGCAGAGGAAAACAAGGCTTGATGGTACTTGATGTGATGTAGCCAGATCTGCCGATGGATGGCAAAGTATGCACCTCTTGTACTGAGGTAGCGAAGATGGGGGCCATACCAGGGGGATCGACCAGAGTGGGAGAGAGGCAGGGTTTTACTGGGGACAAAGGCATCGAAGTTGGAGGTGAGGGAATGGGTCAGCATATCAACAGTTGTAGAAGTATTGTGGTGAGTGGAGGGTGAAAGGTTAGACAGCTGGGAGTTTGAAAGTGCTGTTGTAAGTGATTTGGGGCAGAGTTTATTCCAGGGTCGGATGCAGAAGGAAGTAGGGTTTGAAAGGGGTAGGGGATGTGGGTGGTGAAGGATATAAGGAAGTAGTTGGAGATGGCCGTGTCTGTGATCAAGTTGATGGTAATAGAGAGGCCACATGAGATAACTGGCTGACACTCCACTTCAGTACTGAGGGAGTGGTGTATTGTTGTAGGTGCCATCTTTTGGATGAGACATTAAATCAAGGCCCCATCTGCCTTCTCAGGTGGACGTAAAAGATCCCATGGCCCTATTTCAAAGAAGAGCAGGGGAGTTCTCACCAGGGTCCTGGCCAATATTTATCCCTCAGCCAACACCTTAAATGCAAGTCTGTCTTTCTTTATTAAAATAAAGATTATGTGGTCATTATCTCATTCCTGTTTGTGGGAGCTTTGCTGTGCGCAGGTTGGCTGCCAGGTTTCCTACATTTAAAATTTTTTTTTCCTGGGATGTGGGCGTCGCTGGCAAGGCCAGCATTTATTGCCCATCCCTAATTGCCCTTGAGAAGGTGGTGGTGAGCCGCCTTCTTGAACCGCTGCAGTCCTTGTGGTGAAGGTACTCCCACAGTGCTGTTAGGGAGGGAGTTCCAGGTTTTTGACCCAGCGACGATGAAGGAACGGCGATATATTTCCAAGTCAGGATAGTGTGTAACTTGGAGGGGAACTTGCAGGTGATGGTGTTCCCATGTGCCTGCTGCCCTTGTCCTTCTAGGTGGTAGAGGTCGTGGGTTTGGGAGGTGCTGCCGAAGAAGCCTTGGTGAGTTGCTGCAGTGCATCTTGTAGATGGTACACACTGCAGCCATGGTGCGCCGGTGGTGGAGGGAGTGAATGTTTAAGGTGGTGGATGGGGTGCCAATCAAACGGGCTGCTTTGTCCTGGATGGTGTTGAGCTTCTTGAGTGTTGTTGGACCTGCACTCATCCAGGCAAGTGGAGAGTATTCCATCTCACTCCTGACTTGTGCCTTGTAGATGGTGGAAAGGCTTTGGGGAGTCAGGAGGTGAGACACTCACCGCAGAATACCCAGCCTCTGACCTGCTCTTGTAGCCACAGTATTTATGTGGCTGGTCCAGTTAAGTTTCTGGTCAATGGTGACCCCCAGGATGGTGGGGGATTCGGCAATGGTAATACCGTTGAATGTCAAGGCGCGGTGTTTAGACTCTCGCTTATTGGAGATAGTCATTGCCTGACACTTGTGTGGCGCGAATGTTACTTTCCGCTTATCAGCCCAAGCCTGAACATCATCCAGGTCTTGCTGCATTTGGCCATGGACTGCTTCATTATCTGAGGAGTTGCGAATGGAACTTCACACTGTGCAGTCATCAGCGAACATCCCCACTTCTGACCTTATGATGGAGGGAAGGTCATTGATGAAGCAGCTGAAGATGGTTGGACCCAGGACACTGCCCTGACTACACTTCAAAAATACTTCATTGGCTGTGAAGCACTTTGGGACATCCTGAGGTCGTGAAGGCTCTGTATAAATGCAATCTTTTTCTTTTAGTATTATATTTATTAAATACTAAAATGGCTAAATATCAAAAAATTATAGACTCCAAGACTTCATTACCTCCTGCTTAATAGGAAGACATTGCTTGCATACTGGATAACCTGTTTTGGATCAGTGCAACAAATATTTGCTTTGGTTTGCCAGTTTCTGTGTATTGTCCATGCTGAGCAGAAAGTGCTATAACTGAAAGGCAGAACGATTGGGTAACTTAGCAGCAGTATCAATGGATGCAATCTTGCTTTGTGTGGTGACTGTCAGTTTCTGAGTGCTGGTTGGGAGGTGAAGTTTCCTTTGTTTGTAACTGGGATATGATGCTGCAATCTTATTAAATGACATCTTGTGATGTTTTTAAACTTTGCCAAGGATTAAGCCTTGCTTCATTGTCCTTGGGGTCAACAATTAATTATTACATTTTTCCTCCCACAATTAGCCAAAGTAGGATTTTGTTTTTTCTTTTGCCACCTTTTATAGATTTTTGTTCACCATTCACCATGGGATTGGGGGTAAGGTACTGACTTGGATAGAGAACTGGTTGGCAGACAGGAAGCAAAGAGTTGGAATAAACGGGTCTTTTTCCGAGTGGCAGGCAGTGACTAGTGGGGTACCGCAGGGATTGGTGCTAGGACCCCAGCTAGTCACAATATATATATAAATGATCTAGACGAGGGAACTAGATGTAATATCGCCAAGTTTGCAGACGACACAAAGCTGGGTGGGCGTGTGTGTTGTGAGGAGGATGCAGAGAAACTCCAATATGATTTGGACAGGTTGGGTGATTGGGCAGATGCAGTATAATGTGGATAAATGCGAGGTTATCCACTTTGGTGGCAAAAACAGGAAGACAGATTATTATCTGAACGGCAATAGATTGGGAAAAGGGGAAGTGCAACGAGACCTGGGTGTCCTTGTGCACCAGTCGCTGAAGGTAAGCATGCAGGTGCAGCAGGCGGTTAAGAAGGCAAATGGTATGTTGGCCTTCATAGCGAGAGGATTCGAGTACAGGAGTAAGGATGTCTTGCAGTTGTACAGGGCCTTGGTGAGACCACACCTTGAGTATTGTGTGCAGTTTTGGTCGCCTTATCTGAGGAAGGATGTTCTTGCCATGGAGGGAGTGCAGCGAAGATTTACCAGACTGATACCTGGGATGGCAGGAATGACGTATGAAGAGAGATTGGGTCGATTAGGATTATATTCGCTAGAGTTTCGAAGAATGAGAGGGGATCTCATTGAAACTTATAAAATTCTAACAGGACTAGACAGACTAGATGCAGGAAGGCTATTCCCGATGGCGGGGGAGTCCAGAACCAGGGGTCACAGTCTAAGGATAAGGGGTAAGCCATTTCGGACTGAGATGAGGAGGAATTTCTTCACCCAGAGAGTGGTGAACGTGTGGAATTCTCGACCACAGAAGGCAGTTGAGGCCAATTCATTAAATATATTCAAGAAGGAGATAGATATATTTCTTAAGGCTAAAGGGATCAAGGGATATGGGGAGAAGGCAGGGACTTTGGATGAATTTGGATGATCAGCCATGATCTCATTAAATGGCGGAGCAGGTTCGAGGGGCCGAATGGCCTACTCCTGCTCCTATCTTCTATGTATATAAACGATTTGGACTCGGGAATCGGAAGTTGAAAATTTGCGGATGACACCAAATTGGAGGGTATAGTTAATACGGAGGAGGACATGTGACAAACTACAAGGAGACTTTAATAAACTTGCAGAATGGGCGTGCAATTGGCAAATGAACTTCAATATAAATTAGTGTCAGGTGGTACATTTTGGTAGGAAGAATAAGGAGGCCACATACTCCTTGGAAATAAGTGTCTAAATGGAGTAGAGGAACAGAGGGATCTGGGGGTACAGATATACAGATCGCTAAAAGTAGTGATGCAGGTTAATAAGGCCATAAAAAAGCAAATAATGCACTAGGGTTCATTTCTAGAGAGATAAAATTGAAAAGTAGAGAGTTATGTTAAATTTGTATAGAACTTTGCTTAGACCACTCTTGGAGTATTGTGAACCGTTCTGGTCTCCATATTATAAAAAGGATATAGAGTCACTGGAGAAGGTGCAAAAAAGATTTATGAGAATGATATCAGAACTGAGAGGTTATACCTATCAGGAAAGATAGAACAGGCTGAGCTCTTTTCTCTAGAAAAGAGAAGACTAAAGGGGTGACCTAATAGAGGTCTTCAAGATTATGACGGGGTTTGATGGGGTAAACATAGAGAAGATGTTTCCATTTGCAGGTGAGACCAGAACTAGGAACCATGGTGGTGGAATTGGGTGCCCTGGGGGCGCTAACGTGGCGCAAATGGCATAGCGGCCGGGCGCGGCGCTGACATTGATTCCCGCCATATTCGGCGGGGGTTTAGCGGCGGCATTGTGCCCCGATCTCCTTCGCCCGGAAATCATGATGTCATTACCTTGTGCATAGTCCCGGTAGCGCCCAGGACCCGAAATTGACTTCCGACCCCTGCAGCAGCGCCGGTTGAAAACAGCGACAGCTGCAGGAGGCGTGCTTCGGGCGGCCGGCTGCTTCGGGGGCGATGATTAAAGGCGAGGTGGCCGAGGTAAGTAAAAAAAAAAACAGCAACTTACCTTTCCTGTTCTAGTTTATGTCGCGGGTTCCTGCCCGTGATCGCGCGGGATTGAGGCTGCCTTGGTGGTCCAGGTAGGTAATGTTTCTATAGCAGAGCCTGCAGTGATGGCCCTTCCCTTTAAGGGAGGGAAGGAACCTTTGAACGCGGCAGCGCTGCACGGCCCGGTGTGCAGCGCTGCTGAAGTCTCGACGTTAGCACCCTAAGAAGGAAATGGAGTGCTTGATTTAGCGCTCCACTTTCCTCTTGGGGCGCTAGAACTCAATTTCACGGTCGCTGGCGCTAAACTTAGCGCCCAGGCGATGTTAGCGTCCCAAAATGGCTGATACCGAATTTTTCCCCCCATAAATATAAAATAGCCCCTAATATATCGAGCAGGGAATTCAGGAGAAACTTCTTTACCCAGAGACTGCTTAGAATGTGGAACTCGCTACCACAAGGAGTAGTTCAGGCAGTGATCTCATTGGAATGTATAAAATTCTTAAACGGCTTGACAGGGTAGATGCTGAGAGGCTGTTTCCCCTGGCTGGAGAGTCTAGAACTTGGAGTCACAGTCTCAGGATAAGGGGTCGGCCATTTAGGACTGAGATGAGGAGAAAATTCTTCACTTAGAGGATTGTGAATCTTTCGAATTCTCTACCCCAGAGGGCTGTGGATGCTCAGTCATTGCGTATATATTCAAGACAGAGATCGATAGATTTTTGGATATTAAGGGAATCAAGGGATATGGGGCTCGGGCAGGAAAATGGAGTTGAGGTAGAAGATCAGCCATGATCTTATTGAATGACGGAGCAGGCTCGAAGGACATATGGCCTACTCCTGCTCCTACTTCTTATGAATAGCATAGATGCATTTAAGGGGAAGCTAGATAAACACATGAAGGATAAAGGAACAGAAGGATATGTTGATGGGGTTAGATGAAAGAGGGAGGGAGGAGGCTTGTGTGGAGCATAGATTTTCTTCTGGGCAGGGAATGTAGGTATATCTTCCTACTTAACAGTACAGCGGAGAAACCCCTGCTTCCTGCAGAAATTACTGCCCTCAGATTTCAAGCCTGCATCAGTCTGTATTGCTTGCATTACATGTGCCACGATGATAATGTTTGGCAAACTTATTTTTTGGTTGGAAGAAGAGTCACATTCCTTACTTGTGCCTTGTAGATGGTGGAAAGACTTTGGGGAGTCAGGAGGTGAGACACTCACCGCAGAATACCCAGCCTCTGACCTGCTCTTGTAGCCACAGTATTTATGTGGCTGGTCCAGTTAAGTTTCTGGTCAATGGTAACCCCCAGGATGTTGATGGTGGGGGATTCGGCGATGGTAATACCGTTGAATGTCAAGGCGCGGTGTTTAGACTCTCGCTTGTTGGAGATAGTCATTGCCTGACACTTGTGTGGCGCGAATGTTACCTGCCGCTTATCAGCCCAAGCCTGAACATCATCCAGGTCTTGCTGCATTCGGACATGGACTGCTTCATTATCTGAGGAGTTGCGAATGGAACTTCACACTGTGCAGTCATCAGCGAACATCCCCACTTCTGACCTTATGATGGAGGGAAGGTCATTGATGAAGCAGCTGAAGATGGTTGGACCCAGGACACTGCCCTGACTACACTTCAAAAATACTTCATTGGCTGTGAAGCACTTTGGGACATCCTGAGGTCGTGAAGGCTCTGTATAAATGCAATCTTTTTCTTTTAGTATTATATTTATTAAATACTAAAATGGCTAAATATCAAAAAATTATAGACTCCAAGACTTCATTACCTCCTGCTTAATAGGAAGACATTGTTTGCATACTGGATAACCTGTTTTGGATCAGTGCAACAAATATTTGCTTTGGTTTGCCAGTTTCTGTGTATTGTCCATGCTGTGCAGGAAGTGCTATAACTGAAAGGCAGAACGATTGGGCAACTTAGCAGCAGTATCAATGGATGCAATCTTGCTTTGTGTGGTGACTGTCAGTTTCTGAGTGCTGGTTGGGAGGTGAAGTTTCCTTTGTTTGTAACTGGGATATGATGCTGCAATCTTATTAAATGACATCTTGTGATGTTTTTAAACTTTGCCAAGGATTAAGCCTTGCTTCATTGTCCTTGGGGTCAACAATTAATTATTACATTTTTCCTCCCACAATTAGCCAAAGTAGGATTTTGTTTTTTCTTTTGCCACCTTTTATAGATTTTTGTTCACCATTCACCATGGGATTGGGGGTAAGGTACTGACTTGGATAGAGAACTGGTTGGCAGACAGGAAGCAAAGAGTTGGAATAAACGGGTCTTTTTCCGAGTGGCAGGCAGTGACTAGTGGGGTACTGCAGGGATTGGTGCTAGGACCCCAGCTAGTCACAATATATATATAAATGATCTAGACGAGGGAACTAGATGTAATATCGCCAAGTTTGCAGACGACACAAAGCTGGGTGGGCGTGTGTGTTGTGAGGAGGATGCAGAGAAACTCCAATATGATTTGGACAGGTTGGGTGATTGGGCAGATGCAGTATAATGTGGATAAATGCGAGGTTATCCACTTTGGTGGCAAAAACAGGAAGACAGATTATTATCTGAACGGCAATAGATTGGGAAAAGGGGAAGTGCAACGAGACCTGGGTGTCCTTGTGCACCAGTCGCTGAAGGTAAGCATGCAGGTGCAGCAGGCGGTTAAGAAGGCAAATGGTATGTTGGCCTTCATAGCGAGAGGATTCGAGTACAGGAGTAAGGATGTCTTGCAGTTGTACAGGGCCTTGGTGAGACCACACCTTGAGTATTGTGTGCAGTTTTGGTCGCCTTATCTGAGGAAGGATGTTCTTGCCATGGAGGGAGTGCAGCGAAGATTTACCAGACTGATACCTGGGATGGCAGGAATGACGTATGAAGAGAGATTGGGTCGATTAGGATTATATTCGCTAGAGTTTCGAAGAATGAGAGGGGATCTCATTGAAACTTATAAAATTCTAACAGGACTAGACAGACTAGATGCAGGAAGGCTGTTCCCGATGGCGGGGGAGTCCAGAACCAGGGGTCACAGTCTAAGGATAAGGGGTAAGCCATTTCGGACTGAGATGAGGAGGAATTTCTTCACCCAGAGAGTGGTGAACGTGTGGAATTCTCGACCACAGAAGGCAGTTGAGGCCAATTCATTAAATATATTCAAGAAGGAGATAGATATATTTCTTAAGGCTAAAGGGATCAAGGGATATGGGGAGAAGGCAGGGACTTTGGATGAATTTGGATGATCAGCCATGATCTCATTAAATGGCGGAGCAGGTTCGAGGGGCCGAATGGCCTACTCCTGCTCCTATCTTCTATGTATATAAACGATTTGGACTCGGGAATCGGAAGTTGAAAATTTGCGGATGACACCAAATTGGAGGGTATAGTTAATACGGAGGAGGACATGTGACAAACTACAAGGAGACTTTAATAAACTTGCAGAATGGGCGTGCAATTGGCAAATGAACTTCAATATAAATTAGTGTCAGGTGGTACATTTTGGTAGGAAGAATAAGGAGGCCACATACTCCTTGGAAATAAGTGTCTAAATGGAGTAGAGGAACAGAGGGATCTGGGGGTACAGATATACAGATCGCTAAAAGTAGTGATGCAGGTTAATAAGGCCATAAAAAAGCAAATAATGCACTAGGGTTCATTTCTAGAGAGATAAAATTGAAAAGTAGAGAGTTATGTTAAATTTGTATAGAACTTTGCTTAGACCACTCTTGGAGTATTGTGAACCGTTCTGGTCTCCATATTATAAAAAGGATATAGAGTCACTGGAGAAGGTGCAAAAAAGATTTATGAGAATGATATCAGAACTGAGAGGTTATACCTATCAGGAAAGATAGAACAGGCTGAGCTCTTTTCTCTAGAAAAGAGAAGACTAAAGGGGTGACCTAATAGAGGTCTTCAAGATTATGACGGGGTTTGATGGGGTAAACATAGAGAAGATGTTTCCATTTGCAGGTGAGACCAGAACTAGGAACCATGGTGGTGGAATTGGGTGCCCTGGGGGCGCTAACGTGGCGCAAATGGCATAGCGGCCGGGCGCGGCGCTGACATTGATTCCCGCCATATTCGGCGGGGGTTTAGCGGCGGCATTGTGCCCCGATCTCCTTCGCCCGGAAATCATGATGTCATTACCTTGTGCATAGTCCCGGTAGCGCCCAGGACCCGAAATTGACTTCCGACCCCTGCAGCAGCGCCGGTTGAAAACAGCGACAGCTGCAGGAGGCGTGCTTCGGGCGGCCGGCTGCTTCGGGGGCGATGATTAAAGGCGAGGTGGCCGAGGTAAGTAAAAAAAAAAACAGCAACTTACCTTTCCTGTTCTAGTTTATGTCGCGGGTTCCTGCCCGTGATCGCGCGGGATTGAGGCTGCCTTGGTGGTCCAGGTAGGTAATGTTTCTATAGCAGAGCCTGCAGTGATGGCCCTTCCCTTTAAGGGAGGGAAGGAACCTTTGAACGCGGCAGCGCTGCACGGCCCGGTGTGCAGCGCTGCTGAAGTCTCGACGTTAGCACCCTAAGAAGGAAATGGAGTGCTTGATTTAGCGCTCCACTTTCCTCTTGGGGCGCTAGAACTCAATTTCACGGTCGCTGGCGCTAAACTTAGCGCCCAGGCGATGTTAGCGTCCCAAAATGGCTGATACCGAATTTTTCCCCCCATAAATATAAAATAGCCCCTAATATATCGAGCAGGGAATTCAGGAGAAACTTCTTTACCCAGAGACTGCTTAGAATGTGGAACTCGCTACCACAAGGAGTAGTTCAGGCAGTGATCTCATTGGAATGTATAAAATTCTTAAACGGCTTGACAGGGTAGATGCTGAGAGGCTGTTTCCCCTGGCTGGAGAGTCTAGAACTTGGAGTCACAGTCTCAGGATAAGGGGTCGGCCATTTAGGACTGAGATGAGGAGAAAATTCTTCACTTAGAGGATTGTGAATCTTTCGAATTCTCTACCCCAGAGGGCTGTGGATGCTCAGTCATTGCGTATATATTCAAGACAGAGATCGATAGATTTTTGGATATTAAGGGAATCAAGGGATATGGGGCTCGGGCAGGAAAATGGAGTTGAGGTAGAAGATCAGCCATGATCTTATTGAATGACGGAGCAGGCTCGAAGGACATATGGCCTACTCCTGCTCCTACTTCTTATGAATAGCATAGATGCATTTAAGGGGAAGCTAGATAAACACATGAAGGATAAAGGAACAGAAGGATATGTTGATGGGGTTAGATGAAAGAGGGAGGGAGGAGGCTTGTGTGGAGCATAGATTTTCTTCTGGGCAGGGAATGTAGGTATATCTTCCTACTTAACAGTACAGCGGAGAAACCCCTGCTTCCTGCAGAAATTACTGCCCTCAGATTTCAAGCCTGCATCAGTCTGTATTGCTTGCATTACATGTGCCACGATGATAATGTTTGGCAAACTTATTTTTTGGTTGGAAGAAGAGTCACATTCCTTACTTGTGCCTTGTAGATGGTGGAAAGACTTTGGGGAGTCAGGAGGTGAGACACTCACCGCAGAATACCCAGCCTCTGACCTGCTCTTGTAGCCACAGTATTTATGTGGCTGGTCCAGTTAAGTTTCTGGTCAATGGTAACCCCCAGGATGTTGATGGTGGGGGATTCGGCGATGGTAATACCGTTGAATGTCAAGGCGCGGTGTTTAGACTCTCGCTTGTTGGAGATAGTCATTGCCTGACACTTGTGTGGCGCGAATGTTACCTGCCGCTTATCAGCCCAAGCCTGAACATCATCCAGGTCTTGCTGCATTCGGACATGGACTGCTTCATTATCTGAGGAGTTGCGAATGGAACTTCACACTGTGCAGTCATCAGCGAACATCCCCACTTCTGACCTTATGATGGAGGGAAGGTCATTGATGAAGCAGCTGAAGATGGTTGGACCCAGGACACTGCCCTGACTACACTTCAAAAATACTTCATTGGCTGTGAAGCACTTTGGGACATCCTGAGGTCGTGAAGGCTCTGTATAAATGCAATCTTTTTCTTTTAGTATTATATTTATTAAATACTAAAATGGCTAAATATCAAAAAATTATAGACTCCAAGACTTCATTACCTCCTGCTTAATAGGAAGACATTGTTTGCATACTGGATAACCTGTTTTGGATCAGTGCAACAAATATTTGCTTTGGTTTGCCAGTTTCTGTGTATTGTCCATGCTGTGCAGGAAGTGCTATAACTGAAAGGCAGAACGATTGGGCAACTTAGCAGCAGTATCAATGGATGCAATCTTGCTTTGTGTGGTGACTGTCAGTTTCTGAGTGCTGGTTGGGAGGTGAAGTTTCCTTTGTTTGTAACTGGGATATGATGCTGCAATCTTATTAAATGACATCTTGTGATGTTTTTAAACTTTGCCAAGGATTAAGCCTTGCTTCATTGTCCTTGGGGTCAACAATTAATTATTACATTTTTCCTCCCACAATTAGCCAAAGTAGGATTTTGTTTTTTCTTTTGCCACCTTTTATAAATTTTTGTTCACCATTTATATAAACGACTTGGACTCGGGAATCGGAAATTCAAAATTTGCGGATGACACCAAATTGGAGGGTATAGTTAATACGGAGGAGGACATGTGACAAACTACAAGGAGACTTTAATAAACTTCCAGAATGGGCGTGTAATTGGCAAATGAACTTCAATATAAATTAGTGTGAGGTGGTGGTACATTTTGGTAGGAAGAATAAGGAGGCCACATACTCCTTGGAAAATAAGGGCTGGATTTTGTCAATGGGGGCGCGTTGGGGGCGGGATTGCTGGTTGTCGGGTTTCAGTCCCGTGCCCAACGACGCCCGGCCAACCCACGCTATTTTCCCTTGATTGACCTTGTTAAGCCCGCCCTGCAGCAGCACCCGTCGGGAGGGAGGAGGCTCGTGTGGCGCATAGATTTTCTTCTGGGCAGGGAATGTCGGTATATCCTCCTACTTAACATTACAGCGGAGAGACTGCTGCTTCCTGACTGCCCTCAGAGGTCAAGCCTCTGTATTGCTTGCATTACATGCGCCACGATGATAATGTTTGGCAAACTTATTTTTTGGTTGGAAGGAAGAAGAGTCACACATCATTTCAATTACAGTCATGCACAAGTGCCGCACTAATGTATTTGACGCGACTCAAATCATTGAATTCTGTGATTGATAACAAAGGGAAAAGAATTTGGCAAATACGATGTTATAGGAAATGTAATTAAGCAGATAGGACTAAAATAATTGCAGAGTCAGAAAATGAGGCTTAATGATAAAGGGACTAAGCCATTAAGAAAATAAAAGGCAAAACTGAATAAATGCGTTGCTGGGAACAGTGATCATTAGAGTTATATAATTACAAAAGAGATAACCGAAAATGTTTAATGCTTATATTGCTATTAAGAACATATAAGGAAGGTGGCACTGGAATGAGAAAATAAATAGATATAATAAAGAACTGATTAAGCCCCTCTCCGATGCCCCTTCCTCCCTCACCTCCATGAGGATCTCATGGATTTGTTTCTTACCAAGATGGAGACCAACTGTGCAGCTGCCTTTGCTGTGTTATCCATTTTTCTTGCCCTCATCACTTTCCAGTGCCATATCCACTCCATCCCTAAACCTCATCTCTGTGCAATTCCTCCCAACTTGCCCCCCCCCCCCCTCCAAGCTCCTCTCATTTATGAGTCTCACTTCCTACTCTTCTCTCCACTCAGGTTTTGGACACTTAACTCCTTCTTGGCCCAAATCCTATCTAACATTGTCAATGGTTCCCTCTCCACAGCACTATTCCTCTTCCCTTCAAATCCACTGTTATCACCCCCTCTAAAAATAAAAGCCTTCTGGTCAACTGCTGCTCCATCTTCATCCTCCCTTTCCACTCTAAGTTCTTTGATCATGTTGTCTCCCTGTTCAGCTTCTGCCATTCTCGCAGCACTTAAGAGGCTCTAAACAAAACCACAAACGATGGCCCCTGTGACACTGACTATGGTGCATTATCCTTCCTTGACCTCTCTGCAGTGTTCAACCAAGTTAACCACCCATCCTGCTCCAGTGCCTCTCCTCTTTTCTCCAGCCCTTCCATGGTGCCAGCCCTACCTTTCAGAATGCAACCACAGTGTTTCCAGCACTTGCTTCCCTTCTCGCCTTGTGCTGTCACCTCTAGAGTCCCTCAAGGATCCTTGGCTCTCTCTTGAACTAATTGCTGCCCCTTGGCAACATTAGCCACAGACGGGGTGGGGGGTGGGCGTCAGCTTCCACATATACACCAAGTCATACAAGTCAAGCTGCACCAGAAGGGGATTGTGTCCACCTGCCAGTACCCTCACACCAACATCTACAAGCAGAGGTTCAGCTACTGGCAATGACCATGTGGAACAGACTCAAATGGTTAGAGGACACCAGAGAGCCAAAGCAGAGCTGCAGTTAACATGGAGCATTGGATTCACATTACCAGTAGTGGTAACAGTCAGCTGCTACCCTCAAATTCTCTTCCTCTTCTTCCTTCTAGTCATGCTACAATGCTGTTCTATGAGGAGTGTGTCCACGAGCGGTAACTGGGGCGTAACCCTCTTTGCTGTCTTGAGTGTTGTGTGACTCCATTACTTGGCCACAGACTCCGTTTCCTGTCGCCCGCCACATTTATTGTGCTGGCAATGGGATCCGCCAGTCATTTAAAAAAAATCTAATATACATTAAAAATAAAGCTGCCTTTGTAAAGGCTATCAAGATTTTTGACCCCAGTAGCAGCCACTTACCTTTAAGTGATCACATTCCTTTAAATTTATCTATTACCCCTTGTAAGCAGCCTTTTAAGACCTGTTTCCATGCAATTACCCCTCTCTGTCCCCTTGGCAAGCTCCAAAGCCAGTCCTAAAATATCCACATTATGTAAATGTAGCCAACTCTGCAAAATCAGGTGGGGTCAGCAAACTAACAGTTAAGTAAGTGTTAATAATGGTCTGTAATTTGCGATCAGCGGTAATGCAACAGCGATCGCCATTGACCTCGAAGAAAGCTGCCCACAGAGATCTCGCGATCTCTGTAGCGAAAAATTTAGGTTTTCGATGTGTAATTGATTGTAGCGCTGTGAAAAGGGGATTCCTAGCGCAATGCAGCAGTGACTTCATCTTCCTGTCTTAGCAGCCAATCATATTATAGAAGTCTCGCAGAGCAAACCAGGAAATGAAAAGCACTGATTATTTGCATTTTTAAAAAATGTTACAGAATGCAAAATAAAGATTGGGACATACACATGGGTTTACGGTAGAAGCTGAAATATCATAAACAAACTTTAAAAAAAATATATATTTTTAAAAATCTAGTAATTTTTATCATAATGGAAAATGTTGACATTCCACAAATATAAAAATTAGTTTTTCAGGTCCAGAACGGTTCTTTAGCAGTCAATATGCTGTTTATAACCCCAGTTACACCTATTCCAAAAAGGCTTAACATTTAATGGGGTGTTTAACAAAGATATTAGCACGGAAATGCTCAAGTTTTCATCAGTTCCACTGATTTCACTGATTGCCGGCTATGGGAGGGGTCCACAGCGCGGCCTGTGTCAGAGCAGTGAATGACTAACCACAATTTCAGGGTATCCGCGGTTAGATGCGCGTGTGCTAAATCCTGAATTTACGGCCAGTTTCAGTGGGGTAATGACGTTGAACACTGACAGCTCACCGTCACTACCCTCCGCAAACTCCGGGCCATAGTATGTAATGACTAAAACTCTATTGGAGAATCTACACCAGCATGTTGAAAGAAGGACCAGGGAAAGATGATATTTATTTTATGTTGAGTCTGAAGATGGTGAAAAATTACGAGGTAAGGAGCTGGGGAGCAACTGCTTCCTCAATCATAGTTTTAGGTATTTTTCACCTCCAATACAGTAATCTGGGCAAAGCTGATTTCACTTGGTGCAAAACAGCCAGTGCCACTCCAGCTTGTGTATGTGTGTGAGCACCCCTGGGGAAAACTCTCCTCTCTTGTCCTGTCAATCACGTGCTTGTAGGTGCTGATGTCATGATTAGACAAATAGCTCCGACAGATCTGCCAGGTGCCAAATCCCTCTCTGCTGACAAAGAACCTGCTGGTTTGCTAATTTAAAATTTCTTGATTTATCGATGAAAATCGCTACCTCAAAACTCACCTTATAAATATTTTTCGACGTGCTGTTAAACAGTTCCAAAGATTTGTGTGATCAATTAGATCTTGAGGTTAACAAGGAGATAGTTTTATTTTGATCGTGTACCCAATTTACTTTTATAAGATGTGTTAACTCACCAGAAGCCCTGTAAATGTACGCTAGCTTAACAAAAACAAATTAATCTGAAGTGAAGAGCATAACCGACAGAACATATGCTGAAGTCAGTGATACACAACAGTTGAATCTCCAAAACATGCCAATAAGGGTTTGATTCACTGTAGTAATTTTACTGTAAACTATTATTTTCATGCCCCTCAGTATTTAGTAAAATACCATCTCACCAGCCCGCCCAGTTTACTAATATTCAGGTCTGATCGAACCTCAGTCCTTCTCCCTCAGTGTTGCACACACATTGGCCACTATGCGCCAGCAAGAGAAAGCAAGAAAATGCTCAGAGGCCAATATTTGGCTTTTACAGTATCTCACTCTCCAGTGTTGTCTGCACGTTGGCACCTAGGCTCTAATAGGTGAAAACAGTCCGCACCTTGTGTTATAAATTGAGCCCTTTCACCTGCACAAATGGATTGTGAAATAGCCTTGCCCCTAGAAGTG
Source organism: Squalus acanthias (assembly GCA_030390025.1). Lineage (NCBI taxonomy): Eukaryota > Metazoa > Chordata > Chondrichthyes > Squaliformes > Squalidae > Squalus > Squalus acanthias. The sequence continues at coordinate 94,584,821 of CM059429.1, forward strand.
GGCTTCCTGTTACTGGAGACTGAAAGCAAAAATAGCAATAAAGATTAACATTAGGGACATCTGAGTGACTCATGAATAGGGGCAGAAGAAGAAAATTAACAGAAAAAAGAAAGCAGAGGGATAAAAGAAAGAAAGAAAGACTGGGAAAAAACTCCAGCGAGAGAAAAATCCTGAAACGATGGGAAGAAACACCAAGGGAGAAGCGTATATAACATTTTTCCTCCCCCCTCTAAAAATGTCTTTTTCTCCTCATTTCCTCATTTAACCTAATGCATCTGCGAAAGTGGACTGCTCCCAGGCTTCCGCTGATGCCACTCTTATCTGAACAAGTGTACAAATGGCTTAGGTTTTATGTTCCCAGCTGCTTTATGAGAAAGTGACAACTCCGCACGGCAGCACAGTTGAGATGACTCTGCGGGAAATTGAGGCGCAGGCGCACTCCACGATATAGCACGGTGGGACATTTAGGAGATTGACCCATCCCAAAATGTTAATGAGTGACAGCAATCCAGACCGAAATAATTAAACACGGAAGTTAAAGATCGTATAAAGTAAAGCTAGAGGCTTTAGAAGATATAAAGAAGTGGGGAAAGAAAATTAAACAATATATAATCGAAAACTAGAAGCTCCTAAAAGGGTATGAATGGAGAAATTAGAAAAAAAATAATTACAAATGACAGTAACAGAAACAGACCCTTGGGAGCATGCAAAGGGTTTAAGAATAAGTGGGGCTCTTTTGGAGATATTCAGTTTAGTGGAAATGTTGAGGGGTTTTTTTTCAAAGCAATTTTCACAATAGAAAATGTGGGCAACATTCCCTTTGCTATGATTGGATGGGAACTTTCAAACTTCTGGAAAGAAAAGCAGTAAGAAAATCATCATTAAAAACTGGAGGGTTTGAATATTTATAAGCATAAGAACATAAGAAATAGGAGCAGGAATAGGCCACTTGGCCCCTTGAGCCTGCTCCACCATTCAATAAGATCATGGCTGATCTTGGGCTCAAAGCCACTTCCCTGCCCCCTCCCCATAACCCTTCACTCCCTTATCTTGCAAAAATCTGTCTCTCTCCACCTTAAATGTATTTAATGACCCAGCCTCCACGGCTCTCTGGGGCAGAGAATTCCACAGATTTACGACCCTCTGAGAGAAGAAATTCCTCCTCATCTCAGTTCTAAAAGGGCGACCCTTTATTCTAAAACTGTGCCCCCGAGTTCTAGATTTCCCCATGAGGGGAAACATCCTCTCTGCATCTACCTTGTCGAGCCCCCTCAGTTTCTTATATGTTTCAATAAATATTGGAATTAGATGGAAGGCATTCAAGAGTATTCAATACATTAGAATAGAAGTAGTGGGAGTTGTGGCAGAATGTTTTCACAACTCACTGGGCACAGAGGCTGCACCAGTAGATTAAAAAATGGCTAATTTTTAATGAAAAATTAAAACAATGGTCAAAAGTGTAATGCTGCAAGTTACAGGTCTTTTAGCTTAAAATGTATCATAAGAAAAATATTGGTGTATATTATAAAGGAAACAATTCAAGAAAATCAATAAAGACAAAGCTAGCAACTACCTGAATTTAATAAGTTGGCTATGCCTAATAAATTAAAACAGATTTGTTTGAGGACATAACCAAACTGATTGGCCGTGGTAATGTGGTTGACGTAGATCTTGACTCTCAGAAAGCACTTGATAAGATCCTTCAGAATAGACTTGTGGCTAAAATGAAACTTGTTGGGTTAAAGGAAGAAGCTGTTAATTGGATGGGGATTGAACAGAGAGTAGCGAACAAATGATCAGTTGTAGTATCGTGGCCAGCAGAGTGTGCATGCAATTAGACACGGGACTTCCACTGTTCAGATAAAATTTTACTTTCTGACTGTGCCACCAGTTGATTGAAGAACCAGCAATATTCAAAAAAATGATATTACATTCAATTTATCACTTTATATGATGTTTCTTTTAGCTGATTAGATATCAGTACTTGGTGAACTCTGCTCTTGACATATTCCCAGGACGCATCCTCCATTTGGGATATTTCCCCAATTTAGTCCTCTACAGTGTACTCTAGGTGTCCAACAGAAACAGGTTTATCCATCTTTCTGGCCTTTATTACAAAATGATATAATTGGTATTGAGGTTTGTTAAGTGGAAAATTAATTTTTCTCCTAAAGTGACACAGTTGTAGAAACTTGTAAATTGGCAGCATGTATTTCTTTATTGCCATTGAGCGTTAGACGGGTTTAACGCCAGCAGTTAAATGCAATTTTTGGCAGGAAACAAGCTCACAGAATAATTACCTGCAGTTTAAACTTTCTACTCTGTCATAATATCTGTTGGTAATGGCTGATGACTGAGTCATTAAGAGACAACAGGAGTAATGATTAAAAGACAGAATAACAGAGAAATCAGCCAGTTGCAATTTTTAATCACAAATTCCAGTGTTTAAAATTGGCTGTATATAGTCCAACTTGATGTTGACCTTCATACCACTACAGCATTCTAAACGTGATTTCAGCAGCTTACCTGAACATGTTATTACATGCAACCAGGCTGAAAAAAGATCAGAAAGAGGTACCAATATTGACGGCACCTAATAATTACTTTGATTTAAAAAAAGGTAATATGTGAGGTCTAATGAACTACTTGTGAATAATTCTTTCCTTTTGAACTTCCTCCCCTGTAGCTGGTGACTCATACTAAGGTACAGGTCCATTGAGGCTGGCACTCAAGAGGCCATTCTTCATGTGTAAGTTTAAAGACTGAATGTCAGTGTACCGTTCTACTGACCTGTGTAACAGCTGAGCCCAGTCTTATCCTCAACTGTTTCCCATGTGTTGACACTTTCCACCAGAGGTCAGTCAACAGCAATCAGCAGCAGGAGGCTTAGCTGATTTTCCCTTTACTATTCTGGGGACACCAAGATCATTCCTTTATGCCGCCCCCTCCCCCACTGCCACTGCCACTGCGATCAACAAACTCAGCAGATAAAAGGGATTGAACCTGGGATCTGCCTGCTCTGTACGTCACAGTATCACAACATTTACCCACGAAGACAGTGGTGACGCCTGAGTGACCTTTTTTTAACAAACGTCAAGATCACTCATCATTTCTGCAATGTTGTTTAGATGTCATTAAAATCACAGCAAAAACTGTTATGTCACTGGCTCTGCCAAGACAGAGTCTGTAGATTAATCATGCTTTAGTAAGTCCATCATATTTGTATACATTTAGTGAACCAAAGGAGGCTCCTTAATAAAAAGGCACATCAGATGAGGCAGCACTGGATTGCAAGGGAAATCTCCTAGCTTAGCAGCCATATCCAGAAAAGAAATTTTAATTACCAAAAAAATGAACCTCTTTGAAGAAAACATGAACTGGAGGTTGGCATTGTAAAAATAATTACCATATCTATCAGGAGAAAAGGATCATTACTTTGAATACATTCGGAAGTGTAGACACACTGAGGCTAATTCATGGTAGACAATTTCTGTAAGCTGCTGTCAATGGCACCTCACTCATTGGGGGACCTTCAGAGGCTGCTTCAACATTCGATGAATCTCCGTTTACTGACATGTTGGCAAGGTCTTATCAGCAACATTCCTGAGCTGTGTGAAGAAAGGTATGCGGGAGGTGATGAGTTGTGCCAACAGACTGACTAGTGTGCCAATATGGTCCTAACCAACTTGTTCCTAACCATAAGTGAAAAGAAAGACTTGCATTTATATCAGGCCTTTCACGACCTCAGGACGTCCCAAAGCGCTTTACTGCCGATGAAGTGCTTTTGAAATGTCGTCACTGTTGTAATGTAGGAAACCATTTGCTATATGCATTTGGTACAGAGTCATGTCTGTGTTATGTCTTTATAAACACTAGTTATTTGTAAGAAAAGTGCAACTGATACTATAGCCATATGGCGTTTGTTCTAACAGAAAACTCCTAGTCCCCCCCTCTAGTATCTGGATGAATACACGACCTCCCCCCTTCCTTTAAGATAGACCTACAACATACATATATATTTTTTAATATTCTGATTTGTCTTTCTCAGACCTCATAATCCCCCACATTGAACTCGTCTGCCACAGTTTGCCCACTCACTTAATCTGTCTATGACCCTTTGTAACTTCCTCCTCCCATTCACACAACTTACTGTGCCTCCTACCATAGTGTCTTCGGTAAACTAGGATATATTACTCTCTATTCCCTCATTCAAGTCACTAATATAAGCTGATGCCCCAGTACAGATCCCTGAGGACTATCACTTGGCACTTCCCGCTAATCAGAGAATGAACCCTTTATCCCTTCTCTGTCTCCAACCTCCCAACCAATTACCAATTACATATCACAAGGTTACCTCCAAGTCCATGTGCTCTGCAAGTAATGGTGGCATGGTGAACTGTTGTAAAATGAATGCATCATGATTGCTGCCAGAGAATTTATTATTATATCTATAATATATTAAATTTGGTACATGTGTTCCATTGAAAACTCCTATGTAAATCACATTGTTTGGAAAATTCCATTGTAAGAGTGTCCATGTTTCTATGAACCCTGGCTATGACAAAGTAGGTGGCGTTACAATAGGACTTCAAATATTCGAGGTGTCACGCCTTGTCTGTCTTGTCACCTGGTGTGCCTGCTGACTGCCCAAGCTTATCTCTAGCTCCCTCTGCTGGTGTTTCATCTTCTGTTGTATTTTTGTTTTCAGTATTTTAATTTATTTAAAGTCCCTGCTAAATTTATCCTAAAAAGTCTTCATTTTATATTGCTGCAGTATTGGCACCTGCCCCAGCTCCTGCTCGTGGTTTTGACATCCCTTCTCCCAAAGCTTGCAGGCTGAAGTACTTTCCCTATTCTAGGGCCCATCAGTGTCCCACCCACTTTGCAGAAGCTTGCAGACCAGACCAGAGTATACGTGTGTTTGTGTCTGTGTGTTGGGGAGGGAATTTATCTTATATTGTGATATAATTGTGTTTGCTTTGGGGGGAATAATTATCTTATTTTCCAGTACAGTTGTTTTTGTGTGTGAGGGGCATGAGATTTACTTTATTGTGTTTGCGAGAGGGTGATAACTACTGTATTTTGAGGTGTAGATATATTTCTGGGGAATAGCGTTTATTCTATTATTTTAGGTATAGCTGTACTTGTTTGGAGGTAAAACCAGACAGGAGGGCTTAGGGAAGTCATCGTGGGAGAGATCAGCAAATATTCAGCCGCAGAGAAGAGTGGACGATTGCGGACTCGAGCAAAGAATGAGACGTAGGAGGGTCACCCAGAGAGGCACAATAAGGGGTCACCCAGAGAGGTACAATAAGGGGTCAGCCAGAGAGGTACAATAAGGGGTCACTCAGAGAGGTACAATAAGGGGTCACCCAGAGAGGGGGAATGAGATCATTCACAGAAGGGTTAAGGGTGCAGCAACAGAGCAAGACATAGAGTATCTAACCGAGAGTGGGAATAGGGAGGGTAAAGCATTAAGTAGCATCATGTAGACCGGGGATTTGGGGGGGAGGAGTCAGGGGCCATACCTGGGTTAGGTACCATGCTAATGTGTTATGGAGCGGTAATGAGGTATAACGCAGGACACAGTGGCAACAGTATACCGCAAAGAAGACATAATCGTATTCACTCTTTCCTTGGTAAGGGGAGGGTTTGCTCTTGGGGCAGCAGTGGCATTAAGGCATTAGCAGATAAGCATAAGGAGAACGACAGACATAGGTATGTGAGAGCGTGAAACAGGAGCCACGATGTAGCAGGTGAGGTCATGAGTGCAGCACAGCTACAAGGGGCAAGGTAAGAGACAGGAGGTAAGTGCATAGTTGAAATGTTAGCTAGGCTCAGTGATAGCACTCTCACCTCTGAGTCAGAAGGTCGTGTGTTCAAGCTCCACTGCAAGACTTGAGCACATAATCTAGGCAGTACCGAGGGAATGTTAGAGAATGCTGTCTTTTAGACAAGACATTAAACTGCGACCCTGTCCATCTGTTCAGGTGAACATAAAAGATCCCATGGCACTATTTGAAGAAAAAGGCATTCGCCATCAGGTGTCCTGATCGATGTTTATCTCTCAACCAACATCACCAAAACAGATTCATTGTTTATTTTATTGCTGTTCGTGAAATCTTGCTGTGTGGAAATTGCCTGCCATGTTTATCTACATTACAACAATGACTGCACTTCAAAAGAACCTCACTGGCTATGAAGTGCTTTGGGAGTCCTGAGGATGTAAAAGGCACTATATAAATGCAAGTTCTTTCTTTCTAGCTCCAGTAGTCAGATCAGGACCCACAATAATGACCTTCCCACTCTGTCCGCAACGTTGTCTCACCTGCTGTGAACTTTGAGCATTTTTTTTATTTGTTTATGGGATCTGGGCGTCGCTGCAAGGCCAGCATTTATTGCCCATCCCTAGTTGCCCTTGAGAAGGTGGTGGTGAGCCGCCTTCTTGAACCGCTGCAGTCCGTGTGGTTAAGGTACTCCCACAGTGCTGTTAGGGAGGGAGTTCCAGGATTTTGACCCAGCGACGATGAAGGAACGGCGATATACTTCCAAGTCAGGATGGTGTGTGACTTGGAGGGGAACTTGGAGGTGGTGGTGTTCCCATGCGCCTGCTGCCCTTGTCCATCTAGGTGGAAGAAGTCACGGGTTTGGAAGGTGCTGCCGAAGAAGCCTTGGCGAGTTGCTGCAGTGCATCTTGTAGATGGTACACACTGCAGCCACGGTACGCCGGTGGTGGAGGGAGTGAATGTTTAAGGTGGTGGATGGGGTGCCAATCAAGCAGGCTGCTTTGTCCTGGATGGTGTCGAGCTTCTTGAGTGTTGTTGGAGCTGCACTCATCCAGGCAAGTGGAGAATATTCCATCACACTCCTTACTTGTGCCTTGTAGATGGTGGAAAGGCTTTGAGGAGTCAGGAGGTGAGACACTCGCCACAGAATACCCAACCTCTGACCTGCTCTTGTTGCCACAGTATTTATGTGGCTGGTCCAGGTAAGTTTCTGGTCAATGGTGACCCCCCAGGATGTTGATGGTGGGGGATTCGGCAATGGTAATGCCGTTGAATGTCAAGGGGCGGTGGTTAGACTCTCGCTTGTTGGAGATAGTCATTGCTTGGCACTTCTGTGGCGCAAAATAGGCGTCCAGGGCTTGCGCCAGAAACAAGCGGAAGACTCATTAATGTATGAAAATCAGAGTCCTGTGATGTACGTAGAACGCTTGATGTGGTCTTTGAATGAAAACTGTGGTGTCTGCGCTGCAAAAGCCCCACCCCAGTCAACAGTGCACAAAACAGCCAAACCAGCGGGAATGCTCCCTCCTGTTCTTCCGCACAAATCTTCCCACACACTGCCAGGCTTCCGCGGCCCCCCTCCATCTCCCCTTGAAATTACTAAACTTGCTTGGCTCCATGGAGCAGCCTTCAGATTTCCTGCCAACATCCCCTCCCCCTAGGTAAGCTGTCTGTCAGTGCTTATTTAGCATTGGCAGCTCACCCTTTTGATTTTAATCAGGCCGGACCCAACCATGAAAATGGCTCCAGCCTTTGGTGAACTTGCTCTGCTCGCTGCCCACTCGATCAACAGAATCACATGAAAATCCGAGCCCAATGGTTTTTTTTTACTCTCGGCTGTGATGAAGTCGTGGGAAACTAGCTGGCCAACACTTGTGGTCAAAGCTTATATGTGAATATTGGCCACTTGGAGAAGATCTACTGGAAGGTGGCATGAAAACTTAACCGGGCAAGGACTTAAGATCTTGAGGATGGGTGGCTGGGGGAGAAAATTGGCAACAAGATTAAAAAGCAGAAGTGCAAAACTGTAGAATATATTCACGCAAGGGAATTTTCTGTCCCGCATTTGTATTTACAGTTGTTTCTTGTCCAGTGCCAATACTATTAGTTAGGAGTTTTGGGAGTCTCGTATCGGGCATGCGGACGATGTGGCCCGTCCATCGGAGTTGATCGAGCATGGTCAAAGCTTCGATGCTGGGGATGTTGGCCTGAGCGAGAACACTGACGTTGGTGCGCCTATCCTGCCAATGGATTTGCAGGATCTTGCGGAGGCAGTGTTGGTGGTACCTCTCCAGTGCTTTGAGGTGCCTGCTGTACATGGTCCCAAAACAAGCGCACTACTCGGAGCTCCGGCACAGCAAGAGAGCCCCAAGTGGGCAGAGGAAACGCTTCAAGGACACCCTCAAAGCCTCCTTGAAAAAGTGCAACATCCCCACCGACACCTGGGAATCCCTGGCCCAAGACTGCACAAAGTGGAGGAGAAGCAGAAGTGGAAGGCGCCGAACACCCCGAGTCTCTTCGCCGGGAGCAAGCGGAAGCCAAGCGCAAGCAGCGCACGTCAACCCAAGCACCCCACCCACCCACCCCTTCAACCACCGTCTGCCCCACCTGTGACAGAGACTGTAGGTCCCGCATTGGACTCATCAGTCACCTGAGAACTCATTTTTAATACGGAAGCAAGTCATCCTCGGCTCCGAGGGACTGCCTGAGAAGAAGAAGAGTTAGGAGTATCTGCACTGAAAGGGTTTCTGCTTCTATTTTACTGAAAATAAAAAAGGGTCATAAATGTTTGCTTTCTCCAGCAATACACCTTTTAAATCATAGATAATTAGAAAAACAGTATGATAGCTAATTGAAATTATGTTGCTACTAATTCATTAATCTAGTTTCAGAGGTTACACAGACACTATTTATCCTTCATAGGCTGCAGCGGACCAATGATTTATCTTGCTAAGGGTATTTTCCAGAGCCCTCTTCTTCAATGATATTAATGGTCATTTTCTAACCATGCCTGATTACCACGTGATGGAAGGCAATGACTTATGACTAATTCTCCGATTATTATTCCACTATAAATAAGCCCACCGTCAGAACATTCTTCAGTTTTGATCTCTTTCAAAGCAGTAACCTTGAGAAACTATAATAATCCCAATATCAGAAATCATCCATTTTGTCATCTATCGCTAAACAAGTAAATATGACTTATACAAAAGCAAAATACTGCGGATGCTGGAAATCTGAAATTAAAACAGAAAATGGTGGAAATACTCAGCAGGTCAGGCAACATCTGTGGAGAGAGAAACAGGGTTAACATTTCAGATCAATGACCATTCATCAGAACTCCATCAGTTCTGACGAAAGGTCACTGACCTGAAACGTTAACTCTGTTTCTCTCTCCACAGATGCTGTCTGACCTGCTGAGTGTTTCCACCATTTTCTGTTTTTATTTTAAGTAAATATGACTTGTGGGGGATAGTATTAATTAGAGTCACTTAAGATTATTCTAGAAAGTACCCTTGTTACATAACATATTGATATGCATATAGCTGCACCCACATATAGCTGCACCATCATATAGCTGCACCATCATATAGCTGCACCCACATATAGCTGCACCATCGTATAGCTGCACCATCATATAGCTGCACCCACATATAGCTGCACCCACATATAGCTGCACCCACATATAGCTGCACCATCATATAGCTGCACCCATCATATAGCTGCACCCATCATATAGCTGCACCCATCATATAGCTGCACCATCATATAGCTGCACCATCATATAGCTGCACCCATCATATAGCTGCACCCATCATATAGCTGCACCCATCATATAGCTGCACCATCATATAGCTGCACCCACAGCCCAAATAAAGAAAGAACTTGCATTTATATAGTGGCTTTTGACATGAATCTTGTCATTCATGTATAAAGTAATACTGGGCGGCCTGCTGGTGGCGCTGTCCAGGGAGAGTATAAATACTGGGCACGGGCCCAGCTTGCTTAGGACATTCCTCAACAGGAACTAGTGAAGGACACAACTAGATCTCCATGTTGAAAAACAGTTGATTAAAGCTTTGTTTAACGCTTAGACCAAGTGCCTAGTAGTTTTCTTACGTCAGCTTTCATGACCTCAGGATGTCCCAAAGCGCTTTACAGCCAATGAAGTACCTTTTTGAAGTGTTGTAGGAAATGCTGTAGCCAATTTGTGCACATGCAAGGTCCCACAAACAGCAATAAGATAATAACCAGATAATCTGTTTTAGTGATATCAATTGAGGTATAAATATTGGCCAGGATTCTGGGGAGAACTCCCCTGCTCTTCTTTGAATAGTGCCATAACATCAGATGTCCACCTGAGATCTCATCTGAAAGACAGCACCTCTAACAGTGCAGCACTCCCTCAGTATTGCACTGAAGTGTAAGCCTAGATTATGTGTTCACGTCTCTGGAGTGGGACTCTGAACCCTATGACCTTCTGACTCAGAGATGAGAGTGCTATCACTGAGCCATGGCTGCCAGCTTCCCTCCAGGAATCAAATTAACTCACATATAGGTTGCACCTCAACTCAAATATACAAAAGTACAACCGATAGCAAGTTATTGGATAAATAATTATTTCTTTCCAAACATCAGCTTCATCACTAGTTCAAATGGAAATGTTTAACTAAGTTTGCAAGGTGCAAAAATGGCCTAAAAGGTAAGGGAGCTTCCTAATGGAGATGAAGGCCTAGAAATTGCATTAGGCCCGAAAATGGGCGGTGTCGAAGGCAAGCGCTATTTGCCTGTTGAAAATGGTGCAGGCAGCACGCAAAATTCGTGCTGCCTGCTCATTATAATGATTGGAGCGCTGATCTCAGCGCTAAACACACTGCTGATTGGCTAAGCGCTGAACAGGTGGCCCAATGTCAGGTGCAGTCTAATGGCCAGTAATCTTTGGCCAAGGCTCTCTGCACTACTTAAAGGGGAGGTGCTTTGATGCAGCAGCACCTCATCGTCAGTCAGCCTGAAGACATGACTCAGCAACCTATGGAGAAAGCACAAAGGTTCTCGGATGCTGCGGTCAAGACCTTGGTCATGGCCATTCAAAGAAGGTAGGCTGTACTGTTCCCGCAGGGTGGCAGGAAGCCATCCAAGGCTACTTGCAGAAGGCTCTAGGAGGAGATAGCTAACTCCGCCACGGCCACCAGTGTGGTCCCAAGGATGTGGATCCAATGACGAAAAAAGTTTAATGACCTCACATGGCAGCTCAAGGTGAGTGAAGGCTTCAGCAAATGCCATATCCCACCATCTGCACCACAAGCCTCACACACCGCTCAATGCAACGCAGCCCCATCACTCACCTACCAACAATCTCTACAATCACCACTCATACCTCACAATCATGGTTTCACTTCACCCTCACAACCTTAGCATTGCTGCAATACTCAGACCCACATCTCACACCTTGCACACACTGACAGCTATTCAACTATGGCAGGCACATCACCCAAACATATTGCATCACACTCACTGACACGCTTCCCTTTCTTTTGCAGGCAAAGATGGCACAGAACAGGAGGGAGCAGCGGCAGATGGGAGGCGGCCAAGCCTCTATACAGAACCTCAGCGACCTGGAGGAAGCCATGCTCGACATCATTGGAGGGGCAGTGACCGAGCCCTTGGCAACGGGAGATCATGACAGTATGGCCATTCGTAATCCTGTATCTCACATCCCACTTCCCCCTCATCCCACAATGTCTTCTCACTGACAAGCTGCTGATGGTGCAGGCACGGGTATCTTGCTGTCCCCCACTTCCCTCACCACAACCCGACCCTTGTGCCTTTCTCATAGAATCATAGAGATTTACGGCACAGAAGGAGGGTGGTAAGTGGTGTGGCGACAGTGAAAGTGGCAGATTGTGCATCAAGTGACCGTTGCACACTCATTGACGTCACGATCTTCCTAATTTCCATTTCTGTAGCGAGCGCAGGCAACGGCAGCGCTGCCAACCTGCGCAAAATGGCGGCCACCGCGGGACCTAGCGGAAGCGAGGCCGCCGCCATTTTTCCATCAAAATAGGCCTTAATGGCCAGCGCTAAACCCCCAAATTTCTAGGCCTGAGTGTCTTGACTATATATGCTGTTGCGAAGGACCCTCATGGCATGGAAACAAACCACAGGAACGAAAGAAATTTTGTGTGGATGCATTGAAAATTCTATTGAGGTGGAGCAGTTAGTGAGAGGGAGACAGACTGAACTTTGGATAATAAATCACAATCCTCTGTTGTTGTAGCACTTTCACATTTCTGGCAGTAATCACACTTGCTATTGAACTAGCTGGCACTCTGACCAGAATATCTTTCAAAAATGGGCTAAATGTATTTTCTGGTAATATTGTCATCAGTTTTGTGACTATCTGAGGTGCCAGCAGGAGGACCTGAAATGGAAATTATGGTGTAAGTATGAAAGTTGGGAACTAGCCAAAATTCCAAATGCATTTCGAGACTGTAAATTGGGGAGGAAAAATAATGGCACAGGTGGCCTGGCATGGCGTGATTTATGGTCCTCACGTGACTCTCAGCCTGGGCCCACAACAAAGGGACTATTAGAGCTGTGGAGACTCATCTCTGCACTCTGGAAATTGTTCTGACGGCAAGATTTACAGGACTTCACCCCTCTCTACGTGTAAAGAAGGTAAAAGTATTGCAATGGCCTATCCACTGGGAATTGCCCTGTTTTTGATTGCCACAGATAACCTGGAGGAGGAGGCGCATGAGGCACCGTGGCTGGAGACTGCACCAAACTCATTTTTCTTTTAAGAAAATGCGAAGTTCTGAAAACTTGGAAAGCCCAGAGACTGCTTACCTTGCTTACCCTGGTTACGTTTGGTCCCCCTAATCTGGTATCACCAATGTGGCGCTCAGAGCCTCAGCCACCAGCCCTCCACACTTCATCTGAATCACATTGCAGGGAGTCCTACCCATCGGAGTCGCCACTAGCCAGTCTCTACCTCACCAGAGTTGCAGCCCTTTTCTTAACCTCTTCCTGACTCTGTGACATATCTGTGGAAAAGAACGTATGCAGACACTGGAAATTACCTTTAACAATTTTTAACTAAAATTAACTTTGTAAACTTGATTTAATGTGATTTCAGAACACACAGCTCACTTAGCTCCCAGTGCCAAGCCTCACTCTGAGTTAGGGCTTCTATTCTCAGCTTTTTATAGTGTCATGTGGGTCGGCTGCAGGTACACCATTGGCTGCGGTGCAAACGAGATCTCTGATTCGTCATTGAGATTACAGAAATGTGGTCAAATTGATTTTCCAGGAAATGTTGGCATAAGCATATTGTGAGACAATCGGAGAGTGCTACCGTCTGATTTATGGTGTGCGTTGTATATTGCGCCGTTCCAGGAAATTACAGGTCCATAGGGCTGGATTTTACCAACCTCGGCGGGTCCCATCCCTGCTGCCGGCTCCAGCCCGCTGTCCAAAATGATTTCCCCCAGCGCGTTTCCCAGTCCAATTGAAGGAAGCAGGTCTGATGACATCATTTGATGACTCGTCATCAGCCGGTTTCCTAAAAGGGACCATGCGCAAATTAATTTTGACATTTGTGCTGTCAGTGTTTGACCGCATTGAGGTGCTGCAAACACTGACAAGCACTGCACAGAGGTGCAGGGCTGCACCCAGGCTCTCCCATGACTCCCTCCATATGCTTATGGAGGGAGTCACAGCACGCAGGGAGGTTCTCTTCCCTTCCCATGGGCGGAAGAGACCTCCCCAGGAGACCAACGCAGCCTGGTTGCACATTGCACAGGAGGGCACAAGCAGGGATGTTATCAGGAGGACCAGGCTGCAGTGGCACAAACCTTTCAACGATTTCAATAGATCACAAAACGTTACTGCAAAGCCACACTCAGCCTCATCCTGCTGTGCCACTCATCACATCCCCATCACTCTGCCTTCCCTACTCTACTCCTGCACATCCTTACTCACACCAACTTACCTTGCACCTCCACCCATCCCTCTCTATCTACATTATCACTTCTCCATCTCAGTAGCCACCCCTCACACACACCCTCATCCTAGTCCAATCATACCAACTAACAACACACAAGGGTAGCCACTTGTGTGCTTTAGCCAATGTTCATGTGAAGTTTCTGTTAATGTGGTGTCAAACACTGAAATTTTTATTTTCAGCTCTTTGCGTTCTTGTACAGATTTGTGTGAACCTTTGGAAGTGGCTTAGTGAGTTGCAGTGAATGGTGAGACATAATGATACCCCCCGCAATGGTGATGAGTGTGAAAGGAATGGCTTGGGCATTGCAGGGATGCTTTATGGTGTTGGTGTGGGGTGGTGCCAACCTGACACATTATGTGGCAGCCAGGGTGTACAGCGTCAAGTGAAGTAAATCTGGCCATGGTGAGGCCATCCCTGGCCTCCCAGGCAGCAATGTGGTCGGGTGCTGATGCCCTCTGCCCTGTGCAGCATCAGGTGATTGCGGAGAAGGTTGGTGTTGTTGTTGGTGCTGCTGGTGTGCCTGGTGCTGCTGGTGTTGGGGCTGATCGTGGTGGGATTCTGAGGACCAAGGTGAGATAGTTTCAAGGGCACCAATGCTGATGTAACAGATGGCAGGTGAAGTTGAGATGACAGAAGTTATCTGTCAATGGTAAGAGAGGTTGTTCCAATGAGGTGACACTGGATAGAGAGTTTACTCCAAACACTTGCAACCTGCATAAAAATGAGAAGTCGCACAACACCAGGTTATAGTCCAACAGATTTATTTAATTTTACAAGCTTTCGGAACAGTTCGCTCCTTCGTCAGGTAAGTTAGCAGTGAGAGAATCTCCCAGAATTCACAATTTAAACACAGACAAAATATATTCAAATCTTTCCTACATCAAAGAGCACAGCCAAGACAATGAGATGTGTCCCAGGGGGTCCAACGTGTCAAACCACCTGCTGGCTGCATATCCTGTCAATCTGTGTAGGTTCTTGTGTTAGTCTTTTTAAAAAAAAAACACCTGGGAAGACCGGCCATGATGTCAAGTCACGTTCTGTATCGTGACATGAACCCGATATCGCGATTGAGGCCATCCTCATGAGTGCGAAACTTGGCTATCAGTTTCTGCTCTATGATTTTGCGCTGTCGTGTATCTCGAAGGCCGCCTTGGAGAACGCTTACCCGCATATCCGAGGCTGAATGCCCCTGGCTGCTGAAGTGTTCCCCGACTGGGAGGCAACCCTCCTGCCTGGCGATTGTTGCGCGGTGTCCGTTCATACGTTGTCTCAGTGTCTGCATGGTCTCGCCGATGTACCATGCTCTGGAGCATCCTTTACTGCAACGTATCAGGTAGACAACGTTGGCCGAGTCACATGAGTATGTACCGTGTACCTGGTGGGTAGTGTCCTCACGTGTGATGATGGTATCTGTGTCCATGATTTGGCATGTCTTGCAGAGGTTGCCGTGGCAGGGTTGTGTGGTGTCTTGGTTGCTGTTCTCCTGAAAGATGGGTAATCTGCTGCGAACGATGGTACTTTTGAGGTTAGGCGGCTGCTTGAAGGCGAGTAGTGGAGGCGTGGGGATGGCCTTAGCAAGGTGTTCGTCGTCATCGATGACATGTTGAAGGCTGCGAAGAACATGGCGTAGTTTTTCCGCTCCGGGGAAGTACTGGACGACGTAGGGTACTCTGTTGGTTGTGTCCCGTGTTCGTCTTCTGAGGAGGTCTATGCGGTTTTTCGCTGTGGCCCGTCGGAACTGTCGATCGACGAGTCGAGCGTCATATCCCGTTCTTACGAGGGCGTCTTTCAGTGTCCGTAGGTGTCCATCGCGTTCCTCCTCGTCTGAGCAGATCCTGTGTATTCGCAGGGCTTGTCCATAGGGGATGGCTTCTTTAACGTGGTTAGGGTGGAAGCTGGAGAAGTGAAGCATCGTGAGGTTGTCCGTGGGCTTGCGGTAGAGTGAAGTGCTGAGGCGTCCGTCTTTGATGGAGATTCGTGTGTCCAAGAATGAAACTGATTCTGAGGAGTAGTCCATGGTGAGTTTGATGGTGGGATGGAACCTGTTGATGCTATCTTGTAGTCCTTTCAGTGATCCTTCGCCGTGGGTCCAAAGGAAGAAGATGTCGTCGATGTATCTGGTGTACAGTGTTGGTTGGAGGTCCTGTGCAGCGAAGAAGTCTTGCTCGAACTTGTGCATGAAGATGTTGGCATATTGGGGTGCGAATTTGGTCCCCATGGCTGTTCCGTGTGTTTGGGTAAAAAAAATGGTTGTCGAAGGTGAAGACATTGTGGTCAAGGATGAAGCGGATGAGTTGTAGGATGGCGTCCGGAGATTGGCTGTTGTTGGTGTTGAGTACTGAGGCTGTCGCAGTGATGCCGTCATTGTGGGGGATATTGGTGTAGAGTGCCGATACGTCCATTGTGACGAGGAGTGTTCCTGGTTCAACTGGTCCATGGGTGCTGAGTTTCTGCAAGAAGTCTGTAGTGTCGCGACAGAAGCTGGGGGTTCCCTGTACGATGGGTTTCAGGATGCCCTCGACGTACCCAGAGAGGTTCTCACACAGGGTTCCGTTGCCTGATACGATAGGACGTCCGGGTGTGTTGGCTTTGTGTATCTTTGGGAGGCAGTAAAAGTCTCCTACGCGGGGAGTACGTGGGATGAGAGCGCGCAGGATGTTTTGAAGGTCTGGATCGAAGGTCTTGATCAGTCTATTGAGTTGGCGGGTGTGTTCTTTGGTCGGATCTGTGGGTAGCTGTCTGTAGTGTTCCTGGTTGTCCAGTTGTCGGTATGCTTCTTTGCAATAGTCCATTCTGTTCTGTATGACGATGGCTCCTCCTTTGTCCGCTGGTTTGATGACGATGTTGCGGTTGGTCTTGAGTGCGTGGATGGCGTTGCGTTGTGCTCGGGTGACATTCTGGACTGTCTTGTGAGTACGGCTGATGAATCTGGCGTTGATGCATTTCCTGACAGCTTGAGCATACATGTCAAGCTTAGGGTTGCGACCCTCCGGAGGGGTCCAATTTGACTCTTTCTTCCTCGGTTGTAGCACTGCGGTTCCCTCTGTCTGCTCTTCCGGATCATTGATTGTCCCATTAGGAATGTTGCTGACATCTTGGGATTTGTGGTAGTATTCCCGGATCCTCATTCTCCTGATGAATTCCTCTGTGTCCGCCGCGAGACCGATGGGGTCCATTTTGGTGGTGGGGCAGAACTTGAGCCCTAGGGCGAGAACTGGTGTTGTGCGACTTCTCATTTTTGTCCACCCCAGTCCAACGCCGGCATCTCCACATCATAACCTGCATAAAGCTCAATCTGTCTTCTAAATGCAGTAAGCAACAGCTTCTGAGCTTGGAAAGTGAACAGATGTGAGATGGGAGCTTTTATAGCACATTTACAGGTGTCAAGTAACGAGATGATTCCATGGTCATACAACTCCTGACCTCCTTACCTGATGTGATCCCCGAGCAGCGTGGACCCTGGGGGCGACCTCGTAAAATGTAACAGTGAGCTCAAAATACTTTTTAATGGGCTGTTAACAAGGTCATAATGACCTGAATTACTTCCCCCACTGCTGCGTGTCGGGTCTGTTCAGCGCTGACAGATCCGACATCTGGGAAAGGCGCATGGCGACAGGTCGACAGCGGGGTCCTGATCCGCTGTCAAAAATTTTTTTTTCCCACCCGACCCGCCACCGATCGCGCCCACTGACCCCCCGGAAAATTACCCACATAATGTTTGTACAACTTAGTCTACATTATCCAATAAAATGTCAACGTTTCCATCCCACTTTAGCTATAAGTGTGGATTTATTAAGGTTCTTCAAGGTGGCTAACTGGTTTACCAATTCTTAGGAACTGGAACAAATTAAAAACACACATCTTGTGGCAATCTGTTCCGTTATTAAAATAATCACAAGAACAAAAGGGCAGTAATGAGACAATCGTGAGAATTCATTCTGGAACATTTTTTAAGCAGGACTTGGTAGGCAATCTCTCGCTAAAACAAGTTAATGTGACATGCATCGAGAGTTATTTCTGAAGATTACAAAGTAAAATAAAGGTAAAGCTACATGCGGTCAATCTAGTTCAAGGGCAGTCATTATGCAGCCTCTGTTGAAAAAACCCAGTGGAATTGACTGGTTACAGTGAGGTTCTGGTTCTGGATAAAAGCAGAAAAAAAAGAGAAAAGCTACAAATGCTGGAAATCTGAAATAAGAACAGGAAATACACAGCAGGTCAGTCAGAGAAGAGACGGGTTATGATATTTTCGGGTGTGCACTGTGCACCCTTCATTAGACTTGATAAAAGTGGCCAATGTTTTTCACCCCCAATCGCATGGTCTAAAGTAAGTTCTGCACATGCCTGAACATACCCTGCCTGCGCATGCCCGAATCCACAGATGTGACTGGTTTACATGTTATTGTGCACACACCCGGGTGGGTTCCACTGACACCCCTGCAAATCCGAAGCTACAGTGCCGCTCGGACACAAGTCAAGTAAGAATGTATTTAAAGTTATATTCTTATGGAGCTAAGATAATAATATTAATTGCAGATTCACCGCAGTGCTGATAAATAAGATTTCTATGCGAGTGTCAAATCCAATTACATTGTGGTGCGAGGCCAGTGACCAGAAAAAAAAGTGTATGGTGAATCATCCTGTTCATTTTGCAGTTGGCAGCATTCACCAGTAGTAAGCTGCTACTAATAATCTGTAAATTGATAAAGATGTAATCCAAGGTACAGAAGTACAGATCTAAAAGTACTTCTGTGTAGGCTAGAACTTTACAAAACTATGGAAATTCCTTTTTATGGATATGAATTGGCTTATTAATGTTCTTCACTATTTTCTGGCCAGCTAAATAGCTGAATAATTGGCGGCTGAGGTAAATATGAAGATGGTTCTGACCAAAGCAACCAAAGGTGCTTTTACCTTACTCCAGCACAGTCAGAGCATGAACAAACCTAACCCTGCCGGCCTCCATCCGACTGATGGCTGTGGAGATCTACTTGTTTTCTGGGTATCCCAATCTGCTGCCAGACATCTCATCAGCCCTGTTGACAACCTAAATTTGCTGAACCGGTTTTAATGCATCAGGGAGCTGCGACGAGAGTTCACTGATGCGTGGGATTGGCACTGTGTCTCATTCCCAGACAGGCGATGACAGTCGCACAAGTTCACAAAACAGCAGATTCGGATTCTGGAGCCGGCACCAAAACATTTCTTCCCCCAAATTACATTTTTTTCCCCATTCACATGTCATGAAGGAAATTCTCCACAATCAAATTCTACAAAAAAAATTCTAGTCAATCATACAACAGCAAAAACATTCTCTAAGAGTCTCTAATGACAGTTCCCCACCTATCCCACTATAACATTGGTAACATAATAAACATTATAAAATGGGAAAATCCCCCACAGATTTGCCCAGAATGTATCCGTCCCATCTTCCAATCACTCCAACATGTTGTTTGCCCCTGCACCTGGCCTGATGCAGTCCACAGGCTTCATCAACATTCTTGACTTAAGGTACACACAACCTTGATACGTTACTCCCAGCTGAGTCTCATGGTTCAGAACCAATCAGCTACACTACAGCTCGCACAGGCCACCCATCAGCCCAGATTCATGAAAGTAAAAATCAGAATTGTACATTATCGTTCCCTCCTGGTCTTAATTCCAATTTATGCTCCCTAGTCCACTTTCCAATTTACAGGGTCTGTTCAATCTGCTCTTGTTCTCCTTCTAAACTCTGGGCCTCCCACGACCCTTGGACCATGTGCTGCTCCAGCCTCAGATTTCCTGGCGTAATCCCTTACCACCTTCCTTGCTTACATGCATGCTTCGGACTTCACCACTTGCTTCCTTCGCTCCTCTTTTTAAAATAAAAGCACCGCAGTGGATATTTTGATTGCTTAGTACATAATTTTAAAACATACACAGATTGCTCAGTGTCATTTTGCACAATTAAATATGTTTTAAAGCAACAGAAGAAATCGCAAAAGCCGGGCTTGTGCCTTCGACATGCAGGTTGAACAGGAGTTCCGCTCGGCCAGGCTTCTGTTTGAATTTCGGCCCCTATGTGTTTAAGATCACAATATTGTACGCAAATTCCAGATTTTAAGGGCTGGATTTTCAATGACCCGTGGAGTCGGGTTTGGAGGCATGGGGGGGGGGTTAAAGTTGCAGATTCGGGGGTCCCGACCCCATCCCGACTCCATTCCGCCTCCACGCAATTTTGACAAAATTGGTCGCGGGGTTCCCGACTCCGTCCCGCCTCCAAGAGGCGGGAGAAGCCATTAAAGCCCTTAACAAGCCCTAAATTGGCTCTGTAATGCCATTTTGAAATGTTTTAGCTAGTTTAACCCTTTTCCGACGTGAAGTACACCTGATGTGAAATACGCCAGTGAAACCTGGCGGGAGCACAAGTGGATAGCTGACTATCAGCTGCAGGTCCACTATTACAACGGAGATGTGATGAAGGTAGTAGTAGTATTGTAATGCTGCTGCATTGAATGTCTTCAGAGACTGCCTGGGAGGACTTGGTTGCAAAAAAAATTCTCTGTCTCTCTCTCTCTCTCTCTCTCTCTCTGAGATGTTTGCATCCAGGTCCTCTCACAGCAAAGGCCAGGCAGTCAGTCTCTGACCTGCAATGATGACATCATCAGAGGCGACTTTCAGACTGAAACCACTAATTGGTTCATGGGTTCCCACATGCTGGAACTCAATTGCCCAATTAAGTGAAAATTGCATCATTCATCCACATTAATCTGGAGTCGGGGGGGCAACACGAAATGCGGATCACACGACCCCAACCCGACCCCAAGACAAAATCCATCCCTAAGTGTCTGCAGCTGCCTTTGATTAATCTTCAGGTCTACTTTTCATTCACTGCTGTAATTCTTCGGGCTTCTCCCAGTGCGCTCAATGTTTCTTCTGATACTTTGCCCACTGCCCAACAGTTTACTTGTTATGATTCAGTTGAGCGCCATGGAAGTGTTTTCTCTGTGTTTGCTGCTATGATTGGGAGCTTGCTAAAGATGGGCCAGGGTTTGTTACCCTTGTCATATCCCTTTTCTCTCAGTTATTTTGGTACTTGTAACAGTCTGTTCTGACAGGTGTGTGCATTTGAGTGCCATTGGCTGAGTTGACCCTTACTGATGGGTTTTGTCTGTACACACTCATCGACAGTGCAGTGTTGTAGATGTAAATAAACTTGCATCGATATAGTGCCTTTTACATCCTCGTGATATCCCAAAGTGTTTTACTGCCCATTAACTACATTTTGTAGTTCTTTACTTCACTGTTGAGATATAAGCAAACACAATTTGGACACAGCAAGGTCCCACAAACTGCAGCGAAATACATGGCCCGAATACCTGTATTTAGTGGTGCTGATTGAGGGATTAATATTGGCCAGTACACCAGGAGAACTCCCCTGCTGTTCTTCAAAATAGTGCCATGGGATTTTTTACGTCCACCTGAGCAGGCAGTGAAGCCTTGGTTTAAGATGTCATCTAAAAGATGGCATCTTCAACAGTACTGCTCTGTAAGTGTCGGCCTAGATTATGTGCTCAAGTCTCTGGAGTGGGGCTTGAGCCCATAAGCTTCTGACGCAGAGGCGAGAGTGCTACCACTGAGCTCGGGCTGACACTTGGGTGTACCAGGGCGAATGATGTCCTTCTTTCTCTATCAGCATTAACGGTAGTGGAGTAGCCATTACCGTAGTTTCAGAAGCATTACTTCCATTGTTTAGAGTCCACAGATATTGTGAAGATAAGTTGAACAGATAAAGCGTGAGAGGCAATATGCTGCCCTTATTGCTCAGTCTTGGATTCTTTGTAGCCTCTCGATCTGTGGCTGATTGGCAGTCTACCAGGCTGTATGACCATGTCCTGAGATTGGATGGATGCAGGAAAGCTCTTGGGCTAACTCCATGCTTCTTTCCTGGTGATGTCAGCAATGTGCTGTGTCCCAGTCACATACAGAACCTTTGCTCTTTGCTGGTCTTGATGGGTTGTGACAGCAACAAAATTCTCTCATCCTGTTCCTGTGCTTTTTTCTTTTGGAGAATAGCATGTGCCATGATTTCCGAGGCTCGGCAGAATTTGTCATTTTGAACACCTATGCCTCAAGATCATTCAGGTATCTGTGAAGCTTCTTTGATGCAATTCTGAGTTCATGGCAAACTGCAAACAAGCCCAATCCTTTGTCCAGGTGTTGGAATGTCATTCATGTAAATGAGGAACAGGAGTGGGCCAAGGTCAAGAGCCCTGAGGAACTCCCACCATTGTCAAAAACCTTTTCTATATCCAGGAACACTGTCGGTGTGCACTCTTTCTTTTTGAAAGCTCAGATGCTCATAGCAAGTTGTAATTGGTGCTTTTTCCCGTCCTCAACCCTTCTTGGACTGAGTTGGAGAAGTCGATGCCATTGAGGTGGTCATGGAGGCAATATGTGACTATTTCCTCCAGCAGCTCTCCTGAGCAATCCAGCAGATTGATAGGCCAGTAATTCTGGGGTCAATATAGTCTTTGTCTGGTCTGTGGACCCATGTGATCATGGCTCGGGAAGAAACCCAGCATCAACTACTTGATGAAGACCTTCGCTCTCACTGTCATCATCACATCAGCTGCCTCACTGAGCATAAGTTTGGTGGTTCCATCCTCACTTGGAGCTTTCTGCGGCATACTCCTTAGCCTCAGTCAATTTTCTCTGTGATTGTATGCAGCATTTTATATAGACCCCAGTACACTAATGAAGGATGCCACGGCTTTCTGTAGGTTGTCACAAGGTCTTTCCCTTGTTCTCTATGGTGACAGATAGGACGGGTGAGAGCAATAATTATGCTTTTAAAACTAAGGCGAATACTATATTCCAATGCAGCTTTTTCACCACAGCATAAAAACCTGTCTTGGTGTCATGAATAGTGGTTGTGGATGCCAAGTTTTCTAATTGGATGGCCACTGATGCAGACTCCACTGCAATGATGGTCAATTCTGTTTGCTTGCTCTCATTTAAAAAAATATATATAGCAGGCTCAGAAGTAGCCAAAAATATCCGCGAAAAGCACTACAAGTGTTAAAACTAGATACCCGCAATGCCTAAAAATTGCACGCAAGAAAACTGCGGACCTGTCAGCACTGATCAGCAAAGCGAGATGAACGACGGAATTACTTCCGTGACTACCTCCCTCTGGTGGGTACATATAGAATTATAAGGTATAATCTTAAACACTGTAATTGGAGCACAGCCAACACTCTGCAGTTTAGCTCAGCAGTGGGCCAGGCTCTCCACATGCAACTTCAGAGAAAAGCATAAACTTACAGTTAATGGCCTAGAAATTCGGGTGGATTGCGCCACCCGTTAGCGCGGCGTCATGTCGAGAAAGCGGTGGCGGAGGCTCTTCCGACAGCTGGTGGCGGGTCCTGCGCTGTCCTCCATTTTCGTGGGCCCGGTAGCGCTGCCGTTAAGTAGTATCGCCCAGCAAAGAAAAATGGCGGAGTGGTGACGTCAGTCGGCGTGCAACACTGACTTAATGTCACCATGGCGAACTTTGACCCTAGCGCTGAGTTCAAGTAAACCCAGCATGCACATAGACTCACAGAGGTGCTGTCAGCACTTCTTAAAGGGACACACACAAAGTTTGCATTTAAGCTTTTGGACTGTTTTTTTGATTTTACTGACGTAGTGGCTTGCTGTAATAGATGTTAAAAGTTTTTTAAGTATGTAGGGAGTGCTGCTGGACGCTTGCAAGGCCTCAGATGGTAAAGGAAGGCCTCCGAGAAGACAGAAAATGCTGCAAATACTCAGCAGGTCAGGCAACATCCGTGGAGAGAGAAACAGAGTTCACGTCTCAGGTCAAGAAGCTGCCTGACCTGCTGAGTATTTCCAGAATTTTATGCTGCCACTTCAGATTTACAGCATCCGCTCGCATAGGGAAGAGGAGGGAACCAATGGTCTGAGGTCATGAAGCTTCTTTGGGCACTGGAGCCAGGTCGTGGGGGGCGACACTGCTAGCAGTGACAGCCTCGGTGATGTGGCCCCACATCCTTTTTCTGGAGGGCCTCTTGGCCCCTGTGGGTAGAGGACCTGTCTTGCAGTGTTGACCCCCTGCACAAAGCTGGAGTGCTGCGTGTGAGACCCCTGGGTGCCCCTTCCCTGGCTTGCTGAGCCATTTGTGTTAATGCTGAAGCACTTTTTCCCATTTTTTGAGGTTCGGAAGGGAATTCAGGTTTACGAGCTGAAGACTCCCATTTGGGCTTTCTTTTTAATGTTAATTTTTTTTTGAAAGGCAGTAAGGGCTGAAAACTGCATTTTTTTCACTTCATTTTAATTTTTAATAATTCTGAACGCATTGCCCCTTTAATTCATAGCCCTTTCAATTGCCCATAATTCCTTGTGAACTCCACAGCCTCGCTCCCAGAGGCTGTTAGAAGCTGGAACGCCGCCCCTGGACGGGAACTTCGACTTCCAGACCTGCACTAACGCCAGTAGGGGGGGCGTTACACAGTAAGTTGACGTTGGGCTAAAAATCTTTAGACCCCAAGCACAAATTTTTCTCGGGTATCGCTGCGACAATTTTCAGCAGCTGTTAACCCGATGCCGGCAACAATGGTGGCGGCCACGAATTTCTAGGCCAATATCTCCAAAACATTTTATAATCAGATAAGAAACAGATCTTACTGTTTCAAAGGGAGACATCCAGAACTTAAAATAAATTCTAAAACAGCGTACACTACGTCACAAATAAGCTCAGTGCAAACTTGTCAAGTTCGCAAGTAATACCAGACTGGGGGTGGGGAGGTTACAGGGGTTGCAATTTAATATTGGATATGTAGGAACAAAAATGGGTGATATACATACTCCACAAATAGTGTTAAAATAGCGGAGGGTGATGTTAAAAGAGATCTAGGGGTATCATTAGATTCTGTGCTTAATGTGCCCTACACCTGCAGAGAAACAAATCGACCACAAAAATATATAGCCAAACATTAGAGTCAGTGGAGGTAGTGCTAAAACCCGATGGTGCTCTGGCCAGGGTATACCTTGAGTACTGTGTCCGGTGTTGGTCACTGAGACACAAGACAGACATCCATGTCCAAGTGGTGCGAAGAGCCATGAGACTGGCCGCAGCATCACAGGGCTAAGGTATGAGAAAAGACTGGAGGAACTTTCAGTTTTGAAAAGAAGAAATATGTAAGAGCAGTGGATCTTCAGAAGATCAGAAGACAGCAACACTACACCTTGTTATTGCACAATGTGTTATTCTGCTACTAAGGAGTGGTGGTGTGTAGAATGACCCCTCCCTTTAAGACCACAATGTCTTAATAAGGTTAAGAGGTTAGACCTATCTGGAAAGACTGAACATGAAGGCTGAGAGGTGGCCTGTTAGAGGTCTTTAAGATAATGAAGGGGTACGATAGGGTAAACATAGAGAAGATGTTTCCATTTGTAGGGATTCAAAAACTAGGAGCCATAAATATAAGATAGTCAATAATAAATCCAATGGGGAATTCAGGAGAAACTTCTTAACCCAAAGAGTGGTTAGAAGCTGTAGTTAAGGTGAATAGCACAGATGCATTTAAGGGAAAGCTGGATAAGCACATGAGGGAGAAAAGAATAGAAGGGTATGCTGATAGGGTGAGATGAAGAGGGGCGGGAGGAGGCTTGTGTGGAGCATAAACATCGCATGGACCTGTTGGACTGAATGGCCTGTTTCTGTGCTGTCGGCTCGATGGCCGGAATCTTTACCTTGGAGTAGGGTTCTGTGTGCGTGGGGCGTGTAGCGGGTCAGAATGCGATGTTCTGAGCAGCGTGTTTTGCTCAGAGCGACTTTTACTTAACGGCTGCAATTGAAAGACTCATGCGCGTTTCCCGGTCAAATTAAATGGAGCGGGTCTGATGACGCCATCGATGACCCATTTCCAGCGCCGATATTTAAAGCAGCCTTGCACACATCTCATTTGAAGGTTGTTGAAGGACTGTGCAAGGTCATTTGCAGATCTGTGGCAACTATTACCAAGGTTAAAAGAGTGTCACTCATGGATGGGCAAAGGCACAGGGCGGCACCAAGGTTTAGCGATGCATCCCTCCGTGTTCTGGTGCAGGCAGTGAGAGCCCGCAGGGAGGTCCTGTTCCCTGCTGACAGGCGGAAAAGACCACCCAAAGAAACCAAAACAGCATGGTTGCAGATCGCAGAGGAGGTCAGCAGCAGGGATGTGGCCAGGAGGACGTGGATCCAGTGCAAGAAAAGATTCAATGATCTCATGAGGTCAGGGAAGGTGAGTGCAAAGCTACACTCATCTTCATCCTGATGTGCCTGTCACTAAATCACCATCACTCTGCCTTCCCAAGTCTACTCCTGCGCATCATTCCTCACACCAACATACCTTGCACGTTCACCCATCCCTCTCTCTCTATGTACATACTCACCTCCCCATCTGACTAACCACCCCTCACACTCACCCTCATCCTAATGCAATCATAGCAAGTAACACCACAGAAAGAGGCCATTTGGCATTGGCACCCCACTCCCTCATAGTCACCCTCTACAGATGTAACCAATCCATTCCTTACACTCATGCCATCACTCTCACTCAAACTTCTCTTCTTTTCCTCCTTGCAGGAGAAGAGAGCCCACAACAACAGGGAGAGGGAGAGAACCGGAGGTGGCCCTCCAGTCTTCACACAATTCACTCCAGCAGAGGAGCGGGCCCTGGAGATCTCTGGAGTTGCAGAGCTGATAGCGGTGGGAGACGGAGAGAGGGGGACCTCCCAGCAACCTGATGACAGAATTACATCTCATACAGCCACATGGCATATAGCAATCACTCATATGGTGACTGATGTCAGCAGCCAGTTAATTTTCATCATGAGCATAATGGTAACATTACCCATTCTTATTTTAACACTTCTAAATCATCTCTTTACTCTCCCACAGGTCTATCAAGTGCCCCCCCCCACCCCGCCCACTGTCCAGCCGGAGGGGGAAGACGAGTCCTCAGAGGAAGCTCCAGCCTCTGAGGGTGCACCGTCAGCAGACCCAAGCGCAGCCAGCACCAGCGCAGATACGCACACCTCAGTGGGTCCTGTGCGACATAGAGTAGTGTTGTCACCTGGTGTCTCACAATTTACAAGTGAGCAAGAGCAGATAGTGTTGACAGGGACAGCAGTGGAGACTCCTCGCCGGAGGGCGCAGAACACTCCCAGCTCTGCTGAGCTGCATGCAGACGCTGAACCTCGGGGGCCATTGAGAGTCAGGGTGATCCTGGAGGGACAGCAACAATTACAGGAGGCTCTGGCAAGTTTTGCAGCCACAATGTCAGCAAATGTGCAGAGAATGGAGGAGTCCATCTCCAACATGAGCACCACCATGTCGCAGGCGATGGTGACGATGTGCTGTTCCATGGAAAGGATGGCCACCTGCATGGAGCAGCAAATGTGCCAGTCACATGAGCACATACTAGCTATGGAGAACAGATGGCACACGCTCATAGATCTCATCTCTCAGAGGGATATAAACTTAGACTTGGGCCTTCATGGCCCCACTGCTGTGCAGCAAGGTGCTCTCCAGCTCATTGCTAGCAGGGAAGTGCGGGTGGCCCACGAGAGGGATGATGGTGGGAGGGGACATGGAAGTGGGGACTCTTCTGAAAGCACTCCCACTTCTCCCCTGTTGCGTCCCCCTCAGTTAGAGCCCCACATGCTTCCTCGGATCCCGATGGCCAAGTCTGCCCCTGCATTTTGGCGGGGGCATCACAGGCTCCAAAACCCAAAGGACGTCCGCCAAAAGTGTCTAACCAGTCGCAGCAGGGAAATGAGCAACCTGTAACTACTTCTGCTGAAGCCATAAGGGATGCACCTTGTTGAAGCATTCGGAAAAGAAAAAAGACTCAAAAGTAGAGGCACAAGGGTATGCATGTAGGTGTATGAACAAATGTTAGTGTTAAATTTCAGTTAATTTGATTATACAAATAAATGTATTTCTTTGCACCTCTTGTCCATTTTTGCCTGCTACCTTGGAAGTGGCTTTGTCACTTGGAGTGAATGGTGTGACATTACTTAACCTCGAGCAATGGGGGTTTGGGTGAGAGGAATGGCTTGTTCATGGTAGGGATGTTTTATAGTGTTGTTGGTGGTGGGGAGTGGGGGGAACTTATAACAGCATGTGGCAGCCATATGGGTCCATTGGAGCAAGTGAAGTAAATCTGGCCATGATGAGGCCATCCCAGGCAGCAATGTGTGCCGCTGCTAGTGCCATTTCCACCTCAGGTTCCTCCTCCTCCTCGGCTTCCACCTGCTCCTCCTCCTCCTCTGAAGAGGCTGTGTGCTCTGCGTCTTGCTCCTCCTGCAGCTCCAATCCTCGCTGTTGTGCAGCGCACAGCAAATGACGATGATACTGGAGACACTGGCTGGTGCGTACTGAACAGTTCCTCCAGATCTGTCAAGGCATCTGAAGCGCATCTTCAGCATGCCTATTCCTTGCTCCATGACACATCTGGTGGGCATGTGGCTCTCATTATAATGCTCCTTGGCCTTATTACTTGGCCTCCTCAAGGGTGTCTTGAGCCACGTCTTCAATAGATAGCCTTTGTCTCCAAGCAGCCAGCCGGTAAGTCTGCTTGGAGGTGCGAAGAGCTGAGGGAGGGTGGACTGGCGCAGCACGAAAGAGTCATGGCAGCTGCCAGGGAATCTGGTGCACACATGCAAGATTATCTTTTTATGGTTGCAGACGAGCTGCACATTGAGGGAGTGGAAGCCCTTGCAGTTCACAAGCACTCCTGGGTGATGTGGGGGTGCCTTGATGGCCACATGTGTGCAGTCGATGACGCCCTGCACCTGTGGGAAGCCAGCCAGAGCCGCAAAGCCGAGCACCCACTCAGTAACACTGGCTTCATCAGTGGCAAAGTTGACATAATTGGCTGAACTGTGAAACATGGCATCGGTCACCTGGGTGATGCATCTGTGGGCAGCCGACTGTGAGATCCCACAAATGTCTGCTGCAGATCCCTGAGGTGAAGCAGTTGAGGGCTGTGGTGACTTTGACAGCCACTGGTAAGGCAAGCTACAAATGTCTGCAATGACCTGAGCCTCCTGAAGCACTGCTGCTCAGTCATGTCGAGGAAGCTCATCCTCTGCCTGCGTACCCCTGTGTTGGGGGCATCGCCTCCAGTGTGGTGCAACCTGTGCTGAACCCCTCTCTCCTGTGGGACATCAGGTCGTTGAGGAGAAGGCTGCTGGTGTGGTTGCTGTTGCTGCTGGTGTTGTGGCTGGGGTTGTTGGTGCTGGGGCTCATCTTGGTCCGATTCTGAGGACCAAGGTGAGCGAGCATAAGCAGCACCCATGCTGATATGTAATAGATGGCCGGTAAAGTGGAGGTGGCATGTGAAGTGTGACAGACCGGTCTCAACATTTTTTTTATATATGCTAACAGATCTCCCATATTATTGCTCATGGTAGGTCAAAGGATGTGCTGTTTTATAAGGATTTTATATATTCCTGTCTCCCTGAGTTGTCAGGTTTTGTTTTTGTTTTCAGCTCATGAATAAAGTCACTGAAAATAACATTCATATTCAGTAAGAAGCATCAGTAATAAGAAATAAGTAACAAGCATCAGGCATAGTTTTATTGTAATATGAATGTTAAATCAATCCATAGTTTTATAGTAATATTAATTCTAAATTAATCCATAGTGTTATTGTAATATTAATACTAAAACTAGTAAAGTATACGCTAACAATGCATTATTGAATTTAAAATGTTAAATGTTTAATTCTAGTCATGCTTCCCTATTTTTAGACCATGTAACGCACGATGTATTTTTCTTTGAGATAAAAATATGTCCCTTTAAGTCTAAAGAGCCTAATTGCTGTGGAGTAAATACTGGGTGAGGGGAGAGTTTAATTTCTCATCAGAGGACTGTGAGTAATGCCCTGTAGTATGTCAAATTGATACCTGCAGTGTACATCTTCTGTCCATCACATTTCTTCTTTATGTCACACTCAAATTTCTGTGTAAGACTGCAAAAAAAAAATACAAAGGGAGGTAACTTACACACGAGCCAGATTGTCTCTAACGTCTGAGTGGAAAGTGGAAAAAGCTGGGTTTGTGCTCTGCAGCCTGAAGAGCTATTAATCTTTGACCTCACCGGTATTTAATTGACAGCCGTTAAAATAAATAAGATTTTTGGGTTTTATAAACAGGGGCAGTTTATTTTACTCACAAAATTCGATATTTGTAAATGCATAGTTGAGTTACGGAAGGTATGTCGTGGAGAGCAGGGGCGGCCTGGCCATATGGGAAATTGCCGATTTCCCGAGAGCACCTGAATGGTTCCACAGTTCTACATTATCGGCGATCCCACCTCCTCCCCCCTTTATCCATGAGAATCTTAAAGAATCCCACACTTGTCCAGGGAGCCAGTCTGCCCCAGTGGAGACCAATGCTTAAACTATGCTTTAAATTTTTACTAATAATTAGTTGATCTTCTTGAAGCATTGCGCGAACAAAATTTAAAAAAGAAAAAAAACTATTGGAATTTTGTAAAGTTCAGCAACTGACACCTCTTGCTGGGTTTGCTCATAAACTGAATCCCAGGCTTGTCCAGGGACCCGAGGCTTGACTGGGCCCAGGCCTTCCATTTAATTAATCCTACTCCTTTCATATTTTGACTGGTTAGAGTTAATTTTATGCTTTGGTATTTAAGCGTATTGGTTGCTTTACGTGTTTGTTGTGCATTATGATTCTCGGATCTGATTGGTCCATGCTATCCACTCGACCGATAGTATCATATGGTTAGCACAGTTCACTTAGAAGGAATTTGGAACGCTACAGTCAAACAATTATATATTCAGATCAATATGAAACATTATATAGATAAAGATTCACAGCTTGACTAGCCTGAGGAGTCCCATGTTAATTCAATCTCACATGCAGTGATTTATTTGAAAATAAATAAATGCAGGGAATTATAACAAAAACACTCATGGTTAATTATACTCCCAAAAAATTGCAGGTCATTTTAGCCTGTCCATCAATATCATTGGACTTTTATATTTGCATATCCTCTACGTAAGACGGGTTTGCCAATCACCGTATCTTTAAAGTGGCAACAAATGGCTTATTTCACAGCTGGAAGGTAGACTTCAGCTTTGAGCTGCATCAGCAAAAGGAGATGCATTTTTTCCAAAATTAGGCTGTCCCTTGGCTACAGGGCATCAAAGACTGTGCTTCTACCATTCACGCACCTGTACACAGTGACATCATGTGTCTCAAGAGAGTGGCCATTACTCAGTCAACATGCAAGTGGTAAACTACCACCAGAAAACCAAACCTGTAGATGCACACTTCCCAGGGAACGGGGCCGACACTTTTCATTCTCAGTCAATCATACATGCCGGGGAGAAAGAAGGTTGGCCCTGGAGACCTGGGTTACCCATTGCATCTGTGGACAATGACACCCTCAGAGTCCTAATACCCCAGCAGGACGCGGTTACGAAAAGGCACATGGATGAACCGAGAGACTCCTAGAGCAGACATTTGGGGTGCACAAACAACCCATTGATGTTTGGGTCAGTTGAGGGGGGGATGCTGGCCTTGCAATTCACCCTAGAATTATATATTGTGCTGCACACTGCACAAAAGTGTTCTGGACAAAGGCCTCATTATAGGACTTGCTGACAAGCAGCAGGAGAAGTGGCTGGTGTACCCGTCTCTCATTACCGGCCTCTCTTCCCTTTAGCCTTGCAATGGCCCTTACAGCAGCCACCACAACTGGTGTACTAATTTGATTGATGTCTACAAACAGGCACAAAACTTATTACATACACATATATAGGTAAAATTGCACTGGCTGATTCAGTCTTTTATTAATAAAATCAACATTAGTGGATGCTGCATTTAAATCTCCAGCAGCCAGTTTCAATTAAAAATGAAATTCATTCAAAATAATCTTGAGATGAAATGGTCCACTCAGACAAAGTGACCTCTGTACTATAAACTCAGGCCTATGATGTTCAGCTAACCAGTTTAGTGTTGCTTCCCCCATAGCATTTGCACATTAAATGCCAATTAAACTCGCTGTCGAAAGTTAGGGCTACTACTTAACAGTGTAAGTGCCTTTTTAATGAGTTTTATGTTCCTTCAATGCCAATCAACCTCTTCCGCCCAGAAAGGGAACAATTTAAACTGTGGAGTCACATTCATTCAGATAGTAAATTGTTGTTAGAGATTTTTAATTTTTAATTTTAAAATGTCTTTCTTACTTTTCCATTCTGTCCCTTTTTTCTGTGTCTCTCAAGCCAATCTTTCTTTCCCTCTCTTTATTTCTTTTTTGAACTCTAATTCACTCTATTTCCGTCTCAGTAATTTATTTCTCAATCCTTAAATCTCATTGGTTAAGGAGATAGACTGTTGGTCCCATCATTCACCAAGGTCCCAGATGGCCCGGTATCAGCTCACACTTCCAGCAACTTACAGGGCAAATTTTTTCGAGTGGAAGGGTGTGGGGAAAAAGTCTAACTAATGGGGCACGCCACGAGATGCTGGGCCATAAGTTACTTGTCTCTGGGTCATAGTCCAGTAAGTCAGGGAAGTATTTGGGCCGTGCACTGACATCTTGGGCTGGATTTTCCTAGCCCCGAGGAGGCGGGCATGGAGGTGGGACTGCCGGTAAAGTAGCAGAAAGTGGGGGCAGATGGCAAACCCACCCCCATCCCGCCTCCGTGCCCTTTTGTCAGGAGGCGGGAAGATGTGCTGCTTCAGGTCCCGTCTCCTGGAGCGGGAAAGGGCATTTAATCCTTTCAACTGCCTGTTAACAGGTAGTTAACAGGCAGAAAAAAGGATTAGTGCCATTTTACCTTCACAGGTGAAGGCTTCCCGACCTCGGAGAACCCCGCTGGGTTGGAGGAGACGTGGAGGAGGTCTGCGGGGGTCGGAGGCACCTGGAAGTAAGGTGTAGAGGTGAGTGATGGGTGCAAGTGTGGAGTGGTAAGTATGGAAGGTGAGTGATAAGTTTAAAAAAATGTTCACTTACCTTGTTTTCTTCCTACAGCCTTCATCCTCTCTGGATCGAGAGACTCGACATCCTCCTTGTCGATTTCGCAGACTGGCTGTTGGATGCTCCGAACCAACAGCCATGTGAAATTTACAAAGTTGAAAGGTTTGATGAGTCCTGAACACAAGGTCTCATCAAACTACAGAGAATGTCAGTGTTTGACAGCTTCACAGAGCTGTCAAACGCTGGCATTTCTTCTTTCAAGAAGTCTTGACAGATGGCACGTCTGACGTTGACGTGCTCTGTCAGTGACTTCCTCCCTAATTGGCCTGCTGAGCCCGCAGGGCGGGCTTAACAAGGTCAATCAGGGGAAAATCCCTCTGGTTGGTCAGACGAGGATGGAGGCGGGACTTTGACACGACAAGCAGCTGTCCCGCCTCCAACTCGTCTCCATTCACAAAATCCAATGGGCCAAAAATTCGGCACTTGCCGGGTGAGTACGCACTGTGTACTCACCCGTAAGGCCTCCTGAAGTGCTGGTTTCCTGCATGCACTGCGCATGTGCGGGAAACCGGAACTTCCGGTCTCGTGAAGGGAGCGGTTCAGAAGTGAACCGCGTGCGTGGTAGAGGCTGCGCGCACGCAGCAAACTTAGGGTTTTTTTCAGGTTTCTCCGGGAAGGTAAATATTGAAGAAGCTACGCTTTTAAAAAGGAGGCGCAAGACTCGTTTTCAACAAGGTAAGTGGTTAATTAATTACAATTTAAAATTTTTTCAACAGGTTTATCTTTTTTAGATACTTTAAAGAAAGGTAAGTTTATTTTTAGCACTGTTAACAAGTATTTTAATTTTATTCAAAAATTAAAATTTTTGTTTAAAGTAGTTAATTTATTTAACTTATAGTTATTTTAAAAATGTGATGGTTTTTAAAAAAAAATGTATTTGAAGTTTAGGTGTTGTTTTGGGGCCGATTTCAATTCATAGATTTGACAGGTCCTGTCAAATCTATGAATGAAAGATGGTCTGCTGCCATTGGCTCTCCATGGCCCACGTGATCCCAGGGGACGCATCGCACTAACTACGCCCCTGGAACACGCAAGCACTGCGCGCCGGCAGTTGGGGGAGGCCCAGGAGCTGAAGTCCCCGTGGGCCCAGAGGTCAACGGCAGGCGAGGTAGGTAGGTGCGCGCGCGATCATTGCACCCGCGGGAAGCCAGGGAGCCTAATTTCTGGGCCATTATCTCTTCTGAAAGTGAAGATTAAAGTCAAATTAAGTTTGCCTTGTTCCATCCAAAATGTAATATGTGTGCCTCCAGAAATGAATTCTAATTGGCTTTTTGTTTGTTCTGTCATTCTAGTTAAATATTACATGGATATAGGGATAGAAAACTGATTTCCTATTTCATATTTAGATTAGGTTCAAAATTTGATCAATTTTACTACATTTAATTAAATCCCTGCCCAATATGATTGATAGACTTATGGAAGATCTCTCTTCTGAGTACTGCTGTACAACATTAGGCTGGTTCAGTGCTTACATTTTAAATTGGTAGTATCAACTGTTTAGATTACATACATGACACCAATTCATCAGTGTCAAGTTACAGCACACAACATGGTTATCCACTAAACATTTTGCTTGCTTCCATCAAAGCTTCTTGTAGTAGGCTATCCTTTACATCCTCTGGGGTATAGTTATGGAACAATCAACCATCTAACATTAATGTGACAATTCGGGTTTGATTTAGACGATCCTCAGAGTAAGAGTCTGACAGCTTACAGCCTTCCCAACTCTGTAACAGCTCAACTGTTTGATCTAATCTGTGTATCAGTTATGGTTAATTTATTACACTCTAATTGCTAATTTCTGTGGTAGACTTTGTGCTAAATCAATTATTTCTGAATTGCTACTTCCTTGCACAATATCTCCGC
Organism: Squalus acanthias; assembly: GCA_030390025.1. Classification (NCBI taxonomy): domain Eukaryota; kingdom Metazoa; phylum Chordata; class Chondrichthyes; order Squaliformes; family Squalidae; genus Squalus; species Squalus acanthias. The sequence continues at coordinate 94,619,523 of CM059429.1, forward strand.
AAAATCCCTCCGGGATTCCACTAGTTTCATGTTGCAAATCTGGTGGCAGAACCGGCGAAACTCCCAGGAAAGCAGCGGACAGCCAAGTTGCATTAGATCCCCGCCGTTTCCAGAAGTTTCCTGGCTGCCTCGTATTGTAAATCTACGTTGGATTCCTTCACAGAAACGAAGGCCGGAATTGTGCCGGTGCTCAGTGGACGGGATCAGTGGTGGGTCGGCAGTGAAATTTGATTTGATTGACAGCGGGTCGGGAACACTTGCCTTTCCCGATGTCGGGTCTGCCAGCGCTGAGCAGACCCGGCCGGCAGCAGCGGGGGAACTAATTGAAACAATGATTGGCTTGTTGGCAAGCCCTTAAGAGTGAATTTAACCTTACCTTATGACCTTACCAGCTCGCCCAAGGCTTCCACGCTGCTCCTGGACCCCGTCTGTTAATCTGAGGTGGAAGTTGAGTGGCCATTGAATCAGCTGATGAGTGACAGCTTGAAATGTAGTATAAAAGCTCCACTTCACACCTGTTCACTTTCCAAGCGCAGAGGCTGTTGCTTTCTCCCATTGGAATACGGATTGAGCTTTATGCAGGCTGCAAGTGTTTGGAGCAAAGTCTCCAGCCAGTGTCACCTCATTGCAGCAACCTCTCTCACCATTAACAGATCGCTTCTGTCATCTCTACTTCACCTGCTATCTATTCCATCAGCATGGGTGCCCTTTATACTCTTCCACCTTGGTCCTCAGAATCTGACCACGATCAGCCCCAACACCAGCAGCAACAAACACACCAGCAGCACCAAAAAGAACACCAAACTTCTCCTCAACCACCTGATGCTGCACAGGACACAGGGCATCAGCACCCGACCACATTGCTGCCCGGGACGCCAGGGATGGCCTCACCATGGCCAGATTTACTTCACTTGATGCTGTACAGCCTGGCTGCCACATGATGTGCCAGGTTGGCACCACCCCACACCAACACCATAAAGCATCCCTACAATGCCCAAGCCATTCCTTTCACACTCATCACCATTGCGGGGGGTACCATTATATCTCACCATTCACTGCAACTCACAGCCACTTTCAAAGGTGCACACAAATCTGTCTAAGAAGTGTTGAAAATAAAGGTTTTAATGTTTGACATCACATTAACAGAAACTTTACATAAACATTGCATAAAACACCCAAGCGCGTACCCTTGTGTGTTGTTAGTTGGTATGATTGCACGAGCATGAGGGTGAGATGGGGATGTGATAGTGTAGATAGAGAGGGATGGGTGGAGGTGCAAGGTAAGTTGGTGTGAGTAAGGATGTGCAGGAATAGGGTAGGGAAGGCAGAGTGATGGGATGGCTTTTTAAAAATTCGTTTATGGGATGTGGGCGTCGCTGGCAAGATCAGCATTTATTGCCCATCCCTAATTGCCCTTGAGAAGGTGGTGGTGAGCTGCCTTCTTGAACCACTGCAGTCCGTGTGGTGAAAGTACTCCCACAGTGCTGTTAGGTAGGGAGTTCCAGGATTTTGACCCAGCGACGATGAAGGATCGGCGATATACTTCTAAGTCAGGATGGTGTGTGGCTTGGAGGTGGTGGTGTTCCCATGCACCTGCTGCCCTTGTCCTTCTAGGTGGAAGAGGCCGCGGGTTTGGGAGGTGCTGCCGAAGAAGCCTTGGCGAGTTGCTGCAGTGCATCTTTTAGATGGTACACACTGCAGCCACAGTACGCCAGTGGTGGAGGGAGTGAATGTTTAAGGTGGTGGATGGGGTGCCAATCAAGCGGGCTGCTTTGTCCTGGATGGTGTCGAGCTTCTTGAGTGTTGTTGGAGCTGCACTCATCCAGGCAAGTGGAGAGTATTCCATCACACTCCTTACTTGTGCCTTGTAGATGGTAGAAAGTCTTTGGGGAGTAGGGAGGTGAGACACTCGTCGCAGAATACCTAGCCTCTGACCTGCTCTTGTTGCCACAGTATTTATGTGGCTGGTTCAGTTAAGTTTCTGGTGAATGGTGACCCCCAGGATGTTGATGGTGGGGGATTCGGCGATGGGAATGCCGTTGAATGTCAAGGGGCAGTGGTTAGACTCTTGCTTGTTGGAGATAGTCATTGCCTGGCACTTCTGTAGCACTTATTAGCCCAAGCCTGAACGTCGTCCAGGTCTTGTTGCATGCAGGCATGGACTGATTCATTATCTGAGGAGTTGTGAATGGCACTGAACACTGTGCAATCATCAGCGAACATCCCCACTTCTGACCTTATGTTGGAGGAAAGGTCATTGATGAAGCAGCTGAAGATGGTTGGGCCTAGGACACTGCCCTGAGGAACTCCTGCAGCGATGTCCTGGGGCTGTGATAATTGACTTTCAACCACCACAATCAGCTTCCTTTGTGCTAGGTATGACTCCAACCAGTGAAGAGTTTTGCCCCCGATTCCCATAATAAGGTGGATGAATTGACTGTGCAAATTGATGTTAACGGATATGATGTGATTGGGATTACAGAGACGTGGCTCCAGAACAATCAAGGCTGGGAACTGAATATCCAGGGGTATTCAACATTCAGGAAGGATAGAATAAAAGGAAAAGGGGGTGGGGTAGCATTGCTGGTTAAAAAGGAGATTAATGCAATAGCTAGGAAGGACATTAGCTTGGAGGATGTGGAATCATATGGGTTGAGCTGCAGAACACCAAAGGGCAGAAAACGTTAGTGGGGGTTGTGTACAGACCTCCAAACAGTAGTAGTGAGGTGGGGGAGGGTATGAAACAGGAAATCAGAGGTGCATGCAAAAAAGGCGCAGCAGTTATCATGGGTGACTTTAATATGCATATAGATTGGGCTACTCAAACCGGAAGCAATACGGTGGAGGAGGATTTCCTGGAGTGTTTAAGGGATGGTTTCCTAAACCAATATGTTGAGGAACCAACTAGAGGGGAGGCCATCCTGGACTGGGTGTTGTGTAATGAGGAAGGACTAATCAGCAATCTTGTGGTGCGAGGCCCCTTGGGGAAGAGTGACCATAGTATGGTGGAGTTCTACATTAGGATGGAGAAGGAAACAGTTAATTCAGAGACCATGGTCCAGAACTTAAATAAGGGCAACTTTGAGGGTATGAGGCGTGAATTGGCGAGGTTAGATTGACAAGCGATATTTAAGGGGTTATCAGTGGAACGGCAGTGGCAGACATTTAGAGATCGCATGGATGAACTACAGCAATTGGACATCCCTGTCTGGCGTAAAAATAAAAAAGGGAAGGTGGCTCAACCATGGCTAACAAGGGAAATCAGGGATAGTATTAAAAGCAAGGAAGTGGCATACAAATTGGCCAGAAGTAGCAGCAAACCCGGGGACTGGGAGAACTTTAAAACTCAGCAGAGGAGGACGAAGGGTTTGATTAGGGCAGGGAAAATAAAATATGAAAGGAAGCTTGCGGAGAACATTAAAACGGACTGCAAAAGCTTCTATAAATATGTAAAAAGAAAGAGGTTAGTAAAAACAAACGTAGGTCCCCTGCAGTCAGAAACAGGGGAAGTCATAATGGGGAACAAAGAAATGGCAGATCAATTGAACAAGTACTTTGGTTCGGTGTTTACTGTGGAGGACACAAACAACCTTCTGGAAATAAAAGAGATCAAAGGATCTGGTGAGAGGGAGGAGCTGAGGGAAATCCTTATCAAACGGGAAAAGGTGTTGGGGAAATTGATGGGACTGAAGGCTGATAAATCCCCAGGGCCTGATGGTCTGCATCCCAGAGTACTTAAGGAGGTGGCCTTGGAAATAGTGGATGCATTGACGATCATTTTCCAACATTCCTTAGACTCTGGATCAGTTCCGAAGGAGTGGAGGGTGGCTAATGTAACCCCTCTTTTTAAAAAAGGAGGGAGGGAGAAAGCAGGGAATTATAGACCGGTCAGCCTGACATCGGTGGTGGGTAAAATGATGGAATCAATTATTAAAGATGTCATAACAGACCATTTGGAAAGTGGCGACATGATAGGTCCAAGTCAGCATGGATTTGTGAAAGGGAAATCATGCTTGACAAATCTTCTGGAATTTTTTGAGGATGTTTCCAATAGGGTGGACGGGGGGGAACCAGTAGATGTGGTGTATTTGGACTTTCAGAAGGCCTTCGACAAGGTCTCACACAACAGATTGGTGTGCAAAGTTAAAGCACATGGGATTGGGGGGTAATGTGTTGACGTGGATTGAGAACTGGTTGGCACACAGGAAACAAAGAGTAGGAGTAAATGGGCACTTTTCAGAATGGCAGGCAGTGACCAGCGGGGTACCGCAGGGTTCGGTGCTGGGGCCCCAGCTGTTTACATTATATATTAATGATTTGGACGAAGGGATTAATTGTAATATCTCCAAATTTGCGGATGACACTAAATTGGGAGGCAGCGTGAACAATGAGGAGGATGCTAGGAGGCTACAGAGTGACTTGGACAGGTTGGGTGAATGGGCAAATGTATGGCAGATGAAGTACAATGTGGATAAATGTGAGGTTATCCACTTTGGTGGTAAAAATAGGGAGGCAGACTATTACCTGAATGGTGGCAGATTAGGGAAGGGGAGGTGCAACGAGACCTGGGCGTCATGGTACATCAGTCACTGAAGGTGGGAAGGCAAGTGCAGCAGGCAGTCAAGAAAGCAAATGGCATGATGGCCTTCATAGCAAGGGGATTTGAGTACAGGAGTAGGGAGGTGATGCTACAGTTGTACAGGGCCTTGGTAGGCCACACCTGGAGTATTGTGTGCAGTTTTGGTCTCCTAACTTGAGGAAGGACATTCTTGCTATTGAGGGAGTGCAACGAAGGTTCACTAGATTGATTCCTGGGATGGCCAGACTGACATATCAAGAAAGACTGGATCAACTGAACTTGTATCCTCTGGAGTTCAGAAGAATGAGGGGGGATCTTATAGAGACGTTTAAAATCCTGACTGGTTTAGACAAATTAGATGCGGGCAGAATGTTTCCAATGTTAGGGAAAACTAAAACCAGGGGTCACAGTCTAAGGATAAAGGGGAAGCCATTTAAGACTGAGATGAGGAGGAACTTCTTCACCCAGAGAGTGGTGAATCTGTGGAATTCTCTACCACAGAAGGTTGTTGAGGCCAGTTCGCTAAATATATTCAAAAGGGAGTTAGATATAATACTCACAACTAGGGGGATCAAGGGGTATGGCGAGAAAGCAGGAATGGGGTACTGAGGTAGTATGTTCAGCCATGAACGCATTAAATGGCGATGCAGGCTCGAAGGACCGAATGGTCTACTCCTGCACCTATTTTCTATGTTTCCACTTCAGTTTTACTAGGGCTCCTTGATGCCACACTCGGTCAAATACTGCTTTGATGTCAAGGGCAGTCACTCTCACCTCATCTCTGGAATTCAGCTCCTTTGTCCATGTTTAGACCAAGGCTGTAATGAGGTCAGGAGCCGGGTGGTCTTGGTGGAACCCAAACTGGGCATCAGTGAGCAGGTGCCGCTTGATAGCACTGTCGATGACACCTTCCATCACTTTGCTAATGATTGAGAGTAGACTGATGGGGCAGTAATTGGCTGGATTGGATTTGTCCTGCTTTTTGTGGACAGGACAAACCTGGGCAGTTTTCCACATTGTCGGGTAGATGCCAGTGTTGTAGCTGTACTGGAACAGCTTGGCTAGAGGCGCGGCTAGTTCTGGAGCACAAGTCTTCAGCACAATAGCTGGGATGTTGTCGGGGCCCATAGGCTTTGCTGTATCCAGTGCGCACAGCCGATTCTTGATATCACGTGGAGTGAATCGAATTGGCTGAAGATTGGCTTCTGTGATGGTGGGGACCTCAGGAGGAGGCCGATATGGATCATCCACTCGGCACTTCTGGCTGAAGATGTTTGCAAATGCTTCAGCCTTGTCTTTTGCACTCACGTGCTGGGCTCCACCATTATTGAGGATGGGGATATTCATGGAGCCGCTTCCTCCTCCCGTTAGTTGTTTAATGGTTCACCATCATTCATGACTGGATGTGGCAGGACTGCAGAGCTTTGATCTGATCCGTTGATTGTGGGATCTCTTAGCCCTGTCTATAGCATGCTGCTTCCGCTTTTTAGCATGCATGTATTCCTGTGTTGCAGCTTCCCCAGGTTGGCACCTCATTTTTAGGTACGCCTAGTGCTGCTCCTGGCATGCTCGTCTACACTCCTTATTAAACCAAGCTTGATGGTAATGGTAGAGTGAGGGATATGCCGGGCCATGAGGTTACATATTTTGGTGGAATACAATTCTGCTGCTGCTGATGGCCCACAGCGCCTCATGGATGCCCAGTTTTGAGCTGCTAGATCTGTTCTGAATCTATCCCATTTAGCAAGGTGGTAGTGCCACACAACACGATGGAGGGTGTCCTCAGTGTGAAGACGGGACTTCGTCTCCAGAATGACTTTCCGGAGACATTGAAGTCCCCCACCCAGAGTACGTTCTGTGCCTTTGCTACTCTTAGTGCTTCTTTCAAATGGTGTTCAACATGACGGAGTACTGATTCATCAGCTGAGGGAGGGCGGTAGGTGGTAATCAGCAGGAGGTTTCCTTGCCCATGCTTGACCTGAAGCCATGAGACTTCATGGGGTCTGGAGTCAATGTTGAGGACTCCTAGGGCCACTCCATACCCGACTTATACCACTGTGCCGTCACCCCTGGTGGGTCTGTCCTACCGGTGGGATAGGACGTACCCAGTGATGGTGATGGAGGAGTTTGGGACTGAAAGGTATGATTCTGTCAGATAGTTGCTTGACTAGTCTGTGGGACAGCTCTCCCAAATTTGGCACAAGTCCCCAGATGTTGGTGAGGAGGAATTTGAAGGGTTGACTGGGCTGGGTGTGCCGTTGCCGTGTCCGTAGCCAGTGCCGAGGTCGATGCCGGGTTTCATTCTTATTATTGTGTTTCGTAGCGGTTTGTTACAACTGAGTGGCTTGCTAGAGCAGTTAAGAGTCAAGCACATTGTCTGGAGTCACATATAGGCTAGGTAAGGACGGCAGATTTCCTTCCCTAAAGGGACATTAGTGAACCAGATGGGTTTTTGCAACAATCCAATAGTTTCATGGTCACCATTACTGATATTCCAGATTTATTTAATTAACTGAATTTAAAATCCCCAGCTGTCGTGGTGGGATTTGAACTCACATCTCTGGATCATTAGCCCAGTGACATTACCACTACGCTACCATTCCCATGTGATGAGAGGCACAGCAGGATGAGGTTGAGTGTGGCTTTGTACTAACGTTTCGTGATCTACTGAGATCATTGAAACATTTGCGGTACTGCACCCAGGTACTCCTGACCACATCCCTGCTTGTGCCCTCCTGTGCAATATGCAACCAGGCTGTGTTGATCTCTTGGGGAGGTCTCTTCCGCCCATGGGAAGGGAAGAGGACCTCCCTGCATGATGTCATGGGAGAGCCTGGGTGCAGCCCTGTGTCCTTGTGCACTGCTTGTCAGTGTTTGCAGCACCTCAATGCTGTAGAACACTGACAGCACAAATGTCAAAATAAAGTTGGCCATGGTTCCTTTCAGGAAACCGGCTGATGATGCGTCATGAATGACGTCACCAGACCCGCTTCCTCTAATTGGTCGGGAAACGTGCTGGGCGGGCTTAAGAAGGCCAATCAGGGGAGATTCATTCTACACAGTGGGATGGAGCCAGCAGCGGGGTCGGGACCTGCCACCGACGTTGCCGACCGAGGTCAGCAAAATCACGGGCCAAAAATGTTCAAACATCATATTTTGTGCAGTGTTGCAACTAAATTCTCCCATATTAAAGTAATTTCAGGCCATTCTAAATGCATTATGTGGCTATGTAATCAAGTTTATGAAAGAAATCTTGCTACTTCCAACCTTGAGCTGTAAATGTATTGATAGTTGGATTTGCCACTAGACTGTTGTAGTTCAGTTCAGTAACCATTTGGGCTATTTAGTTTGACTGCAATTTCCAAATGTACTGCTAATTATTTGTAATGGATTTGTTGTGTAATCATTTCGGAATTATCAGCACACCCCTTACCATGTAAAAAATAAAATGTTCTTTACCTTTGTAGACTGGTATTGAATGTTTAGGGAATGACTAGATCAGGACACCACTCCTACTGGACAAAGTCTGAGAAGCCTGGATATTTTATCATTCTCAAGCTGCAGTTATGCTACCCCACCAGTCTCTGATGACTGTGAAACGAAGCCTGTAAGACTGGAGCTGTGCTGTGGACTGGCTCTGGCTACAGGCAAGTGCAGAGCTATTTGTTAAAGTTCGGAGAGTGTCTGCTTATTCATATAACATAAAAAAATGAAAATGCTAAGAAACTTGTTGAAGGGTAGGAAACAATCAGTACTTGTTAGAGGAGTTATGTCAGTGTCGGGGACCAACACTGAGGTCTCAACGCTGGGACCATTACTGTCTCTAATTTACACAAATGACGTGGATTAAGAAACTTAATGCAAATTGGTTAAATTTTCAGATGATACCAAACTAGGAGGGGTAGTGGAATTGGAAGAGGCTCCTCAGAAATTACAGAATGTGTAGACAAGATACGTCAGTGGGCAGAACAATGGGAAGTTTAATTTAATGCAGACAAATGTAAAGTGCTGCACAAAGGAAGAAAACGTGGAAGACATGCATACTCCATGAATGGTGATGAAACAACTAATGATGAAGCTGAAAGAGACAGAGGAGTGTTAGTAGACTCGGTGCTGAGCATGTCCAACCAATGCAGAACAGCAATCCACAAAAACTGTAGAATGTAAATCAGAGGAGGTAATGATCAATCTTTATAATGCTCTGGTCAGTGCACATATTGAACTGGATGGATGAATAAAGATGAACCGAGTGTTATAAGTATACACAGACCCTTAATTTTTAATGTTGGTATATATTAAAATGCTTTGCCAGGCCAAAAGGTTTTTTCAAAGTGAAATAAAGTTGGTGAATGTAACAGACTGTCTTTCACTGATAAGTGGACATGGCATGTGCTTTGATGTGTTTTACTTAAAGGCAGCAAACATGGTTGTGACTGCAGGGGGGTAGTCATAGACAACAGAGATAAACAAACCCCCTTAGATTTGCAGACTTCGTGTCTACAACAGAACAGGCCACAAGGTGTAGAATGACTTTTGGTGGCTAATGGGGAGGAGTCAAACCTTTGGGGAGAAAAATTTGGTTGATTTGCGCCTCCCATTAGCGCCCTAAGAGGGCGCTAACGGGACACAAAGCAACTAGCGCCCGGCTGCGTCGCTGCTAATGCCTCCCGCAAAATTCAACGGGAGGTTAGTGGCGGCGGTAACCGTTAGCGCCCCGCGGTGCTGCGCCTCCGGCGATTACATCATCGCTGTGCTCAGTGCCCCACTCGTGCCCCTGCCGCGATCTTCGGTAGCACCCCCTGACTTACCGCTGGACGTTATGTCTGACAGGGTCAGGGGGGCGTACGTGCAGCTGGGGTGGCACAAATTAAAAGGGAGGTGCCGGGCGGCCATTTTTGTTGCTGGCCGCCTGCCAGCACCTACGCCCGTTGCTGCCCCTCTTGAGTGCCGGGCTCTTTTGCCAGCACTCTGATCCTGGTGGCCCAGCTGGGCCCCGGGTTGCGCTGCGCTAGGCCCCTCTCCTTTAATAAGGGCTGCAGTTAAAAGGAAGTAGCCTGCAATCAACGCTGGACTGATCATCCGCGGGTGGTTGTATATATGATTTCCTGTAACATTATTGGTGAAATGCTCGAACAGTGGTTGGGGTTTTGAATTTGTCTTAGGAACAATAAAAGGTTAAAGACAGAACCCGTGTGTCTGGTGTAATTTCTCATAAGTCTCAAGTCCAAACTCTAGAACCGGTTGGACGGAGCGAGGGGTAATCCCGCACGTCTTAGTGTTTTTCTTCATCTATAATTATCTTCTGATGTTGTGAACACCAAGGCTTGGAATTTCCTGAGGGGCTGCAACTCGGAAGTAGCACCTGAAATTACGCCCATTCTGCTAATGTTTATTTCCACCAAAATTTCCTGCCAATCTCATTAGCAAATCTCTGGAGCAAAAATCAGCATAAACAATTGGGTGCCGAGGAAAGCACTGAACTCACACCATATATTCCTTTTTTAAGTATGAAAATTAAAGTTTCAAACCATCTAACTATCATTCATGCATATTAAGCACAACATGTTTGAGAACATGCAATTGTGGAAGCTTTTCAATTTTTAATTGTGACTTATACTGATGCCATAAAAATGCATTCAAAGAAACAGAAAATACAGGGCAGGTCTCAGTGAGGATAAATTTAAAAGATTAAAACAATTAACACCAGAAAAATTACTTTGGTACCTGCTGTGCCCAAACTTCTAGGGCTAATTTTACACCCGTTTTGAACCAGCATAATTGCAGGAACTTTGTTTGTATTGGTCTTTAGCCTGGGCGTGGAGCCTTTATAATGAGCTGAAATGCGTTTGGGGACAGGGTTCGATAGACAGGCGCAAATGAGTGAGAAAATTTGGCTGTAGCCTAATTACGTGCGTAACACACTTGCGTCCGAGTTTCTTGATCTTTTATGTTGGGTATTTGCTTTACTTCCCGATTACGCCCGTCTCTGGGCGCAAGTACACAGAGAATTCCAGTCCCAAATTTCTCATGTGCGAAGGACCTTGCAAGCAATTTCTAAATGCAGATTCACTCTGGACTGGAATTATTCTCGATCTGATGCAAAGCCTCATCCTTCCAGTGAGATGGTTTTCTGGAGGTGGCGGGGTCGGGGGTGGGGGATGGTGGTCTCGGACTGCTTGCCTTTTACGTACTTTGAATCAGGTCTTGAGCCCTAGCTGCACTGTCACAATCATGTCAATACACACCCGAAACAATCGGTGTGTGAGTGGGAGTATAATTATGGCCTTAGTTCTGAAACAATCCTTAAACCACACTGTAATCCCAAAGATGTAAATTTTCTTTCTCTGTCCCTTAGTACTCCAATTATCTTTACAAGGCGCAAGTTCTGACTGCAGAACTATGCTAATTATAGGCTATTTGGAAGACCAGTAGCATTAAAATTGCATACTACTTTTTTTTTTACTTCACTTAATATTTATTAGGGTAGCACAATATATAGCAGCACATCAACAAACTGCTGCTGCTCACTTAAATACAGCGAGATCTTTCTGGCATTGCTGTTGAATATAAAGGTGGCGATTTTCCCCGGATACTTTAACAGCTGATTGGGAGTAAACTAGTCGTTGCTGAGGATTTGGAGTGCTACTTAAAGCTATATCTCCTTTTACTGTTCACTTGCTGCTGGAGGTTTGAAGAGGACTTTCAACCACATCGGGAGACTTTCTGGGAAACTTTGTCAAGACTTCACCAACAATTTATTCTGGAAATTCTCTGAGGACTTCACATAAGAAGAGTGAGTGCTGTGCAACTCTACCTTATTTGGACACATTATGGGAGTCACCAGGAGAAAGGGAGGGCTTGGTTATCGGCATCTAGCTCAGGGTCTTCCCTTGGTCTGTAGGAGGATTGGAAGGAGGACATGAGGCCAGGCAGAGCAACACCAGCTGCTGCAGGAGAGAGGGACAGGAGGGACGGGAGGGTGAGGTGGACTCATTCCTCTCCCCCCCACCCTCTGCAGATACAGGGCATCCCTCCTCCTGCCACTGCTGTCGTGTTGGTTTCCTTTGGAGCCTGCGGGCTTGATTTTGCCAGGCCCGAGGAGGCGGGAATGGAGGCGTGTGGGGTGTTAAAATTGCAAAAAATGGCGGGCGGGCCCGGCCGCGCCTCCATCCCGCCTCCGAGCAATTTTCCCAAATGCATGGTTTCTGATCCCGTCTCCATGAGGCAGGATAGGCCCTTAAGGCCCTTAACAACCACTTAATTGCCTCTATAATCCCATTTTGAGAGGCCTTTCTGATTTTAACACTTTTCCGACGTGATGCACGCCTCCTCTGAAACACGACGGTGAAACTTGGTGGTAGCACACTGGGATTGTTGACTATCAGCTGCAGCTGCAGCTCCACCATTAAAAAGGAGATTTGATCAATCATCATTCTGGGGGAGGTGGCGGCGAAGAAGAAAAATCTGGGAGCAGACTTAGGTCTCCTGCTGCTCATTTTGCCTCCAGGTCCCTCTCACAGCAAAGGCCAAAAGCTTCCCAGTCTTTGCAGACCTTAAATGCAGCAGCAATGATGACATCATCAGAGGCGACTTTCAGACTGAAAACAATAATTGGGTCATGGGTTCCCACATGTTGGAACTCAATTGCCCAATTAAGGGAAAATCGAATAATTCTCCCACATCCAATTGGAGTCGGGTGGCTAACACGAAAAGCGGATGACACGACCCCAGTCCGCCCCAATGACAAAATCGAGCCCTGCATCTCTCCAATCCAAAGAGTCAGACATTCCCTTGTCCAACTTTCTTGGAGAAGCATATCCACTGCTACTTCTCGCTCTGAGCCCTCCTGCAGACTTTACAACCATTCCTGAGGGAAGTAAATGCAAGTTTAAAAGAAAGGAAACAAAAAAAGACTAGACTGCAATTATATTTTCTGTTTGTGAATGAAATAATCAATAATCAGTTTCAAAATCTACCTGCAAGTATTGCTTTTAGTTACCAAAGATGAGCTGATATTTCTGAGCATAGTTTGAATCTCTAATTGCAAGCAGGCTAATTTTCTTGGTGTGATCCCTTTAGGCTGCGCACCTTTAAATCTTGCAGAACCATACAATTTCCAACCCCCCCCCCCACAAATGGTAAGTTCCCAACCAGAGGCAGTGCCACCGTCAGGGAGCTCACCTCCAATATTAAAGCTAGGCTCGGCCTATTCGACTTCCAGCAGTAGCAAGTCATGCTCCATCATCATTCCACTCGGGTTTTTGTCCAAGTGAAAATCCTGCCTTCAGTCCCCTATTTTCATATGTCGTGTAGAATTCGCAAAATTATCACGATTTTATAAAATAAGAAGGAGACATAAAGTTTCGTACAAACAGTTTTATTTCAGCAGAATGCTGTCAGGTTTTCAAAGTGGACACAAACAGCCTGTAAAATGGCCGCCACGCCTCATGGCAGAACGTTCTAGACTTTCAATGAGCAGACAAGATGGTGTTCCAATAAACATTTGTGCGAGATCGTACAGGACTCAGCACATTTGAGATAACTGACAAGACATAATGGGTTTGCATTTTATACATAAATACTGGAATCGGTCTCCCAGGTGCGAATAAGGGCTATTGTACCGAGCGATCAAGGACCCATCCAAAGACATTAATATGCAAAATCCCCCCGACTCTACGATGAGAGAGCCGTTTGCGGGTAGTTACAGAAAGCATTTGGAAGCCCCAAAACCCCTCCAGGGAGAATACTGGCCGGTTCCACAATGGGAGAAGTATTAACGGGTACTCAGACAGTTACAAGCATCACCGAAACCCATTAAAAACGGAGATCACCCTATACAAGAAGTTTGAGCGTCAAAACCCTGACAAAAGATAGACATTAAGATTGGGCGGGAAAAGAGGAATTACAGCACTATAACTGTAAGGTACAACCGTCCATCTGTCTCTTGCCTCTTGCCTCTTCGCCTGCTACTCTTGCTGCTGACTGCTGCCTCTGCCTCTTGCTGCTCTTGCTGTTTTGACTCGCTGGAAGACTATTGAACTTTTATTCTCTTGCCTGACGGCTCTGGACTCTGATCCGCTAGGATCAACCTCATGGCTTGCCGCGAAGATCTGTGTAGAACTGGGCTGTGAGGCCTTGAAACGGGCACACCACCCCGAGAAGTCGGTAAACGGTGTTGGAACCGAAGCCCCGAGAGGAGATGAGATGAGATGAGAAGAGAAGAAGACGACAATACGTATCGCCACGGTCAGTAAGCCCCGACCGCGCCTGCAAGTCGAATAAACACTTTCCTTGCCCAGGAAGACCATTCTTCGAATTTTATCGAACTGGTGTGAGGGCACAGGAAGACTCTTTTTTGAGTAGTGTCGGAACTCCGAGGACAACACAGATCTTCATGACAGCAGACGGTCCAGCCTGCTAGCCGGAGCAGAAACGAGTAAACAAGTGGGGTACAGAGACCCCTGATCAACACGTGGATAGTCAGGTGCTGCGGGAAAAACATCCGAGCAGAGTTTCGGAATTCTCCGAGTTATCACGAGTGGTGAGCATGAGTCTCGATCCTACAAATCTAGTTTAGGACAGGTATTGATAGGGGAGGGTTTGAGTTTTAAGGATAATTGTAATGTGTGCCCCCTTTTACGATGTGTCATGCGCTCCTCGTTTCCCTAAAATTAGTTACATAACTGTGCGTAAGATTGTACTGTCATTATTAATCTGTGCTTATGACATGTATCTCATAATCTTGAATAATATGCAATAAAGATTTTCCATTTCGCACTATTCAACCGGGTCTACCTGAGTTTTCTCTGCATTATTGCTCTCACACCTAAGTCCAGTGTCAGAACCGTAAGGGCGAGTGGGTCGAACCACTCACAGGTGTCTAGTGTTACCAGGCTGGCTGGAGACCAGAACAGGCAACAAGGCCTAACCTCGCACTAGCACCTAGGCTAAGCACAGAGCCGCAGGTCACGCCCTTACAGTCGCGATCAGCAACGATCAGTATTAATAGGCTTATACTGAAAGGTTACTTTAACCAGCAGCACTACTTACTGGCAGTAAGATTCTCCCTTCTCCTGTCCTCAATAAATAAGAGTGACTGTCTCAGCAAATGCGCTCAAGGAAGCTATCAGTCTTTTCTCCCCATTAGCTTTGCCAGCAACGCTACTTAGTAGGAATGTCATTTTCTACTGCCATATCTGATTCCTTTCAGTGAATAATCACCGTTCATCAATTATTTGTTTATCTTATTATGTTGCCTAGAGAAGAGTAAAATGCCCTAGCACCTACACTTAAAAGAGTTATTCAAAATGTATTTCTCCTGTCTCTCAATATAACAGTGATCCTGGGAATCAAGGGAAAAGAGTATTGAATGGAATGTTGTATGCAGAGCGGTTTATTTTATCCCATAGGGGTGCACAAAGAATGATCCACTTATAATATATTAAAAACTGTGAGTGGT
The DNA here is from genome assembly GCA_030390025.1 of Squalus acanthias. Classification (NCBI taxonomy): domain Eukaryota; kingdom Metazoa; phylum Chordata; class Chondrichthyes; order Squaliformes; family Squalidae; genus Squalus; species Squalus acanthias. The sequence goes on from CM059429.1 coordinate 94,634,561, forward strand.
TGTGGCATTCTGTAGATATTGTATCTATAAGTGGTGTTGGCTGCTTCTGGTCACTGCTCACTGCATCAGGTTCTACTTCCATGGGATGTGTTTCCACCTCTTCATTACAACTTGGTGGCACGTTGTATTGACCTACAGTGCCGCCGTTCAATGCATGCTTTGGTGTCAGTGAGCATGTGATGGAGACTAACGTAAGGCTCAGTGTGCTATGAATTCAGAGCTGATTCGGCCTCCTACTTCCCTTCTCCTGCTTCCTCTTCAAAGCCCATCCCTGTATTTGCAGGGTCGGCTCCTCAATGGTGGAGAGAGTGGATGCAGGTTTGGCAGGCCTCTTCCTGTTTCCATGCTCTCCTCTTCCTGTTTCCATGCTTTCCGCTTCCTGTTTCCATGCTCTCCTCTTCCTGTTTCCATGCTCTCCTCTTCCTGTTTCCATGCTCTCCTCTTCCTCTTTCCATGCTCTCCTCTTCCTCTTTCCATGCTCTCCTCTTCCTCTTTCCATGCTCTCCTCTTCCTCTTTCCATGCTCTCCTCTTCCTCTTTCCATGCTCTCCTCTTCCTCTTTCCATGCTCTCCTCTTCCTCTTTCCATGCTCTCCTCTTCCTCTTTCCATGCTCTCCTCTTCCTCTTTCCATGCTCTCCTTCCTTTCATCCTCTCCCTCTTGTTATATTCTCCTCCTGCAAAGCCAGTGACATTGGTGCATGACATGCTCTGATATTCATGTTTCAGGGTGGTATCTATAGACAGTGGGCCAACAGAAATATGCATCATGCAGATGTACATGGAAGGAGCTGGCAGGGGATTTTACAGTCGAGGCTCCTACAGAAGGAGGTGGTGATGACAAAGGGGAGTGTGCAGTGCTGCTTAATGGGTAACCATAAGCACCTAGCCCAAATACTGTAAGAATGCGTGGTTAGGAGGAAACAGTTTGTGCCAGTAATAGTCCATGCATGGCCTCACCCCCCAAATGAGTAAGCAGCAAATAGAAGGCATGAATCATGCCTGATGTTCACCCGTGTAAGCAAATGTACTAAACCCAGAAATACAATCGGGTTCAGCAATGTTCAAGCCGGGCACATGCAAACCATATGTTACCTAACTCATGTTGGAGTGCTGTGGCAACTTGTAAATCAGCCCCCATGTATCTGCCTAAGGCAGTCCTGTTCCAGTCTCCCAAAGTCAGTGTATTTTTCATATTTCATTGTCACAAGGTAGCCAACAAATTGTGAGTTGGTTTTGCCATGCATCCAAATTAACCTAACTTTCTTATGCCTCCTCCTCCTGCAGCTTTATGGCCTCCTTTTATATTCTGAACAAAATTCACCTCAAATTCATTTCTTTACAGAGAAATGTCTCTAGTTGGTGTAGCTAATGCTGTCATATTCAAATAATGCCGTAACAACATTTTTGCCCTTTTCAACCTATTGGCGATGCAATACATGGCAGTTAAAGTGTGCCTGTTAATGAGAACATTAATTTAAAAGGCACAGATTAATTCTCTGTAGATTCTACTGGAAAATTTACTGGATTAATGAACAATTTATGCTGGTATTTCTGCTTTATATTCAACCTCAGTGCTTTAACTGATTTATTCCTGGTTTAACACAAAATGCAAAATTTAATCAACCTCGGGCTGAATATACAATTTAGGCACACTGAGTGATTAACTTGTGTGTGCTATTGTGCCACTTTATGTTATGCATAATAGTTTTTTTTTAAATATTCCCCATCTTTGTGTTTTGTTTGCTTTCTTCTGGTTTCTTTCTCACTTTGTTCTTTTGACTTCTCTTATTTTCAATCTATTTCTCTGCCTATTTTGTATATCTGCTCTCCAAGCATCGAATCATTGAAGTTTCCAATACAGACAGGGACCATTTGGCCCATTGTGTTTGTGCCAGCTCTTTGCTCGAGCGATTCGAAAGCCAATCTTACTGCCCTGCCCTTTCCCCATAGCCATTGTGACAAAAATATACTTTCTGACTGTGTTGAATTTTTAACTTGTATATTTTGAATCATTAGAAACAGTATGCAACAGGTTAGTACCCAAGGTCTCACCAGATCTCTCAACAGAAAGCAATTAGCTGAGCCCAGACGGTTTGGCAAGGGTTTCCACAAAATGCAAGATTCTACAGCCCACATAATAGTTGTCTTGAGGTGTTGAATATTTAATCAACTGGGACCATTACATTGAATCACAAACATTTCTGCCATGGTCTGAGATTGACTATCCATTCGTAATTGATGAATGGCTATTTGATCTAATTTATTTATGAGAGCTACAACAGTCGACTGCTTTTGTTTCAGGATAGCTACAGGGGTGGCCCCGTGCTCGCTTGACACAGGACAAACAATTGGGCTCCAACCTGTTAGAAATTAGGGGTGCCTAAAAATGTATATGGTTGTGCGAATGAAACTGTGACGCGAATAATACTGTGTTTAAATGATTGTATTATTGCTTGAGACAAGTAGGGGGTTAATGTATAAGTTATGTTTTACTGGGACTGCGTAAGTTTCGGTTTCCTGGAGAAACTTGCATTAGGATTTGAGACAGTATTTTTAATTAGTTAGGTTAGATGATGTATAATGTCCCACACAGGGGCCCATAGCATGGCCTTGCCCTGCCAGGCTAGCTGTTTGTTGTTTGTAAGTTAGGGTTTTGACTTTGTTAATGTATCTTTAATTTGGCCAATGAAGGCCCAACCTGTGTTTCTTCCATTATTACTAATAACCATATTATAATGCTAAGGTAGGAATTGGAGTTCGTTTAACAGAATTGCATTGCTAAGATGCGTAAGTTAACCAGTGTGTAAGAATAGAACAGAATAGAATTTAATGATTCATTTCATGGTACAACAGTCTGATAATGAATTGAAATAGTTAGGTTGTACGGCTGGCTGCCTGCATGGACAGCTTTGAACATAAACAACTGATAATAAGCAGTTACGAACAATGAGGCCTCTGACTGAAGGCGTCTGCAGGCCAAGCTTGGTGTGTATGGGCTACTGACTCCAGACCGGGGCGGGGGACATGACAGGATGAGATAAGAGACTATGGGGGAAAAATTCAGTTGGTTGCGCCTCCCGTTAGCGCCTTAAGAGGGCGCTAATGGGGCGCAAAGCAACTAGTGCCCGGGCGCGGCGATGTTTGCGCCGCTCGCGAAATTAACTAGACATTTTGCGGCGGCACTAAACACTACCGCCATGATCTCCTGTGCCAGCAGATCGTGACGTCAGTTGAGTGTGCAACGCCCCGGTAGCGCCCCGGAGCGGATATTGAGTGGCGCCCCCTGCCTTACTGCCTGCCGCTAGCAACGACAGGTTGAGGGGAACGTTTGGCAGTCAGGAAGGGATGGGGGAGCGCTATTTAAAGGCAACCGCTTCCTGCCTTTTTTTGTTGGTGACATTTTTGAACCACGCATTCTGAGAGAGAGAGAGAGAGGGACTTCTGGAGAGATTCAACGCTGTGTGAAGGAGTTTTGGGTACTGAGCAGCACTTTGCAGGTTCATTTTGATTTGCCCTTCCTTGTATCGATTTAGAAGAGACTGTGGGGGTTGCACTCTGAGCTCTTTCCCTGGTACTCTCCATTGTTCTTTCCAACAGATTTGATGTACAGGTCTCTCCAGGCCGAGATTCAAGGCTGCAATGAGCAGAGTGTGGATGGAGAGCAAGATCAACCCTCCCCTTTAAGAACTGGCCGGCGCCATTGTGTCTGTGTTCCATTGCTGACTGACATCACATGAGCTTCGCCAGCGCTCTGAGTTAGCGCCTCGCTCCTCGACCTTTGCGCCTTAAGACAGATGTGTAGTGCCTGATTTAGCGCTCCAATCACCTCCAGGGGCGATAAAAGTCAAGTTTGCAGTCAGAGGCGATAATTAGCGCCAGGCGCTAAACTTTGCGCCCGGCCGATAATTGCGCCCCAAACGGGGTGATACTGAATTTTTCCCCCTATAGCTTTGGAAGGAATGGGCCAGATGAGATAAGGGAAGACAGTCCTCAAGATGCTGTTAGGCCATGATTGGTCAAGTACAGAAAGCATGTGTAATGGTTGTGAGAAGACCCCTGACAGGTGGGAGATAACAGGAGGGTTGAATCTTTTTAGACAAAGAACTCGACATGCCATTGGGCACCTTGTTTTAAGGGGAACCTCTATAGGTTAAATGGTCCTATCCATATTCTACTCCAGGCTCACCCCTAAAAAGAGAATAAAAGGCAGACCTAAAGAACCCTTAGCTCAGACCGTGGAGCGGAGGGCTCCCAAGAGTGAAATCGGTGGTCTAAAAGTCTTCCGAGAGTGGACCCATGCGGACCCTAGTCTAACACTCTTGGATAGTTCAGAGAGAGAGAGCGAGAGACATGTGAGACCAGAAGGAGAATGAACAAGAAGAGTTGTTCGCGCTTGCTAGCTGTCTGTCCGTACCAGCTGCTTGTCACAGTCGTATGTTTTCGCTGTATAACTAGTGTGTTATATTCCACCTTAAACTCTGATTAAACACAATATATCCACCATATTGGTTTGCACTCGATCATGATTATTTGAAGTACCAGAGATAAGTTAATCTCTACAAACCTGGGGTAGTGGATTTGATTGACAGCTATGACAGGGACCTTTATGAAGAGTTAGTAATTGGTGATTATACTTGTGAACATTTATGACACCAAAACTTGGATTTGAAAGCAGCAGCATACCAAGCATAATGGCCCTGAAATGCGCCTCTCCGGCTTGCCGCGGGGGTAAGGATCGCGCGCGCACTTACCTACCGCGCCTGCCGTTGTGTTTTGGGCCCACGGGAACTTCAGCTCCTGGGCCTGCTCCAAGTGCCGGCGCGCAGTGCTTGCGTGTCCCAGGGGCGCAGTTAGTGCGATGCGTCCCCTGGGATCACGTGGGCCATGGAGAGCCAATGGCAGCAGACCATCTTTCATTCATAGATTTGACAGGAAGACCTGTCAAATCTGTGAATTGAAATCGTCCCCAAAAGAACAGCTAAACTTAAAATAAATTTTTTAAAAAACCATCACATTTATAAAATAACTATAGTTAAATAAATTAACAACTTTAAACAAAAATTTAAATTTTTGAAAAAGTTTAAATACTTTTTAAAAGTGATAAAAATAAACTTACCTTTCTTTAAAGTATCTAAAAAAGATAAACCTCTTGAAATTTTTTTTAAATTATACTTAATTAACCACTTACCTTGTTGAAAACGGCTCCTGCGCCTCCTTTTTATAAGCGTAGGTTCTTCACTACTTACCCTCCCGGAGAAACTTGAAAAAAATCTAAGTTTGCTGCGTGCGCGCAGCCTCTACCGCGCACGTGGTTCACCTAGGAACCGCCCCCTTCACCACACCGGAAATTCCGGTTTCCCGCGCATGCGCAGTGCATGCAGGAAACCGGCACTTCGGGACGCCTTACGGGTGAGTACGCACTGTGTACTCACCCGGGAAGGGCCGAATTTTTGGCCCAATGTCCACGATCAATTCACAGCACATGCAAGTGTAAATAATTCCCTTTATAATGAATACAAAAAAAGAGTTGATGATGAATCGGTACATGATATTGGTTAGGCACAGTTGGAACACTGCAATATTGAACATGCCATTTTAGAAAAGACATTGGCCCGTAATTTCCGATAGGAGGCTTCCTGCGTGCGGATGCCTCCTATCGGAAAAAAATCTACACTCTTACCTGAGGGCTCCCGAGGTCCGAACACTTCCGATGCTGGGCCTCTCCACAGTCGAACTGCGCAGGGCCCACGTATCCCAGGGGCGCAGGCGGTTCACAAGCCTCCCTGGGATCACGTGGGCCAGGCGAGCCAATGAAAGAAGGGAATCCCCCTTCATACTTTTGATATGATGCGGAGATGCCAGTGTTGGACTGGGGTGGACAAAAATGAGAAGTCGCACAACACCAGGTTATAGTCCAACAGTTTTATTTAAAATTACGAGCTTTCGGAGCTGTTGCCCCTTCCTCAGGTAGAGGTACCTCTACCTGACGAAGGGGCAGCAGCTCCGAAAGCTCGTAATTTTAAATAAAACTATTGGACTATAACCTGGTGTTGTGCGACTTCTCATACTTTTGACAGATAGACCTGACAAAAGTATGAATGGGGATCACTAAATAAAGACATCAAAACATTGAATTAATTTAAAAAAAAACCATCACGTTTTTAAAATGAGTTAAAATCACATTAAATTAAATATTTTAAACAAAAATTTTAATTTTTGAAAAAAAATTAAAGTTTTTTACGGGGCTAAAAATAAACTTACCAGGTGTAAGATTTCTAAGGGTTTTCAGCGGGCGGAGGTTCTGCAGAAAGCGCAACTCTCCCCCCGCAGAGGCCCTTCTCGACAGATTGGAAATGCCGGTTTTCAGCGCATGCGCTTTGCATGCCTGAAACCAGCATTTCCAATGTCCCTACGGGTGTGTACACAGCTCGTACACACCCGTAGGCATCGGAAAATACGGGCCATTGGGACCATGGAAAATGTGCAAGTTAGACTCACTGGATACTAGGGGTAAGAAGATATAATAAGAGGCTTGAAAAGCCAGGACAGTATAATGGAGCAGAGAGGGCTAAGGGGAGATCTGATAGAATGTTTTAAAGAGTTTGAGAGGGTGAATAATGAAAATATTATTTCCATTGGTTGTTAAATCAGTAACAAGGGTGCATAAATAAGTGGATATTGATGATAAGTCAATCATGACATTTAAGAAGGAAGTAGATAAACATTTGAAGAAAAAAATTGAAGCGTTTGGAGAAATGAGCAGGGAAATGGGAATAGCATAGATAGCTCTCACGTGAAGCCAACACTGACACAGGAATAATGGATTAAATACCCAGCTAATTTGATAAAATGTCTATAATTCTAGTGCCAGTGTAATTGACCTATTTTCAGTTTAATTATGGGGCTGTTGTGGCTGCCGCGAAACACGAATTGAAGCCGAGTCAAAAAGTGGAACACATGGCTTTTAATCACATCTCTGGTAAAATGGCTGCTAACATTTCTCTGCAAACCCTGAGGCCCCGCCCACTGCTTTTTTCCCTGCCTTAAAGGCAGCATGCGCCTTAAAGGCAAGGTGCCCGATTTATTGTCCACGGACGGAGAAGTGGATTGCGCCCGTTTTGGTGGCGATCCGCCACACAGCTCCCCCCAGAATCCGCTTAGGAGGTGTGGACGAGACGGTGTGGTGGTCTGATGGGCCGGCCGGAGCGGCTCTTGTAGGACGCCGGTGGACGTGGAACGGCCGGGCGTGGAGCAGCCGGGTAAACTGGCTTGAGGGCTGGTCGGCCGCGTGGTGGTGGACGGGCTACAGGGACCTGCTCACCGGGCTCCGAGTGTGCTGGCTTGAGTCGGTCAACCGACACTTTTTCGGTCCTGTCGCCCACTAGCAGGATGAAAAATTTGTCCCCAGCCTGCAGCACCTTGTAGGGCCCGTCGTACGGGGGTTGAAGGGGTCCGCGGTGGGCGTCGTGCCGGACGAAAACGAACCGTGCCTGGTGCAGGCTTAGTGGGACGTGTGAGGTGGATTCGCCGTGTCAGGCAATGGGCACCGGGGCGAACTGTAGCGCCGGTGAGACGAAGTCGTGGCGTTGCTGGTCGGCTGACCAGGGTGTCGTGGCGGTGGGCAGGAACTCGCAGCGGCTAACCGTACATGAGCTCTGCTGCCGATGCGTGGAGGTCTTCTTTAACCGCGGTGCGCAGGCTGAGGAGGACCCACGGGAGTCGGTCGGTCCAGGCGCCGTCCTGGAGGCTGGCTCGAAGAGATGCCTTCAAGGATCTGTGGAATCGCTCACACAGTCCGTTGGCTTGGGGGTGGTACGCTGTGGTGCGGTGAATGGTCACCCCGAGATTGCGTGCGACGGCGGTCCAGAGTTCAGAGGTAAATTGCGGACCTCTGTCCGACGTCATGTCGGAGGGGACGCCGAACCGTGCGACCCAGGTGCTGACGAAGGCTCTGGCGATGTCGGCGGTGGTGGTAGAGGTCAGTGGAATTGCCTCGGGCCAGCGCGTGGTGCGGTCAACGATCGTCAGCAAGTGCGTGTGGCCTTGCGACGGCGGCAGGGGCCCGACGATATCCACGTGGATGTGGTCGAATCTACGCGAAAGGACGGTAAACTCCTCGAGGGGTGCTTTCGTGTGTTGCTGCACCTTGGCCCGTTGGCAGACTAGGCAGGAGTTGGTCCAAGTACGCACATCCTTGCGAAGGCCGCGCCAGACAAAGCGGTTGGCTACCAATTTGATGGATGCGCGGGCGCCGGGGTGGGAGAGGTTGTGGAGAATCTCGAATACCCGGCGGCGCCAGGACGCTGGGACGACGGGCCGAGGTTGACATAGGGATATAGAAACATAGAAACATAGAAAATAGGTGCAGGAGTAGACCATTCGGTCCTTCGAGCCTGCACCGCCATTCAATGCGTTCATGGCTGAACATGCTACCTCAGTACCCCATTCCTGCTTTCTCACCATACCCCTTGATCCCCCTAGTTGTGAGTATTATATCTAACTCCCTTTTGAATATATTTAGCGAACTGGCCTCAACAACCTTCTGCGGTAGAGAATTCCACAGATTCACCACTCTCTGGGTGAAGAAGTTCCTCCTCATCTCAGTCTTAAATGGCTTCCCCTTTATCCTTAGACTGTGACCCCTGGTTTTAGTTTCCCCTAACATTGGAAACATTCTGCCCGCATCTAATTTGTCTAAACCAGTCAGGATTTTAAACGTCTCTATAAGATCCCCCCTCATTCTTCTGAACTCCAGAGGATACAAGTTCAGTTGATCCAGTCTTTCTTGATATGTCAGTCTGGCCATCCCAGGAATCAATCTAGTGAACCTTCGTTGCACTCCCTCAATAGCAAGAATGTCCTTCCTCAAGTTAGGAGACCAAAACTGCACACAATACTCCAGGTGTGGCCTCACCAAGGCCCTGTACAACTGTAGCATCACCTCCCTACTCCTGTACTCAAATCCCCTTGCTATGAAGGCCATCATGCCATTTGCTTTCTTGACTGCCTGCTGCACTTGCCTTCCCACCTTCAGTGACTGATGTACCATGACGCCCAGGTCTCGTTGCACCTCCCCTTTCCCTAATCTGCCACCATTCAGGTAATAGTCTGCCTCCCTATTTTTACCACCAAAGTGGATAACCTCACATTTATCCACATTGTACTTCATCTGCCATACATTTGCCCATTCACCCAACCTGTCCAAGTCACTCTGTAGCCTCCTAGCATCCTCCTCATTGTTCACGCTGCCTCCCAATTTAGTGTCATCCGCAAATTTGGAGATATTACAATTAATCCCTTCGTCCAAATCATTAATATATAATGTAAACAGCTGGGGCCCCAGCACCGAACCCTGCGGTACCCCGCTGGTCACTGCCTGCCATTCTGAAAAGTACCCATTTACTCCTACCCTTTGTTTCCTGTGTGCCAACCAGTTCTCAATCCACGTCAACACATTACCCCCCAATCCCATGTGCTTTAACTTTGCACACCAATCTGTTGTGTGAGACCTTGTCGAAGGCCTTCTGAAAGTCCAAATACACCACATCTACTGGTTCCCCCCCGTCCACCCTATTGGAAACATCCTCAAAAAATTCCAGAAGATTTGTCAAGCATGATTTCCCTTTCACAAATCCATGCTGACTTGGACCTATCATGTCGCCACTTTCCAAATGGTCTGTTATGACATCTTTAATAATTGATTCCATCATTTTACCCACCACCGATGTCAGGCTGACTGGTCTATAATTCCCTGCTTTCTCCCTCCCTCCTTTTTTAAAAAGAGGGGTTACATTAGCCACCCTCCACTCCTTCGGAACTGATCCAGAGTCTAAGGAATGTTGGAAAATGATCGTCAATGCATCCACTATTTCCAAGGCCACCTCCTTAAGTACTCTGGGATGCAGACCATCAGGCCCTGGGGATTTATCAGCCTTCAGTCCCATCAATTTCCCCAACACCTTTTCCCGACTGATAAGGATTTCCCTCAGCTCCTCCCTCTTACCAGATCCTTTGATCTCTTTTATTTCCGGCAGGTTGTGTGTGTCCTCCACAGTAAACACCGAACCAAAGTACTTGTTCAATTGATCTGCCATTTCTTTGTTCCCCATTATGACTTCCCCTGTTTCTGACTGCAGGGGACCTACGTTTGTTTTTACTAACCTCTTTCTTTTTACATATTTATAGAAGCTTTTGCAGTCCGTTTTAATGTTCTCCGCAAGCTTCCTTTCATATTTTATTTTCCCTGCCCTAATCAAACCCTTCGTCCTCCTCTGCTGAGTTTTAAAGTTCTCCCAGTCCCCGGGTTTGCTGCTACTTCTGGCCAATTTGTATGCCACTTCCTTGCTTTTAATACTATCCCTGATTTCCCTTGTTAGCCATGGTTGAGCCACCTTCCCTTTTTTATTTTTACGCCAGACAGGGATGTACAATTGCTGTAGTTCATCCATGCGATCTCAAAATGTCTGCCACTGCCGTTCCACTGATAACCCCTTAAATATCGCTTGCCAATCTAACCTCGCCAATTCACGCCTCATACCCTCAAAGTTGCCCTTATTTAAGTTCTGGACCATGGTCTCTGAATTAACTGTTTCCTTCTCCATCCTAATGTAGAACTCCACCATACTATGGTCACTCTTCCCCAAGGGGCCTCGCACCACAAGATTGCTGATTAGTCCTTCCTCATTACACAACACCCAGTCCAGGAAGGCCTCCCCTCTAGTTGGTTGTTCAACATATTGGTTTAGGAAACCATCCCTTAAACACTCCAGGAAATCCTCCTCCACCGTATTGCTTCCAGTTTGAGTAGCCCAATCTATATGCATATTAAAGTCACCCATGATAACTGCTGCGCCTTTTTTGCATGCACCTCTGATTTCCTGTTTCAAACCCTCCCCCACCTCACTACTACTGTTTGGAGGTCTGTACACAACCCCCACTAACGTTTTCTGCCCTTTGGTGTTCTGTAGCTCAACCCATATTGATTCCACATCCTCCAAGCTAATGTCCTTCCTAGCTATTGCATTAATCTCCTTTTTAACCAGCAATGCTACCCCACCCACTTTTCCTTTTATTCTATCCTTCCTGAATGTTGAATACCCCTGGATATTCAGTTCCCAGCCTTGATTGTTCTGGAGCCACGTCTCTGTAATCCCAATCACATCATATCCATTAACATCAATTTGCACAGTCAATTCATCCACCTTATTATGGATCGTGACTGCGGTCGGGCCACAGGCGACGTCGGCCAGGCGTAGCCCTGATAGGTTGGTAGGTGCGGAGAGCAGATCAGGGTCGGTGATCTGGTCTGCTGCGAGTTGAGCGTAGTCGACTGTCAGGTGTGCGGCGTGGATGGCGGGGCGGGAGAGGCAGTCGGCTACCACATTGTCTCGGCCGGAGACGTGTTGGATGTCCGTGGTGAACTCGGACACTGCCGCGAGCTGGCGCTGCTGCCTGGCGGACCAGGGGTCGGTTGTCTTTGCCATTGCGAATGTCAGGGATTTGTGGTCGACAAACGCAGTGAAGGGGTGGCCCTCCAGCAAAAACCGGAAATGGCGGACCGCCAGGAACAGCGTGAGGAGCTCGCGGTTGAAGGTGCTGTACTTGACCTCCGGGGGGCATAGTTGGCGGCTGAAGAAGGCAAGTGGTTGCCAGGCGCCGTCGACCAACTGCTCATACACGGCGCCGACCGCGTGGTCGGAGGCGTCCGTGGTGAGCGCTACCCTGGCATTGAGCCGTGGGTGCGCGAGCAGGGTGGCATTGGCGAGCGCGGTCTTGGTGGAGTCGAAGGCGGCTGACACGTCTGCCGTCCATTCGACCGCCATCTTGCCGCTCCTGCCCCGGAGGGCTTCATACAGGGGCCTCATGAGGGACGCCACTTTGGGGATGAAGTGGTTGTAGAAATTCACCATCCCGAGGAACTCCTGGAGGCCTTTGATGGTGGTGGGGCGGGGAAATTGTTGGACGGCCTGCACCTTGGTGAGCAGGGGAATGGCCCCAGCATGGGTGATGTGGTGGCCGAGGAAGTCGATCTTGTCCAGGCCGAACTGGCATTTGGCTGGGCTGAGGATGAGCCCGTGGTCGCTGAGGCGCCCGAACAGGGTGCGAAGGTGTTCGAGGTGTTCCTGCTTGGAGGAACTGGCTACCAGGAAGTCATCCAGGTAGACGAACAGGAACTTCAGGTCCCGAAGGACCGAGTCCATGAGCCGTTGGAATGCCTCGGCCGGGTTTTTGAGGCCGAAGGGCATCCGCAGGAACTCGAAAAGGCCGAAGTGGGTGATTACGGTTGTCTTGGGGACATCCGCGGGGTGGACGGGGACTTGGTGGTAGCCGCGCACCAGGTCGACCTTGGAAAAGACTGAGCGGCCGGCCAGTCTAGCCGAGAAGTCCTGGATGTGCGGCACGGGGTACCGATCAGGGGTGGTGGCGTCGTTGAGGCGGCGGTAATCCCTGCAGGGGCGCCAACCCCCGCCTGGTTTGGGGGCGATGTGGAGTGGGGAGGCCCAGGGACTGTTGGAGCGGCGGATGATGCCGAGCTGTTCCATGGTGGCAAGCTCGGTCCGCGCGATCTCCAGTTTGGCCGGGTCCAGCCTGCGGGCGTGGGCGTACACTGGGGGGCCTGTGGTGGGGATGAAGTGTTCCACCCTGTGTTTGGCGGCCTCCGTGGAGAAGGCCGGATTGGTAAGGGCCGGGAATTCAGGCAGGAGTGCCGAGTAGTCATCCGTGGCCCGGGCGTGGCACTGTGACGCCATGTCGGCGGGTTGATGGGGGGCCATGGCGCCCAGGATGGGGGACATGGTGTTCATGTCCACGAGGCGGTGTCGAGGGATGTCTACCAGTAGGCCGTGGGCGCACAGGAAATCTGCGCCGATGAGAGGGGAGAGCACTTTGGCAGTGATGAACTCCCATCGGTAGCGGCGACCAGCGAGGTCGAGGGTGACTGTGCGGGTGCCATACGTCGGGATGTCCGAGCCGTTAGCAGCAGCCAGCGCCGGTCCTCGTTTGCCCTTTTGGATGTCGAGGGCGGAGGCCGGGATGATGCTGTGCTGAGCTCCAGTGTCGCACAGGAACCGACGGCCGGTTTTGTCATCCGTGACGTACAGCAGGGAGCCTGCGTGGCCCACGGCCATCGCGGGGGCTGGTATGGGGGTGGACTTGAAAGAGCAGGGAGGTGTGCACCGTTGTGCCCTGGCGCTGAACCGTGCGTGGTAGTAACAGTGGTCCAGGTTAGTGGGGCGCGAAGGCCCCGTGGGCCTGGTGGCAGGCCCTTGTGGCCGCGTGGTGGCCGGTGACGGGTGCGCCCAGGCAGTGGCTGCCAGGTCCGGAGTGACGTCGCTGCTGGAGTGAGCGGACAACAGCTTGTCGGCCTCATCGGCCAGGGCTTCCAGGTCCGTGAGGCCGGACGCCACGATCGCTGGGCGGATGCTGAGAGGTAGCTGGCGGATGAACAGCGTGCGGAAGAGGGATCCGGGTGGGCTCTCGTCAGTGAGGGAGAGCATGTGGGAGAGGAGGACTGACGGTGAGGCATCACCGAGGCCTGGAAGGTCGAGGAGGTGGCAGTTTCGCTGGTATGTCGAGGCCGTAAATTTTTTAAGGAGTGCGGCCTTAAGATGTGCATACTTGCCCTCCTCTGGTGGGTTCTGCAGCACTGTCCAGACCTTCGTAACTGTGGAGCTACCGAGTGATGTGACGAGGTAGTCGTACTTCGTCCCATCTGTGGTGATTCGTTGCAGCCGGAATCGGGACTCGGCTTGGAAGAACCAGGCTTCGGGCTGGTTTTCCCAAAACTCCGGCAATTTCACAGAAACTGCGTTCGTGTCCGCCATTGCAGTGCTCGGAATACGTTCTGAGCGTCGGGGTCACCAATGTTGTGGCTGCCGTGAAACACGAATTGAAGCCGAGTCAATAAGTGGAACACATAGCTTTTAATCACATCTCTGGTAAAATGGCTGCTAACATTTCTCTGCAAACTCTGAGGCCACGCCCACTCCTTTTTTCCCTGCCTTAAAGGCAGCATGCGCCTTAAAGGCAAGGTGCCTGATTTATTGTCCACGGACGGAAAAGTGGATTGCGCCCGTTTAGGTGGCGATCCGCCACAGGGCATCTTTTCCCCATCCACCCAATCCCAGGCCTTTTTAATCTTCTGCAAACATTTTCCTGATTTCAGTTTGAAAACAAAAGTATCCCATCGATACTAATACTCCAAAGGAACTGCCATTCAGCAATATAACGTCGGTGATCTGTTCCACTATGTGTGTGCTAAAATAAGTGGGATTCCCTTTCAAACTTTTCCCTACTCACCTTTGGAGTTACTCCCCCTTTAAAGCTGCATATTTTGCAGATTGCAAGATTACTCTTAACTTGGGGGGAAAACAAGCGTTCATTTTTGAAAGATAGTGATTTAAAGATTGTTGCTTTTTCTTACATTTAGGGCTGTAGTTCTGTATGGAATTGTACTTGTGTAATTTGGATGATAGTCTTTAGGGTCCTGTTTGTGTCCTAGGATTATTTAAATGATCAATTAGTTTCACTGTTAAATTTTTGTAATGCAACAGTTTTGTGCTAGTGACTAAAATGAAACATTTAGGAGCTTTATTTATTTCATATAGGCGGTGATATACAGTCTTGACTGAAGAGCTCGCTTTATGTCTTGGGAATCAGGGTAGTCAATATAAAAGATACAATGAGACAGGCTTTCTCATCGCCAAGTGACATTATTGATGCTTTTAATTCTTGTTTTGTCAATATTTTTAAGCAGCTAGCAAAAGGTTCACATTTTCCAACTATGTACTTCAATCTGAGAGACCATAGCCTAGAACTGTGTGCATAAACTGTGCATGGAGATTTGTAACACTGTAAGAATAAAAATATATGTTTTGTATGTGTGATGGACTCGAGACTATTAATATAAGATGTATGTAATAAAGATAAATTTGATGTGTATGGATCTTCCCTGGGCAACGGCGCGAAACTTAACAAAGGAAACCTGCATCACAGGATAACCCCCACAGAGACACCATCGAAATTCACCATCGAAACTCACCATCGAAACTCACCATCGAAACTCACCATCGAAACTCAAGAGCCACTAAAAGGTGTCAACAAACAATTAACTTAAGCAGGAAATGGCACCAGCCACTGCAGACAGATTTATGGCAGTTCTTGCTTGGCTTTCCTTTGAACATGTGTCTAAGACCCAATCCTGGGGTCTTAGCAACTTAGACTAGAGACAATGGACTTAAAAAGATATAAAACAAGGAACCCAAAGGCTCTCTCTTTCTCTCTCTCTCTGGATAACCACGCGGAATAACTAGAAGCCATCCCTCTACAGACCAGACCAAGAAGTAAGGAAAAAGGCCGTGTGCATTGCTTGACTCAGGGAAGTACCAGTCTGTGTAAATCTAACCCATTACCTTACCTGTTGTAATCGAGTAGAGTCATAGGATACCAGTAGGCTATTGTTTTGAAATGCATGAGTTTGTGTGTTTAATAAACTTATTCCAAATTGTTTCAAAAGAATCGGTCTTGCTGTCAATTTAATGCCAGTCGGAATAAAAAGCTTACAACGCTCTCTATATATTGTGTGTCGTTTTCTGGGGGCAGAGAACATAGCGTGGAACTGCTCACCCCAAACATGAGGAACTTTTGTTCAATGTTAATTTTAGGCAGGAATACCCTGGATGCCATTTCCTGATGACCTGGTGTGCAGGATATCTGCGGATGCTGGGACAATTAGAGCTTTCAAGACTGAGAACAATTGATTTTTATTAGGTAAGGGTATCAAGGGATATGGAACTATAAGGCGGGGAAATGGATTTGAGATACAGATCAGCCATGATCTAATTGAATGGTGGAGCATGCTCGAGGGGCCGAATGGCCGATGTTCTAAATCACACCCATCTGAAATGGGTGTTGAGGGTCAAGGGTTGCTCAGTAATGTTAAGGTAAGTGTTATTCAGTCAATTTTTATGCATTTTCTCTGCAGATTTTTTTCTGCTGGTATGTAGGTTTGCAAAAGCCTTTGTGCCAAATAGTTAAAACATTGATTTAGTTCTCAGCGCCATTATCAGCACCAACAGGTTTCCCAAAAGGAACCTTTCTATTTGAGGTGTTTAGAAGTAGCAGAAGAGGACGAACTGAGGGATGGCAGGCAGATCAGGCTGCAGGAAAAGGTGTTCTGTGCCCACCCAGCTGTACCTGCATATCTGCATCCACAAACACAGGTGAGATACCTCACTTTGGCAGAGGATTAGTGTATGCTGAGGCTGCGCCCAGAGGAACTGGGACAGTTAACCTGAGATATATGAATGTCTGACTAATCATAATGTGGATGCTTCCACAGTAAGCGCCTCAATATTTGAAATAAAAACAGAAAATGCTGGAAATACTCAGCAGGCCAGGCAGCATCTGTGGAGAGAGAAACAGAGTTACAGTTTCAGGTCGATGACCCTTCGTCAGAACTGGAAAAAGTTGTAGATGGAACAGTGTAGAATTCGCAAATTATCGCGATTTCAAAATAATGAGAAAGAGACATACAGTTTCGTAAAAACAGTTTTATTTCAGCAAAATGCTGTCATGTTTCAAAACGGACACAAGCAGCCTGTAAAATGGCCGCCACGCCTCGTGGCAGAAGGTTCTAGACTTTCAGTAGGCAGACAAGATGGCGTTTCAATAAACATTTCAGCAAGATCGGACAGGACTCAGCATATTGAGATAAGACAAGACGAGATCGTTTTGCATTTTAACACCTAAGAGAATATAAGTGCTGGAATCGGGTTTTCCATGCACAAATGAGAGCTATTGTACTGGGCAATCAAGGGGCCCATCCAAAGACATTGATACGCAAATTCCCCACGGCTCTACGATGAGAGAGCCGTTCGTGGGTACTCACAGCAAAAATTCGGAGGCCCCCAAAACCCCTCCAGGGAGACTCCTAGCCGGTTCCACAATGGGAGAAACATTAACGGGTACTTAGACAGTTACAAGTATCACCGAAACCCATTAACGACAAGTACCACCCCATACAAGAAGTTTGAGCGCCAAAACATGACAAAAGATGAACATTGAGATTGGGCGGGAGATAAAGAATTACAGTACTATAACTGTAGTAAACAAACGTCCATCTTTCTCTCTTGATTCGACCCCTGGCTCTCGTTTGCGGCCCACCGAGCTCTTGGTCCGCTGATCTTCCGGGAGTCAACCTCGTGGCTTGCCACGAAGATCTGTGAAGAGCTGGGCTGCGAAGGCCGGTAAGCGGGTACACCATCCCGGGGGTTGGTAGACGGTATAGGGGCCCGAAGGCCTGACGAGACGAAACAAGACAAGAAGAAGAAGAAGACGACTGCACGTGCCGCCGTGGTCAGTAAACCCCGACCGCGCCCGTAAATATAAAGACCATTTTTGAACTCTATAGGTTACTGCACGAACTGACGCAGGAAGACTTTTCTTCGAATTTTATCGAACTGGCGTCGATCCAGAAAGACTCTTCTTTGAATTCTACCGGCTAACTGGTGTCGGGCACAGGAAGACTCTTCTTTGAGTTTTATCAGAAATCCGAGGTCAACACAGATCTTCATGAGAGCAGATGGTCCAGCCTGCTAGCCGGAGCAGAGCGAGTAAACAAGTGGGGTACAGAGACCCCTGATCAACACGTGAATAGTCAGGTGCTGTGGCGAAAACATCCGAGCATCGTTTTAGAATTCTCCGAGTTATCACGAGTGGTGAGCATGGTTCTCGATCCTACAGATCTAGATTAGGACAGGTATTAATAGGGGAGGGTTTTTGTTTTAAGGATAACTATAATGTGTGTCCCCTTTTTCGATGTGTCGTGCGCTCCTCGTTTCCCTAAACCTAGTTTCATAAATGTATGTAAGCTTGTACTGTCATTAATCTGTGCTTATGACATGTATTTCGTAATCTTCAACAATATGCAATAAAGATTTTCCATTTCGTACTATTCAACCGGGTCTACCTGAGTTTTCTCTGCATTATTGCTCTCGCACCTAAGTCCAGTGTCAGAACCGTAAGGGCGAGTGGGTCGAACCACTCACAGGTGTCTAGTGCTACCAGGCTGGCTGGAGACCAGAACAGGCAACAAGGCCTAACCCCGCACTAGCACCCAGGCTAAGCACAGAGCCACGCGAACCCCTTACAGAAAATGGTGACCGCGGCAGGACACTGGCAGCGAGAAAATAATGTGTTAGACCCTGGTATGAATGGGTGAAATGTTATGGAAGAGAGAATAGCAGATTATGTTTTTGGAAAAGTTAATTTGACTAAGAGATGGATAAGTGACCTGCTGGTGGATAAGCGTCCGCTAGACGCAGCCATCAGGTGGACAGGTAGCAAGGAACACAAAAAATCGGTAGAGAAAGCGGTTTGGCTGATGTGTTATAAAAGGCAAGTCCAGATTTCGGACCAGGTCATCATAGCACAGGCAGCTCAGATAAAGGGTTTAGAGGTGGAGATGGACGAAAAGGTTGCGGGGGGGGGCAGCAGCTCATCGCGTCCTTAAATGCGTTGCATCAGGAACGCCAGTTAGTCGCCAACCACCATGAGGCGAAAATAGATTACCTTGAGTGCCAGGTCACTGAGGCAAAATTAAATGAGGGCAGAATAAGGGAACGATGTGCCCGCCTAGCTGCTCAAATAAAAGCCCAGGAAGAGAGCTTAAAGGGGGTTAGGGCGGCATATAAGATGGCCCTCGAGGATAAACATGAGGGGGCCGATCACAGCGTCTGCCAAAGAGAGATAGGGAACCTTAAAGAGGCCCTGAATAAAGCGCACGGCATGGTGTGCCTTATCAGCCCGTCAGCACACCAGCCGCCGGTGGGTGGGGAATTCCAAAAATCCCCACCGAACAAAGCAGAGGAGGTATTTGCCACTGTGCCCTCCGTGCCACCCAGCTATTCGGCAGCCTGGGTAAGGGAGGAAGTGATAGAAGTAGAGGAAGAGGTCCCCGAGGTAGTACAGCCCCCTGAAGTAGTAGTGAAGCCGGGACCGTTGTGCCCGCTTACAGGTATCAAGAGGGGCCCGGAGGGAGCCAATGGGGCAGCGGGGGATCTCCTCAGCCAGCTTGTGTTGCCACACAATGCACACCAGCTGAGGGCTATGATCAGTCACGTACGGAAGCTGTCCGAGTCAGACGACCCTTCCGTACATTTCAGGGAGGTAGAGCAGACCGCAGCCATTAACGGCTGCGACGATGGAGAAAAGGCAAAAATGCTGCTGTTCTCATTAGACAGCTCGGTCCTACAGTGTCTCTCAGACACGAGCAAAAGGGGAGATCATACCTATGGGGAATTGAGGGACGAGGTCCTGGAAGTGTTGGGGGCGGACGATGAAAGTCCGTTCGTTAGATTGGGACAGACAGTGCAGATGGAGGGAGAACCCCCGAAGGTTTTCGCCGACAGGCTGTGGCCAGTATACCAGCGTAGCTGCCCAGGTGCGCCAGAGCGCGCCTATTTGAACGGCGTCGGTTTAACTCATTGGTTCAGGTGTGTAGTAGCCAACAGTTTGCCAGCCGTCAGGGAGCAGGCAAAAGCGTGGTTTGATCCCACTAACCCCGCCACAACAGAGGAGTCGGTCCTAAATCGACTCACGGTAGGGTACCGTAACACAAGGAGCACGGGGGCGCGTCCCCTTAAGGGAAAGGTGCATGAGGCACGGCCCGCCGCCCCGACTCAAAAGGAGTGGCATCAGGAGGGAAATCGCGTCCCACAAGCCAGTAATGCTTGTTTCGGGTGCGGAAAGACAGGGCACTGGCGCAAGAACTGCAGGAACCCTTGGAAAGAGTCCAGGGATAAAAATCCCGCAGCCCGAGCCCAGGCGCCTGCCCCCGATAAGGGAGCTGGTGTGCATATCCATCCCGATGCGATAGAATCAATGCTGGGAGCCATGCGGACCCTCATGATTTCGCAAGGAAGGGTGGCAGTCGCTACCGGCTCCGCAGATGCCGCAGCCCCGTCAAACAGTACCCAATGACTAGAGCCCGCACAGCCCATCTACCTGTGTCCGCTCAGCTATGATGCGTGGAAGCGACCCCTGGTGGAGATGGAGGTAGAGAAGCAGAAGGGTAGTTATTTGTTGGACACGGGAGCTTCATGCACCATGATTCATACGGATAGCCCCTTTGACTCACCACTGTCTACCAAGGTCCCATACACATTAGCGGGGTTCACGGGAAAAGAGCAGGCTGGCACGTTCTCCATTCCACTCTCCATTCATTTAGGAGCACTCCACACCACGTGGAAGTGCATACTGATGAAATGGCAAGAGGGGGGTGGGAGAGGCATCCTCAGATCAGATCTCCTATCGGAGCACGGGATCCTCGTGGACCTTAGGAATCACTGTCTCTGGGGAGCCAAGGGTGGAAATGGCAAGGTAGTGGTAATCCCGGGGGAGGAAGGTAAAGGGGCCCTGTGTACCATGAAGCCATCCGGAGGCTACGACCTCGGGCTTATGGTCGCGGATGTCCCAACGGACATGCAGACGTACGTGTCAGATAATATGCACGCGTTTGCAACCCACAAACACGATTGTGGGAGGGTTACCGGGTTTGAGGTCAGCGTAGATGGGGACCCCATGACCCGGCCCCAAAAGCAGTATAACTTCCCCTAAGAAGCAGAACCCGATATGGAGACAGCAATGTCCTCCTTGGTGCAGCAGGGCGTGTTGAGGCCGATAGCCACACACGTGAACTCCCCATTATGGCCGGTTAGGAAGCTGGATAATTCGTGGAGGGCCACGGTGGACTACAGAGTCCTTAACAGTAACATCCCCGCCTGCGCGCCCACAGTAGCAGCAGTTGCTGACCTAATAGGGAGTATCCCAGCGTCCGCGACCACGTTCACGGTGCTGGATATCTCGAACGGGTTTTGGTCCATCCCGCTGCGGCGAGAGGACCAGTACAAGTTTGCCTTTACTTTCAAAGGACAACAGTACACATGGAACTGTTTGCCACAGGGTTTCCACAACAGCCCCAGTATTTTCCATCAGTGTATGGCAGGAAGCTTAAAAGAGTTTAGTCAGCCCAATCAGATAGTGCAGTGCGTGGATGATTTGCTCCTATTTACGGACTCAAAGGAGGAGCATGGACCACTGCTGGCCGAGTTATTGGAGCTGCTAGCGAGAAAGGGTTTTAAAGTGAACCCTAAGAAAGCACGTATCGGTCAGCAGGATGTAAAATTCCTGGGGCTGACCATTCGCGCTGGGGAAAGAGCCATAGATAAGGCTAGGAGGGAGTCGGTGCAGGAGTTACCGATTCCCAACACCATAAGGGGTGTGAGGTCCTTTTTGGGACTGACCGGTTACTGCAGAGATTTTATCGAAGACTATGCGGCCACAGCAGCGCTGCTGCTCCGACTCCTCCATAAGGGAGTGGAGTGGTCTTAGGACGAGGGCTGCCAGGCAGCCTTTGAGAAGTTAAAAAGGAATTTGCAGACCGCGCCAGCTTTAGGGACCATAGATGGGGGGAAGGAGTTTTTCCCGGAGGTAGCTGCCAGCGGAGACAGCTTGAGCGCTGTGCTGCTCCAAGAGCGGCACGGCAAGCTGAGGCCGGTTGTCTATTCGTCCAGGGTGTTAACGGATGTGGAGAGGAGTTTCTCCAATTGCGAAAGGCATCTTTTAGCCATGCATTGGGCTGTGAAAAGATCAGCGATCTTCACAGGGCTCTCTCCCATCACTCTCCTCACCCATCACACACCAACTAAGATGCTTCTAGATGGGAGGATTAAGGATGGGACCGTAAGCAGCGCTCGAATTGCGCGCTGGACCCTTCTCCTTTCCCACATGGATCTTAGAGTTAAAGGTCTTTGCGAGCCCAGGCTTGCGGCCAACTTGGTATACCCCGGTACAGCCCACCAGTGTTCGGTGGAAGGGGTGTGGGAAGTCAACATAGGTTTGCGGGCCGGGATACATCCCACAGGGCGCGAAATTTATGTTGATGGGTCCAGCACAGTGTCCGCTGGCGAACGACTCACAGGGTGTGGAGTTTATGACCCTGCGGCAAACCTTGCCCTGGCGATTAAGCTCCCCAGCACCATGAGCGCGCAGCAGGCTGAGCTGTCTGCGGTGGCGTACGTCGTTACCCACCCGGAGACTTTCCCAATCCCATACACGATTTGCTCGGACAGTATGTTCACATGCAATTCGTGTACGGAATACCTGGCCATTTGGTCCCGCCGTGGATACACCTCCGCGGACGGGCGACCTTTAACGGTGAAGCCCTTGCTGGAAAAGATCCTAGCAGCAGTAGGGGAGGAAGGGGAGATTTTCATCCATAAGGTGAAAGCTCACTCCTCCACAGAGCCCCGTGGGGAGGGCAACCAGCAGGCGGATGCGCGAGCCAGGGAAGGTGCCCGTAACGGCATTTTCTGGGACCCCTATGGGCCCGGACCCGTGGCAGCGATCCAAGGTAGGGACGGGAATCCCGGGAACACCAGGGTAGCATTGCCCCTAGACCTTAAGACCGTCCAAAACCAGGATCCCGCCCTAAAAGCAGTTCTCAGAACCATTGCTGAGGGCAAGCAGGTAGAGGGTCCGTACAGTACGGCAACCCTCTCCGTTAAAGAAGGCATGCTGTTCCGTAAGGAGCAGTGGGTTGTGCTGCAGTAGCACAGGAGGGAATTCCTCCAGTTGGCTCATGAGGGGCCGGGGGCAGGGCACCCCGGGCCCGAGGTTACCTGGCAACGGGTAGAGCAGGCAGAATGGTGGCCGGGACTCCGGGAGCAGGTCCGCGAGTTCTGTGCAAGCTGTCTCGTGTGCGCTGCAAACAACCCAGACCCCCAGAAAAGGAAAGTGCCCATGGGGCACATCAGGAGGGTGGAGGGACCATGGCAGTCGATACAGATCGACTATATAGGGCCCCTGCCCACCACCCAGGGAGGCTACAAATACTGTCTCGTCTTGGTGGATGTGTTTTCCAAATGGGTGGAAGCCTTCCCCTGTAGAACAGCTACGGCGCTGGGTACTGCAAAAATCTTGGTCCGGGAAGTGTTCTCGCGGTGGGGACTCCCCCGTTTCGTGGAGTCAGACCAAGGGAGTCATTTCACCGGCCAGGTGATGCAGAACACCCTCATGCTTTTGGGCATTGAAGGGAAGTGGCACGTAGCGCACAATCCCCAGTCATCTGGGATTGTTGAACGCATGAACCGGACCCTGAAGGAGAAATTGAGGAAAGAGACTATGAACTCGCCCCAAAAATGGGCGGAGGTTCTGCCTCTAGTCCTCATGGGGATCCGGGCCAGTCAGTCGAAAAGTACGGGGTATTCCCCGCACGAGGTGATGACTGGGAGGATCATGCGAACCCCCACCCATGTGCTAGCGCCGGTGCTCACTGAGGGTCAGCTCCAAGAGGTAAGCAGGGACAAGTTCGTCCAGACCCTCTTGGAGCGCCTGAAGCAGGTTTATGAGCAGGCGGCTGGGAACATGGGAAGGCAGCATCAGGGCAATCGCCTGTTGCTGGAACCCCGCAAGAAACAGGAGTGGGAAGTAGGAGACCAGGTCATGGTCAGAAACTATGCCAGAGTAGGGAGTCTGGAACCACTGTATATGGGACCCTACAGCATTGTAGATAAGGCGAGTCCCATGGTTTACGCCGTAAAGGTACCTCGGCGCACTAAGTGGTTCCACGTAAACCAGTGCAAACTGTATAAGCCGGGTGCACAAGGGCCAACCACAGGGGCCAAACCTGCGAGTGGGGACTCGCAGCCCCGGGTAGGACCGCAGGGTACACAGGCTGGTAAGGCAGCTTGTATCAGGGGAGAGGACATCCTAGCAAAATGTAGGATCCTTTATTGGGGTTGGGAGTCAGACGAGGAAGAGTTCGAGGAGCTCGACCAAGATAGTGACCTGAGCGAAGAGGAGCTGGGATCGGAGGACGAAAGGTTCGCCCCCGATTCAAGTAAAGGGAAGACAGGGACAGCGAGTGGAGGTCCACGCAGGGTGGAAGCAGAAACTGCAGGTCCAGAACTCAGGGGGGCGGAGCTAGGGGAGGCAGAGCCAGCGGCTGTGGTGGGACCACAGGACGTGGCGATGGAAGTCTCAGAACCCAGTCCGTCCGCCTTGGGAGTCTTGCCCATGGGGGAGGTAGGGATTGCGAGTGAAGGGCCGCCTACTGGGCCAAGTAGGGCGGTGCCAGAGACTGCAAGTCCCGAGTTCAGGAAGGCGGAGCCAGGGGAGGCAGAGCCAGCGGCTGTGGTGGGACCACAGGTCGTGGCAATGGAAGTCTCGAAACCCGGTCCGTCGGTCCTGGAGTTCTTGCCCCAGGTAGCTCCCCGTAGGTCAAGTCGGACACCCCAGCCCAGGAAGGTATGGTCAAGTCCCCCGTATGTCCCCAGGCGTAGGTCCAAGGCTAAGACAGCCCAGGGAGAGCCCAGTCACAGCGCAGCAGCAACAGGCTGCGGCAGATCAAAGGGAGGGGTCAATGCCCTCCCACCGTTGGGAGAAGCCTGCGGCAGCCACCACAGAATTTGA
Source organism: Squalus acanthias (assembly GCA_030390025.1). Classification (NCBI taxonomy): domain Eukaryota; kingdom Metazoa; phylum Chordata; class Chondrichthyes; order Squaliformes; family Squalidae; genus Squalus; species Squalus acanthias. Next base: position 94,659,032 of record CM059429.1, read on the forward strand.
GTAGGCCGCCCTGGGAACGGGCGGCGCTGTACAGTTTTATAAGATAAGTTAGAAGTCTTATAGTTTGTAAGTTTGTAAATTTTATAGTTTAAATTTGATAAGTAAAAGATAAATGATGGGAGTTTAGATTAGGTTTAGTTAAAAGATCTATCCAGTGCACATGTCTTCTTACGTGAGGCGAGGTCAGGGGACCCGCTCACCCTTCACAAAAGCCAGAGACTCTTGGGAGGCTGGCTACCTCATTCTATCTGATCACAGGAACCAAGGAAGGATGGAACGGATTCTGGTAGTGCTCGCGGCATTTGGATGTGGATTGGCCTATCGAGGCCGCACCAAGGATGTCGTGGTGTTTGGATGCTCCGGGGACACGGCCCCCATCGCGGTAGATGGGACCGGGAGGCGAGAGGCTGAGGAGACCGCCACTTATTTCCAGAAAGGAAGGTGGCCAGGATGGCTGGGAACGAATTCAACTGAATATTCCAGTACATCGGGATTTGCCTATAAAGCGACTTCTTTGATGTGCCCCAAAGTGAGGATCATCGCACCCAGAGTTAGCGTCACCATCGGCAAACGGATTTGTTTGACTTGTAATGGGAATGTCCCATTGAGCAGATGGTGGTGGCTACGAAAGCTGAGCAGGAATATGAGGAATTCTTCGGTCGAGTGGGAGCGATTGGGTAATAATACCCATCGGACAATTACGGGGACTAACGGACAATTGAGAGTCTGTTGGGACAAATGGTGGGAACCGGATGAGGGAATCTATGTATGTATGTGGGGATCGAAGCACGTTTGCCCCAAAGGCATATCCATATTTTTCGTGAATCAGTGGCAGGATAACGGGCAGGGGATGAGGTGGGATGTAAGCACCAGGGGGTGCGGGGCCCCATACTCTCCGATCCCGGTAAACGCCACTGAACTCATCACGCGCCCACGCAAGGCCCCGCCCACGATTCCGGTGGTTTTGGCTCAGGAGGAAGGGTGCCCTAAAACTACGAAGGGGCCCGGGAATGGTTTGGTATTGGTCCCTACAGACCAGATACTATTTCAGGGGGTACATTACGTGGTGGCCTCGGTGATTTTAAATCTCACCGAGGTGCGGTTGCCAGAGTGGTGCCCCAAAGAGACGGAACAGTTATATCAAGTCCTGTTGACCAACATGTTTAGACAATTCTACGAGTTTGATTTTGCAGAGATTGACAAGACAAGCTTGTACACCACACCACACGAAGTTTTGGGTCAGGTGGGGAGACAAAGAAGGGGTATTGTGAACGACATGTTCACCGCTTTTAATACAGGAACATCTGTGGTCAACGCTCTAGACAACGTGGAGCTGCAGACCCAGGTTAATGGTTTTAAAACACAATTAAAGAACATCCTCACAAGTGAAAATAAGGGAGTGGGGTCCGAATTACACGAGGACCAGGCCATGACGCTACACTTAAAGGAAATTATAGCTGAGCTGGAGAAACACGCGCGTACGGTAAATGCCCTGATCAGGGAAGATCGGAATGCGTCCGATCAGGCTGCGCAGAACGAGGTGTGCGTACTATACGGGGCGTGGTTACTGGGCGAGGGCCGTAGTAATTTGGAGGATTTAAAACAAGGTTTGGTCCCGTCCTGGATAAGTAACAAACACCTGCAGGCGCTCCACCCTTTTCAGAACGCATTAAGCCCGTGCCAGCTCAGGCTAGCTTCAGAAGCATACCCAGTCCCCGTGGACTGCGGACGGTCAAATCATACCATTATGGGTATAGTGTTATGTATGCCGGTTTTGGGCGACACAGCAAAGCCCGCCCCGGTGTATCGGGTAGAGAACATTGGTGTCATTCAGGGGGGAGCCCACATTCGCTACGCAGCGGTCCCACCTTACGTCATCCGCTGGGAGCAAACGATGACAGGTACAGATCTCTCTGGTTGTCGTGGCCGGGGAGCACACATAATCCTGTGTCCCCAGCACTTGAATGCCTTTTTATCACCACAGTGCGGGATCAGAATGGCTGGCGCCAAGCCCATGAATTGCACCATGGAGGCAATGGCACAAGATCATGTGCCTCCGCAGGTGGCATACATAGGGGGTGGAACATATTGTGTTACCACTGCCGCGCAACACTACCAGCATGGAAACCGTAGCTGGTGTCCGGTGAGTGACAGCAGTTTCTGTTTTAAACCCAGGGCTGAAGTTCAAGTGGCACAGCAGCGAATTGTCCCGATCCCTGAACCATCCACTGTTCATCTAACAGTAAAAGAGAATTTTACCGACTTGCAGCGATTCGTCGCGCATTTCGGATACCTCATTCCCCCTCTCCCTGAACACCTCACCAAGCTTTTGAAAGCCGTTGCGGTTTTGCAGAAACATTTTTATACCCTTGAGCAAAAGACCGTCGAGATAGGGTCAGAGATCCTAGACATAGTGATCCCACCGTGGTGGGATCTGTTCACCAACATTGAAGTGCCTTCCTGGATTAGAATAGCCTCCCACATTTTAGTTGTATGCCAGGTAATAATTGTAGTGTACGTATTGGTCGTGCACTGCAAGAGGGGCAAGCGCCTCACAAAACAGGAAAACACGGGAGAGTGGCGAGAGCGTTACGTGCGCGTGCACGAAGAAAGCGCCGCGTAAACGGCCAGAGTGACGTCACTCCAGTTTTTCCATGTGTGTCTCGAAATTGTTTACTGATTGTTATTTTTCTTAAAACCTGTAACTAAGTTTGGAACTCTGTATTTTAAGAGTTATTCTGATTATTTTTGATTTTGTGTTGTTGAAAATGGTTGTTTTGATTGTTTGGTTTTTGTTTTCCTTGAATAAAAAAAAAACACATGCATATACAGGTGGTGCAAGAGGCATCGGCCTGTTACACATGGAGGACATACACGCGGTGTAAGTTAAAGGCAAATACTGCCCACAGTTTTATAAAAATATAATTTTTCCCTGGGAAATAAGGACGACACAGAGACCCTAGATAGTTTAAGTTAAGGGAGTATTTGGATATGGAGAATCGAGATAATGTTGCTCACCACCACTTTTAATTGATACGATAAGCGGAGTTATTCGCATCAACAGGAGGGACTGTAGAATTCGCAAATTATCGCGATTTCAAAATAATGAGAAAGAGACATAGGGGGAAAAATTAGGTCGCGCTCCATTTGGGGCGCAAATATCGTCTGGACGCAAATATTAGCGCCTGGTGCTAATTATCGGCACTGACTGGAAACTTCACTTTTACCGCCCCGGGAGGTGAGTGGAGCGCTAAATCAGGCGCTGCACACCTGTCTTAAGGCGCAAAGGCCAAGGAGTGAGGCGCTAACTCAGAGCGCTGGCGAAGCTCATGTAATGTCAGTCAGCAATGGAACACACACACAATGGCACGGGCCAGTTCTTAAAGGGGATGTTTAATCTTGCTTTCCATCCACATCCTGTTCATTGCAGCCTTGAATCTCGGCCTGGAGAGACTTGCACATCAAATGTGCTGGAAAGAACAATGGAGAGTACCAGGCAAAGAGCTCAGAGTGCAGCTCCCACAGTCTCTGCTAAATCGATACAAGGAATGGCAAATCAAAATGAACCTGCAAAGTGCTGCTCAGTACCCAAAACTCCTTCACACAACGTTGAATCTCTCCAGAAGTCTCTCCCTCTCTCTCTCAGAATGCGTAGTTCAAAAATGCCACCAACAATAAAAGACAGGAAGAGGCCCCCTTTAAATAGCGCCCCCCCCCCAGCCCCACAGCGATTGATAGCGTTCCAGTCTTCTGGTCGTTGGATGCGCCAGGCGGTAAGGCAGGGGGCGCCACTCAATTTCCGCTCCGGGGCGCCACAAGGGCGTTGCACCATGGAATGACGTCACAATCTGCGCACGCAGGTGGTCGCAGCGGTAAAGTTTAGCGCCGCTGCACAATCTTTAGTTAAGTTCCCGAGCGGCGCAAACATCGCTGCGCCCGGGCGTTAGCGGCTTTGCGCCCTATTAGCGCCCTCTTAAGGCGCTAACGGGAGGCGCAACCAACTGAATTTTTACCCCATACAGTTTCGTAAAACAGTTTTATTTCAGCAAAATGCTGTCATGTTTCAAAACAGACACAAGCAGCCTGTAAAATGGCCGCCACACCTCGTGGCAGAAGGTTCTAGACTTTCAGTAGGCAGACAAGATGGCGTTTCAATAAACATTTCAGCAAGATCGGACAGGACTCAGCATATTGAGATAAGACAAGACGAGATCGTTTTGCATTTTAACACCTAAGAGAATATAAGTGCTGAAATCGGGTTTTCCATGCACAAATGAGAGCTATTGTACTGGGCAATCAAGGGGCCCATCCAAAGACATTGATACGCAAATTCCCCACGGCTCTACGATGAGAGAGCCGTTCGCGGGTACTCACAGCAAGAATTCGGAGGCCCCCAAAACCCCTCCAGGGAGACTCCTAGCCGGTTCCACAATGGGAGAAACATTAACGGGTACTTAGACAGTTACAAGTATCACCGAAACCCATTAACGACAAGTACCACCCCATACAAGAAGTTTGAGCGCCAAAACATGACAAAAGATGAACATTGAGATTGGGCGGGAGATAAAGAATTACAGTACTATAAGTGTAGTAAACAAACGTCCATCTTTCTCTCTTGATTCGACCCCTGGCTCTCGTTTGCGGCCCACCGAGCTCTTGGTCCGCTGATCTTCCGGGAGTCAACCTCGTGGCTTGCCGCGAAGATCTGTGAAGAGTTGGGCTGCGAAGGCCGGTAAGCGGGTACACCATCCCGGGGGTCGGTAGACGGTGTAGGGACCCGAAGGCCCGACGAGACGAAACAAGACAAGAAGAAGAAGACGACTGCACGTGCCGCCGCGGTCAGTAAACCCCGACCGCGCCCGTAAATATAAAGACCATTTTTGAACTCTATAGGTTACTGCACGAACTGACGCAGGAAGACTTTTCTTCGAATTTTATCAAACTGGCGTCGATCCAGAAAGACTCTTCTTTGAATTCTACCGGCTAACTGGTGTCGGGCACAGGAAGACTCTTCTTTGAGTTTTATCAGAAATCCGAGGTCAACACAGATCTTCATGAGAGCAGACGGTCCAGCCTGCTAGCCGGAGCAGAGCGAGTAAACAAGTGGGGTACAGAGACCCCTGATCAACACGTGAATAGTCAGGTGCTGTGGCGAAAACATCCGAGCATCGTTTTAGAATTCTCTGAGTTATCACGAGTGGTGAGCATGGTTCTCGATCCTACAGATCTAGATTAGGACAGGTATTAATAGGGGAGGGTTTTTGTTTTAAGGATAACTATAATGTGTGTCCCCTTTTTCGATGCGTCGTGCGCTCCTCGTTTCCCTAAACCTAGTTTCATAAATGTATGTAAGCTTGTACTGTCATTAATCTGTGCTTATGACATGTATTTCGTAATCTTGAACAATATGCAATAAAGATTTTCCATTTCGTACTATTCAACCGAGTCTACCTGAGTTTTCTCTGCATTATTGCTCTCGCACCTAAGTCCAGTGTCAGAACCGTAAGGGCGAGTGGGTCGAACCACTCACAGGTGTCTAGTGCTACCAGGCTGGCTGGAGACCAGAACAGGCAACAAGGCCTAACCCCGCACTAGCACCCAGGCTAAGCACAGAGCCACGCGAACCCCTTACAACAGGTTTTTAAGCAAGTGTAGGGGCTGGGAAAGGGGGGGAAAGAACAAAAGGGAAGGTCTGTGATAGGATGGAAGGCAGGTGAGATTAAGAAACGAAAGGGATGATGGTGCAAGGCAAAAGGAGATGGTAATGGGACAAGTTAAGAAAAAAAAGATGACTCTAGATGAAGTGTAAATGGCACTGGCAGAATGATCAACAGCTGCCATGTGAGAGAGAAAAAAAAATGTGCAAAAAGATAGGGGCAGAGGTTATAGTGTGAAATTGTTGCACGCTTCAGACCATAACACTTCAACAGTTTCCAGTTTCCCGGCCCCAACCGTCTCCTTTTCACTATGGACGTCCCATCCCTCTACACCTCTATCCCCCACCAGGATGGCCTGAGGGCGCTCCGCTTCTTCCTTGAATAGAGGCCCAACCAGTCCCCGTCCACCATCACCCTCCTCCGCCTGGCTGAACTTGTTCTCACATTAAACAACTTCTCCGTTGACTCCACTCACTTCCTCCAAATTAATGCTATGGGAACCCGCATGGCCCCTAGCTATGCCTGCCTTTTCGTGGGATATGTGGAACAGTCTTTGTTCCAGTCGTACTCAGGTCCCCTCCCTCACCTCTTTTTCCGGTACATTGATGAATCCATTGGTGCCGTTTCCTGCTGTTGCCCTGACCGAGAAAATGTAATTCACTTTGCTTCCAATTTCCACCCTTCCCTCACCTTCACATGGTCCATCTCCAACTCTTCCCTTCCCTTCATCGATTTCTCTGTCTCCATCTCTGGGGATAGGCTATTGACAAACATTCAATATAAGCCCACTGACTCCCACAGCTACCTGGACTACACTTCCTCCCACCCTTCTCCCAGTTTCTCTGTCTCCGCCGCATCTGCTCTGATGATGCCACCTTCCATACTAGTGCTTCCGACATGTCTTCCTTTTTCCTCAACCGAGGATTCCCCTCTACTGTGGTTGACATGGCCCTTTACTGTGTCCGTTCTATTTCCTGCACTTCTGCTCTCACCCGTTCCCCTCCCTCCCGGAACCACGATAGGGTTCCCCTTGTCCTCACCTTTCACCCCACCAGCCTTCACATTCAGCGGATCATCCTCCGCCATTTCCGCCACCTCCAGCGTGATCCCACCACCAAACACATCTTCCCCTCACCTCCCCTTTCAGCATTCCGAAGGGACCACTCCCTCCACAACACCCTGGTCCACTCCAGGTGAAACAGCGATTTACTTGTACTTCTTGCAATTTAGTATACTGTATTCGCTGCTCACAATGCAGTCTCCTCTACATTGGGGAGACCAAACGCAGATTGGGTGACCGCTTTGCGGAACACCTCCGTTCAGTCCGTAAGGGTGACCCCGAGCTTCCGGTCGCCTGTCACTTTAATTCTCCGCTCCTCTCCCACTCTGACCTCTCCGTCCTCGGCCTCTTATACTGTTCCAATGAAGCTCAACGTAAGCTCGAGGAACAGCACCTCATCTTTCGATTAGGCACTTTACAGCCTTCTGGACTCAACATCGAGTTCAACAATTTCAGATCATAACCTCTGCCCCCATCTTTTTTTCTTTTTTTTTCTCTCTCTCTCACATGGCAGCTGTTGATCATTCTGCCATTGCCATTTACACTTCATCTAGAGCCATCTTTTATTTCTTAACTTGTCCCAATCCCATCTCCTTTTGCCTTGCACCATCATCCCTTTTGTCTCTTAATCTCTCCTGCCTTCCATCCTATCACAGACTTTCCCTTTTGTTCTTTCCTCCCCTCCCCCCTTTCCCTGCCTCTAAACCTGCTCCATCTCCAACTTTTTCCAGTTTTGACGAAGGGTCATCGACCTGAAACGTTAACTCTGTTTCTCTCTCCACAGACGCTGCCTGACCTGCTGAGTATTTCCAGCATTTTCTGTTTTTACTTCAGATTTCCAGCATCCGCAGTATTTTGCTTTTGCCTCAATATCATGCTTTCAGTGTCATTGCATGAATGAAGACATGCCAAGACGATCAATAACCATGCACCCTGATTGACCACAACTCCCCAAGAAGAACTTCAGATGGTCCATAGAGAACCAGGTGCAGAGGTTTGCCATCTGTTAACATGCTGCGTATCCTTTTCAATTGACCAGATTGAATTTAATTCATAATAAATAACTCAGAACTAATGGCTCTCCCATGATTTTGCCCACAATTCTTTTTAATTGCATTAAGTAAATAAACTGCTCTCCAACCCCACTGGAGGTAGATTGATAAAGAAATAAAACTAGGTGGCCCGGATATTCCGATCCCTACGGGTGTGTACGCGCTGTGTACCCACCCGTAGGGACATCGGGAATGCCGATTTCAGGCATGCACAGCGCATGTGCTGAAAACCGGCATTTCTGATCTGTCAAGAATGCTCTCTCCGCACGCGGGAAGCCTCCGATCGGAAAATACGGGCCCTGGTGTCTCACATTTTGAAGTGTGCATGTGATGTGCAGTACTTGCATAATTTAAGATTATGGTACTCATGCACTGCAGTTACGTCTATAAACGTGTGTCTCATACGCTTCTGGTACTCATTATATATAATTAGAAATGGAACAGATGAGCATGAGAAACATCTGCAAACATCTGTAAATGGTCTTTAAAATTATGAAAGGTTTTGATAGAGTGGATACAGAGAGAATGTTTCCACTTGTAGTGAAGAGCATAACTAGAGGCCATCAATATAAGATAGTCACCAAGAAATCCAATAGGGAATTCAGAAGAAACTTCTTTACCCAGAGAGTGGTGAGAATGTGGAACTCGCCACCACAGGGAGTGGTTGAAGCCAATAGTATAGATGCATTTAAGGGGAGGCTAGACAAGCATATGAGGGAGAAGGGAATAGAGGGTTATGCTGATAGATTTAGATGAGCAAAGACAGGAGGAGGCTCGTGTGGAGCATAAACGCTGGCATGGACTGTTTGGGCTGAATGGCCTGTTTCTGTGCTGTATATCCGATGTAATCCTATGGAAATAACAGAAAAGCATCAGAAGAAATTATAAACTTTAAATTACTAGTGTATGTAATTGTAATAGAAATATTGTAATATTTATTATCTCACTGAGGACTTTTTATTGCTGCAACAAAGCAATGATTCTAACAGTTGAAGGAGACTAAAGGGCTCATTTTAACCCTGTCCACCTAGGGATTACTGGACTCTCAATCACCCAAGGCAGCTCGTGTGTGCCTCTCAGTAGATGGTTAATGAGCAACACTGATAATGGCCCGAGGGCAGGTCTCATTTTCAATGCTCATTTGGAAAAGGTGCCTGTGGAACCATATCCCTGCATCAACCTGCTTCAGGAGGAAAGAGGTGGAAAATATTCTTAAACAAAGACGGATTTCCACCTTACAACAACAACAACAACAACTTGCATTTATAAAGCACCTTTAACGTTGTAAAAGGTCACAAGGTGCTTCACAGAAGCGTTTATCAGACAAAAATTTGACAGCGAGCCACATAAGAAGATATTAGGACAGGTGACCAAAAGCTTGGACAAAGAGGTAGGTTTTAAGGAGCGTCTTAAAAGAGAAGAGAGAGGCGGAGAGGTTTAGGGAGGGAATTCCAGAGCTTAGGGCCCAGACAGCTGAAGGCACAGCTGCCAATGGTGGAGCGATGAAAATCGGGGATGCACAAATGCCAGAATTGGAAGGGCACAGAGATCGCGAAGGCTTGTAGGACTGGTGGAGGCTACAGAGATAGGGAGGGGTGAGGCTGTGGAGGGATTTGAAAACAAGATGAGAATTTTAGAATTGAGGCGTTGCCGGACTGGGAACTAATGTAGGTCAGCGAGCACGGGGGTGATGGGTGAACGGGACTTGGTGCGAGTTAGGACACGGGCAGCTGAGTTTTGGATGAGCTCAAGTTTATGGAGGGTGGAAGATGGGAGGCTGGCCAGGAGAGCATTGGAATAGTCAAGTCTAGAGGTAACAAAGGCATAGATGAGGGTTTCAGCAGCAGATGAGCTGAGGCAGGGGTGGAGTTGGGCGATGTTACGGAGGTGGAAATAGGCGGTCTTGGTGATGGAGCAGATATGTGGTCAGAATCTCATCTCGGTGTCTAATACAACACCAAGGTTATGAACAGTCTGGTTCAACCTCAGACAGTTGCCAGGGAGAGGGATGGAGTCGGTGGCTAGGGAACGGAGTTCGTGGCGGGGACTGAAGACAATGGTCTCGGTCTTCCTAATATTTAGTTGGAGGAAATATCTGCTCATCCAGTACGACAAGCAGTGTGACAAATCAGAGACAGTGGAGGGGTTGAAAGAGGTGGTGGTGAGGTAGAACTGGGTGTCATCAGCGTATATGTGGAAACTGATGCTGTGTTTTCGGATGATGTCGCCAAGGGGCAGCATGTAGATGAGAAATAGGAGGGGGCCAAGGATAGATCCTTGGGGGACACCAGAGGTAACGCTGCGGGATTGGGAAGAGAAGCCATTGCAGGTGATTCTCTGGCTACGATTAGATAGATAAGAATGGAACCAGGCGAGTGCAGTCCCACCCAGCTGGATGATGGAGGAGAGGCGTTGGAGGAGGATGGAGTGGTCAACTGTGTCAAAGGGAGCAGACAGGTTGAGAAGGATGAGGAGGGATAGTTTACCTTTGTCACAGTCACATAGGATGTGATTTGTGACTTTAATAAGGGCTGTTTCAGTGCTGTGGCAGGGATTTAAAGCTGGGCACGGATTTGAGAGGCGACAACATGTTCAAGGACTTTGGAGAGAAAAGGGAGGTTGAAGATGGGGCGGTAGTTTGCAAGGACAGAGGGGTCAAGGGTTGGTTTTTTGAGGAGGGGGTGATAACAACAGATTTGAGGGAGAGGGGGACAGTACCTGAGGAGAGGGAACCATTAACAATATCAGCTAACATGGGGAGCCAGGAAGGGAAGGTTGGGTGATCAGCAGTTTAGTGGGAATAGGGCCAAGGGTGCAGGAAGTGGGTCTCACGTACAAGTTGAGCTCGGAGAGGGCATGAGGGGCGATAGGAGAGAAACTGAGGGGAGGGAGGGAAGTGATAGAGATAGGAGGAATTTCTTCACCCAGAGAGTGGTGAACCTGTGGAATTCTCTGCCGCAGAAGGCAGTAGAGGCCAATTCATTAAATAGATTCAAGAAGGAGTTGGATATATTTCTTAAAGCTAAAGGGATCAAGGGATATGGGGAGAAAGCAGGGACAGGGTACTGAATTTGGATGATCAGCCATGATCGCATTGAATGGCAGAGCAGGCTCGAGGGGCTGAATGGCCTACTCCTGCTCCTATCTTCTATGATTCTATGATTCTGTGATAAAGGCAGCTGAACGGATGGCCTCAATCTTTGTGACAAAGAAGACCATGAGCTCCTCGGACTTGCTGTTGGAGGTGAGGGTGGAGGAGGCAGGGGAGAGGGATTTACGAAGACGGTTTGTAGTGGAGAAGAGAAGCCGGGAGTTATCTTTGCATCCCAGGATGATCCTGGAACAGTGACCAGATTTGGCCGAGGAGAGCAGGACTCAGTAATGCTTTATGTGGTCCAGCCAGATCAGGTGATGAATGGTTAAACCAATTGCTCACCCTAGACATTCAAGTCTGCGTCTCTTGGACTGAAGGAAGTAGAGATGAGGGCCTTACCAGGGTGACAAGGGCACCAAAGATGGAGGTGAGGGTGTCATTGAGCAGATCAGTAGCTGCAGAAATGTTGTGGTGAATGAAGGGCCAAAGGCTAAATATTCATTTTTCATTCAAATAAAAAAAATGACGTAACAGGACTTCAAATAATAAAACAATGTCTGTATTCTGTAAGTAATTCTTGCAGGTTGTGCAGTTCTTAAGGTCAAGCTAAATCTGAAGGAAAATTAATGAAATTAGTCAGTACCTTATTAATAATTAATTTCCCAAAATTAAAGTTGCAGACAGGGGATGCATTAAGTCTATTTCTCATCTACATGCTGCCCCTCGGCGACATCATCCAAAAACACAGCGTCAGGTTCCACATGTACGCTGCCGACACCCAGCGCCACCTCATTACCACCTCTCTCGATCCCTCCACTGTCTCTAAATTGTCTGACTGCTTCTCAGACATCCGGTACTGGATGAACACAAATTTCTTCCAACTGTATATTGGGAAGACCGAAACCATTGGCCCGTAATTTGCGGTTGTAATGATGACGAAACTGTCAGCATTCGCCGTCATTACTCTGTGAAACTAACAGCAAGTTCTGGCATCCGCACATGCGCAGTTAAACCCGGAAATCCAGAAGTTGCTGTCGGTGATTCGCTGCTCCTCCGCGGGCTGCACTGTTGAAGTCCTCGCAGATGGAAATCTTAGAAATCACCTGAATTGACGTGAACTTCCACTTTTTACGCTCTACTCTCGCTGTAAATACCCTCGAAAATGTTACGCCTTGTTGAATGAGGTGTAACTGGGTTTTTCACATTGTACTAAGTCATAATTACTGCTGAACAACTTCTCTGGCCCTGAAAAGCTAATTTTATATTTGTGGAATGTCAAGTTTCTCCATTATGATACAAATTCCCATAGATATTTAAAATAATAAAAATGATTTTGTTTTTAAATTTGTTAATGATATTTCAGCTTCTGCCTTAATCCCCTGTGTATGTCCCACTCTCTATTTCACTCCCTGTAAAATGATTAAAAAATTAATGATAATCAGTGCTTTTTACTTCATGGTTTGCTGTCTGAGAATTCTTCAATGTGATTGGCTGCTTAGCCTGCTTGATGACATCACTGTTGCTGGACGCCGGAGATCGCTGATTGAAATTAACGCTGGGAAAGGTGAAATCCACGCCAGCGAGATTTCCAGGCAGCTTTCTTCGAGATCAGCAGCGAGCACCGTAACTTCGCCGCTGACCGCTAAATCTGGGCTATTGTCTTGGGTCCCCGTTCCCCAGCCACCGACTCCATCCCTCTCCCTGGCAACTGTGTGAGGCTGAACCAGACTGTTCGTAACCTTGGTGTCGTATTTGATATGTAACATTGCCCGACTCTGCCCCTGCCTCAGCTCATCTGCTGCTGAAACCCTCACCCATGCCTTTGTTACCTCTAGACTTGACTATTCTAATGCACACCTGGCCGGCCTCCCATCTTCCACCCTCCATAAATTCAGCTCATCCAAAACTCTGCTGCCCGTGTCCTAACTCGCACCAAATCCCATTCACCCATCACCCTTGTGCTCGCTGACCTACATTGGCTCACTGTTAGGAAACGCCTCGATTTTAAAATTCTCATCCTTGTTTTTAAATCCCTCCATGGACTCGCCCCTCCCTATACCTGTAACCTCCTCCGGCTCTACAACCCTCCGAGATATCTGCGCTCCTCCAATTCTGGCCTCTTGCACATCCTCGATTTTAATCGCTCCACCATTGGCGGCCGTGCCTTCAGCTGCCTGGGCCCTAAGCTCTGGAATTCCCTCCCTAAACCTCTCCGCCTCTCTACCTCTCTTTTTCCCTTTAAGACGCTCCTTAACACTTACCTCTTTGACTGGCCTAATATTTCCTAATGTGGCTCGGTGTCAAATTTTTGTTTGATAATCGCTCCTGTGCAGCGCCTTGGGACGTTTTACTATGTTAAAGGCACTATATAAATACAAGTTGTTGTTGTTAATTACATGGCCAAGATTTAAATCTTGCCTGGTGTGGCTTTTTTCTCTGTTTATTGTGCGCTTGACTTTCTTGGCGACTGGCAAAGACACCTTGTACATCTCACACAACCTTGCTGGCACAAAGAGTTACTGGTACTGGTGACAAATATTATGGAGCTCAACACGCAAGGTCAAAACATTGGAATAGATATGTATTTGATCCAAAAGATTTCAAAAGGAATGATCATATGGTCCTCAGTTATCACCCCCCACCTTTCCTCTGCAGGTACTAAGAACTCATTCCATGGAGAAAAGCATCTCTTGGGGAATGTCTTCAACAGCTACCACAGCAATGGGTATTCTGTGGCTGGAATTCTAATTTGGAGGCGGGTAGGGAGCGGGGGTGGGCGTGGGGGGGGCGGAGGGTGGCTGGAAAGCGGCAGGCCCTGCTGAATTTAACGGCAGGGCCCGATTAGCATTCACTGTTTCCCGCCCACAGCCTGCCAGATGGAGAGGCTGGTTGGCTGTCAGGCGGGTAGGCCTGTGGCACCAGGCTGCAGAGAGGAGGGAGGGGGTGATAGGAGCCCCGGGGGGGAATCGGGGGCCAAAGGGGGGATCGGAGGCCTCGTGGGGGGTCGGAGATCGGAGGCCTCGTGGGGGGTCGGAGATCGGAGGCCTCGTGGGGGGTCGGAGATCGGAGGCCACGTGGGGGGTCGGAGATCAGAGGCCTCGTGGGGGGTCGGAGATTGGAGGCCTCGTGGGGGGTCGGAGATCGGAGGCCTCGTGGGGGGGAGATCGGAAGGGTCAGGAGGGTGTCCGATTGTGGGAGCGGGTTAGCGAGGCAGGGACGCTGGATCCAGCAGGTAAGTGGAAAGGCACTTATCTCCAGGATCCAGCAGTCCTCGCCTTACCTTAGCTGGCGGGTTCCCTGAGGCCTGGGGAAACCCGCCCGCCCGCAGTTCAATTTAAAATGCTGGATCACCATGAGGCACGCAGCCTCATTATAATATTTAAAGTGCCAACCCGCCTTCTGCGAGCGGGTTGGCTGCCCGCCCCGTCCCGCCTCCATTAAAACCGGAAGTGGGTGGGTTGGGGATCGGGATTTAGATTTGTAACTCTTTAACCACCCACCCGACCCCCAACCCACCCATTTTCTGGGATTAAAATTTCCCCCTGCATCTCCAATTAAATAATGCAGAACACCAATCCAGCAAATGTTTCTTGGGACTTGAAAAAGAAATAAAGAAACTGATTGGGGGATAAAATTCAACTCACAGCTGCCCATTTTGTGCCTGATAAACAGGCGTCCTGCAGTTGAAAATGGGGGCGGGCGGGGGGCACCCTGATGCAATGTCCAGGTGGGTCTGTAAATGGTGGAGCAGCCAGCCAGCCACTCCATCAGGAGGGAGGATGCTTAAACACGCAAATCGAGGTCCTATGCTGGTTGTAAGACTCCGATTGCAGAATTCAGGTAGAAATGGGCGGAGCATGCACCGTGTGCATGATCCACCTACTCGTAGCAGGCACTGAAGAGGAAGAGGCCCTAAAAAGGAAAGTGAAAAATTATTTTAGTGGGGCCAGGTGATCAGGAGTGCTCCTCCGGGTTCCATAAGAATAATGTCAGCCACTCATACCCACGGTCCCATCTGCCTCCTGGGTCTATCTTCCTGTCGGCGGAGTTGGCCTCCAGGCCACTTGATAATAGGAATCACAGAGCCGGCGAGCTGCAGCAAGGCGCCCACTTGGTGCCCGCAGCGCTAACAGGCAGGTGGAGAGGCTGCACCACCGACATCCTGCCCGTTTTGGGTTGAGGTTGAATTTCCCTCTCATTAAATGTTGAATACTGCTCCACGTTATTTAACATTTACTTAGGTAGGAGGTAAGCGCCCTGAATTAAAGATGTGACTGGTGAAGCACTGTGTCATAATGCACAGAGCCTGGAACCTGTCGGCTGCTGTTGCGGAAGGTGAAATGGGAAAGTGAAAAATTGGACAACATTTCAACCAACCTTCCTCACATCAACTTACGAGCAACCAGTGCTTCCAAAACAATGGGAGCCCATTACCAATGGTTAATGAAGTGCTGTGAGCAGCCCCTGGACATAGTGAAGGGAATGCAAATACCGTCCAAAAATACTCAGCAACTGAAAGGTACTGAAAATATGTCGTCGCTGAAGGCTCAGGGATAGAATTTACAGAGCAGGAATCCCGCCCCAACCGCGGTTTTACCATACGCGGATTTCAAGTGTACACGGTTTCCTCTCTGCGACAACTTTTGCCAACCGCGGCAGTGAATTTTGTGTATACGCGGTTTTTAATTTAGGATTAAGGTAAATAACATGATTTTATGGCTTTTATATTCTTTTTTATTGTGTTATTTGAACATTTATACTGTATTTGCCAACCGCGGTTTTACTAACCACGGGGGTTTTCAGGGACGTTTCCCCCACGGTTGGGGAGGGATTACAGTACAGTGCTCCTTGTCCAGTAGCAGTATTGTGACTACTTCATTTTAAACATGACAGCTATTTCCCCCACGTTGCTTTAAGGATAGCAAACACAATGGCCAAGAAATTCGATCGTGCCTGAAAGTGAGCACGCTCCCGTGCATGTGCCTGTTAGCCTTGACTCAGGCAGCACGCAATATTCGTGCTGCACGCCGGTTATAATAAGTCAGGCAAGCAGCCAGCACTACCATTGGCTGTTCATTGGCTGCATGTCTGTTTGGCGGGGGGGGGGGGGGCTGGACGTTGGGCCTCTCTGACACCACTTACAGGCAACCAGCATCTCTGCCCCAGGTTCACCGATGCTGCCTTGGAGGCCCTGGTCGAGGCAGTGGACAGGATTCGTATGCTCATCACTTCTGCAACCCTCACTTCCCCACACCCCACATCTTACACACGGCAGACCGACTATTTGACCACGGCAGGCACATTCTTTTATACACCACACGAGACTGTCACTAATATACTCCCATCTTTCTTGCAGGGGAAGGTTACGGGGAAGTTGAGACAGGAGGCTGCTACCGGAGGTGGCCGAGCTCGTCTGCGCAGCCTCTCCCTCTTCGAAGAGAATGTGCTGGCTGTCACGGGCAGGGGCACTCCCGTTTCTGATTTTGAATTTCCATTATTTGCTTCCAGCAGGTGAGGCTCCTCACTGGCAGCATGAAGTCAGAGTATCATCCCTCTACTAAGTTTTCTTTTCCTTTATAGAATTACATCTTTTATGGATTTAAAACGCTTTGGATTGGCTGCCAATACTGTTGAAATACCAGTGGGCCCGCTTTGTGCTATAAGCAGGATCAGAATGTTTACCCACCAAGTGCGCCGCATTTCATTATGATTCATTATACTCAACTTCTCAAGCGGGACAGTATTGATTTTAAAATCTTTTTGAAGTGTTATCACATTGAGTATACCCAATAAAGCAGCAAATCCTTCTGACACTCACCAAACCTAACATCTGATACGATGCACCATCATTTGCTCGGTTATCACACTGGCCCGTATTTTTCGATGCCTACGGGTGTGTGCGCTGAAAACCGGCATTTCCGATCTGTCAAGAATGCTCTTGACAGATCGGACGCCTGCCCTGGAGAAGGGCCTCTGCGGGGGGAGAGTTCCGCTTTCTGCAGAACCTCCGCTTGCAGAAAACCCTTAGAAATCTTACGCCTGGTAAAAGCCTAAGGCGTAAGGCCTGCTTTTACCAGGATAAGAGTTGAAAAAAAAGTTTAAAAAAATAAAAAAAAATTTCACTCATTTATAATTTTAAAATACTTTTAAAAAAGGTAAGTTTATTTTTAGCCCCGTAAAAAACTTTAATTATTTTTTTTCAAAAAATTACATTTTTGTTTCAAATATTTAATTTAATGTAATTTTAACTCATTTTAAAACCGTGATGGTTTTTTAAAAATTTATTTAATGTTTTACTGTGTTTTTGGGGTGATTTCCATTCATATATTTGTCAATATCTGTCAAAAGTATGAAGAGAGATTCCCTTCTCCTATTGGCTGGCCTGGCCCACGTGATCCCAGGGACGCTTGTGAACCGCCTGCGCCCCTGGGATACGTGGGCTCTGCGCATTTCGACTGTGGAGAGGCCCAGGAGCGGAAGTGTCCGGACCTCGGGAGCCCTCAGGTAAGAGCGTAGATTGTTTTCTGATAGGAGGCCTCCGCACGCAGGAAGCCTCCTATCGGAAATTACAGGCCAATGTATTTTCTGTTTCCTTCTTTTCACTTCTTTTTGCACGAGTGTAAGAATATTTATATTTAAGTGATTGCAGTTGCTGAAGCGTGTATAAATTCAAGCTGACCTGTTCTCCTGGTAATTGTACCAACAGCTATGTTATATGCTGACTCTTAATAAACAGCACATCTTGCCACAATATGATTTCCTCTGTATGCTTTGTTTTATTGAGTCATCAGTAATCCTAAATACAATGGGTGGAACACTATAAGGATGACATACAATAATCGTGACAGAAAAATAAATTTCTCATTTATAAAGAAAGCATAATTCAGTCAGAACTGTGAATTCAAAAATCACATAGTTGCCAGCATGTCAGCAATAAGCGATTTGCTATGACTTGTAGTGCTTTGTGCCTTGTGAGCTGGTTAAGGGTTCAAGTCTCGCTTGGGGAAACATGAGTTTATCCTGACACCTCATTTCAGCATGTACGTGATCAGAGCACTGCCGAAGACTCCAGCCTTCAGCAACAAGTCCTTTGCGGCGTTACTGCAGAAAATGCAGTGAAGTCGAGTTTGATGCCAAAGGGCACCCGTCTGTAAAGAAACCAAGTGCAAGCTGCATGGATGGAGGTCGTGAAACGAGTGCAAGTCTCAGAGGTCCGTCGTCTCCAGGAACTAATGAGGAATACATTCAGTGGCATCCGAAAAGCTAAGGTAAGTGTAGGCATCTTTGTACGCCTGGTTACTCTTCATTCATAGAGGTTCTGGACCCAGTGCAAATATTCATCTGCTGCATACACAGGGAGATAATTTGCAAAGTATGCATACAGAATTGACATAAGAACAGAAAATGCTGGAAATACTCATCAGGTCAGGCAGCATCTGTGGAGAGAGAAACAGAGTTAATGGGCTGGATTTCGCGGGGGGGGGGGGGGGTGGTCAGCGGGCACGATCGGTGGCGGGTCGGATGGGAAAGTGTTTTTTTTCCCCAGCGGGTCGGGACCCTGCTGTCAACCTGTCGCCACACACCTTTACCAAATTTCGGGTCTGTCAGCACTAGCAGGCCCGACAGACAGCGGCGGAGAAGGCAATTAAAATCATTAGTGGCTTGTTTACAGCCACTTATCAATGGTTTTTTCCCAGATTTTTGAATTTGACAGGTCGCCCACCGGTTTCCCGCTGTGCCTGGACCTCGTCTGTGAAGCTGAGGCGGGAGGTCAGTGGCCATTGTTTCAGCTGATGAGTTGACAGCTTCAAATGTCAAGTCAAAGTTCCCAGCTGATTGAGAAATGTTCCCTTAACCACTAGCTTCTCTCAACTGCTTTTCCACTACAGATTCAGGATGCTGCAAGTCTTTACACAAGTCTCCATCCAGTCTGACCTCATTACCTTTCCCACCATTGACAGATCGCTTCTGTCATCTCTACTTCACCTGCCATCTATTCTATCAGCATGGGTGCCCTTGAAACTATCTCACCTTGGTCCCCAGAATCCCACCACGATCAGCCCCAACACCAACATCACCAGGTACACCAGCAGCACCAGGCACACCAGCAGCACCAACAACACCACCAACCTTCTCCATAATCAACTGATGCTGCACAGGACACAGGGCATCAGCACCCGACCACATTGCTGCCCAGGAGGCCAAGGATGGCCTCACACTGGCCAGATTTACTTCACTTGACGCTGTACACCCTGGTTGCCACATGATGCGCCAGGTTGGCACCACCCCACACCAACAACATAAAGCATCCCAACAATGCCCAAGCCATTCCTTTCACACTCATCACCATTGCGGGGGGTACCGTTATGTCTCACCATTCGCTGCAACTCACTAAGTCACTTTCAAAGGTGCACACAAATCTGTCCAAGAACGCAAAGTGTTGAAAATAAATGTTTCAATGTTTGACACCACAGTAACTGAAAATTTACATGAACATTACATAAATCATCCAAGCGCCTACCCTTGTGTGTTGTTAGTTGGTATGATTGCACTAGGATGTGAGGGGTGGCTAGTGAGATGGGGATGTGATAATGTAGATAGAGAGGGATGGGTGGAGGTGCAAGGTAAGTTGGTGTGAGTAAGGATGTGCAGGAGTAGGGTGGGGAAGGCAGAGTGAGAGGGATGTGATAAGAGGCACTGCAGAATGAGGCTGAGTGTGGCTTTGCAGTAACGTTTTGTGATCTACTGAGATCATTGAAAGGTTTGCGCCACTGCAGCCTGGTCTTCCTGACGACATCCCTGCTTGTGTCCTCCTGTGCAATGTGCAACCAGGCTGCATTGATCTCCTAGGGAGGTCCCTTCCGCCCATGGGAAGGGAAGAGAATCTCCCTGCGTGCTGTGACTCCCTTCATAAGCATATGGGTGCAGCCCTGCACCTCTGTGCAGCGATTGTCAGTGTTTGCAGCATCTCTGACAGCACAAATGTCAAAATAAATTTGGCCATGGTCCCTTTAAGGAAACCGGCTGATGACGCGTCATCAAATGACGTCACCAGACCCGCTTCCTCTAATTGGCCAGGAAACTCGCTGGGTGGGCTTAACAAGCCCAATCAGGAGAAAGTCATTTCAGAGGCCGGGATGGAGCCAGCGGCGGGGTCTGGACCCGCCACCGACATCGCCCACCATGGGCCCGCCAAGGTTTGTCAAATCCAGCGCAACGTTTCAGGTCATTGACTGTTCTGACGAAGGGTCATCGACCTGAAACGTTAACTCTGTTTCTCTCTCCACAGGTGCTGCCTGACCTGCTGAGTGTCTCCAGCATTTTCTGTTTTTATTTCAGATTTCCAATATCTGCAGTATTTTGCTTTCGTCATCCAGAATTGACTCCTTTTTAAACACACATTGGGCTGGATTTTGATACTGGGGCGGGTTGGGGTCGTGTTATCCGCTTTTCGTGTTGCCCACCCAAATCTAGATCGATGTGGGAGAACGATGCGATTTTAACTTAATTGGCCAATTGAGTTCCAACGTGTGGGAACCCATGGCCAATGAGTTATTCCAGTCTGAAAGTCGCCTCCGATGACATCATCATTGCTGCTGCATTTAAGGTCTGCAACAAGCTTCTTCTGCAGACTGCCAAGCTTTTGGACTTGTATCTTAGAGGCAACTGCAGGAGGAATGGCCAGCCAAAGACCCAGGTCTGCTCCCAGGTTCGATGACGTTGCCCTGCAAGCTTTAGTGGAGGGAGCAAGAGCCAACAAAGAGGTGCTCTTCCCTTCCTCAGGGAGGAAGAAGCCTCCCCAGCAAACCAAGGCTGTGTGGGTCCAGGTCTCCCAGGAGGTCAACTCTTTATCCAGAACCTGGCTCCAGTGCAGGAAGAGGTTTCATGACCTTCTACGCACTGCAAAAGTGAGTATGACTTTTCCCTTCACCCTCAATCTGATCCCCATTGCCTCTCCTCACCAGCACTCAGCTTTAGCAACCTCTTCCTCCATATCCTACTTGACACTGACATCCATGCACCCTTACCCATTCCCTCTTCCTCTATGGTCACATTCACCTTACTATTCGACTATGCAGCCCTCACACTCCCTATCACTGTCATGCTATGAAAACAACTTACAACACACAGGGAGGGCCCTTGGTCTTGCCACCTCACTCCATCTTTGTCTCCTTCTAAGCATCTATGCTATGGATTCTCTACAATCTCACTCAAACTCCACTTGTCTCCCTCATTGCAGGAAAAGAGAGCTCACAATAAAAGGGAAAGAGCCAGGACAGGAGGAGGGCCACCTTCATTAGGCCAGCTCACCCCCTGGGAGGATGCGGTCCTGGAGATCGTGGGAGTAGAGGAGGATACGCAAGTGGGGGACGGACAGACGGGTGCATCACAGCAAGCTGGTGACAGAATAGTGTTCCATCTCTCTCATTGACATTGCATGAGTCGCTGATAATGAATCTGAAGCTCTAACAGATGGATTTATGATCATCTGCAATATGCAATGTGTATGTAACCTTGGCATCACATCTCTGACTCTTTCCTTTACTCCCCCACAGGACCATCGCAAGCCCCCAACCCCACTAGCCAGGAGGAACAGCCTAAGCCTCCAGGCTCCTCAGAGGAAGCTGCAACCTCTGAGGGCGCAGCGTCAGCAGAATTCAGCGCACCCAGCACCAGTGCAGAGACTCACACCTCGGTGGGACCCTCGGGACATAGAGTAGTGTTGTCACCTGGTGTATCACAGCTCACAAGTGAGCATCAGCAGATGGTGGAGACAGGGACAGCAGTGGAGCGTCCTAGTCAGAGGGCGCAGGACTCTCCTAGCTCGGCTCAGCTGCATGTCGACCCTCTGCCTCTGGGGCCATCCATAAGATCAGCGGTGCTGGAACTCCAGGAACAGATGCAGGAGTCTCTGACAGGTTTTGTCTCCAGGGTCGCTGCGAGTGTGGAGCGAATAGAGGAGTCCATAGCGAACATGAGCAGAGCCTTTGTGGAGTCATTGGCGCATGAACGCATCACCACGGAAAGGATGGCAACCTCCGTGGAAAGGATGGCTACAGTAGAGGAGAGGATGGCTACGGCTATGGAGGAGGTAAGTCGCCAGAGTGTAGAAAACATGGTCATTGTTCAGAATAGACTGGCATCTCTTGAGGAGCAATGGGCATCTATTGAACACAGAAACCAGACCTTCATGGAAGTCCTTCTGAGTAGGACTTCCAGTGCAGATATGGGTCCCCATGGCCTCCCTGATGTGCAGCAAGGTGCTCTCAATCCACTTGCAAGTGCTGATGTGGACCTGACCCATGAGAGGGATGTTGGTGGCAGACAACAAGGAGGTGGGGGCTCCTCTCCAAGCGCTCACACTTCCATGCCACTGACAAGTCCTCAGTCAGAGCCCCACCAGAGTCCGTACCCAACTGAGATCGGCGTCTCAACCCCTGCCCAGCCGCAGGAGCAGCAGACTGTTAGCGAGCCCTCGCAGGTTCGCAACCCCAGAGGACGCCCACCAAAGGTGTCGAGACAGGAGCAGCAACAAACTGAGCAGGGGGCCTCCACCTCTGCTGAAGCCACAGGGGAAGCACCATGTAGGAGCATGCGTAAGAGAAAGATACTGCACAAATAGTCACAAGGGTAGTCACTTGGGTGAAATTTGATGTTTAATGTAAAAAAGCCATCAGATGTTAAGTGTAAATAAAAACTCTGATGGCTACAGCTGCAGTTGTGGCGTCTGTCATTTCGCTAATGGGACTTCCACAATGAGGCCTTAGGATAACTTGCAATTGTCAGTATGGTGGTCACATTGTTAGGGATCCGCTGGGGCTGGGCCACTGTCGAAGCTCTGGTAAGAAGCTGTGAGGCGAAAATGCTTGATTGTCTAGGCTAAGCAAATCTGGCCAAGATGAGTGCGTTCCTTGCATTCCGGGCAGCTATGGTTTCGCGTAATGCTGCCGCTGGTTGATGGGCCTCTGCAAGATGTTCGTTCTCTCTCTCCTCCTCCTCCTCCACCTCCTCCTCATCCTCATCTGAGGAGGATATGTGAGGAGCCACTTGGTCCTCCGGTATCTGCAAGCCACGACGCTGTGCCATGTTGTGAAGTGCACAGCAAACCACGACGATTCTGGAGACCCTGGCTGCTGAGTATTGCAGGGCTCCACCTGATCTATCCAGGCATCTGAAGCGCATCTTCAGCATACCGATGGTTTGCTCGATTATGGCTCTGGTGGAAATGTGGCTGGAGTTGTAGCTCTCCTCAGCTGCGTTGGATGGGCTCCTCAACGGCGTCATTAGCCACGTCTTCAGGGGATAGCCCTTGTCTCCAAGTAGCCATCTGTTAACTTGGTCTGGTGGACTGAATAGCGGAGGGACACAGGACTGGCACAGTATGAAGGAGTCATGGCAACTGCCAGGGTACTTGGCACAAACATGCAAAACTTCCTTCTTGTGGTCACACACCAGCTGAACGTTGAGGGAGTGGAAGCCCTTGCGGTTGACAAAAATACCTGGATTGCGATGGGGTGCCTTAAGGGCCACATGTGTGCAGTCAACGACGCCCTGCACCCTTGGAAAGCCTGCCAGATTAGCTAATCCAACCGCACGCGCCGTGACACTTGCTCGATCCTTGGTGAAATGGATCCGATTGTGCGCGATGGCAAAGAGGGCATCGGTTACCTGCGTGATGCAGGTGTGTGCGGCCGCCTGGGAGATGCCGCTGATGTCTGCTGCTGATCCCTGGAATGAGCCTGAAGCAAAAAAGTTGAGTGCGGTGGTGACTTTGATGGCCACTAGTAAGGGGTGCTTTGCGGAACACCTCCGTTCAGTCCGGAAGGGTGACCCCGAGCTTCCGGTCGCTTGTCATTTTAATTCACCCCTCCACGTTCACTCAGACCTCACCGTCCTCGGCCTCTTGCATTGTTCCACGGAAGCGCAGCGTAAGCTCCAGGAACAGCACCTCATCTTCCGTTTAGGCACTTTACAGCCTTCCGGACTCAATATCGAGTTCAACAATTTCAGATCATAACCCCGGCCCCTACCACATATGTATACATTTTATCCACTCTTTTGGTCCGTGCCTTTTTCCTTTTTTTCTCTCTCTCCCCCCACGGCAGCTGTCTCTGATTCTGCCAGCATTTCACACCTTACCTTTTGTTTCTCAACCTGTCCCATTACCATCTCGTCTTGCCTTGAGCATCTCTCAATGTCTCTACTCACTAAAGACCATCCCTTTTGTTCTTTTATTCCTCCCCCCAGCCTCCCCCTTGCATTTTTATCTGTTTATTTCTTGCTCTTTCAGTTCCGACGAAGGGTTTCGACCTGAAACATTAACTCTCTTTCTCTCTCCACGGATGTTGCCTGGCCTGCTGAGTTTTTCCAGCGTTTTCTGTTGTTATTTTGGATTTCCAGCATCCGCAGTATTTTGCTATCGTATTAGTGTCCACCTGGTCCTCTGGGCTCCAGGTCTTGTTGCAGCATTGCGCAGATGTCACCCACTACCTCTCGCGAAAGTCGGAGCCGCCTTTGGCACTGCTGCTCAGACATGTTGAGGTAGCTGACCCTGTGTCTGTAGACCCTGTTTGGGGGGTATCTCCTGCACCGACGGCCTTCCATGTGCTGGCCCCTTCTGGCCTGTGCAGCTTCAGGTGGGTGAGCAGCAGCTTGGCGCTCCTGCTGTTGGTGCTGCTGTTGTTCATGGTTCTGCTGGTGCCGCGGCTGGTGTTCGTCCTCATCTGATGCCCAGGAGGGAAGGAAATAAATGGCTCCCATGCCTCTGGTATATGCCTCAGTTGAGGAAGCGCTCAATGAAGGTGGTGAGAGGGGTTTCCCAGGAGGTCACACTGGAGATGGGTGTCAGGCTCCAAACTTCCAGAGCTGTGGTTATGCCTTCTAAAAGTTCCCCCAGACCTGTGACAACAAAGTTCTGCCACCTGCAAATGATGGCTGATCAAATCTCCTATTTAAAAGGTTGAGCTGCAGCTGAGAGTCAGCAATCCATTTGTGCTCCCGCCAGGTTTCACTGGCGTGTTTCAGATCAGGCGTGCTTTACATGGGAAAAGGGTTAAACTAGCAGATAACTATCAAAATGGCATTACAGAGTCAATTTAGGGCTTGTTAAGGGCATTAACGGCCTCTCCCGCCTCTTGGAGACGGGACCAGTAGACACGATTTCATCAAAATTGCGTGGAGGCGGGATCGGGCCCGCTCGCCAGTTTCTGCAATTTTAACCCCCCACACGCCTCCAATCCCGCCTCAACGGCCCTATGAAAATCCAGCCCACTATCTCTGAAGCCACCTTTTTTAGAATCCTAGGATATAGGCCATCAGGTCCAGGGGATTTGTCAGCTTTTAGTCCCATTAGTTTCTCAAGTACTTTTTCTCTACTGATATTAATTACTTTAAGTTCCTCACTCTCATTAGCCCCTTGGGTCCCCTACTATTTTTGGTATACTTTTTGTGTCTTCTACTGTGAAGACAGATACAAAATATTTGTTTAAAGCCTCTGCCATTTACTTGTGCCCCAATATAATTTCTCCTGTCTCAGCCTCTAAGCTTACTTTTGCTACTCTCTTCCTTTTTACATACTTGTAGAAGCTCTTACAATCTGTTTTTATATTTCTTGCTAATTTACTCTCAAATTAAATTTTCTCCCTTTTTTTTAATCAATTTTTGGTCATCCTTTGCTGGTTTCTAAAGCTCTCCCAGGCTCACTACTATTCTTTGCACCACCTGTTTGACCCTGCACTGACCCCAGCAAATTTCCTCGGGTCAACCTCATTATAATATTTTAGGCAGGCTCCTGACAGTATTCCTGCTTGCTCTGAGGAGCTCGCCTTTTCGGAGTGAGGCTGAATGTAGCTGCAGCAGCAGAGCAGGGCCTGCTCTCCCTGGGGTAGCTGAGGAGGAGGGCCGCTGTTGAGAAGAATTTTAAAATTTGTGGGTTTAGGATTGTAATCAATTGCCTTGTCCCTTAGAGATAATGGGCCGTATTTTCCGATTGGAGGCTTCCCGCGTGCGCAAGCGTCCCTGGGATCAGGTGGGCCGTGGGCCCTGGAATCTCCCTTCATACACCTGACAGATAGGCCTGTCAAATATATGAATGGAGATCGCCCCAAAAACACTTTAAAACATGAAATAATTTTTTTTTTTAAATGCTTTTACCAGGTGTAAGATTTCTAAGGGTTTTCTGCGGGCGGAGGTTCTCCAGAAAGCGGAACTCTCCGCCCGCTGAGGCCCTTCTCCAGGGCAGACGTCCGATCTGTCAAGACCATTCTTGACAGATCGGAAATGCCGGTTTTCAGCGCATGCGCTGTGCGCGCCTGAAACCGGCATTTCCGATGTCCCTGCGGGTCTGTACACAGTGCGTACACACCCGTAGGCATCGGAATATCCGGCCCGATATAAATTGGAAGTGTCCAAAGTTGCTATGGTGATAATGATGGGAAATATATAACATGGCATCATACCATCATTACCGTGTCCTCTGACTGTGCCAGCCCCTATTTGGGTGGATAGATTCAACGTGCACAGTCACTGCTGGCACACAATCTTGAAATTGCCGGCCACTGGTCGGGAGTGGAGTGGCTCCCTGCTGATTTCCCGCTTCCACTCGCCGTGGTACCACCCAAAATCCGGCCATACCGAGGAAGAAATGTTTTGAAAGAGACACTGGGGTTAATTTTGACTTTGGGGGGGGGAGGGTAGTGTAAAACTGGCGATGTCAGATCAGCCGCCCGTTATACATCTCTCCCAATTTTCATTTCTATTGTGTTCTCAGCTGAGGCCTCAAACCTGCTTTTGCCTCCCTCCAGGCTTGCTGTAATGGAGTCTGAAAGTAGGCTTTGACCAGTTGCTATGGTGATAATGATGGGAAATATATAATATGACAGCATACCATCATTAGCATCATCAGAGTACTTATTTTATGCTCTAAGGTGTGTGTGACACAACTATTTGCATTTATATAGCGCCTTTAATGTAGAAAATGTCCCAAGATGCTTCACAAAATCATAATCAGATAAAAATGGATGATTAGGAGGCTGACTAAAAGCTTGGCCAATGAGGGGGGTTTAAGGAGCAAATGTTATATTCTTCTTCTGTCATAAAAGCTGCCCTGAACTGCTACCTATCCTCCTTGTTCACTTTGGGAAATGAAACAATATATGAGTGCCTTTGTCTACTCGTATAAACTAATACTTAAGTTATCAATAGCTTCATGTCTAACCTCCAGGGGACTCAATGCTCTCTCTTCTTCATTAAAAATTGACCGGTGAACTGGTGTAAATTGAAAGCCCTCACACTAATGTTAATATAAATTATCCCCGATGAACAGCTTTTCCTTTTGCCTGGTATCAAAATTGTCCCACACGTTAACAAAGTTGCCGATATTAATTAAAGTCTCTTTCTAAGCAGGATGAAGAAGGTTTTGTTGAGATGGAAAACTTCCCCTTATTGATACAGAGAAAGTGAAAACCATCGAAATGACCTCAATACTTGGATTATTTATTTTATGACAGTAAGTATTAGACATTGAAATAAAAGCTTCTCTGCTTTCCTGAATTTCTGAGGTGGGATAGGAGGAGGAAACAATATCCCCAGAATAATGTAATTACATAATTAAGGCATAAAGGGAAAGAGAACCGAAGCTTCTGAAGTTCCTTTCTACACTCTCCTTCAATTTAAGGCATATTATAATCTTATATGTAATATTATACGGATTCCTGCGTGACTCAGACCAGGACAGGAAGAGAAGTCTAGATATATCTATATAATATATTTGGTGTGCCTCACGAAGGCTAACTATTAATATCTGTGATTATCTAAACTGGGTTTCACAAGTCTATGGGGGAGAAATTCGTATCGCCCCGTTTGGGGCGCAATTATCGGCTGGGCGCAAAGTTTAGCGCCTGCCGCTAATTATCGCCTCCGACTGCAAACTTGGCTTCTATCGCCCCTGGAGGTGATTGGAGCGCTAAATCAGAAGCTACACACCTCTCTTAAGGCGCTAATGCCGAGGAGCGAGGCGCTACCTCAGAGTGCTGGCGAAGCTCATGTGATGTCAGTCAGCAATGGAACATATGCACACTGGCGCCAGCCAGTTCTTAAAGGGGAGGGTCGATCTTGCTCTCCACCCACACCCTGCTCATTGCAGCCTTGAATCTCGGCCTGGAGAGACATGAACATCAAATCTGCTGGAAAGAACAATGGAGAGACCCAGGGAAAGAGCTCAGAGGGCAGCCCCCATAGTCTTTTCTAAATTGATGCAAGGAAGGTCAAATCAAAATGAACCTGCAAAGTGCTGCTCAGCACCCAAAACTCCTTCACACAGCGTTGAATCTCTCCAGAAGTCTCTCACTCGCTCTCTCTCTCAGAATGTGTGGTGCAAAAATGTCACCGACAAAAAATGCAGGAAGCGGTCGCCTTTAAATAGCGCTCCCCCAGTCCCTTCCCGACTGCAAAACATTTCCCTCAACCTGTCGTTGCTAGCGGCAGGTGGTAAGGCAGGGGGCGTCACTCAATATCCAGTCTGGGGCGCTACCGGGGCGTTGCACGCTCGACTGACGTCACGATCTGTGGGCGCAGGAGATCGTGGTGGTAGTGTTTAGCGCCGCCACAAAATGTCTGGTCAATTTGGCGAGCGGCGCAAACATCGCTGCGCCCGGGCGCTAGTTGCTTTGTGCCCCGTTAGGGAGTCGCAAAGCAACTGAATTTTTCCCCCTATGGATTTTGGTTTCCAGAAATCAGTCGATGTATCCCAACCAGGGCTTAACATAGGCACCGGAATGGACCATCAGAAGGAATGGAGCCAGAGTGATAGAAATAGAATGGAAGATTCCTTTATATGCCTGGCACTTCTTTTGTTTGTACAAACCTGATGTGGCTGCATAAGCATTGCTCTGTACAGAACCACACATTCCTCGGTAAGGAAGCTCAAAGAATCCAGTCACACCTTTTTTAACTCCTTGAAAAATGAAGTAATTACTTCAGCTAGTCTGGAAAATATCGCAAGTTATACCCTTGTTATAAAAGTGAGAAGTCGCACAACACCAGGTTATAGTCCAACAGTTTTATTTGAAATCACAAGCTTTCGGAGCTGCTGCTCCTTCATCAGGTGAAGTGAAGGAATATGAATCGGCAAAGCATATATAGACAGCAAACAATGCCTGTGCAGAGTACAATGTCAGACGACTACAGTTAATCTTTCTGACTGCCTTTTATCACACCTCGGCAGAGAGACAATCAGGTCAGTCAGGAAGACATTATATCAAAGACACAGCAAAATACAACTAAGACAATGAGGTGGGGTCACAGGGGGTCTAATGTGTCAGATGCTGCAGTCTTTAAACTTTTTACTTTTTTCAGTACTAGCTGCACAGGCATTGTTCTCTGTCAAAAAAAAAGTAAAAAGTTTAAAGACTGCAGCATCTGACACATTAGACCCCCTGTGACCCCACCTCATTGTCTTAGTTGTATTTTGCTATGTCTTTGATATAATGTCTTCCTGACTGACCTGATTGTCTCTCTGCCGAGGTGTGATAAAAGGCAGTCAGAAAGATTAACTGTAGTCGTCTGACAATGTACGCTGCACAGGCATTGTTCTCTGTCTATATATGCTTTGCCGATTCGTATTCCTTCACTTCACCTGACGAAGGAGCAGCAGCTCCGAAAGCTTGTGATTTCAAATAAAACTGTTGGACTATAACCTGGTGTTGTGCGACTTCTCACTTTTGTCCACCCCAGGCCAACACCGGCATCTCCGCATCATGACCCTTGTTATAGGCAGAGATGCAGTGGGGCTGAGGTGCATTAAACACTTTGGCAGTAATTTTAACCCTCAAAAATGGGTGGGTTTGGGTCGGGTGCACCTGCGCTGGCAGGGTTATACTTAACCTAGTGTTATTTTTATTTCTCCTTACACAGGCATGCGTCCCAATGGAGGGGTCTCTATGCAGGAGTCCTCCCTTAATCTATTGGGGACTTGGCCTGGAGGGTGTTGCACGGAGCAGTCCCGTGCAATAAAGTTTTAAGCAGGTTCATGGACTCCCGGGCCGCCTGCCTTTTCTGCGGCCTGGAGGAGTCCGTGTTCCATGTATATATAGAATGTGAGAGGTTGCAGCCTCTCTTCCATTATTTGAAGGGACTGCTCCTCGATTTTTGGCTGCACTTCCGTCCCACGCTCCTGATCTTGGTCACCCGGTGCGGAGGGGAGCGGGCAGATCGGAGGACCTCCTCGTTGGACTGCTCCTGGGCCTGGCCAAAGTGGCCATTAACTGGTCCAGGCAGCGGGCGGTCGAGGGGGTCGTTCGGCCCGACTGCCTGCCTCTCTTCCGCGGCCACGTTCGCGCCCGGGTGGCCCTGGAGATGGAGCACGCGGTGTCCGCCGGCACGCTCGAGGCCTTCTGCGACCGATGGGCGCCGCGGGGACTGGAGTGCATCGTCACCCCGGCCAACCAAATTTTAATTTAATTTGTTAAGTTTCATTTAAAGTTTTAAGTTAAGTTACAGTTTATTTGTTTTTGTGTGCACCAACAAGAGGACACAGGCCTGCGTGACGAGCCCAGTGTGATCTCCGGCTTCACTCAGCAGCTGTGTTTCAGTGATTCCGGGATCACCGGTGCAAGTTAGTACATTGGTCATCACTTTGATCCAGCTGGAATTTTTACTCCTTATTACATGTTCTTTGAAAGGTACAGCAAGCGAATGTTTAAACGATATGACAGCTACACTGCATTAACAGTAAAGAATTCTGAACTAGAGCAGTTTCAACCACAAACATACGTGTGAAATATGTGAAGTAGATGTAACTCTTGATGTGGTAAGAGTATGATTTATATATATATATACATATATATGTATAAAATTTGGGACTCTGTGAGAATCACCAGTGTTCTGTATTAATAAGCAGTAGAAGTTTTGAAGGTCTAGACAGTGGCCTGAGAATGGGCCAAGGAGCCCCAAAAAAATAAAAGTCTGGAAGAGAGGAGCGGGTGGAGACAGAGTCACAGACCAGGATTGCCAACTGAGAGGGTGGGGGAGGTCTAGTCTAGTCTGTATTAATAAGAGTAAGAGATCATAATAGTTCTGCAGACATTACTAATGCGTCAACAAAATATTGAGAATGAGTGTCCATCCTATGTTCAATATCACAGTTTTCTTTACTGCATGGAGTCTGGCATTTTCGTACCTCATACCATAGAAGTGTGTCTTGGGAAAATAGAGGTGTAGAGAAAGGACCAGTTATTTTAAAATAACTAGTTGATCTCCTGTGGCATTACACATGGGGAGTGAAGAAGAACTGTAATCCTTAGGTGAAGTGGGCTTAGAATGAGGAGAGAAGGAAGGACAGAGGACAGAGGAGAAGGGAGAGAGGAAGGAATATAAAGAGCGGGAGATTCTGTGAGTAAACAGGGCGGGAGATTCTGTGAGTAAACAGAGCGGATGATTCTGTGAGTAAACAGAGCGAGAGATTCTGTGAGTAAACAGGGCGGGAGATTCTGTGAGTAAACAGAGCGAGAGATTCTGTGAGTAAACAGGGCGAGAGATTCTGTGAGTAAACAGAGCGGGAGATTCTGTGAGTAAACAGAGCGAGAGATTCTGTGAGTAAACAGAGCGGGAGATTCTGTGAGTAAACAGAGCGGGAGATTCTGTGAGTAAACAGAGCGGGAGATTCTGTGAGTAAACAGAGCGGGAGATTCTGTGAGTAAACAGAGCGGGAGATTCTGTGTAAACAGAGCGAGAGATTCTGTGTAAACAGAGCGGGAGATTCTGTGTAAACAGAGCGGGAGATTCTGTGTAAACAGAGCGGGAGATTCTGTGTAAACAGAGCGGGAGATTCTGTGTAAACAGAGCGGGAGATTCTGTGAGTAAACAGAGCGGGAGATTCTGTGTAAACAGAGCGGGAGATTCTGTGTAAACAGAGCGGGAGATTCTGTGAGTAAACAGGGCGGGAGATTCTGTGTAAACAGAGCGGGAGATTCTGTGTAAACAGAGCGGGAGATTCTGTGTAAACAGAGCGGGAGATTCTGTGAGTAAACAGAGTGGGAGATTCTGTGAGTAAACAGAGCGGGAGATTCTGTGAGTAAACAGAGCGGGAGATTCTGTGAGTAAACAGGGCGGGAGATTCTGTGTAAACAGAGCGGGAGATTCTGTGAGTAAACAGAGCGGGAGATTCTGTGAGTAAACAGAGCGGGAGATTCTGTGTAAACAGAGCGGGAGATTCTGTGAGTAAACAGAGCGGGAGATTCTGTGAGTAAACAGAGCGGGAGATTCTGTGAGTAAACAGAGCGGGAGATTCTGTGAGTAAACATGGCGGGAGATTCTGTGTAAACAGAGCGGGAGATTCTGTGAGTAAACAGAGCGGGAGATTCTGTGAGTAAACAGAGCGGGAGATTCTGTGTAAACAGAGCGGGAGATTCTGTGTAAACAGAGCGGGAGATTCTGTGAGTAAACAGAGCGGGAGATTCTGTGAGTAAACAGAGCGGGAGATTCTGTGTAAACAGAGCGGGAGATTCTGTGTAAACAGAGCGGGAGATTCTGTGAGTAAACAGAGCGGGAGATTCTGTGAGTAAACAGAGCGGGAGATTCTGTGTAAACAGAGCGGGAGATTCTGTGAGTAAACAGAGCGGGAGATTCTGTGAGTAAACAGAGCGGGAGATTCTGTGAGTAAACAGAGCGGGAGATTCTGTGAGTAAACAGAGCGGGAGATTCTGTGAGTAAACAGGGCGGGGGATTCTGTGAGTAAACAGAGCAGGAGATTCTGTGAGTAAACAGAACGGGAGATTCTGTGAGTAAACAGAGCGGGAGATTCTGTGAGTAAACAGAGTATTTGGTGAGTATTTCTCCTCTTTTTCTCTTTTTCTCTAAACTTGGGCATTGGCTTAAATTAAGAGCCGTGATTATAGATTATAAACTATTTTTAGACAATTGAGTGATATTCCAAACCTTAAAAACCTAATTAGTTAAATGAAATACAATAGAGATGGCAGGGCAGGTGATGTGTTGCAGCTGTAGCATGTGGGAGCTGGTGGACACCAGTGTGATCCACAGCGACCACATCTGCAGTAAGTGTTGGCAGCTCGAGGAACTTCGACTCAGAGTTGATGAGCTGGAGTCCGAGCTTCAGACACTGCGATACATCAGGGAGGGAGAAAGTTACCTGGACACTTTGTTCCAGGAGGCAGTCACACCCCTTAGGATAAGTACTTCAAATCTGGTCCGTGATCAGGGACAGGAGGGTGTGACTGCAAGTGAGGCAGGTATGGTGATCCAGGAGTTAGCATTGGAGGAGCCTCAGCCCTTGCACTTGTCCAACAGGTACGAGGTTCTTGCAGCCTGTGTGGACGAGAGCAGGAACTGCAGGGAGGATGAGTAAACTGACCACAGCACCGTGGTATAGGGGGCCATTCAAGTTGGGGGAGTGAAAAGGAATGTAGTAGTGGTAGGGGACAGTATAATTAGGGGGATAGATACTGTTCTCTGCAGCTGAGAGCGTGAGTCCCTAAGGCTGTGTTGCCTGCCCGGTGCCAGGGTTAAGGACATTTCCTCGGGGCTGGAGAGGAACTTGGAGTGGGAGGGTAAAGATCCAGTTGTCGTGGTCCACGTAGGAACCAACGACATAGGTAAGACTAAGAAAGAGGTTCTGTTGAGGGAGTATGAGCAGCTAGAGGCCAAATTAAAAAGCAGAACCACAAAGGTAATAATCTCTGGATTACTACCTGAGCCACGAGCAAATTGGCATAGGGTCAATAAGATCAGAGAGATGAATGCGTGGCTCAAAGATTGGTGTGGGAGAAATGGGTTTCGATTCATGGGGCACTGGCACCAGTACTGGGGAAAGAGGGAGCTGTTCTGTTGGGACGGGCTTCACTTGAACCATGCTGGGACCAGTGTCCTGGCGAATCAAATAACTAGGGCGGTAGATAGGGCTTTAAACTAAATAGTGGGGTGGGGGGGGGAGGGTTGAGGTGAAGGGGAATTTAAAAGTCAAAGAGAAAGGAGAAGGCAATAGTGCTGGGTAGCGATAGGGGTAATGATAACCAGAGTGTGACAGGAGGAGACAGAGCGTACAAAATAAGCGTGCACCAGCAAATAGTTTCAGAGTAGGTAAAAATGGTGTAAAGAAAAAATTAAAAGCTCTTTATCTGAATGCACGCAGCATTCGTAACAAGATAGATGAGTTGACAGCACAAATAGAAATAAATGGGTATGATCTGATAGCCTTACAGAGACGTGGTTGTAAGGTGACCAAGGCTGGAAACTGAATATTCAGGGGTACTTGACATTTCGGAAGGATGGGCAGAAAGGAAAAAGAGGTTGGGTAGCTCTGTTAATAAAGGATGAGATCAGTGCAGTGGTGAGAAATGATATTGGCTCAGAAGATCAAGATATAGAATCAGTTTGCGTGGAGATAAGAAATAATAAGGGAAAGAAGTCACTGGTGGGAGTAGTCTATAGGCCCCCTAACAGTAGCTACACAGTAGGACAGAGTATAAATCAAGAAATAATAGAGGCTTGTAAGAAAGGTACTGCAATAATCATGGGCGATTTTAATCTTCATTTAGATTGGACAAATCAAATTGGCAAAGGTAGACTTGAGGACGAGTTCATAGAATGTATTCGGGATGGTTTCTTAGAACAATGCGTTGTGGAACCAACCAGGGAGAAGGCTATTTTAGACCTAGTAATGTGTAATGGGACAGGATTAATTAATGATCTCATAGTAAAGGATCCTCTAGGCAAGAGTGAACATAGCATGATAGAATTTCAAATTCAGTTTGAGGGTGAGAAACTTGTGTCTGAAACTAATGTCCTAAACTTAAATAAAGGCAATTACAAAGGTATGAAGACAGAGTTGGCTAAAGTAGACTGGGAAAATAGATTAAAGGGTAAGATGGTAGATAAGCAGCGGCAGACATTTAAGGAGATATTTCATAACTCTCAGCAAAGGTATATTCCAGTGAGAAAGAAAGACTCTACGAGAAGGATGAACCATCCATGGCTAACTAAGGAAGGTAAGGATGGTATCAAATTGAAAGAAAAGGCATACAATGTTGTGAAGGTTAGTGGTAGGCCAGAGGATTGGGAAATTTTTAGAAACCAGCAAAGGATGACTAAAAAAATAATAAAGAGGGAGAAGATAGATTATGAAAGTAAACTAGCAAAAAATATAAAAACAGACAGTAAGAGCTTCTACAGGTATATCTCTCTTCTTAGGCAGTCCCTCGGAACCGAAGATGAGTACAGGTATATAAAAGGGAAGAGAGTAGCTAAAGTAAACATTGGTCCCTTAGAGGATGGGACTGGGGAATTAATAATGGGAAACAGGGAAATTGCAGAGACTTTGAACAAATATTTCGTATCGGTCTTCACGGTAGAAGACACTAAAAGCATCCCAATAATAATTGATTATCAAGGGGCTATAGGGAGGGAGGAACTTAAAACAATGACTATCACTAGAGAAAAAGTACTAGGCAAACAAGGGAGAGGAGGGGAATGGAGGTTGGAAGGAGGGGGGTTAGAGAGGAAGAGATGGGAGGGAGGGGAGAGGAGGATGAGAGGAGGTTGGAAGGAGGAGGGTTAGAGAGGAAGAGATGGGAGGGAGGGGAGAGGAGGATGAGAGGAGTTGGGGCATCATAGACTCATAGTATAGAAATTTACGGCACAGAAGGAGGCCATTCGGCCCATTGTGTCTGTGCCGGCCAAAATAGAGCTATCCAGCCTAATCCCACTTTCCAGCTCTTGGTCCATAGCCTTGTAGGTTACGGCACTTCAAGTGCATATCCAAGTACTTTTTAAATGTGATGAGGGTCTCTGCCTCTACAACCCTTTCAGGCAGTGAGTTCCAGACCCCCACCACCCTCTGGGTGAAAAAGGTTCTCCTCAACTCCCCTCTAATCCTTCTACCAATTACTTTAAATCTAGGCCCCCTGGTTATTGACCTCACTGCTAAGGGAAATAGGTCCTTCCTATCCACTCTATCTAGGCCCCTCATAATTTTATACACCTCAATCTAGTCTCCCCTCAGCCTCCTCTGTTCCAAAGAAAACAACCCCAGCCTATCCAATCTTTCCTCATAGCTAAAATTCTCCAGTCCTGGCAACATCCTTGTAAATCTCCTCTGTACCCTCTCTACTGCAATCACATCCTTCCTGTAATGTGGTGACCAGAACTGTACGCAGTACTCTAGCTATGGCCTAACTAGTGTTTTATACAATTCAAGCATAACCTCCCTGCTCTTATATTCTATGCCTCAGCTAATAAAGGCAAGTATCCCGTATGCCTCCTTAACCACCTTATCTACCTGTCCTATTACCATCAGGGATCTGTGGATATGCACTCCAAGGTCCCTCTGTTCCTCTGCGTTTCTCAGTGTCCTACCACTTATAATGTATTCTGTTGCCTTGTTAGCCCTCCCCAAATGCATTACTTCACACTTCTCTGGATTGAATTCCATTTGCCACTTTTCTGCCCACCTGATCAGTCCATTGATATCTTCCTGTATTCTGCAGCTTTCTTCCTCACTATCAACCACACGACCAATTTTTGTATCATCTGCAAACTTGTTAATCATGCCCCCTACATTGAAGTCTAAATCATTGATATATACAACAAAAAGCAAAGGACCTAGTACTGAGCCCTGCGGAACCCTACTGGAAACAGCCTTCCAGTCACAAAAACACCCGGCGACCATTACCCTTTGCTTCATGCCGCTGAACCAATTTTGGATCCAACTTGCCACTTTCCCTTGGATCCCATGGGCTTTTACTTTTCTGACCAGTCTGTGATGTGGGACCTTGTCAAAAGCCTTGATAAAATCCATGTAGGCTACATCAAACGCGCTACCCTCATCGACCCTCCTTGTTACCTCCTCAAAAAATTCAATCTAGTCAGACACGACCTTCCCTTAACAAATCCACGCTGACCGTCCTTGATTAATCCGTGCCTTTCTAAATGACCATTAATACTGTCCCTCAGAATTTTTTCCAATAATTTGCCCACCACCGAGGTTAGGCTGACTGGCCTGTAATTACTCAGGTCTATCCCTTGCTCCCTTTTTAAACAAAGATACCACGTTAGCAGTCCTCCAGTCCTCCGGCACCACGCCTGTAGCCAGAGAGGATTGGAAAATGATGGTCAGAGCCTCCACTATTTCCTCCCTTGCCAACAGCCTGGGATACATTTTCATCCGGGCCTGACGATTTATCTGCTTTCAAAGATGCTAAACCCCTGAATACTTCCTCTTTCACTATGTTTATTTCATCTAATATTTTACACCCCTCCTCCTTAACTTCAACGTCTGCATCGTCGCTCTCTTCTGCGAAGACAGACGTAAAGGGCTGGACTTTATGAATGGAGACGTGTTGGAGGCAGGACTGCTGCTTGCTGGGTTTCAGTCCCGCCTCCATCAGCTTCTGGCCAACCAGCGGGATTTTCCCCTGATTGATCTTGTTAAGCCCGCCCGACGGGCTCAGCAGGCCAATTAGGGGGAAGCCAGTGACAGAGCACGTCAATGTATGACGTGTCATCTGTCAAGAATTTTTGAAAGAAGAAATGTCATCGTTTGACAGCTCTGTGAAGCTGTCAAACACTGACATTCTGTGTAGTTTGATAAGTCCTTGTGTTCAGGACTCATCAAACCTTTCTACTTTGCAGAAATCAGCTGGCTGTTGTATCGGAGGATCCAACAGCCAGTCTGTGATCTCTACAATGGAGATGTCGGAGACTACAGCTCCACAGCGGCTGAAGGCTGTAGGTAGAAACAAAGGTAAGTTAACATTTTCTAACACTTTACATTCACCTCACATACTTACCACACCACACTTGCACCCATCACTCACCTCTACATTGCACTTTCAGACCCCTGCGACCCCCGCAGACTTCCTACTCACCTCCTACACTCCGGCGGGGTTCCCCCAGGTCGGGAAGCCCGCACTTCAGAATGAAAAAAGGGGATAATCCTTTAATAGGCTTTAATCCCTTCCCGCCTCCAAGGAGACAGGACCCAGGGCAGGATGGTTTCCCGCCTCCTGGCAAGAGGGCACGGAGGTGGGTTGGGGGCGGGTTTGTCACCCGCCCCCAAATTCTGCCACTTTCCCGGCAGTCCCGCCTCCATACCCGCCTCCTCGGGGCTGGTAAAATCCAGCCCATGGTATTCATTAAGAACCATACCCACGTCTTCCGCCTCCACACACAGGTTACCTTTTTGGCCTCTAATAGGCCCTACTCTTACTTTAGTTATCCTCTTGCTCTTTATGTATTTATAAAAAAATCTTTGGATTTTCCTTGATTTTACTTGCCAATATTTTTTCATGCCCTCTCTTTGCTTTTCTAATTTCCTTTTTAATTTCACCCCTGCACTTTCTATACTCCTCTCGGCAGTATTTAGCTCTCAGTATCTGACATAAGCTTCCCTTTTTTTCCTTATCCTACCCTGCTGTGCCCCTTGTCATCCAGGGAGCCCTAGATTTGGGAGTCCCACCCTTTTTCTTTGTGGGAACATATTTGCTCTGAACCCTCACTATCTCCTCCTTGAAATGCCTCCCCCTGCTCTGACACTGATTTACCTTCAAGTAGCTGTCTCCAGTCCATTTTTGCTAAATCACATCTCAGTTTAACAAAATTGGCCTTTCTCCAATTGAGAACGTTTACTCTTGGTCTATCTTTGTCCTTTTCCA
This sequence comes from Squalus acanthias, assembly GCA_030390025.1. Classification (NCBI taxonomy): domain Eukaryota; kingdom Metazoa; phylum Chordata; class Chondrichthyes; order Squaliformes; family Squalidae; genus Squalus; species Squalus acanthias. The sequence goes on from CM059429.1 coordinate 94,697,560, forward strand.
TAACTACGCTAAACCTAACTGAATTATGATTACTACCACCAAAATGCTCTCCCACTGAGACCCCTTGCACCTGCCCAGCTTAATTCCCTAAAACCAAGTCCAGAACCACCCCCTCTCTTGTTGGACTTGCTATGTACTGGTTAAAAAAGTTCTCCTGAATGCATTTTAAGAATTTTGCGCCCTCGATACCTTTTACACTGATTCTATCCCAGTTAATATTGGGGTAGTCGAAATCCCCTACTATTGTTTTTGCACTTCTCAGAAATTTGCCTACACATTTGCTCTTCTATCTCCCTCTGACTATTTGGGCGTCTATAGTACACTCCCAGCAGTGTGATTGCCCCTTTTTTGTTCTTCAGTTCAACACATATGACCTCATTTGATGATGGAAGGAGTGAAAGGAGTGGGAGAGTGAGAATGGGAGGGAGGAAGAAGCAAGGAGAGGGGAGGCAGGGAAGAAAAGGGGAGAGGAGGGGAGGCAGGGAGGAGAAGTAGGAGGCAAGGGAGAGGGTGAATCAGGAAGAGGTGGGGGAGAGGGAGAATCGGGGTAGGTGGATGAAGGAGAAGAGAAGAAGGGAGAATTGCAGGGGAGAGGGGGAGAGCAAATATGTTTGGTATCAGTAGAAAGTTGGAGGGGCTAGATAAGTGGCCTGACAATGGGCCCAGGAATCCCAAAAAAATTAAATCAGGAAGAGAGGAACAGGCAGAAACAGCCACAGATTACGATTGCCATCTGAGGGATTAATCTGTTGGATGCGAGAGGGGGGTCCAGTGGGCAGACTGGTTGAAGGCACTGGGTGAATCAGGCTGTCATAAAAAGGTACAGCCACACACAGAGGCCCTGCCTCCTATATCAAGGCAGGAAATAGTGGCAATGGGAAGGGTTTGCTCTAGGCCAGGCTCAGGGAAGAAGGGCTCCATGGGAGAACTGGAAGGCCCCACAGGGAAACAGCGGAAATGATTTTCAGGGCAAAATGTGACCTGTTGGGAGGAAACAAGAAGAAGAGTTAAGTAAATTTATAAAGTTAAATGTTTGACCTTAGGCACAGATGCTGATTGGAAATCCGGGGGTCAGCTAAGGTACAGTCACACACAGAGGCAAACAGCGTAAGGAGCGTACGTCAACCCAAGCACCCCACCCACCTGCCCCTTCAACCACTGTCTGCCCCACCTGTGACAGAGACTGTAGGTCCTGCATTGGACTCATCAGTCACCTGAGAACTCATTTTTAGTGTGGAAGCAGCTCGGTTCCGAGGGACTGCCTAAGAAGAAGATAATGCTGATGGGCACAATGGTGAGTCCTGCCAGCAGTAGACCCGAAACACTTTAGGAGATTTGGAAAATTCATGGGGAGATGGAGGAAGGTGGAGTTCGTTGTAATTTAAAGGCAATCTGTAATTAAAGGTAACTCTCAGTTGTTATGTTCAAAGGAGCACTCAAATTAGCAGTAATAACACGGCTGTTATTTCCAGCCCATCTAGAACACTCCCATCAAAGAATGACAAAAGTAATACAAAAGATACCTCGGAGTGTAATTGCTTACTCCCATCAGGAGGCCATCTTGTGTTCAGTTAACAATGTGCAAGCACCATGCAGATCATCAGTAGCCAGTGAGCGGAGAGGGCCGCAGTGAACAGGAGGAGAAGAGCTGCCCATTTTAGTAAGAGTGAGGTGGAGCATCTCTTAATTGAGATAAGGCAAAAGAGGGATGCACAATTTGGGTTGGAGACAAAAGTCCTGCTTACTGTACTGCAACAACTATTTGGAAGGAAGTGGCGTTGGCAATGAGTAGAGTATCTTTAACCAGAAGGTCACCTCTGCAATGTCGCAGAAAGTTCAATGATCTGACAGCAACAAAGGTAGGTGGCTTTTTCAGCTAAGCGTCAAGACTAATTAGTATCAAAGAACCACAGAGACAAGTCGTGTGCACTGTATGCCATAACTGATCTAGCAGCAGTTACTCTATCACCTGGATCCCTTCAAATCACTTACCCGCTCATTTATCAACACATGCCTGTCTTCTTATCACCTTTCATGTCAAAGTTCTCCTACAGCTGTCAATTTTTTCAATTTTCCATTTCAAGAGTGAAAGATGACCGAAATTTAAAAGGAAGGGTAGGAGAATGTTAAACACCAGTAAAAGTGTTGCCTCAATAGGAGAAATTGCTCGTAATGCAAGTGAACATGAGGCGACAGACAAAGGACTTACCTGCAACAGTAGGAATCCATCAAGGTGGTGATACATAAGAACACACAAAATTGACGGGCAGGAAAAGACCAGCTGGTTCATCAAGCCTCCCGCACACCATGATGGCCGGAGCATCCTGACTAATCACTTCCTCCCTCCACCCCCCCTCAACCTCCACCCTCCCCTCCCCGGCAGCCATGTGATCTCCTCGCCTCTCCCTATCTCTGTAATCTCCTTCAGCCCCACAATCCCCCCGAGATATCTGCGCTCCTCTAATTCTGCCCTCTTGAGCATCCCTGATTATAATCGCTCTACCATTGCCGGCCGTGCCTTCTGTTGCCGAGGCCCTAAGCTCTGGAATTCCCTGCCTAAACCTCTCCGCCTCGCTACCTCTCTTTCCTCCTTTAAGACGCTCCTTAAAACCTACCTCTTTGACCAAGCTTTTGGTCACCTGCCCTAATTTCTCCTTATGTGGCTCGGTGTCAAATTTTTTGTCTTTTACTCGCTCCTGTGCAGCGCCTTGGGACGTTTTACTACGTTAAAGGCGCTATATCAACACAAGTTGTTGTTGTTGTTGTTGGGAGAGACAAAAACTACAAGAAAACACCCAGGGTCAGTCAGGGAAAAAATAAATCTGGAAAATTCCTCTCCGACCTCTTCAGGCGATCAAAACCAGTCCAGGAGATCGCATGGACCAAATGATATTTATAAAGACACTTGCCTTCTATATGATGCGATCTCGGCCCCAGTCAAGAACCGGCCCCGCTCCCTCTTGAAGGCAGACAGTCAGCACCCACCGCACCAACTGGCGGAGCCCAGGACTCCACTACTCAGCACTGACACACAGTGGCCAGAGTCTGTAAATGCAAGCAGACTCAACCTAAGCTTTTTAATAATAAGCAGCTCTGATGCAACATATCATTAGCTTAAACTTAATATTGGAAACCCCAATCACAGCGCTGCTCACTGATGTAAGAGCTACTGAAATTATGGCCTCTTGCAAATCCCCGACTTTCTTCGCTCTACCATTGCCGGCCGTGCATTCAGCTGCCTGGGCCCTAAGCTCTGGAATTCCCTCCCTAAACCTCTCCGCCTCGCTACCTCTCTCTCCTCCTTTCAGACGCTCCTTAAAACCGACTTCTTTGACCAAGCTTTTGGTCACCTGCCCTAATATCTCCTTATGTGGCTCGGTGTCAAATGTTGTTTGCTAACGCTCTGGTGAAGTGCCTTGATTACCACCAAAGAGGTCAGTTTTAAAACAAGTACTTACCTTTACCTGGAGCTGGGAGGTGCAGGAGCACTTGTCTCGGCTCCACATTAAAACCACGGGCCACTGCCGGGCACTGCTCACCGCCCACCCCCTCCCCCGCCCGATTACCCTATCCCTCCTGGACTCACCTTAGGTCCTCAAGCTGTTTCTGGGGCTGTGACTGGTGTCTGCAGCTTGCTGGTAATCAACAAATGAGCCAATTTGCCATGGTCCTGTCGCCGACCTTTTTAGGTGTGTGCAGCATGTGCTGTACCTGGATTGGGCCCCAGTTCGGACCGACCCAGTTTCCAGGCCCCTGTATTTACACAGTAAATGTTATTACCAAACTCTGAAGTACTCTGTTTCTAGTTTGAACTGTAGACCAGAATGTGTCGGCTGTGGCTCAGTGGGTAGCACACTTGCTTATGGAGTCACGAAGGTTGTGGGTTCAAGTCTCACTCCAGGGACTTGAGCACAAAAATCTAGGCTGACATTCCAGTGCAGTGCTGAGGGAGTGCTGCACTGTTGGAGGTGCCATCTTTTGAATGAGACGTTAAACCGAGGCCTCGTCTGCTCTCTCAGGTCTACGTAAAAGATGCTTTGGCACTATTTGAAGAAGAGCAGGGGAGTTCTCCCCAGTGTCCTGGCCAATATTTATCCCTCAATCAACATCACTAAAAACTGGTTATCTGCTCATTATCACATTGCTGTTAGCGGGAGCTTGCTGTGCACAAATTGACTGCCGAATTTCCTACATTACAACAGTGACTCCACTTCAAAAAGTACTTCATTGGCTGTAAAGCACTTTGGGATGTCCTGTGGTTGTGAAAGGCGCTGTATAAAAGCAAGTCTTTCTTTTCTTTTTTGAATGAATTGAACAAGTAATGAGCTTCAATCTCTTACACATTCGACAATAACAACTTGCATTTATATAGCACCTTCAACATAGACAAATGTCCCAAGGTCATTCACAGAGGTGGCATCAGAAACATTGGGTGCTAAACCAAAGAATGAGTTATTCGGAGGTGTGACTAAACGTTTGGTCAGAGCTGTGTTTTAAGAAGGGTCTTAAAGGAGAAGAAGGTCGTGGAGGGCTTTTACGAGAAAATTCCAGAACACAGGGTCCAGACGGCTGAAGGTACCCTTGCTAATGGTGGGGCAAAGGGAAGGGGGGGATGCACATGAGACCAGAGCTGAAGAAATGGCAAATTCTGAGGGGATTGTAGGGTTGGAGGAGGTTCTAGAGATAGGGAGGGGCAAGTCCATGAAGGGATGTAACCACGAGGATAAGCATTTTAAATTTGAGGCATAGGGACCAGGGGTCTTTGTAGGTCAGCAAGGACAGAGGCGATGAGTAAGCAGGACTTGGTGCAGGATAGAACACGGGCAGCAGAGTTTTGGATGAGCTAAAGTTTATAGAGCGTGGAGGATTGGAGGCCGGCCAGGAGAGCATTGAAAGAGTCGAGTCAGAAGGTAACACAGGCATGGATGGGAATTGCAGGTGATATTACAGAGGTGGAAGTAGGTGGTCTTTGTGATGGAGAGTATATGTGGTCGGCAGCTCAGCTCAATGTTGAATAGAATGTTTCAGTGCTGCGGCAGGGGTAGAAATGTATTAAAGAGTTTCAAACATGGAGTTGTGGGAAAGATGTGCATGGATTTGTGAGGCAACATGCTCAAGGACTTTGGAGAGGAAATGAAGGTTGGCGATGCGGCAGTAATTTGCGAGGATAGAGGGGTCTGGGTGGGCTTTTTAAGGAGGGGGCGATGATGGCAGTTGTGAAATGGAGGGAGGGGATTAGTGCTTGAAGAGAGGGAACAATTTACAGTCAGATAGCATGGGGGCTAGGAAGGGAAGTTAGGTGGTCAGCAGTCTAGTCGGAATGGGGTCCAAGATGCAGGAGATTAATGTTGTGGACAAGATGAGCTTGGAGGGCATGAGGGGAGAGAGGAGAGAAGTGTGTTCAGAGCTAGGGCAGGGGGAGGGTAGGGGAGGTTTGGCTTGGTGGGCAAGGGGAATGGGGGGAAGCAGCGGAGGCAGCTGAATGGATGGTCAGAGCTTTGTGACAAAGAAGTTTATGAACTCCTCACATTTGTTGTTGGAGGTGAGGGTGGAGGGGGCAGAGGAGCAGGGTTTAAGGAGATGGTTGCTAGTGGAGAAAAAGTCAGATATGCTCGAGTCTGCACCACATGGACTTGAGGGAGCAAAGTTGGGGGCCATACCAGAGGGAACGACCAGGATAGGAGAGAGTAAAGGTTACACCGGGGACAAGGCATCAAAGGTGGAGGCGAGGGAGCAGATCAACAGCTGCAGAAGTATTGTGGTGCATGGGCTGAAGGCTAGGCAGTTAGGAGTGATTTCAGGGAGAATGTTTTCCAGGGGTGGATGCGGAAGGAAGCGGGAGTAGAAAGGGGTAGGGGGTATGGGCGGGGAGAAGTACCAGGAAATGGTCGGAGATGGCCTTGTTTGAGATCAAGACCACGTGGGTAGAGAGGGCACATGAGATGGCAAGGTCGAGGGGGGCAGCTATGATTATTGATAGTAGAATTTATATGGACTGAGAGGTTTGGGGAGGACAGGACGGCAGTGAAATCAGACGAAAGAGGGCAAATTGAGTTGAGATGGAGATTGAAATCACTGAGGATGATAAGTCGTTCAGTAAAGAGGCTTAAGGAGGATATCTTAGTGAGAAACTTAGGATGAGGCTGGGTGCGGGGGAGGGGGTAAAGAATGATGATTTTAAAGCAGAGGCGAACAAGGTTAGGTGTTTGAAGGAGGATATGTTACCAGAGGAGTAGGGCGAGAGACCAAGGTGTGATTTGGTGATGAGAACAACACCTGGCACCATGCTAGTTTGGGTAGGGCAGACGGTGGAAAGTATAGCCAGGCGGGGAAGCTTCAGTAAGGGACAAGGTAAGCCACTCGTGGGCCAGGATTCAGTCAACGAAGAGCAGTGCTTTGAGAGCAAAGACCAATTCAAATTTGACAACCCTCACAATATAAATGCAACATTTTAAACCTGTGAACATGATCATTTTAATAAGATATTCATTGCTTGTCAGAATTTAAAATGTTTTTGGTTAGTAATTTAGATTGGGGATTTACTTTAATAAATAGCTTGTGAAGGAACTAGCCTGGAGTAATTGCTTTTGTTTGTTCTGGATAATGAGTTCATTTATTCTTTCCCCAGTGAAACAAGACAAAGCTCTTGTTCTCACAACTACAGCATTGTAGGTGAGCATGTTTTAAAGTCAATGGGACCAAGGTCAGAATTGAAATAAAAACAAAACTGCTGGAAATGCAAAGCGGGTCAGTCAGCTTCTGAAAAGGAAAGACAGGTTGAGCTTTTAAGCGGAACTCCGGTAGAGTGAACAGTATATGACAGTACACAGTAGGTAACCACTTTAAATTGTTGTTGACAAGTGTACGCTCACTTCTAAGCAGTTAGAAATGGCAGTACATGCTTGGCAGCCGGCCACCCGCCCCAACCCCTACCCACGTCCCATGGTTCGGACATCTCTCGCTGTCCTAGTTAATGATGTGGTTATGCCGGCGTTGGACTGGGGTGGACAAAAATGAGAAGTCGCACAACACCAGGTTATAGTCCAACAGATTTTTTTAATTTTACAAGCTTTCGGAACAGTTCGCTCCTTCGTCAGGTAAGTTAGCAGTGATTTAGTAAGTTAGCGACTCACTGCTAACTTACCTGACGAAGGAGCGAACTGTTCCGAAAGCTTGTAAAATTAAATAAATCTGTTGGACTATAACCTGGTGTTGTGCGACTTCTCATTTTTGTCCTAGTTAAAGCTGTAATGATTGACTGCAGCTACCTCCTCTGGATGGGAATTCCCATCCACGGTCTGTAGTCACGTTCAATCAATTCATCTTTTACTCTGGCAGCAAATCAGCAGGAAAATAGACCGGAAAATAGAAAATGGTGGAAATGCGCAAGTTAATCAGCATCTAAAATGGAAAGATGTGTTAATGTCACAGTTAAAATGTTTCATCATAACTATGCTGGGAGTCAAAGTTGTATTAGCTGAGGCAGTGGTGTCCAGTGATGCTTTCAAACATTTGTTTTCCATGAAAAGAATTCACACATAGCCATAAAAATTTAACAGTCTTGTACTTTGGCGTGAAAAAGCCACAGAACCAGCAAAAAGTGAGCTATTTCATAGAAATGCATTTCTCTGAAGCTTACATTTCCTAACAGAGTACATAAGCAGAACTTTGCAGTCATGGATATGGAACTTTATTTTTGTCATTAACAACAGGGACAACGTTTTACTTTTGTTTCCGCTCAATATATATAATCTCAACATTATAAAGCATGGTATAAATGTCCCGTATAATTCAGAATATAACTCTGCATCCAAACCCTTGAAGAAACCCAATGAACAACAAAAAAGTTCTCTTCTAATTAGAGGCCAAACCTCTTCCACCAAACCTCACCGCTTCCTGGGAAGGGGATTCAAATTCAGTCCTGAATCAGTCAGATGTTGGGAATCTAACCTCAACAGAGCATTTTTACCCCTCAGTCATGCACACTAAGTGTCTTCCTCATCCCTTCCTGGATTTATTGGTGGAGTTCCACTTCTCTGCATTATAGAATGCCAGAAATATATTTTTTCCAATTTCAACAGTTTTTTAAACATAGTACCATGTGTACAAGTATAAATTGCAGGCAATGTTCCGTCTCATTTTTTGGGGGGCATGCACGGTTTTTCCATTTGAAGGCCAGTGAGCCGGCTGCGCGGGACCTCCAGGGCGCTGTGTGGATGAGCGGCCTCGTGCCCCCGCAGCTTAAAGGAAACATTGACTGTAGGAGTGATCTTGTGATCTGGCACTCCAAGTGTGGAGAGGTGCTTGTGCTGCACTGTCGGAGGTGCCGTCTTTCGGATAAGACGTTAAACCGAGGCCCCGTCTGCTCTCTCAGGTGGACGTAAAAGATCCCGTGGCACCATTTCGAAGAAGAGCAGGGGGAGTCCTGGCCAACATTTATCCCTCAACCAACATAGCAAAAACAGATTATCTGGTCATTATCCCATTGCTGTTTGTGGGAGCTTGCTGTGCACAATTTGGCTGCCGTGTTTCCTGTATTACAACAGTGACTGCACGTCAAAAGTACTTCATTGGCTGTAAAGCGCTTTGAGATGTCCGGTGGTCGTGAAAGGTGCTATAGAGATGTAAGTCTGTCTTTCTTTTCTTGTGAGGTGCATCTTAGGAAATCATAGGTGCGCAGCCTGTGACTTTCCTTCCCTGAAACCCATTGAGGTGCCAGCTTTGGCTCAGTGGTAACACTCTCGCCTCTCAGTCAGAATGCCGTGGGCTCAGGTTCCAGTCCAGAGAGTCGAGCACATAATCTAGGCTGACATTACTGAGGGAATACTGTCGGAGGTGCCGTCTCTCGGACGAGATTTTAAAACAAGGCCCCATCTAGCCTCTCAGCGGGACGTAAAAGATCCCGTGGCACTATTTCGAAGAAGAGCAGGGGGGAGTTCTCCCCGGTGTCCTGGCCAATATTTATCCCTCAGCCAACACCACTAAAAACATTATCTGGTCATTTATCTCTTTGCTGTTGTGGGACCTTGCTGTGCACAGATTGGCTGCCGCGTTTCCTGCACTACAATTGTGACTACGCTTCAAAAGTACTTCATTGGCTGTAAAGCGCTTTGTGATGTTCTGAGGTCGTGAAAAGCGCGATATAAATACAAGTTCTTTCTTAAAATTAATGCTTGGAAAATTATGGGCTAGGTGCCTGTGATTTGCCAAGATGCATTCTGTGCAAGCAACAGTCCCCGTTGGGAGTGCCAGATCGCAGAGTCACCCCTTATATTCAAGACATAATTAACTTAGCAGAGTCCCTAAACATTAATGAGGAAAAAAATGCCTCAGATACCACGGGGATAGGAAATGCCTTTCAAAAAATAAGAATGTCATAAAATAGGCCAGTCCTGTTATCCTGAGGCTGCTAGAAGCTGAGATACTCACCTGCCCTTGGTGAAAGGTGACTGCTAGCTTTGTGGGACTTAATACAACAATTCTAGTTGAAAGTTACCGTTGCAATAAATTCATTTCTGAAAAAGAATGAGGTTCCCCAAGAACACCCGAAGCGGTTGCAATGAGAAAGATGGTAAAGAGCTACGCACTGTGTTGGTGGGAAGCAACAAAATAAATTCTGAATTGATCGCAGTACAGCTTTATTGTTAAAAAAACATCCTGTAAATACACACCAGGTCAGTCAGCATCCCTGAGGAGAAAAGGTAACGGGCCAGAATTTGCTGGCAATATAATGGCGCGTTTAATGGCGCTCGTCATTATTAGTGTTTAAATCAATCATCCAACAATTTGTGACGAGGAAGCGATACCCCGTCAGTTGCGAATCGCCACAAATTGCTGAACGATGTGCACTGCTCCGCTGCTAACCTCACGAAAATGGCAGCTCACTCTCAACCTCCCCGTGAATATCCTGAAGTTGCTGCATTTGCGCATTAGTTACCCATTAAACCCGCCGCAGAAATGACGAGATTTATGTTCCTGCAATGCCACTCAACCTCTCCGGCCCAGAAAAGAAACAATTGAAACTGTGCGGTTTCTTTCATGCAGGTATTAAATTATTCCTAGAGGTTTTTAAAATTAAAAAATTTAAACTTTTTAGTTTATTTCTTACTTTTCCATTCTGTCTCTTTTATCTCTCTCTCTCTCAATCCAATCTTTCTTTCCCTCTCTTTATTTCTCTTTCTGCACCTGATTTGACTTGAATTCACCCTGTATCCTTCTCTGTCGTTCCTCTGTTTCTTTCTCAATTGTTAAATCGCATTGGTTAAGGAGATAGACTGTTGGCCCTGTCGTTCACTGAGGTCCCAGATGCCCCATTTACCATTATCAGTTCGCACTTCAGTAATTTGTGGCGCAGAAAATTTTCGAGCTGAAGGGCGAAAAAAAGTCTTCCTTACGGGGAACGATGCCCGGCTCCAACAAATCCTGGCGCTACATGACTTTTGGCTTTGTAACCCTTTATCAGATCTCTGTGACATGTTGCATTCAATTCCGAAGGTTTGTAGAGAGAAAAACAAGTCTGGAAAGGGTCATTTTATTATAAAGTCATGAATTCAATGTGCTGAGTTAGCCAATCTCAGCTACAATGGAGGTGTGGTTGGTTGCTATGGTGGCTTAAGCATCCTTAGTATAGGGAAGGAAAAACCCAGCAGAGTTCATGCTCCTGATCACTATCTAGTTAATCCCGCAAACACAGATGTACATGCGTGTAAGGCCCATGCTCTCGTACGCTTCGGTGAAGGTGTTGGCGATGGTTTAGAGTTCGACCTCCGAGTGTGCACAGACGCAAGCATCGTCTGCATACTGTAATTCGACAACAGAGGATGGGACGACCTTGGATCTGGACTGGAGGCGACGGTGGTTGTGTTCAACTGTTGTTTCCCGTTTGTTCTGTAAATTAGCTCCACTCCAGCGGGGAGCTTACTGAGGGTGAGATGGAGCATTGCAGCAAGGAAGATTGAGAAGAGCGTTGGTGCGATGACACAGCCTTGCTTGACCCCGGTCCATACGTGAATTGGGTCTGTGGTGGAACCGCTGGTCAGGATCATGGCTTGCATGTCGTCGTGAAGCAGGAGGAGGATGGTGACAAACACCGATACGAGACTCCCAAAACAAACGCTCTACTCGGAGCTCCGACACGGCAAGAGAGCCCCAGGTGGGCAGAGGAAATGCTTCAAGGACACCCTCAAAGCCTCCTTGAAAAAGTGCAACATCCCCACCGACACCTGGGAAACCCTGGCCCAAGACCGCACAAAGTGGAGGAGAAGCATCCGGGAAGGCGCCGAACACCTCGAGTCTCTTCGCCAGGAGCAAGCGGAAGCCAAGCGCAAGCAGCGCACGTCAACCCAAGCACCCCACCCACCCGCCCCTTCAACCACCGTCTGCCCCAACCTGTGACAGAGACTGTAGGTCCCGCATTGGACTCATCAGTCACCTGAGAACTAATTTTTAATGTGGAAGTAAGTCATCCTCGGTTCAGAGGCACTGCCTAAGCAGAAGAAGACATGCGTGTGTATACACACATCAGGTGAGAGTAAGACTGGCTCAGCTTTGATCCTCCCATGTAAATAACTTGCACAATAATTACAGCTTCAACATTTCCAGCGACTCACCTTGTTATTGCTATGCTGCCCCTGAGCTGAGAATTCGGCTAATCTTTATATTGTCTAGGGTTAGTCACATTTACAAACACAAAAGTGGGACACAAATATTGTCAAAGAAATCCTTAATCATTTAACTATGCTGCCAGGATCCAAAGGTATATTTAATTAAAACAATTTGTAAGTGAAGAACTAACAAGGTTTTTGTACTTATCAGTACACTCAAAAGTACATTACGTCGAGAATGGAAGGAACATAGATCTTCAAACACTGTCATTCAAAGAGCTGCATTGCAAAGATTCAGAAGCTGTTTCCCTGCAATGCTGAACCTAGCCTGCAATTTGTGTTTTTCAAGTATATATTTGGTAAAACTTTCTTTACCTCGTGACACTCTGCAGATAGCTGAAAGATAGACAGAAGGAGACAACCATAATGATTACCAACAGCAACTGAGGAGCAAGCTGCTGTAATAATTTGTTGCAATCAGCTATGGACAGTGATGCACGCGAAAAATGTTTTCAATTTCTATATCCTCTCAAATGTTGTCAATACGGAATGTAAAATTCTGCTTGTGGGTATTTCTTTCTTAGTCTTTTTCGTACTGTTATATTATAAACCATTAATATAAAGACTTAAAATACCTTTTACCTCAAGAGTTGCAGTTTGCCAACATAAAACTTTGAGACTCGAGAAATTGAATTACTGACAAAATCAGTTTAAAAATGATTTGCAGACCAACTTGTCCAACCTATAGCACAATAATAGACAGAAGGCAGTGATTTGAGGATGACGTCTAATCTTCGGGTTCAAATCATAGCTTCATTTTGGCAGTTTGTGGCATCATCATAGCTTTCAATTAGGTGACAACCATGTAATCTCTCCCTACTATTATTCGGCATCATCCAGCACAAGGATTAGATGTAGGAGGTGAATTTCCTTGCAGTTTTGGGTGTACTTACCGTGTAGAAATGGCACAGTATTTTTCTTTTAGTGAGGAAATTCAGATGGAAGCTGATTCCGCCCAATCTTCGCCTTTTAAACTGCTTTCCGGGTTTTCTTGTGCTCTTTGAGTCACGCACTGAATCGCCACTGGCCTCATTTTCATTTGTCAGCGAGAGCCAATGGCTAGTGAAATTCAAATCTGCCAGGGTTTCTGCTTCTGAACCACCAAGCAATTATCCCCGCTGTAAAGCACATCTGTGGATTGAACTGGACTTAGATGTGTTCCTCTCCCCCAACCCCCCAAGGTTGAATGGCCGACCAAGACTCATTGCCAAGTCTCACACATGAAGACTAGTTACTTGGTTGCGTTACTAGCAGTTGACAGGTGCCAGAGCATCATACCCAATCAACAGTCAGTGATTTCAGGATTGGAGGAGCGAAAAAAATTGCAAAGAATAATTACTAATCCTACAATTTTAATTAAGTGTGATTTTCATCTATTTTAAGGAGTTAAATGGAATTTTGCAATGATTTATTCACATTAATTTTCAGTTCCAATTTTGTGCCTGTCAGCAATTTGATTAAAGTATGAGTTTCAGAATGGAGCTACAGTGCTCTATTCATTGTTTCACTCCTTTTACTTATCAGAATAGGAGCCTGGTGCTTAATTACTTAAGGGAAATCTGTAGCCTGCAGATATTTATACTTTTAAATTTCAAAACTTCTTTAGTTCTGTAATGTTTAAAATGCAAGTAAATCTGAATATATAATGAAACCTTTATAAACGGAGTATGACCCTGTTGTGGATTGGCTTCATCGAAACAATTTGTGTGTGAACTTGATCTCAGCCATCATGGATTGAACTCCTCGCACTTCATCTAGAGCCATCCTTTGTTCCTCAACCTGTCACATTACCACCTCCTCTTGCCTTGAATATCTCTTAATGTCTCTCAATGTCTCTTAACCTCTCCTGCCTTCTATCCTATCACTGACCTTCCCTTTTGTTCTTTCATCCCCTCCCCCAAGACCCAGCATTATTCTTGCTTTAAAATCTATTTCATTTCCTGCTTTTATCCAGTTCTGACGAAAGGTCTTCGACCTGAAACGTTAACTCTGTTTCTCTCTCCACGGATGCTGCCTGGCCTGCTGAGTTTTTCCAGCGTTTTCTGTTGTTATTTCCTTTCCATTGATGTGGCTGTCACAGGTACTGGCAGTGATGTAAGCATTGTACACTATAACATCGGTTTCTGTTAATATCCTTTTTCATTTACTTTTTACAGTTAATTTTTGGGTGCTGCTAATTCCTTTTGGGAACAACAAAATCTTTGTAATTTCTTCATTATTTGTGGGTTGCAGTGAAGGGAGAAAGAAGTGAAAAATAATCTTAATGTAGCAGTTACTCCGATGTTACTGTCATCGAAATACCAGTCTATCTCACTTCTGTACCAGTAACTCTGTTAGGACTTTGGTAGTTGTAACATCTACACAAGCCATTCCTGTGTTACTTTCAATGAGTGGAGAAAAGTAAATGTATGCCAAAGTTAATAGCAGTAAACACATTCAATAAATAGTAATAGTGCACAATGGAAGAGCTTGCTGAAGGAACATACGTATGAGGTAGAGTTTCCGCTAGTTTTCGTTAGTATTATCAGCGCAAAATAGGTGAAATCGGCCGAACCAGCGCAAAAGAGCGGGGAATTTTAAACGTAAGTTACGTCAAGCGTACATCGAGTTTCCATGATCTTTACCGCTGGTTTAAAAATAATTTTACCTGAAGCCGGCCCCACCCACAAAACATGCCAACATAAAACTTTGAGACTCCAGAAATTGAATCACTGACAAAATCAGTTTACAAATGATCTGCAGACAAACTCTGCGCAAATTGGCTGCCGCATTTCTTACATTCCAACAGTGACTACACTTCAAAAAGCACTTCATTGGCTGTGAAGCACTTTGGGAACGTCCGGTGGTCGTTGAAAGGTGCTCCATAAATGCAAGTCTTTCTTTCTATTGGTGTTCAGTTAACAATATGCAAGAACCTTGGGGTAGAGTTTCTGCTTTGGCCGCAATCGGATATAGATCGAAATAACGAGTCTCCGCCAATGACACCCGTTTGTGGCTGTTTGAGGAGGCTCTTGAGCTCGTGTTTTTAGGTGCACAGGCACTAGTGGGCATGTTTTAAAAATATTTAATGTAAGGGGTTACGGTTCAGGGTGCTTGTGCGGGGTTAAGCCTTCGTTGCCTAATACTATTGCTTGCTCTGGTCTCCGGCCAGCCTTGTTGCAATAAGCACCTGTGAGTGGTTCGACCCACTCGCCCTTACGGTTCTAACACTGGACTTAGGTGCGAGAGCAGTAATGCAGAGAAAACTCAAATAGACCCGGTTGAATAGTACAAAATGGAAATCTTTATTGCATAACGTCCAAAATCATGAAGTACATGTCATAGGCACAAATTAACGATAGTACAAGTATACATACATTCATAAAGCTTGGTCTATGGTAATGAAGAACGCACGGCACATCGTAAAAAAAGGGGGAACACATTATACTTTATCCTTAATAAAACCACCCTCCCCTATTAATACCTACACTACATCTAGATTTGTAGGATCGGGAAACATGCTCACCACTCGTGATACTTCGGAGAATTTTAAAGTGAGGCACTCGGCTCGTTTCGCTGCAGCACCTGACTGTCACGTGTTTGGAGGGATCTCTGTACCCCACTTGTTTATCTTCGCTGCTGCGGCAGGCAGGCCCGACTCCCTGTTGTCATGACGAACTCGACAGAACTCGGACACGGTTGTAGAAGTCCAGAGAGACAGTCAAAAGCTCACCAGTCAAGCGAGTCCATGAAGCGGCAAGCGAATAAGAGTTCAGCAGTCATCAGCCAGATAAGAGAATAATAAGCAAGAGTTCAGCCCGAGTCAAGAGTCGAATCAAGAGACTAAGCCTTTGATGGACATTTGTTCACTATAGTTATAGTGCTGTGTTCCCTTATCTCCCGCTCAAATCTTGATGTTTGTCCTTTGTGTAATACTGGTGCACAAAACTCCCAGCATGGGGCGATTCTTTCCTTTAATGGGTTTCGGTAGCACCTTAAACTGGCCAACTATCCGTTAATGTTTTCCCCATTGTCGAACCGGCTAGGAGTCTCCCTGACTGGTTTTGGGGCCTCCTCGAATACTGATATGTGTATTACTGTGTCTGGATGGGCTTTCGATTGCCCATTACAATGGTCCTTACTTGTGCATGGAAAATGATTCCAGCACTTATCTCTTGCTATTGTGTCGAATGCAGACAGGTTGCATCCTGTCTTTATCAGTGTTTGCCGAGTATTATCCAATCTTATACTGAAATGTTTATTCGAACGCCATCTTGTCTGCCCACTGTATTCTGGAAGCTTCTGCCACGATGCTCGGCGGCCATTTTACAGGCTTCTGTGTCCTTTATATCATGACAGCATTTCGTTTAAATAAACTGATCAAACGAATCTGCTTCTATCTTGTTATTTCGAATCGCGATAATTGCAAAACTTTACATTAATTTACTAATAAACTGACTAGTGTCCACCAATGAAATTAGTAAATGGTTCAGTATAGTTTTTTTAAGTCGCTTTCAGTGATTTAAAATCATGTTACTCACAGACAGAGAACTTATTTTTTGTGATAAACCCATTTTCACCTGTATTAAAAAAACTACTTCAGGTTAACACTCTTCAATGCATTTTTGAATATCTTTTAATGCAAAGATTTTAAAAAAAATGTTTTTGTTCTATTATCTGACCGATTACACTGTTTCATGGTGATTTTACGTTTGTCATTATGCAAATGGGTTTGGGCAGAAACTTGAACCACAACTTTACTCTGGAGAAATAGTACAATTTATTTCAAGCGCAATTTGTGCCCAGTAGCCCGATTGCGGCCAAAGCAGAAACTCTACCCCAAGGTACCTGCATATTGTTAACTGAACACTGCAAGAATGAAAGGCTTGCATTTATGTAGCGCCTTTCAACAACCACCGAACATCCCAAAGTGCTTTACAGCCAATGAAGTACTATTTGAAGTGTAGTCACTGTTGTAATGTGGGAAACGCGGCAGCCAATTTGCGCACAGCAAGCTCCCACAAACAGCAATGTGATAATGATCAGATAATCAGTTTTAGTGATGTTGGTTGAGGGATAAATATTGGCCAGGACACCGGAGATAACTCCCCTGCTCTTCTTAATAGTGCCGTGGGATCTTTTACGTCCACCTGAGAGGGCAGATGGGACCTCAGTTTAACGTCTCATCTGAAAGACGGCACTTCTGACAGTGCAGCACTCCCTCAGCACTGAACTGAAGGGCTCGATTTTAATAGGCCTGAGGAGGCGGGTTTGGAGGCGGGTCTGTCGGGAAAAATGGCTTCAGACACCCAACCCGCCTCCATCCCGCTCCAACCCGATTTTCGTGAGTGTCTGTTTAGCCGCTCCCAAACTGACCCGACTGGAACCAGTGGGACAGGCAGTTAAGGCAGTTAACAGCCTGTTAACTGCCTTCCTAATCTTATTTTATCGTGGTTTCCCATTTTCGTGCCTCTGGCTCCTGTTTCCCGACTTGTCAGAAACAGGCCAGGTTCAAGGAGACGAGTTGCTGGAGGACATGATTTGCATGCATTGGTGGAGCGCTTTAAAAGCGCCCCTGAAACATGGCTGACATTCAAAAGCAACAACTTTGCGGTTGTAGGTATGGGATAAGATTTTGCACATCTACTGACTTTCTGACTGTTCAAGCTGACACCCATCTGCAATGTGGCATGAATGGAATAATTTCAGGTCACTTCGACTGTGTGCTTGCAAATTGTTGCCACAAATAAAATCTATAGCAAGGGGATGGGAAACATTTATGCCCTCTCATCCTGGTCCTCATAATCGGAGGAGTAGCAGCCGCGTGGCTCAGCGCAGATCTTCCTGGGAAGAGGAGTAGGAGGAGGACGAGGGGTGCCTTGCGTGCCCTGTTGGGACCAATGCAGCATCTCTCCAGTTCACTGCTTACCTTCAACCAGGGTATGTGCACTGTCATGCCACATTAGCATAAGCTTACTCTTCAACCCTAGGTGGCTACCATATGGCTCTGTAATTGTAGGCGACATTTGTCCAACGTCATACTTCATCTCTGCTATACCCCGTTATTTCCTATCACTTTTACCATCAGCATTACAAAAGCAAGTCGCCCTGAGCCCTCAATGCGCTTTTGCCATTTCCCATAACACATAGGCCACACAATCAACTGTTTGGCATAATTTATCTTTAACACATGACAAAAGGATAATATACCAGCAAGAATCAGAAAAAAAAGACACATCACCCAAGTGACTCCCCTTGTGACTATAGGTGCTTAATCTTTCTCTTACGCGTGCTTCTACGTGGTGCTTCCCCTGTGGCTTCAGCAGATGTAGAGGCACCTTGCTGACTTGGATGCTGCGCCTGCTTAGACGCCTTTGGCGGGTGTCCTCTGGGTTTAGGAGCCTGGGAGGGCTCTTCAACAGTCTGCTCTTCCTGCGGCTGTGCAGGGGCTGAAACGGCCATCTCATAGAAGATAGGAGCAGGAGTAAGCTATTCAGCCCCTCGCGCCTGCACCGCCATTCAATGCGATCATGGATGATCATCCAAATTCAGTACCCTGTCCCTGCTTTCTCCCCATATCCCTTGATCCCCTTAGCCTTAAGAAATATATCTAACTCCTTCTTGAATATATTTAATGAATTGGCCTCAACTGCCTTCTGTGGTAGAGAATTCCACAGGTTCACCACTCTCTGGGTGAAGAAATGCCTCCTCATCTCAGTCCTAAATGGCTTACCCCTTATCTTTAGACTGTGACCCCTGGTTATGGACTCCCCCGCCATTGGGAACAGCCTTCCTGCATCTAGTCTGTCTAGTCCTGTTAGAATTTTATAAGTTTCAATGAGATCCCCTCTCATTCTTCTAAACTCTAGCGAATATAAGCCTAATCGACCCAATCTCTCTTCATACATCATTCCTGCCATCCCAGGTATCAGTCTGGTGAATCTTCGCTGCACTCCCTCCATGGCAAGAACATCCTTCCTCAGATAAGGCGACCAAAACTGTACACAATACTCAAGGTGTGGTCTCACCAAGTCCCTGTACAACTTCAGCAAGACATCCTTGCTCCTGTACTCGAATCCTCTCGCTATGAAGGCCAACATACCATTTGCCTTCTTAACCGCCTGCTGCACCTGCATGCTTACCTTCAGCGACTGGTGCACAAGGACACCCAGGTCTTGTTGCACTTCCCCTTTTCCCAATCTATTGCTGTTCAGATAATAATCTGCCTTCCTGCTTTTGCCACCAAAGTGGATAACCTCGCATTTATCCACAGTATACTGCATCTGCCATGCATCTGCCCAATCACCCAACCTGTCCAAATCATATTGGAGTTTCTCTGCATCCTCCTCACAGCACACACGCCCACCCAGCTTTGTGTCGTCTGCAAACTTGGAGATATTACATCTAGTTCCCTCGTCTAGATCATTAATATATATTGTGAATAACTGGGGTCCTAGCACCGATCCCTGCGGTACCCCAGTAGTCACTGCCTGCCACTCGGAAAAAGACCCGTTTATTCCAACTCTTTGCTACCTGTCTGCCAACCAGTTTTCTATCCAAGTCAGTACCTTACCGCCAATCCCATGTGCTTTAATTTTGCACGCTAATCTCTTATGCGGGACCTTATCGAAAGCCTTCTGAAAGTCCAAATACACCACATCCACTGGTTCTCCTTTATCTATTCTACCAGTTACATCCTCAAAAAATTCCAGTAGATTAGTCAAGCATGATTTACCTTTTGTAAATCCATGTTGACTTTGTCCGATCCTGTCACTGTTTTCCAAGTGCTCTGCTATTACATCTTTTATAATGGACTCTAGCATTTTCCCCACTACTGATGTCAGGCTTACCCGTCTATAATTCCTCGTTTTCTCTCTACCACCTTTTTTAAATAGTGGGGTTACATTAGCTACCCTCCAATCCATGGGAACTGTTCCAGAGTCTATAGAATTTGGAAGATGACCAGCAATGCATCTACTATTTCTAGGGCCACTTCCTGAAGTACCCTAGGATGTAGATTATCAGGCCCTGGGGATTTATCGGCCTTCAATCCCATCAATTTCCCTAACAATACTGATTTCATTCAGTTCCTCCCTCTCATTAGACCCTATGTTCCCTGACATCTCTGGGAGTTTATTTGTGTCCTCCTTTGTGAAGACAGAACCAAAGTATGTATTTAATTGTTCTGCCATTTTTTTGTTCCCCATTATAAATTCCCCTGATTCTGACTGCAAAGAACCTACGCTTGATTCATAGAAACATAGAAACATAGAATCTAGGAGCAGGAGTAGGCCATTCGGCCCGTCGAGCCTGCTCCACCATTCAATACGATCATGGCTGATCATTCAAATCCAGTACCCTGTCCCTGCTTTAATCCCCACAGTACACATATCCCCCCCTACCCCCGTAACCCCACGTATTTAATTTCCCCTAACATATCCCATCCTATCCCCATAACCCCACATATTTAATCCCCCCCTAACACTAAGGGTCAATTTATCATAGCCAAATCAACCTAACCTGCACATGTTTGGACTGTTGGAGGAAACCGGAGCACCCGGAGGAAACCCACGCAGACACGGGGAGAATGTGCAAACTCCACACAGACAGTCACCCGAGGTCAGATTCGAACCCGGGTCCCTGGCGCTGTGAGGCACCAGTGCTAACCACTATGCCACCGTGTTGCCCCAATTCACCAATCTTTTTCTCTTCACATATCTATAGAAGCTTTTACAGTCAGTTTTTATGTTCCCTGCAAGCTTACTCTCATACTCTATTTCCCTCCTCTTAATTAATCCCTTTGTCCTCCTTTGCTGAAACCTAAACTGCTCCCAATCCTCAGGTTTGCTGCTTTTTCTGGCCAATTTATATGTCCTCTCCTTGGATCTTATGCTATCCCTAATTTCCCTTGTTAGCCACGGTTGAGTCACCTTTTTTGTTTTATTTTTATGCCAAACAGGGATGAACAAATTCTGTAGTTCATCCATGCGACCTTTAAATGTTTGCCATTGCCTATCCACCGTCAACCCTTTAAGTAACATTCCCCAATCCATCCTAGCCAACTCGCACCTCATACCATCGTAGTTTCCTTTATTTAAATTCAGTACCCTAGTCTCTGAGTCAACTACTAATTCACTCTCCATCTTAATGAAGAATTCTATCGTATTATGATCGCTCCTCCCCAAGGGGCCTCGCACAACAAGATTGCTAATTAATCCTTTCTCATTACATAATACCCAGTCGAAGATGGCCTGATCTCTAGTTGGTTCCTCGACATATTGGTCCAGGAAACCATCCCATATACACTCTAGGAATTCCTCTTCCACAGTATTGTTACTAATTTGGTTAGCCCAATCTATATGTAGATTAAAGTCACCCATGATAACTGCTGTGCCCTTATTGCCGCATCTCTAATTTCCTGTTTAATGCCATCCCCAACCTCAGCATTACTGTTTGGGGGTCTGTATACAACTCCCACTAACGTTTTCTGCCCATACAGATTCCACATCATCAGAGCTAATATCCTTCCTTACTATTGTGTTAATCTCCTCTTTAACCAGCAATGCTACCCCACCTCCTTTTCCTTTTTGCCTGTCCTTCCTGAATATTGAATACCCCTGGATGTTGAATTCCCAGCCTTGGTCACCCTGGAGCCATGTCTCCGTAATCCCAATTATATCAAATCCGTTTGCATCTATTTGCGCAGCTAATTCATCCACCTTATTACGAATGCTCCTCGCATTAAGACACAAAGCCTTCAGGCTTGTTTTTTTTAACACTCTTAGACCTTTTAGAATTATTGTTTACTGTGGCCATGATTGATTTACACCCTTGATTTCTCTGACTTCCACTTTTGCTTTTCTCTTTCCTGTCTTTTGCTTCTATCCTTGCTTCCCTTTCCTTTGTCTCCCTGCACAGGTTCCCAACCCCCTGCCATTTTAATTTAAACCCTCCCCAACAGCACTAGCAAACACTCCCCCTAGGACATCGGTCCCGGTCCTGCCCAGGTGCAAACTGTCTAGTTTGTACTGGTCCCACCTCCCCTAGAACCGGTTCCAATGTCCCAGGAATTTGAATCCCTCCCCCTTGCACCATTCCTCTAGCCATGTATTCATCTGAAATATCCTTCTATTTCTACTCTGACTCTGTAAAGTGGGTCTCTGACTGAGGGCTCTGCAGTGCCATGGTCATGTGAGCGCTTTGAGAGGAGCCCACTCTTCCTTCTGTCCTGCCAACAACATCCCTCTCATGGGTCAGCCACACCTCAGTGCTGGCAAGTAGCTGGAGAGCACCTTGCTGCACTTCAGGGGGACCATGAGGACCCGTATCTGCACTGGCAGTTCTCCTCAAAAGGACATCCATGAAGCTCTGCTCTCTCTGCTCAATAGCTGCCCATCGCTCCTCCAGAGATGTCAGTCTATTCTGAACAGTCACCATGTTTTCCTGACTCTGGTGACTTATTTCCTCCATGGCCGTAGCCATCCTTTCCACTGAGGTAGCCAGCCTTTCCATGGAGGTTGCCATCCTATCCATGGTGGTGTGTTCATGCGCCATTGCCTCCACCACGGCAGTGCTGATGTTACAGATGGACTCCTCCATTCTCTCAACACTCGCGCTAACCCTGGCGGCAAACCCTTCCAGAGACACCCGCACTTGTTCCTGTATTTCCCGAGACGCTCTTTTTCTGGATGGCCCCAGAGGCATAGCGTCTGCATGCAGCTCAGCAAAGCTAGGAGATTTCTGCGACCTCCGCTGAGGACTCTCCACTGCTGTCTCTGTCTCCACCATCTGCTGATGCTCACTTGTGCGCTGTGATAGACCAGGTGGCAACACTACTCTAACTCGCGAGGGCCCCACCGAGGTGTGTGTTGCTGCGCTGGTGTTGGGTGAGCTGAGTCCTGGTGACGCTGCTCTCTCAGAGGCTTCAGGTTCCTCTGAGGAGATGTCCGGGTCTTTGTCCTGGATCGTGGGGAGGGGGGGCGCTCGATGGTCCTGTGGGAAAGTAAAGGCATGATTTAGACATCTGATATTGATGTAGCAGACACATTCTTTTGAGCAGATGATAAAATGCGATTCTCTATGAACAGCATATTCCATTGCTTTCTGAGAGGGATGAAACTCTATTATGTCACCAGCTTCCTCTAGTGTGCCCGTCTCTCCATCACCCACTTCCAGGTCCTCGCCACCTCCAACAATCTCGTTTGCAGCCTCCTCAGCACTGGCCAATGTTGCTAGGGTAGGTGTTCCTCCTCCAGTCTGTGCTCTCTCCCTCTTATTGTGGGCTATCTTTTCCTGTAAGGAGGGACACAAGCGGTGTTTCAGCCACAGTGATGGAGTGAGTGTGAATAATCCCTACCATAGAAGCTTTGAGTGAGACGAAGATGGGGTAAGGTGCCAAGAGGAAGGTAGCTCCCAGTGCGTTGTTAGTTGTTGTCACTGCATGACAGTGAGAGCGAGTCTAAGGGGTGCATAGGCAGGATGCTGAAGTGATTCAGTGCAGAGACAGAGATGGATAGGAAAGGGTGCAAGGGAAGTAAGGGTAAGGTGGGATGTGAAGGAGGAGGCTTATAACGCAGAGTGCTGGTGATGAGAAGAGAAGGGATGCAGAGTGAAGGCAAGTGAGATGGGATACTCACTTTTGATGTTCGCACAAGATCATTAAACCTTTTTCGGCACTGGGTCCATGAGCGTGAACATATGGACCTTGCGCTGACCTCCTGAGCAATGCGCAGCCTTGGTCTGCTGAGGAGGCTTCCTCTGGCCATCAGGAGGGAAGAGAATCTCCCTGCGCCCTCTGACAGCATCCACAAGAACTTGGAGGGACTCATCATTAAAACGAGGAGCTGCCGTGCCTCTGGAAGAAGTCATTGTGTTTAAATCAAGTGCAGGAAACCACAATGGAAAGGCTCAGGCTGGATGGCAGCTTTAAAAGCAGCTGCTATTATGACATCATCAGAGGCGGCCAGCCGACCCGATCGCACTCATTGGACCGGCCAGCGCGCCTCATTGAAATCAACAAGCTCATTGAATCAAAATCGGACATTAGCAGCTGATCCCGCCGGAAGCGGCTCCGGAACCCGCCCACCACGCAACCCGACTCCAACCCGCCTCGGGAATTAAAATCGAGCCCGAAGTGTCAGCCTAGATTTTTGTGTTCAAGTCGCTGGAGTGGGACTTGAAACCCACAACCTTCTGACCCAGCAGCAAGGGTACAACCAACTGAGCCACAGCTGACACTAGATGGCCCTCTGATGGGAGTAAGCACATTGTAGCAATAAGACCCACAACTACTTGTCTCCCTGGCTGCAGTTCTGGTCAACCATGCTGTATCATCCTCCTGCTGTATTATGTAGGAGTTTTGCAGGATTTTCAAATATCTGACACACAACCTCTGAAGAGCCAGATGTGCACCCTTCCTTCTCCTTCAAGGTGCAGCACACTTGGTATCATCAGACTGAAAGCATCGTGTGTACCTTCTAGGAACTGTGCATTAAGGTGTGTTATTTTTCTGGCAGGAGTTGCATGCTATTTGCGTGTTTATGGAATAATAAATAGCACTTCCTATTTAGGTATGCCTTAAGATTGTTGGTGGGTGCGTGAATGCCCAAATGTATACAGTCAATCATGCCCTGTACCTTGAGGAAGCCACCAATTTGGAAAACCTTTAGCTGCCACTGGTACTGCTGAAGTGTATGCATCTGGTGCATGGTAATACAGTGGCTGATGGAAAAGGAACTAACTCTAAAGATGTCTCCTGGGGTGCCTGGACAGTTCCTGTGGCATAGAAGCTGAGTGCAATGGTTTCTTCACTGCCATAGATAGGGCAATGCAGATGGTAGATAGTACCTGTGGGACAGATTGCACACTTTAGTCATAAGGTCCCTGCTAAGCCTATGCCTCTCGTGGACCTCTCCACTATCATGCCCAGACAGCTGATTTAGTCTTCCTGCTGTACATTGGGATACTTAGAAATAGTCGCCGTGTCCCTGCTCTGGGGCAAAGAAAGCCCAGTGTATTATTCACTTCTATCATTGCTGTGGTGTTCCTACAAGACTTTTCCCTTCATTAAGTTCTCTAATATCAAGACTGACCTGGAATAAATATCACTTTTTGATTACCTTCCACAGCTGCATAATTGTACACAAGTTTTATTTTTTTACAATTGCTTGTTAGCCAAGAGTGAGGAGAAAAAGATGAGTTTTGCTTATTAATATTCATGAAGCCATTTTGGATTAATCCTGTATGTCCTATCAGGTGGACATAAAAGATCCCATGGAACTATTTGAAGAACAGCAGGGAGTTTTTTTTTATCCCTCAGCCAACACCACTAAAAGCAGGCTAGCCATTTATCTCCTTTCTGTTTTGGGGACCTTGCTATGCACAAATTGGCTGCCATGTTTGCCTACATTATAACAGTGATTACATTTCAAAAGTGCTTGATTTGTTGTGAAGCACCCGGGGACATCCTGAGGTTGTGAGAGGAGCTATATATTGGATAAATACTTGAAGGGAAAACATTAACAGGGCTATGGGGAAAGAGCAGGGGGGAGTGGGATTAATTGGAGAGCTCTACCAAAGAGCCGGCACAGGCATGATGGGCCGAATGGCCTCCTTCTGTGCTGTATCATTCTATGATTCTGTGATATAAATGTAATTCTTTCTTTGAGTTTAAGCCAGTCGAC
This sequence comes from Squalus acanthias, assembly GCA_030390025.1. Classification (NCBI taxonomy): domain Eukaryota; kingdom Metazoa; phylum Chordata; class Chondrichthyes; order Squaliformes; family Squalidae; genus Squalus; species Squalus acanthias. The sequence continues at coordinate 94,722,884 of CM059429.1, forward strand.
TCATTCCCATTTGAGATGGGGCATCCTCTCCTTTTTGAATCTCTGTACAATTTCTGAGGCTATACTATCGATGTTCTGCATTGGAGACAATTGAGACTCCATATTATGTCCCAGATTTAGTCTAGGCAGCCAAACAATTCCCCCTTTTTCTCCTGGCCTATTTGGATAGCTCTCTAAGAATATCTGGGTTTCCTAAACCAATATCACCCTTTCCACAGAAAGATTCTGCAGGGCATAGCTTTGGAAGTCATCACTTCCCGTTATTCTTGATGGCTGAATCACTGTCACTTCAGTCTGAGTGTATTAGACTCAGTCTCATCTGCAATCCCTTTATCACTTCATTCAAATCTGACTTTGCAAAGTCGACATTTTGAAAGACCTCGAGGTACTCATCTTGAAGGTTATCCTGAAGTCAGGTTGTTTAGGTTATTTCTTCAATTCTATTGGAATGAAACACCTTATACTGGTCCAGTTTCATTTTAGGTTTGTTTGAATGGATCTAGTTAGATGACATTCTCCTGGCAAAATATTCCAGTTTCACTAAATGCCAATAATATGATCTCTTGGTAAATCTGTTCATGTCCCTTTTTCAGGATATTCTTCATGGTGCTTCACTACTCATGTTAGATACACTAGATACATCTCTTATTACGTTAGATACACCACACATCCTCCTACCTTACAGGGGGTTTCAGCACCATTCGCACCAATCCTAATCGAAACGTGCAGGGATTCTGAGTTTGTTAGTAGTTTAGTTGCCAGCAGGTCTGTCAATTCCTCTTTATTAAATACACCCTCACCACTATCCCTTTCACTCCTGTGATCAAATCAAAAGTGTGAATCTCATTTATTTGTGTTTCAGGAATGAAACGGAACATTACTTATTAAACCAACAGTCTGGAGAAACTTCCTCCCACCGGGAATTCAATTCAGAGGCACTCAAGAAGAAATCTTCACATATTGTCTCCAATTTCTAATTGTGTCCTCCATCTACTTCTCAGGGGCCACATAAATGCAACAGATTTCCATTATTCCAAGACCCACTCTTCGAAACTGGAAAACATTGCAGAGTAGAATTTATAAATTTTATGGTACCCTGGCCTGGAATTTCCTGCAGTGGCAGCCCGGATGTTGCACCGAAAATTGCAACTATTCTGTCGATCTCAAATTATGCTCAAATTTCATGCCAATCTCATTAACATATACCCAAACAGATAAATGAGCATTAATCAGTATAAACAATCGACGTCCAAATAAAGCGCCAAATTCACACCATGTATTCCTTCTTTCAGTATGAAAATTAAAGTTTCAACTCATTTAACCATCATTCATGCACATTAGGCACAGCATGCTTAAGAACCTGTTCAGGAAGCTTTTCAATTTTCAATGTCACATCAGATCTGCCATTATAATGGGCCATAATTTGTGATCCCTATGGGTGTGTACGAGGTGTACGTGCCGGTAGGGGCCGCGCAAGTTCCGGGTTTAGGCATGCGAAGCGCATGCGCTAAAACCCGGAACTTGCGATCTGTCAAAAATCTTCTTGACAGATGATCCGCATCCCTGGGAAAAGGGCCACCGCGGGCGGAGAGTTGGGCTATTTGCTCAACTTCTGCCCAGCGAATGCCCGTGAAATTCTTACGCCTGGTAATTCTTACGCCTGGTCCGCGGGAAGCCTCTGACTGCAAATTCAGCCCCCTTATATACAAAGAAACAGAAAATACAGAGCAGGTCTCAGTGAGGATAAATTTGAAGAAAACGCTCAAAAAATTACAATAAAACACCAGAAAAATGACTGTTTCCTGCCGCACCTGAAAATCTGGTCATAATTTGAGTCTTTGAGCAAGCACAGTTGAAAGGGACACACATCTAAGACTCTGTGACTTGGGGGTGGGGCCATTGTTATGGGCGGAAATGTATTCGGGCGGAGGGACAGGTAGACGGTCGTAAAAGATTCGGGAGATTCGACTTACACGCGTAACTCACGCCCAAAATTCCGCAATCTTTTAGGCCGTGTATTTGCTGTGTGCCCCGATTGCGCGCGTCTCTGGGCGCAAATACGCACGAAATTCCAGGCTGCTGTCTCCAATGAAAGGCCAAAGAGATAAAGGTGTGCTCATTTCATCACTTGTCGCGGATTTGCATGTGTTAAATTTGGGTAGCACTGTGTGAGTCAGCCTGTTCAGAGCATTCTGATCTCCTTATTCTGTCAGCTCAGCCTGGCTCCAGTCTTTTTCTTGGGGTGTAATTGTCTGCCAGTCAGAAACTGGACTCAGGGTGGGTGATAACACACACACACACACAAAAGGTTGACAAACTGGGGCGAACCAGATCAGGAATCCACGAAATGCATGAAGCTCTGAAAGGAGGTAACTGCGGAAGGGGCTTCGGTCCACACTGAATGCTTTTAGTTCACGCCAGGCGGTGAGAAAGCCTTTCGGTACCAACATCAGGAGTGATGTTAGTTCTTTCATGTTATGGAATTGAAAAGACAGCCAAAATGTACGAAAAGTGCTTTAAAAATAATTGTTCACTAACTAGGTTAGAAGAAATATTTGACAGAAAGTGAACATTACAGAAAAATTAAACATTAAAAAATTCATTACCAGACTTGGAGTAACAACCGGTTGTTGGCGATATCCCGAGGAACCAAGAATTGAATTCTGTTCAAGGAATATGTACATTTCATGCAACAACATTCAGCATTCGGAAGAAAGCAAGTATTCTAACAGCAGTTGTGAAGCTCCAAATCCCAACTGGTGGAATCTGGGAGCCAGTACATCTCCAACTCAGTCACAATAACCCCAACCGCGCAGAAAGCCAATTGTTACCGGTTAAAATGACTTTAACACGGCAGAGTCCGCAAGTATCAGCAGTGACAGAACTTCCGGGAGGTGTTTGGAAGCAGCTCCCGAAATCTAAAAGGGTTCAAATCCGGAGCGCAAACATTCATGTTGCGAAAACCGCGCGCAGAGTGATCAACCCGATCTAGCTGAGTGCGGCTAACTGCCCTCACCAGGCCGGTATCTCCCCACTCCATGTTACAGAACATTGAATTCAAACATCAACTAAACTGCTGCTTGGCATGGCTGAGTGAGAATTGTGGAGGGAGACTGGGAACAGCTCTTGGGGTTAAGGTTCTCTGAGTGTTGTATTCTTTCAATTGGTTTGAACTGGAATGGTCTGAAATCATTACAAAGGATTTTGGGACCGTTCACCGCCCTGCCCACGAAGATACCGAGAAAACCAGAAGAGTACTGTGCCATTTGGGGGCCAGAAAAGTAAATGTCAGATTAAAAGCAACTATTAATTATTGTTGGACAGAGACAAGTATTTCTATACAGGGGCAACAAGGAAGACTTTTCAAAACAAGTTGAAAGCAGGTTGAGAGTTTAATTCCAGCTCGGTCACACTATCATTTCTCAGTATAAAGGTTTGATTGGAGATCTGGAACCAGCAGCGTCACCAGTGGGAATGAGGATTAGATGTGAGGTTGGGAATTCTCTCTCTCTCCTCTCGCTAGCTCTCTCTCTGGCGGATCCCCTGGTTCTTGCTGGTGTGCAAGTCGCCGGCTGGTGAGCAGTGAGCTCGGAGGTTGCGACGAGACGAGTCCTCTGCGATCGTGCGCCGCTTCACACACACACCCACCGCCGCCGCTTCATGGCACTCAGCCGGCAGCTCTAACCCAGCGGGGCACAGCGCTCGCCAGCTCCCGCTCAGGGAGGGACGAGCGGCGGGCTGGGGGCTGGGGGGTATTTTTTTTTGCCGACTCAGAGCCGAGTGTGTGTGTGTGTGTTTGGTGCAGTGAGCAGGGGAGGAAGCCTCTGACTACTCTACTGGGTGCTCTGCTCAGCAGTGTGACCTACTATGGAATGGGGAAAGAGTCGCCGAGCGCTGGATCCCAACAAATACTCTCCTTTGATTTAGAGGGAAAGAGAGACGTGAGTGAGAGAGAGGCGATGGGAATGACCATGTGCTGCGATCCGAACGTGTTATTTGGGAATACAAAAGCTGCACTTTGCTTGTTGCTGTCTATCTTTATAGTGCCCTCGCAGAGTTCTCAACAAGTCCTCAGGATCGGTAAGTTTCTTTCGACTTGGCTTCATTGAACGTTTCCCGTTTATTATGATGAATGCGCCCACCGTCCGTGTTTTCTGAACGGCTAAAGGAAGGCTTTTTTTTAGTAACTTCAATGATTTTTTGTGTTGGATGGAAATGAGAATAAAGTGAGAGCTAGCTGTGTGTGTCTGTGAGCCTGCTGGAACTGCAATCGGTGTAAGCAGATAAAGCGGCGAACTATTAACACGGAAAGCGCCCGTGTGTGTCTTGGAAAGTTGAGAACATGTCAGCAGCATTGAGTTGATTTTTTTGCCTTTCTCCGATCTGCTTTAGGATCCGGCTGTAGCTGCTTCATCTCGGGAGAATGCAGATTACACTAAGATCCAGGTCTAGCCTGATGGATTGTGAATGTAGTCATGTCTTTGGGATTCAGGGATCGCCTGAGTGCACAAATGCGACAAGTCTTCCACAATCCTAAACAAGCACTGCCCATATACTGGAATAGTTCTGTTTTCTTTTTTCAAATGAGTGTGTTTTTTGTGTGTGTGCCACCGGAATGCTGCTTCTCTTTCCAGTTTATTGTATTAGAAAGATCTGGGATGTTCAGTACACTGCAGTTGAGCTGAAGACAGAATTCAGCAATTGGCTAATTGACAGGTGTCTTTTAGGAGCTGGCACGTTGCAAAGGTTCCGAGCGAGGAAACGTGCCCAAGTCCCGAGTTAGTGTGGCCACACACTTCAATTAAACGGCTGTAGCTGCAGTATTTACCGTGAGATGGACTGCTTTGGGGGCCCAGATGGCAGCTGGATTTTTCTCGCCGAGTTCACCTGTTACAGATACTGACCGCTACCGGAAAAGGTCGCCGAGAATGTGTCTCAATTAAACCTCTGATTTCTTAATCCTTAAAGCATTATACCTACCTCCTGGATTTACCCTGAGTAAATCTGTGGAATATCAGTCATCTCTCTCATCAATCGCTCCCCATAATCTAAACTGCTCCACATGGCTCAGTTTCGAATTAACATGCCCCATTTACCAACTTCGAACTCTCCTGTCACAGATGTTGATTGGACACTTGCTTTGATCATAGTTGATAACATGTTTCAATCTTTTTCCAAGCGGGTTAAGCAGTGGCCTGTAATCTCCTTTTCTCAGAAATGCTTGCTCTGACTGCTTGCCTCCCAAGATTGTCCGGAAACAAGAATCCAGCCAAACACTGTTGGATGGTTCCACTCAATATTAACGGATCTGGCGTCCCCTTCGTCAATTAAATCGAACACACAGACATTCAATTGAGATGATTTTTTCAGGGTTTTTTTTTCTGTTGATGAGCTAGTTTATTCAGCACTTGTCTAGTAATAAAAGTCAGCAGCAAGGCCAGCTCCTTTGCAGTTCCTCGCTGGAATGAAAACTGTGGAGGGGCTGGGGTGGCGTGACCTGATCAATAGCAGGACTGAGAACTCCAGAATGAAGTTGATCAGCGCCTCAAACCCTTTTAGTGTCTGTCGTGTCCAACTCTTACCATAATATAAAATTGGGGAACTTCTGTATTTTTTCTTTTTTTATATCATAGAAACTAAAATTATTCTTTTAGGTAACACATTAAAAGGATGCGATTTTCCATTTATGAAATGTATTCATATTAAAGATAATGCCAAAAGATTTTGCAATTAAAACAGATCACCCACAGTTCATTACTGCCTTTTTTAAATCGGAATTTCGAGTGTTGCTGCCACCTTTTTAAAATTATTTTTAAAATCCAAAAGAAAATAAATTGGCAATCAAATAATCTAATTCTCATGGGAGAGTTGTCCATAAAAATTTATATTAGATCTATGGAGCCATTCCTGAGTTATGTTGCTTCTGACATTTTCACATAGACATTCAGATAGATGGGCATGACCATTACTTTACCTGTTTGTTATTCAGGAGAGGGACATTATTAATGGCAGAGTGGTTGGTTAGTTGTGTGTTCATATGAGCTATCTGGCTTGGCTTTTGAAAAGAGGGTAGTGATTAATAGTGTTGAATAAATCCCTCTGAATTTGTGTTGTTCATGAGAGAAACACCACGGCACCATTAGCAGGCTGCATGGTCGACTGGATGTACATAGGATCTCTGTCCTACGTGAAGAGTTCCTGATCTCAGTTGAGCTGTGTGGAAGAGGCACCAAGTGGCAGCGGTGGAGAGTCCTTGCCCAAGGGTGGTAGGGATAAAAGGGAATGCTGCTGCTGTGAACATCCCCGCAGCTGGACTCCTGATCTCAGCTGAGCTGTACGGGGGAGGTTCGAAATGGCAATTATTGAGGGTGCTTCCTCAGGGGGCATTGGTGAAGGAATGCTGCTGCAGTTATTTTCCTAGCAGATGATTCAAAAATATATTGCCAGAGACTTGGAAACAGATCAGCTTTCCATCCTTTTAATTGCAGAACAATGCATCATCTGGAGGAACCTAAGGATGGAAGAGGGGTGAAACATGTTTGGGGGGCACAGCGTGGTTGATATAGCTCATTGGAGGTGGAAAGGGTGTGCAATTGGAATGGAGGGGTACAAGTGCACAACTGAGAGACCCCATGGTGAATTTCTTACCTCAACCATGTTACGATGGGGAGTGCCTAGTGGAGGATAAGTACTTCCCCATTGGAAGGGGAGAGCAACCTTGTGGCTGGCTAAAGAGCAGCACTGGTGGAAGCCTGGTTTTAGCCAATGAAGTATATGCTGGAGGCAGATTATGGAAGGGGAAAAAAATGAAAAAAATAAAATAAACTACCAACAAGCAGAGGGAGATGAATAAATGTTTCAGGTTCAGATGGGATGTTAATGAAACAGCTGCTAATCAAACATCAGCAATGTTTGTCTCCATTTTTGGCATGCTAATTACAAAATATCTTCAAAAATAGAAATTATTGACAGTCATCTTGCTATTGAAAATTATGAAAAATCTCAGCCTCATCCTTTTGCCTTTAATAGTAAAATGCATCCTGAAGTACTAAAGAAATCCAGATTCGCCTTTTGTTATATTTTATCCGACTTTTCATTTCTTGTCTGCTTTTATTATTACAGGCAAAAGCAGATGGATGATAGTCATGAAAGGAAATTCAAGGGAATAGCTCAGAACTCATAGTGCATTTAATTACATTTCTATCTTCCTTTTTTGTGTTACAACTAACCATTGAAAGGCAGTTACAGAAATGTACAATTACATGATTTCAGCATTAAAATGTTATCTTGCCAGAATGAAATATTATTTATTCAATCATTTGTAGAATAAAACTGAACATTTTTTTTCCATGTAGTCTGTTTTTATGCTGTAATGTTATTCTGCCCATCTCCTGCCCTGCGGCCTCTACATTTTCTCAACCCAGTTCTCTAACTTGTCCCCTCATTTGGTGATTCTTTGTCTTCTTGGCTAGCCATCATCTGTGTTTCTGCCAGATTTGGCATTCATTGCTAATAGTAATGAATGTTAATTGCAATCTGTTCTTGCCTGTAAGAACAAAAACTGGAAGATAAAATGGAAGAAATGTGTAGACCAAAGTAAGTCTTGTACAGAGACCAGACAGATGGAAGGATGAGGAGAAAGGAAAATGAAGAAAATGTATATAGCAGTAGCTTTGAAAAGTGTAAATGATTTTTATGATCTGATTTTTTGCCGCCACTTCGCCTTACATTTTACCTCTTGATTTGAAAAAGAGGGAATTTCTACCCCTTTAAAAAAGACTTGATCTTATTTAAAAGTAAATGTATTAGATTGAGTCAAATTAAGTTTCAATTTATTTTCTTGATTAGATTATACTGATCATTATGTTGTGCTGCCATGATTACATTGCAAACTGGCCTATGAACCTATGGTGTATTTTGTGGCTTCATTGTTTTAAGTGGATGTTGTGTCATTATTAACTCCCTTAGGATTCATATCAAAATTCAGGTTGGATAGTTCAGCACACTCAGCATCCATTTAAAAACAACAATTTGATTTACTTTTTTTTTCATTTAAAAGGACAACAGCAGATTACAGGCAATAGGTCAAAAAGCTGTATCGCCAGCTTGGAATTATTAAAGTGCAGTATTATGTCATCTGTACACTGTAAGTATAAGTCAACTATTAAGTTCCAACTCTCCAGCACTGGTTATGCTTCTGTCATAAGAACTTAATGATTTTCAAGAACAGAAAAAGGCTATTGAGACCAAACTTTTGATAGATCAACTCCACACCCCCACCCATCTACCATCTTCTCACCATGGCCTTCAATCTCTTCTCTCTTTTAAGAGACTTTATCTCGCTGTCTCTTGAACCCATTTATGCTGACTACCCTCAATGGATTTTCCTGGTAACTTATTCCATCTTCATACCCTTTAAGTGATAACAGTTTTGTATGACTTGTTTTACTGCTGATTTCATAATTTTTAAATTGGTGTCTCTGCTATTTGAACCATTTGCAATAGTGAATAATTTACCTGAATTAACTTTGTCAATTCCCGTCGTTATCTGAAAAACTTCAATTAGATCTCTCTTGCAGCAGTGCTGTGTTGTCCTAATGCTTGCTGCTTATTTCCCCTCACTGAAATTGTGGAAAAGATGTTCCTTACAATAAGAATATGGAACTCTTTTCTGATAAGTTTGCTCTGGGGTCTTTGTAATGATGACAAGTCTTCCCATAAACATGTTGGCTTGAAGTAACTGCTGGGTAAAATGAATACAGAAATTCTCCTCTTCTTCTCCTTCTTAGGCAGTATTCGGAACCGAGGATGACTTGCTTCCACATTAAAAATGAGTTCTCAGGTGACTGATGAGTCCAATGCGGGACCTACAGTCTCTGTCACAGGTGGGGCAGACGGTGGTTGAAGGGGCGGGTGGGTGGAGTGCTTGGGTTGACGTGCGCTGTTTGCGCTTGGCTTCCTCTTGCTCCCAGCGAAGAGACTCGAGGTGTTCGGTGCCTTCCCGGATGCTTCTCCTCCACTTTGTGCGGTCTTGGGCCAGGGATGCCCAGGTGTCAGTGGGGATGTTACACTTTTTCAAGGAGGCTTTGAGGGTGTCCTTGAAGCGTTTCCTCTGCCCACCTGGGGCTCTCCTGCCGTGTCGGAGCTCTGAGTAGAGTGCTTGTTTTGGGAGACTCGTATCGGGCATGCGGACGATGTGACCCATCCATTGGAGCTGATCGAGCGTGGTCAAAGCTTCGATGCTGGGGATGTTGGCCTGAGCGAGAACACTGACGTTGGTGCGTCTATCCTGCCAATGGATTTGCAGGATCTTGCGGAGGCAGCGTTGGTGGTACCTCTCCAGTGCTTTGAGGTGCCTGCTGTACATGGTCCATGTCTCTGAGGCATACAGGAGGGCAGGTATCACTGCTGCTCTGTAGACAGAAATTCTACTACACCAGGGAGCAATGAGAGAAGAGCTCTTCATGGGAATGCACAGACTGAAATAAAGGACTTCTTTTCAGGACTAGTTAGTCCACTTCTATGAGCAGGAAAAAAATGAGCATATTATAAAAATTACCTGTCATTAAGACCAGTATCCATGCCTTTTGCAACAATCAAAATAGTCATTTATTCAGCATGATACTAAACATTTGGATATGGTTGCAATCAAATCAGTTGCACAGATGTATATTAGCCAAAAAACCTGCTCTTTTTAAAAATTAATTCTCAGGATATGGGTGTCACTGGCAAGGCCAGCATTTATTGCCCATCCCTTTTATGAAGGTGGTGGTGAGCCGCCACCTTGAACTGCTGCAGTCCGTGTGGTGAAGGTACTCCCACAGTGCTGTTGGGTAGGGAGTTCCAGGATTTTGACCCAACGACGCTGATGGAACAGGGATATATGTCCAAGTCAGGATGGTGTGTGACTTGGAGGGGAACTTGGAGGTGATGGTAGTCCAATGTCTCTTCTGCCCTTGTCCTTCTAGGTGGTAGTGGCCGTGAGTTTGGGAGGTGTTGTTGAATACTTACTGTGTAATTACATTGGATTTTCAGATTTTGTATTTAATACAATTGACTTGACTTTTATTCTTTGAACTTGCATATAAATAATGGACTTTATCCAGGAGTAGTTAAACTGAATAACTCAAGTTACCTCCCCAGTAAAACTTTCCGTGGTTACATGTTTTGAATGTGGTCATATATATTTCAAGTAATAAAGTGAGGTTGCTGGCAGAAGCTAACAAAATAAGTGCTGTTTGTCATTTCCTGAGAAGTTACGTTTAGGCACTCTGCAACACTGATTTTATGGATCTTGTTTATGTCCTTTATGCCTATCGACAGTGGTCGTGATGGGAATAGACCATCAAGCACTCCCACTCCAGACATACCATAGGCTTCCTGTATACAGCTCCAAAAGTGTGGTTGAACCATTTTAATATTGATATCCCCAGGTGAAGAACCTAGGTTCATAGGAACAGGAGTAAGCCATTCAGCCCCTCAAACCTGTTCTACCATTCAATTATGATGCGGAGATGCCGGTGTTGGACTGGGGTGGACAAAAGTGAGAAGTCGCACAACACCAGGTTATAGTCCAACAGTTTTATTTGAAATCGCAAGCTTTCGGAGCGATTGATCTCTGTCTATATATGCTGTGCCCATTTGTATTTCTTCACTTCACCTGACGAAGGAGCAGCCGCTCCGAAAGCTTGTGATTTCAAATAAAACTGTTGGACTATAACCTGGTGTTGTGCGACTTCTTACCATTCAATTAGATCATGGATGATCTGTGTATCCAGGTTCATCATGGAGAGGATCAACAAGGTTGAAAAGACTGAGAGAAGATGAGTAAATGGGGAAGTAATGATTAAGTGACACCATGACTGAACCTTTATTTTAAGACTTTGTGGATTAAGAGGACATATTTAGAGCTCAGCAAGAATAGGAGAAAATATACTGACTATAGTGATACTGATTTAAAATAGAAAGAGACAAAAAGAAGGCTGCAATGGAGAGATGAGAGGTTGGAGGCTCGACTGAAAGTAGGATTGTGCACTGAATAACAAGAAGTTATTTTGTATCTTATCCAGGATTGTAAGAGAAGCGTGTTCCTCGCTATAAGAGCAGCATTTAAATCTTGGATAGACTTTATAGAGCTCAGTTCATAGACTTTGACATGAAAGAGGAAACTGAACCTTTTGGAGACTGCTTTCGCACTGAAGGAGACAGGAGTTCCATTTGAAATCAGTGGAGATAGTGAGGCCAAGATTGTCAATAGCTCAATAAGGTGGAGCCATCAAAGGCAAAGGTGTTAGCTATTGATTGAACTTATGAGAGACATGAAGAAACTATTTATTTCAAGAATTAGTCAGCCTAGTGGTTGCGTAATAATCCAGATAACGCGAGTTCAAATCCCACCATTTCAATTCAGTTAAATAAATAAATCTGGAGATAAAAAGCTGGTATCAGTAAAAATGTGACCATGAAGCTATTGGATTGTTGTAAAAACCAACTGATTCATTAATGCCCTTTAGGAAAGGAAAACTGCTGTCCTTACCTGGTCTTGCCTGACTCCATAGAGTCATAGGGGGAAAAATTGAGTCACACCCCCTTTGGGGCGCTAACTTCGCCGGGGCGCTACTTTTAGCACCCCATAAAAATTAGTGCCCCCACACCGGAAATTGAGTGATTGCGCCCCAAGAGGGAAGCGGGGCGCTACTGGAAGCGGCCCGCATCCCTCTTGGGGCGCTGCGAGTCAATATTGTGGCGCTACGTGCTGCAGCGCCAGGCGCTGCGGCACGTCTCACCGCGGTATTGCAGGCCTTCCTCCCCTTCTTAAAGGGGAGGGGCCTTGCGCAGCGCGAACCGGGGCCCAGCTGGGCCCCCGGGGATCGGGAGTGCCGGCAAAAGAGCCCGGCACTCAAGAGAAGTGCCGGGCTCTTGGAGCGCAGCTGGCACTTCACGGGGAGGGGGGGGCTTCACGGGGGCCGGAGCGCGAGCGGGGTGCTGCGCACGGCGATGATGTCATCGCCGGCGGTGCAGCGCCACAGGGCGCTACCGGTTAGCGCCGCCGCTAACCTCCCGCTGAATTTCGCAGGAGGTGTGGGCGGTGCCGCACCCGGGCGCTAGTTGCTTTGCACCCCATTAGCGCCCTCTTAAGGCACTAATGGGAGGTGCAAACCAACTGAATTATTCCCCCATAGAGTCATAGATTTATACAGCACAGAAAGAGGCCCTTTGGCCCATCTTGTCCGTGCCAGCCATCAAGCCCTGTCTATTCTAATCCCATTTTCCAGCACTTGGTCCGTAGCCTTGTATGCTATGGCGTTTCAAGTGCTCATCTAAATGCTTCTTGAATGTTGTAAGGGTTCCTGCCTCTACCACCCTTTCAGGCAGTGAGTTCCAGATTCCAACCACCCTCTGGGTGAAAAAGTTTTTCCTCAAATCCCCTCTAAACCTCCTGCCACTTACCTTGAAACTATGCCCCCTGGTTATTGACCCCTCTACTAAGGGGAAAAGTTCCTTTCTATCTACCCTATCTATGCCTCTCATAATTTTGTACACCTCAATCAGGTCCCCCCTCAGCCTTCTCTGCTCTAAGGAAAACAACCCCAGCCTGTCCAGTCTCCCTTCATAGCTGAACGCTCCAGCCCAGGTAACATCCTGGTGAATCTCCTCTGCACCCTCTCCAATGCAATCACATCCAGTTCCACAACAATGTGGTTCACTCTTAACTACCCCCTGAAGTGACCTAGTAAGCCTAGTGTAGGGATGGGCAATAAATGCCAGCAATGCCAGATCCCAATAATGAATTAAAACACTTTTTTGAAATTAAAAACAAGGTTTTCACTGCCCTGTTGAAGGAAATGGATGGAGGAGATAAAAATATTGTGAATTTAGCTATTTTTAAAATTCCTTTATGGGATGTGGGTGATGCTGGCAAGGCCAGCATTTATTGCCCATCCCTAATTGCCCCTTGAGAAGGTGGTGGTGAGCCGCCTTCTTGAACCGCTGCAGTCCGTGTGGTGAAGGTACTCCCACAGTGCTGTTAGGTAGCGAGTTCCAGGATTTTGACCCAGTGACGATGAAGGATCGGCGATATACTTCTAAGTCAGGATGGTGTGTGACTTGGAGGGGAGCTTGGAGATGGTGGTGTTCCCATGCGCCTGCTGCCCTTGTCCTTCTAGGTGGAAGAGGTCGCGGGTTTGGGAGGTGCTGCCGAAGAAGCCTTGGCGAGTTGCTGCAGTGCATCTTGTAGATGGTACACACTGCAGCCACGGTACGCCGGTTGTGGAGGGAGTGAATGTTTAAGGTGGTGGATGGGGTGCCAATCAAGCGGGCTGCTTTGTCCTGGATGGTGTCGAACTTCTTGAGTGTTGTTGGAGCTGCACTCATCCAGGCAAGTGGAGAGTATTCCATCACACTCCTTACTTGTGCCTTGTAGATGGTGGAAAGGCTTTGGAGAGTCAGGAGGTGAGACACTCGCTGCAGAATACCTAGCCTCTGACCTGCTCTTGTTGCCACTGTATTATACAGCTATTGCACTAAGCTTAAAATAAAGAGAGAACAGAAAATGCTGGAAATACTCAGCAGGTCAGGCAATATCTGTGGAGAAAGAAACAAAGTTAACATTTCAGGTCGATGACCTTTCGTCAGAACTGGAAAAAGTTAGAGATGTAACAGGTTTTAAGCAAGTACAAAGGCAGGGACGGTGGGAAGGGAGGGGGTAAAAGGGAAGGTGAAGTATCTCCTGCAGTGGGAAGTATAAATTTAGTTGGAATTGGATCATTTTGAACAAATTTGGGAGGGGGAAAAAAATCAAAAATTTGGACCAATTTAATCTTTAAAAAAAATGTTGGCCATTGTGTCTGTACAACAATGTGTTGGCTGTCCCATGTATGCATCATAACAGTTCATGAGCAAACATTTAGTGTACCTTCATGCTTTGGACTTCTTGAGCCAGATTTTGCTGAAAATGTAACACCTCATGAACGACACACACGTTATTGATGCGCAAGTCGGCCAGCAACTTATAACGAAGAAGAGATACCCTTTGAATTGCCAATTGCCACAAGTTGTTGGCCGATTTGTGCCATTCCACCGTTAGCTTTGCAGAAATGACATCTCGTGGTTAACCTCCCCGTGAGCTTCATGAAGTTGCTGCATTTGCACCTTAATTGTACATTAAACTCGCCACAGAAAGTTAAGTCTAGTAATTATCAGCGTAAATAATATTTTAACAATGTGATAATTGTTAATGACTGCCAATCAACCTCTCTTACCCAGAAAGTAAACAATTAGAAGTGTCATTCCTTCAGTATGTGAATTGAGATTTTTTTTAAAACTCAGATTATAATCTTTTTTTCTGTTCCTTTGACTTTTTTTTCTCTCTCTCTTAATCCAACCTTTCTTTTCCTCCCTATTTTTCTTTCTGTACCTGATTTGACATTGATTTCACCCACTCTAATTCACCCACCTTCTCAGTCCTTCCTCTGTTTATTTCTTAATCCTTTAATCTCATTGGTTAAGGAGATACACTGTTTGTCCCGTTGTTCACCAAGGTCCCAGATGCCCTGTTGCCCTCGCTGCGCCGTTATCAGCTCGCACTTCCAGCAACTTTATGGGCACATTTTTTTTAAACCTAAACGGGCATTTGAAAGTCTCATTAATGGGGCACACCATGGGATGCCCCACTCCAGCAAAATCTAGCCCCTTACGTTTTGCAGTGTAAGGGATGCGAAAAGTAAGCGTTAGTTTATAAATTGCACTGTAGTTTGTGCATCTGAACACTTGTGACCTGACAAGATATATACAATCCAATCTATCTGACTGATCTTCATAATGGTGTCGGTTCTGTGCTTCTAATCTGTGTAACCCCCATGGTATTCAGGGGACGGGGTTATTGCAATCAAGAATAACAACTATAGCCTAGAAGTTACTGTTGGTGCTATTAGCTGATGCATTTGTAGTTCTCAGGTGTTGTTAACCCATTTTGTCAGCTAATACCATCAAGCTAATATTTATGATGATTTTAACTTCACGTTCAGCAGGGTCTCTGCTTATGAGCTGCAACTTGCAAACTGATAGTTCTAGATCGAAGGAACTTGCATTTATATAGCGCCTTTCATTACCTCAGCACGTCCCAAAGTGCTTTACAGCCAATGAAGTACTTTTGAAATGTAGTCACCTATGTAGGAAACGTGGCGGCCAATTTGCGCACAGCCAGATCCCACAAACAGCCATGAGATAAATGACCAGATAATCTGCTATAGTGATGTTGGTTGAGGGATAAATGTTGACCAGGATACTGGGGAGAGCTCCCCTCCTTTTCTTCGAAATAGTGCCTCTACATCGCCTGAGAGGGAAGGCGTGGCCTCAGTTTAATGTCTCATCCAAAAGCTGGCAGCTTCGACAGTGCAGCACTCCCTCAATAGTGTCAGCCTGGCTTATGTGTTTAAGTCTCTGGAGTGGGATTTGAACCCACAACCTTCTGACTGAGAGGCGAGAGTGCTACCACTGAGCCATGCCTGACAACTCTGGATCTAACTGTGCTTAATTCCAACATTGAGGGAACGCCTATAAATTCTTACACTTGGATTGATAGATTATTACATATTTCTTTCTTCAAAACAAAACCATTTGACTCTCCACCACCTACAAGGCACAAGTCAGGAGGTGATGAAATTCTCTCCACTTGCTTCGATTGGTGCAGCTGCAACAACACTCAAGAAGCTCAACACTATTGAGGACAAAGCAGTCTGCTTGATTGCCACTTTATCCACCCCCTCCACCACCAGCGTACCATGGCTACAGAGCATTCCATTTACAGGATGCACTGCAGTAACTCGCCAATGACTCCCAAACCCGTGACCTCTACCATCTAGAAGGACAAGGGCAGCAGGCGCATGGGAACACCATCACCTCCAAGTTCCCCTCCAAGTCACACACCATTCTGACTTGGACATATACCGTTCCTTTAACATCGCTGGGTCAAAATTCTGGAACTCCCTCCCTAACAGCACTGTGGGAGCACCTTCACCACACGGACTGCAGCGGTTCAAGGAGAAGGCCCATCATCAGCTTATCAAGGGCAACTAGGGATGGGCATCAAATGCTGGCCTTGCCGGTGGCGCCCACTTCCTGAGAATGAGTTAAACAAAAAACTTATTTAGAACTAAATTGTTCTTACTAATTTTCCTTTACATACATTAGTATTCCTGTAATATAACATTGCTGTATTGTAATATGAGACATTACTAGGTGCTGGGTCCTTTGCTGTTTGTAGTGTACATTAATGATTTAGATATGAATGTAGGAGGTATGATCAGTAAGTTTGCAGATGACACGAAAATTGGTGGAGTGGTAAATAGCGAGGAGGGAAGCCTCAGGCTACAGGACGATATAGACGGGTTGGTCAGATGGACAGAACAGTGGCAAATGGAATTTAACCCTGAAAAGTGTGAGGTGATGCATTTTGGGAGGACTAACAAGGCAAGGGAATACACAATGAATGGTAGGACCCTAGGAAGGATAGAGGATCAGAGGGACCTTGGTGTGCATGTACATAGATCCCAGAAGGCAGCAGGACAGGTAGATAAGGTGGTTAAAAAGGCATATGGGATACTTGCCTTCATTAGCCGAGGCATAGAATATGCTTTGTCGAGTCTGTATTTCTTTACTACTTCACCTGAGGAAGGGGCGATCGATAGCTCCGAAAGCTTGTGATTTCAAATAAAACTGTTGGACTATAACCTGGTGTTGTGCGACCTCTCAATAGAATATAAGAGCAGGGAGGTTTTGATGGAGCTGTACAAAATGCTAGTTAGGCCACAGCTGGAATACTGTGTGCAGTTCTGGTCGCCACACTATCGGAAGGATGTGATTGCATTGGAGAGGGTGCAGAGGAGATTCACCAGGATGTTACTTGGGCTGGAGCGTTTCAGCTATGAAGAGAGACTGGACAGGCTGGGGTTGTTTTCCTTCGAGCAGAGAAGGCTGAGGAGGGACCTGATTGAGGTGTACAAAATTATGAGGTGCATAGATAGGGTAGATAGAAAGGAACTTTTCCCCTTAGTAGAGGGGTCAATAACCAGGGGGCATAGTTTCAAGGTAAGGGGCAGGAGGTTTAGAGGGGATTTGAGGAAAAACTTTTTCACCCAGAGGGTGGTTGGAATCTGGAACTTACTGCTTGAAAGGTTGGTAGAGGCAGGAACCCTCAAAACATTCAAGAAGCATTTAGATGAGCACTTGAAACGTGATAGCATACAAGGCTACGGACCAAGTGCTAGAAAATGGGATTAGAATAGACAGGGCTTGATGGCCGGCATGGACACGATGGGCCGAAGGGCCTCCTTCTGTGCTGTATAACTCTGACTCTATGACTCATTACTTTGTGAGATAGTTATTACATAGTTGTATCCAGAATCTTCAATCTTTTGAACCCGTCTTTCCAGCCATTTAGCTTCCTTATTAGTTCCTCTTCTAGAAATTTCACTTGGCTGTGGATAGGGTTTTGCATCCTCTTCTCTGTTGAACTCTGATCTGATGAAGAGGAGAGATTGGGTCAGACTCTGGTAGCTTCATCTTCAATAGTTGATTCAGGATTCTTTTCCTCATTTGTTTCTCTGATCTGATGTTTGCTTCTCAATAGTGTATTTCGTTCTGTTTCCACCAAGTATACTGCAAGAGGCTCTCATGATGGTTACTTACTGTTTTTCCTTTTTCATTCAGCACTATTAACATTATAGCCTAGAATTTACTGTTGGTATAAAAGCTTTTATTGGCCACCATTCACACAAATGCAGCAGTAAAACTTGCAAGTGTAGCATAGTGCACGCTTTCCAACCGATCTAGGCCCATTCCACATTGCTGGCCATGGGGGAGTCAGAGGTCTGAATTGCAATATGGAGTAATAATTTAGTTTAGTCCATGCTTCCTTATTCAGAACTCTGAATTCAATCTAAGAAAGGAAGGCCTTGGAAAATCCACAATGGGGCACATCTGTGTACAAGTGCCGAGATGTGCCTGCCGGGAACCCCTGCTGCTGACCCTGGACTTTGTGGGATGAGATGGAGCTTCCCTAATTTGACTTCCGGTTCCAGTGCCACTTAGAGAGCATCTGGGGCACCTCCCATAGTAAGGATGTTGGATAATCTGGCGAAGGTGCCTTGGCTGTGGGGTGTTGAAGGGGATCTTCCTGGAAAGAAGACACAGCTGCCCCCACCGTCCCCTTTGGAAGAAGGCTGCAGAAATCTCCACTCCGGCCGGGGAGGTGACCATACACCGGGTCTCATGGTCCAGGCAGCGGGCAGTCGAGGGGGTCGTTCGGCCCGACTGCCTGCCTCTCTTCATGTTCGCGCCCAGGTGGGCCCTGGAGACGGAGCACGCGGTGTCCGCCGGCACGCTCGAGGCCTTCCACAACCGGTGGGCACTGCAGGGACTGGAGTGTATCATCATCCCCGACAACCAAATTTTAATTTCAGTTGTTAAGTTTCATTTAATTTTTTTTTTAAGTTACAGTTTATTTGTTTATGGTCCATACAAAAAGAGTACATCGGGTCTCACTGAGGGCCTGGGAACTCCCTGGTCCAACACCCATGGCCATGAATGGGGCAAGCTTGGGTGAGTGTGATGCCCTCCTGTGATCAGAAAAGCACTCTCTCCAGAAAGGCTTATCTGAGGTACCAGTGGAGATGGACTCCATGAAACTCTATCCCAGGAAGGAATTGAAGGGAAGGAGACGAGAAATGCTGTTGGGAGAGGCTAGAAACTTGGCGAGATGAGCCATTTAAAAAAAAAACTGGACAAGTTTCCTAACTCGGTAACCGAGGCTGGGTGAGTTTTTGTGTGTTTTTTAAATCACATTACGAAAATCTTGACTTTTCAAGATTTAAATGTGTCCTTTTTTAAAATACAGAAAAAGCTATAATCACTATTTAGAAGCAGAATGAAGATGTTACTTTATTGTAATTGCACAAATTATCCATTTTAAGTAGAAGCCCCTCGGGTGTTGAACACTGCAGTCATTAATCTGTAACGGTACAGGCTTTGAACAGAAGGTGCATATGCTATGCATAAATAACACTTCAAAGTTAGAGAATAGACACCGACATTGCAACATGTAAATCACTCTGATGTGCTTCTTATGTTGAGTACAATGTAAACGGAAAGGTGGTGAATTTCTGCCGGGGTTCTCTCGATCTCCCGTCATAACTTCGGCAGAAGAGCCGTTGAATCCCCAGAAAAACGGCACCAAACATTATTTACGCCGTTTCCACATCTCTTCCGCTGAAAGTATTTCGGACGATCTGGAGAACCCGTGCGGAAATTAAACCCACCCGTACTTAAGAGTGTCGGCAAATGTAAAAGTGACCTTGTTCAATGCATCCATAAAGTGGATTTACTGCAGACTGGAGGGCGCAGTGAAGCTCCAGCATCATCCTTCACCCTCTGGAACCCAGGTTGAATCCGGTCCAAACTGATTGGGGTGGAGTTGGAGAAACAGTCTAGTGTTTTTGATGAGTTCATCAACCAGAGTCGTTTTCATGTTGAAAATTAAAAACAGAAAATGCTGGAAATACTCACCAGACAGCAGCATCTGTGGAGAGAGAAACAGAGTTAAAGTTTCAGGTCGATGACCTTTCATCCACTGTATTTTGCTTATATTGTTTATCCTCGGTTCATTATTGTTCAACAATTTCAAATCATAACCTCGGCCCCTATCATATATATATTTTTATCCACACTTTGTGCCTTTTGTTCTTCTCTCCCACATGGCAGCTGTCTTTCATTCTGCCAGCGCAATTTACACTTCATCTAGAGCCATCCTTTGTTTCTTAACCTGTCCCATTACCATCTCCTTTTGCCTTGAATATCTCTTAACATACAGGGGTATTCAATATTCAGGAAAGATAGGCAAAAAGGAAAAGGAGGTGGGGTAGCATTGCTGGTTAAAGAGGGGATTAACACAATTGTAAGGAAGGATATTAGCTCTGATGATGTGGAATCTGTATGGGTAGAACTGAGAAATACCAAGGGGCTGAAAACGCTAGTGGGAGTGGTGTATAGACCCCCAAACAGTAATACGGAGGTTGGGGATGGCATTAAAAGGGAAATTAGAGAAGCATGCAATAAGAGCACAGCAGTTATCATGGGCGACTTTAATCTACATATAGATTGGGCTAACCAAATTAGTAACAATACTGTGGAGGAGGATTTCCTGGAGTGTATACGGGATGGTTTCCTGGACCAATATGTCGAGGAACCAACTAGAGATCAGGCCATCTTAGACTGGGTATTATGTAATGAGAAAGGATTAACTAGCAATCTTGTTGTGCGAGGCCCCTTGGGTCGGAGCGATCATAATATGATCGAATTCTTCATTAAGATAAAAATGAGAAGTCGCACAACACCAGGTTATAGTCCAACAGATTTATTTAATTTTACAAGCTTTCGAAGCAGTTCGCTCCTTCGTCAGGTAAGTTAGGTACAGAATTTGTTCATCCCAGGTTGCTAACTTACCTGACGAAGGAGCGAACTGCTTCGAAAGCTTGTAAAATTAAATAAATCTGTTGGACTATAACCTGGTGTTGTGCGACTTCTCATTTTTGTCCACCCCAGTCCAACGCCGGCATCTCCACATCATTAAGATAGAGAGTGAAGTAGTTGACTCAGAGACTAGGGTCCTGAATTTAAATAAAGGAAACTACGGTGGTATGAGGCGCAAGTTGGGTAGGATTGATTGGGGAATGTCACTCAAAGGGTTGACGGTGGAGAGGCAATGGCAAGCATTCAAAGATCGCATGAATGAACTACAGAATTTGTTCATCCCAGTTTGGCATAAAAATAAAACAAAAAAGGTGACTCAACTGTGGCTAACAAAGGAAATTAGGGATAGCATAAGATCCAAGGAAAGGACATATAAATTGGCCAGAAAAAGCAGAAAACCTGAGGATTGGGAGCAGTATAGGATTCCGCAAAGAAGGACAAAGGGATTCATTAAGAGGGGGAAAATAGAGTATGAGAGTAAGCTTGCGAGGAACATAAAAACTGACTGTAAAAGCTTTTATAGATATGTGAAGAGAAAAAGATTGGTGAAGTCAAGCGTAGGTCCATTGCAGTCAGAATCAGGGGAATTTATAATGGGGAACAAAGAAATGGCAGACCAATTAAATACATACTTTGGTTCTGTCTTCACAAAGGAGGACACAAATAACCTCCCAGAGATGTCGGGGAACATAGGGTCTAATGAGAAGGAGGAACTGAAAGAAATCAGTATTTGTAGGGAAATAGTGTTAGGGAAATTGACGGGATTGAAGGCCGATAAATCCCCAGGGCCTGATAATCTACATCCTAGGGTACTTAAGGAAGTGGCCCTAGAAATAGTAGATGCATTGCTGGTCATCTTCCAAAATTCTATAGACTCTGGAACAGTACCCATGGATTGGAGGGTAGCTAATGTTACTCCACTATTCAAAAAAGGTGGTAGAGAGAAAACGGGGAATTATAGACCAGTAAGCCTGACATCGGTAGTGGGGAAAATGCTAGAGTCCATTATAAAAGATGTAACAGCAGAGCACTTGGAAAACAGTGACAGGATCGGACAAAGTCAACATGGATTTACAAAAGGCAAATCGTGCTTGACTAATCTACTGGAAGTTTTTGAGGATGTAACTGGTAAAATGGATAAGGGAGAACCAGTGGATGTGGTGTATTTGGACTTTCAGAAGGCTTTCGATAAGGTCCCGCATAAGATATTGGCGTGTAAAGTTAGGGCACATGGGATTGGGGGCAAGGTATTGACTTGGATAGAGAACTGGTTGGCAGACAGAAAGCAAAGAATTGGAATAAATGGGTCTTTTTCTGAGTGGCAGGCGGTGACTAGTGGGGTACCGCAGGGATCGGTCCTAGGACCCCAGCTATTCACAATATATATTAATGATCTGGACGATGGAATTGGATGTAATATCTCCAAGTTTGCAGACGACACAAAGCTGGGTGGGAGTGTGTGCCGGGAGGAGGATGCCGAGAAACTCCAGTATGATTTGGACAGGTTGGGGGATTGGGCAGAAGCATGGCAGATGCAATATAATGTGGATAAATGCAAGGTTATCCACTTTGGTGTCAAAAACAGGAAGGCAGATTATTATCTGAATGGCAATAGATTGGGAGAAGGGGGAAGTGCAACGAGACCTGGGTGTCCTTGTGCACCAATCGCTGAAGGTAAGCATGCAGGTGCAGCAGGCGGTTAAGAAGGCAAATGGTATGTTGGCCTTCGTAGCGAAAGGGTTCGAGTACAGGAACAAGGATGTCTTGCTGCAGTTGTACAGGGCCTTGGTGAGACCACATCTTGAGTATTGTGTGCAGTTTTGGTCGCCTTATCTGAGGAAGGATGTTCTTGCCATGGAGGGAGTGCAACAAAGATTCACCAGGCTGATATCCGGGATGGCAGGAATGGCGTATGAGGAGAGATTGGGTCGATTGGGCTTATACTCACTGGAGTTTAGAAGAATGAGAGGGGATCTCATTGAAACTTATAAAATTCTAACAGGACTGGAGAGACTAGATGCGGGAAGGATGTTCCCGATGGCCGGGGAGTCCAGAACCAGGGGTCACAGTCTAAGGATAAGGGGTAAGCCATTTAGGACTGAGATGAGGAGGAATTTCTTCACCCAGAGAATGGTGAACCTGTGGAATTCTCTACCACAGAAGGCAGTAGAGGCCAATTCATTAAATATATTCAAGAAGGAGTTAGATATATTTCTTAAAACTAAAGGGATCAAGGGATATGGAGAGAAGGCAGGGACAGGGTACTGAATTTGGATGATCAGCTATGATCTCATTGAATGGCGGAGCAGGCTCGAGGGGCTGAATGGCCTACTCTTGCTCCTATCTTCTATGTTAATGTCTCTTAACCTCTCCTGCCTTCTATCCTATCACAGACCTTCCCTTTTGTTCTTTCATCCCCTCCCCCCTTTCCCAGCCCCTACACTTGCTTAAAAATCTGTTCCATTTCCTGTTTTTTTTCCAGTTCTGACGAAGGGTCGTCGACCTGAAACGTTAACTCTGTTTCTCTCTTCACAGATGCTGCCTGACCTGCTGAGTATCTCCAGCATTTTCTGTTTTTATTTTTGGTTCATTATTGTCGTGTGCTTGTACCCAATGTTTTCTGCAAGCGGAATATTACAAACTTGAGCATCTTTCATTTATCATCGGACTTTAATGCCCACTTTTCACTGCCATAAAGGATGACTGAGATGATCAGTTGATAAAGCTTCAGTTGCACTGTTAGCACTTCTGATTTCTAGATGGTATCCAGTCTTTTTCAATTGACCTAACGTAATTGAATCTCCGTGAATATCCACACATCTCTGTAATGAGTCCATCCAAGTTGAAAAACGGTCCACTTGTTTTAGCTTATGATCCATTGTAATACTGATGTCCATATCTGTTCTTATTGATGGATATTATTTCAGGGTTTCTGGTGTTGAGACACAGTTTGAAATTTCTGTCTGCAGTACATCTTGCTGCAGTGATGATCTGCAGGTCACCATCATCTCCACTCATTTATTTCATTGGCAAACCAAGTGATTGTTATTCATTTTGCTTGAGAAGGTGTCATCAAGATCTATGATTCTCATTTCTATGCCCATTACCTCTTTGAGTATTGAATAAATAAAATAATAGCTATAGCTATATCTGACATTTTTCTGAAATCAGTCCATGAACCTACCTATATGTAATGATGTGTTAAGTGTAGAGCTGTCAACGAGACAGGCAAGTCTTTGTGGCGTGTTGTAAGTCCTCATCATTTAAAATTTTTTCGACAGCATCTCCCAAACGTGACCTCTACCACCCAGAAGGGCAAGGGCAGCAGGTGCATGAGAACACCACCACCTCCAAGTCACACACACCAACCTGACTTGAAAATATATCGTCGTTCCTTCATTGTCGCTGGGTCAAAATCCTGGAACTCCCTACATAACAGCACTATGGGAGTACCTTTACCACAAGGACTGCGGTGGTTCAAGAAGGTGGCTCACCACCACCTTCTCAAGGGCAACTAGGGACGGGCAATAAATGCTGGCCTTGTCAGCGACGCCCACATCCCCTGAATGAATTTTTAAAAAAGCAGTCTCACTCAATTACTTGTGTGAGGGAATAGAATTGTCACGTCTGTATGTGATCTACTGAGGTTGGGGGAAACACTAGGCAGGTCAACAACAACAACTTGTATTTGGATAGCGCCTTTAACATAGTAAAATGTCCCAAGTTGCTTCACAGGAGCGTTATCAAACAAAATTTGACACCGAGTCACATGAGATATCCGGACAGGTGCTTGGTCAAAGAAGTAGGTTTTAAGGAGCGTCTTAAAGGAAGAGAGAGAAGTAGTTGGCAAAGAGGTTTAGGGAAGGAATTCCAGAGCTTAGGGCCTAGGCAGCTGAAGGCATGGACACCAATGGTGGCGCGATTAAAATCAGGGATGCTCAAGAAGCCAGAATTGGAGGAGCGCAGAGCTTTCGGAGGGTTGTCGGGCTAAAGGAGGCTACAGAGATGGGGAGGGGTGAGGCCATGGAGGGATTTGAAAACAAAGATGCAAGTTTTAAATTCAAGGCCTTGCTGGACCGAGAGCCAATGTAGGTGAGCAAGCACAGGGACGATGGGTGAACAGGACTTGGTGCGAGTTAGGATACGGGCAGCAGAGTTTTGGATGAGCTCAAGTCTACGGAGGGTGCAAAGTGGGAGGCCGGCCAGGAGAGCGTTGGAATAGTCAAGTCTAGAGGTGACAAAGGCGTGGATGAGGATTTCAGCTGCAGATGAGCTGAGGCAGGGGCAGAGACATCTCTGGATTTCAAACAGCATCTGTGGAGAGAGAAACAGAGTTAACATTTCAGGTCGATGCCCTTTCATCAGAACTGGAAGATGTTTGAGATTAACAACTTTTAAAGCAAGTACAGAGCCAGGGAAAAGGGGAGAGGTGGGGGAGGGTGGTGGGTGGTGCAGAGAAAGAACAAAAGGGATAGTCTGTGATAGGGTGAGAGGGCAGGAGTGATTAAATGACAATAATTTCTTTTCAGAATTTTCACCCAAACTATGCACAAACATTCTTGCCTACTGATACTCAAACTGAACCAGGTAGGCTCTGATATTTGGGAGCTGGCCTCAGTTGGCAGTGACCATAATTTCAGACTGGATCTGGAGCAGGATCACATCAGGCTCAATGAAAACAATGCTGAATTCACTATTTTTCCATTAATACTAGGAGCTAAAATTAGGTAAGATTATTCAAGGGCCAGAATGTCATATTGGTCCGTTATGGTTCACTTTTACCCCTGGTCATAGCTGACCTCAGAGTACTTGACGATACTGGGTGCATAAAGTGGGAAAATGTTCCAAGTCCCAAAGTCCCAAAACTAGAGCGTTCAAAAAAAATCATCTAAAATTGCAGGAGGAATTATATATTTCCCAAATTCTTTTTTCACAGTAATAGCTTAAAATTAATACTCATAACAGTCACATATAGACGTTACTTAAGTGGGACTGGATGATGCAGTGGGTTGGCGAAATACTCTCTCAACTCTTTAGGTCCTTTTTAAATTTACGTTTTCTTTGTCTGCTCTCGGTAGAGTGACCTCTGGGCATTGCTTGTCATTTTAAATTTGTCATTAGCTGCTGGTCTTGGTAAGCCTGCTGGGCTCTGCTCTTGTGGCAACCTTATTGATATATCTGTTCTTCACTAGTTGCTGGTTGTCTAAACTTTGTTATATTTTAGCAACTAAAGCAATTATTAGTTAAGATGTTCACAATTTACCATATTTGTTGATGTTCCTGTGGAAAGGGAGGTGATATATTGTGTGCCTGCCATCTGTGGACAAAACGTTACGATTGTTATGAGCGTTTAAGAGTGTAGAAGTTGTAAAACTGAAGTGTGTTCTATGGTTGAAACCTCTCTTTTTGAAGAGATGAAATAAATCGGAAGTTTAAATGATGGGTTGGAGTGGCTAGAATCTGATCTGCCTATGAGACAAATAAAACTGCACTGTTGAAGAGTGCATATTTGTAACGGGTATTTTTTGAGTCAAATTGAAATTTGTATGAAACTGGAATTTAATATTTTAGCCTTCTAATATGTGTCCAGTTATATATCAATCAAAAGTTATGTGGACAATCTGGTGATGCAACAAACTAGCAAAGTGCTTTAAAGCTTTAAATGCTTTAAAGAGTGGGAGAGTGTGGGGAGTAACATGGTCAGAGTCTTCTTTGTCTGGTGGTTCTAAGGGTGCTGCATGAAATGTGTTTGAGTGGTGTCATTTCAGATGTTGACACTCATCCTAAGGATAGCTTGTGTGTGAAATGGAAAACTTCAAACCATAGGAAATATTATCTTGAGACTGGGGATATAGCACATTCTTGGGGCAGAGCAGAAGAACTTTTCTTTGCATGTATCCTACAGTATACCTGATCTGGGAGTGCTAATTGCTGCCCAAAGTGGACCAATCTTCTATAAGTAGTATTGACTTTTGCAACCTTGATAATACAACAATTCATCCAAAATATAATTTTGGAAATAATTATTTCTACATTTTATCACAATGAACTCTATCTACCTTGATGGCAATTGAACTAAGTTAATCTGGGGAATCACGAGATTTTAAACAATTCATTATTAAAGCACTGTTGTGGTACTTGTAGTAAAATAGTGGTAAAATGTTAGCCTTATTTCTATTAAATTATTTAACAGAGAAACATAGGCAAACTGCCTATTATGCATAATTATTAGCTGCAGTGTTGCTCCCTATTCAAGAATTTCCGTTCTGACAGATTTGACAGCCATAAAGTTTCCTGACACTGGGCAGAGAGAAAGCATTAGAAGATGTTCGATTATACATGGGTACCAAATGTCAGTGGTTCGTGACCTTGCTTTTCCTTGTGTGGCTATATCATACATCTTGGCTATTTTCCATTAACGTACTTGCTACGAACAGTGCAATCTGATGTAGTCCTGCTGTAGTCTGTGATTCTGGGAAGGTGCCAGGCAGTATTTTTAATACTGAAAGTGTGCAGAGTGGCTGGAGGCGCTGGCAAATTGCACTTTAATGGCAGCATGCAGTGGACGCTTTCAACATTTTATAACATATCCACACACGCCACTCGAGTGCATATTTCAAATGAACGCGTGATGAGCAATGGATGGTGAAAGGCCCTAGTTCACAGGGGAAGACTGGCTCCCTCGAAAGGGTGTGGGATTCTTTGGGATTCTCACGGATGAAGGGGGGGGATCCGTCAACAATACAGTGCTATGAAACCATTCACAAAGGCACTGAGAAACTCTCCTGATTTTTAAAAAATTTTCATCTGGCTAGTTCACCCCTAATAGAACATATTTATTGGCCCATAATTTGCTGTCAAAATAACGGCGAGGCTAATGGCACTACAGCAACTTCAGGTGAAGGCAGGTGCAAGGTTAAATATGGAAATCCAAAATTTGCGGTCCCGGATGAACCGCTCCACGTTAGCTTTGTGAAAACAGCATCTCGCTGGCTGCCTCACCATTGAAGGGCATGAAGTTGCTGTATTTGTGCGATAGATATGAACTAAACTCGCCACAAAGTTAATTCTTGTCCGTTTTGGTCCAAATACCCTTTTAACGACAATGTTAAATGTTAATTAGTGGCAGTCAACCAATCTGGCACAAAAAATTAACTATTACAAGTGTGGAGTCTCATTCCTTCAGGTTTTAATTGTTGTTGAAGATTTTAAAAATGTAAAATTTAAAATTAATTTTGTTTTTACTTTTCCTTCTGCCTCTTTTTTTCTCTCTCTCCTAACCCAATCTTTCTTTCCCTCTCTTTATTTCTCTATTTCTGTACCTGATTTGGCATTGAATTCACCCACTCTAATTTACACCTGCTTCCCCGTCCTTGCGCTGTTAATTTCACAATCCTTCAATCTGGTTAAGGAGACACACAGTTGCTTGCCTGGTTTTCTCAGGTCCCAGATGCCCTGTTTCCCTCGCTGCAACATTATCAGCTCACACTTTCAGCAACTTGCCACACAAAAAATATAAATGCCTAAACGTGCAAGGGCAAGTCCTACTAATGGCAGACACCGTTAGATGCCCTGCCACAGCAAATTATGTTCCATAAAACTCATTTATACAATGGGTGGAGGTGAAGGAAGGAAAGCCATTTTCTGGACCAGTTAGTAACCCCACATCATGCCTGTGTGCTCCCTTTACATTATGGTCATCTAATGCAATTATTTGGCCAGGTATGCCTGCAGTTACCGTCATTAACTTTAATGGTGTGACTGTAATGTCGTTTGAGTCTTGGAATATCCTCCATGTGCCAGGGAGTGACTGCTTCATTAACACATTAATCAACCCTTTGGCAGGCAAGGAAGGCCAGCAGTACTTTGTTTTTTGGATTAGCAGCTCATCACATAATGGGAGAGGGACCACCAGTAGAACAAGAAGTGTTCTTGGCAACTAATGCAGTTTGTGGAGAATGGTTCCAAATGATGACAGTATTTCCATGTATACGCAGGATTAACAACTGCTTCATTACCTGAGACCACTAATAAGAGTTTGATATTCTGTCTGGTGTATTAAAATTAAATACCAACACATTTTTATTTAATTGCATACACAATGTTACAATATGGAAACTCCAGCAATTCTATACACAGCTCTGCAGCTTTTAGTTATCTTCATATATCTCCTATAATTCTATTTTATAAAAATGACATGCATAACTACGCAACTGTATTTAAAACAATTATTTCAGAAGACCTGTTGATACCCATAATATGATTACTGAGGCCTAAAGCCATACTGAGTTTATTGATCTTTCTGCCATTACTCTGAGCTAATTATTTGGGAGTTGTTATCTTTCAGTTCAAGACTGATTAAATACATTGAAAAACTGTTCACACTTGGCGCGATGGACAATTAACAAAGAAATCATGGACATTAACTGCAGTGAAAGTGCATTTAGTACATGGAGGACCTCGCACATGCAATATCTCCCCTAATTTGTTTTGGTTGGGTAGCCTTTAGGCCCACTATGACGAAATATCATGACTAATTGATTAGAAATGCACTAATGGCACATAATTGAAAGGATTAAAGTATGGCCTACAAAAGGATCAGTTTATAATTTCTGGAATAAGATAGGTGTAATAAGTAAATTGATCTGGTATCATCTTGAATCTTCTCAAAATAATTGTTGATAATTAGAAATACTACTGATACTGGCTAGAAACCTATAGTCTACTCCTGTTAATTCAAAGTTATTTTCTGCTTAAAAAAATGGAATTTCCTTGCAATTCAAATAAACCACTTTGAATGAAATGGCACAGGAAGGGTTTTTTGCATGAGTTCAGCAACACCAGATCTATGGAGTGAGATGGGGGGGTTGGGGGGTGGGGGTGTAATGGATAATCATTCTTAGCAGCTTTTATAGGGCTGCTTGTTAGCATTAAAGGAGAAGGTCATTTCTTATGCACCCAAAAACGCCCTTTATGATCATGCCTTTTGAGGTCGTGCTATAAGAGGTGCAGTCTTTACTGCACATCTTTGATGGGTGCCCATCTTTGGTGAAGGGCACCGTCCTGATAAGCTGAAATTCAAAATGCCTGGATGGAGGTTGCTGAGTAAATATAATCTATGAACCTGGAAACAAATGCACATCAGGGTGAAAAGGTAAGCTTACCTAAATTTGGACGGAGTATTACTATTGGTGTGTTACAGTGTCCAATGTATACATTACGGTTACAATTTCCTGCTATTTTTAACCTGGCGCACCCAAAAGGAAGACAGCATTGATGACCTTTAACCTTTTTCATGCAGGTATTCATGTCAATAAAGCTATAGGACAGGCTTTGTATGTGACACCGGAGATCTTGTAGCCTGAACCAATATTGCTAGCAGAAACTACATGCATGCTGTACAATGGACTTCTAAGGAGAGATGCAGACTTGACGCAGTGATGGTCAATTCTAAAGTCTAACATCTAGATGTGCTGTATGTAGTCTTGGGATGAGGCAGCACATAATCATAAGGAAAGAACAGACTGGAGGGGGACCCATCAACTTTAAGGCACTGTCCTGCATTGAGGAGAGTGCCTTAAAGTTGAGCAGTTGAAACATATAAAATTCTTTAAGGGGCTTGACAGGATTAATGCTGGGAAAATGTTTCCCCTGGCTGGGGAA
This sequence comes from Squalus acanthias, assembly GCA_030390025.1. Classification (NCBI taxonomy): domain Eukaryota; kingdom Metazoa; phylum Chordata; class Chondrichthyes; order Squaliformes; family Squalidae; genus Squalus; species Squalus acanthias. The sequence continues at coordinate 94,753,073 of CM059429.1, forward strand.
TCTAGAACACGAGGTCACAGTCACAGAATAAGGGGTCGGCCATTTAGGACTGAGATGAGGAGAAATGTCTTCATCGGTGGGTTGTGAATCTTTGGAATTCTCTACCCCAGAGAGCTGTGGGTGCTCAGTCGTTGAGTATATTCAAGACACGGGTCGATACATTTTTGGGAACGAAGGGAATTAAGGGATATGGGGATAGTGTGGGAAGGTGGAGTTGAGGTAGAAGATTAGCCATGATCTTGTTGAATGGCGGAGCAGGCTCGAAGGGCCAAATGACCTACTCCTGCTCCTATTTCTTATGTTCTTATGACAGAGGACCTTCAGCTAGTGTGATTTAAAAATGCTTCATTTTTATGAGATTTAGCATGTTACTGGCTTCTTTAGTTATGTCCACGTGTATAAAGGGTTAAAAATAGCTACACACAGAAAGCATATTAAAATTTAACTTGATAAATTATTACAGATTTTATTTGGTCAGCTGTCTTAGGAAATGCCATTCAATTCCAGTGAAAAGATCTTGTGGGATTTGTTTAAATATGTGTTTGGCAGCTTTTTTTACTTTAATAAATTGGTTTAAATTTTCTGTGATCGTGTCACATTTTTGAAGGTATTCAACTTGTCATGCTCAAATCAGACTGTCTGTTGGAAACCTTCAAGAAGAGATAGTTAGGCCACATAGCTTCCATAGATGGGGAGAAAAGGAAAAGAATTTCTGCATAAGTAATATTCTTAAACATTGTTTAGCATAGCAGTTGAAAATTATTTTCTATTTTTTACTACACAAGTAGCCTATTAGGCTTGACTACTGTAAAAGATGATGCTCCTGCTTGATCACTACATCAAACGCACTACCCTCATCGACCCTCCTTGTTACCTCCTCAAAAAATTCAGTCAAGTTAGTCAGACACGACCTTCCCTTAACAAATCCATGCTGACCGTCTTTGATTGATCCGTGCCTTTCTAAATGATGATTTATACTGCCCCTCTGAATATTTTCCAATAATTTGCCCACCACCAAGGTTAGGCTGACTGGGCTGTAATTACTTGGTCTATCCCTTTCTCCCTTTTTGTGCAACGGTACAATGTTAGCAGTACTCCAGTCCTCCGGCACCACACCTTTAGCGAGAGAGGATTGGAAAATGATGGTCAGAGCCTCTGCTATTTCCTTCCTTGCTTCCCTTAAAAGCCTGGGATACATTACATCCGAGCTTGGCAATTTATCTACTTTCAAAGATGCTAAATCCCTTAATACTTCCTCTCTCACTGTTTATCTCATCTAATATTTCACACTCTTCCTCCTTAACTACAATGTCTGCATCATCCCTCTCTTCTGTGACGACAGTCGCAAAGTATTCATTAAGAACCATACCCACATCTTCTGCCTCCACACACAGATTACCTCTTTGGTCTCCAGTAGGCCCTACTCTTTCCTTAGTTATCCTCTTGCTCTTTATGTATTTATAAAACATCTTTGGGTTTTCCTTGATTTTATTTGCCAATATTTTTTAATGCCCTCTTTTTGCTTTCCTAATTTCCTTTTTAATTTTACCCCTGCACTGTAGTATTGAGCTCACAGTATCTGACATAAGCTTCCCTTTTTTCTTTATCCTACACTGTATGCTCCTTGACATTCAGGGGGCTCTAGATTTGGGAGTCCCACCCTTTTTCTTTGTGGGAATATATTTGCTCTGAACCCTCACTATATCCTCCTAGAACGCCTCCCATGGCTCTGACACTAATTTACCTTCAAGTAGCTGTTTCCAGTCCACTGTTGCTAAATCACATCTCAGCTTAGTAAAATTGACCTTTCCCCAATTGAGAACTATTACACCTAGTCTATCTTTGTCTTTTTCCATAACTACGCTAAATCTAACTGAATTATGAGGGGAGTTTTTCGGGGGGTCAGCGGTGCGTTTGGTGGCGGATCGGATCGGAATTTTTTTTTGGACTGCGGGAAGGGAACACACTGTCAACCCGCCTCCACGCTAGTCTCCCAGATGTCGGGTCTGTCATCGCTGAACAGACCCGACACCAAGCGGCGAGGGAGGCAATTAGATCATTAAGAGCTTGTTAACAAGCACTTAAAAACTATTTTAAGCTTACCTTTAGATTTTTAGAGTTCGCCAATGGCTTCCCCACTGCTTGGGGATCACGTCAGGTAAGGAGGTCGGGTGTTGTGTCAGCATGGGATGATTTACTAACCTGACGGCTGCAAATGGTCTATAAAAGCTCCCATTTCATAGCTGTTCACTTTCCAAGGTTAGAAGCTGTTGCTTACTGCATTTGGAAGACAGACTGAGCTTTATGCAGCTAGCAAGTGATTGGAGCAAACTCTCTATCCAGTGCTACCTCATTGGAGCAACCTCTCTCACCATTGACAGATCGCTTCTGTCATCTCAACCTCACCTGCCATCTATTCCATCAGCATCGGTGCCCTTGAAAATATCTCACCTTGGTCCTCAGAATCCCACCACGATCAGCCCCAACACCAGCAGCACCAGGCACACCAACAGCACCAACAACAACACCAACCTTCTCCGCAATCAACTGATGCTACACAGGACACAGGGCATTAGCACCCGACCACATTGCTGCCCGGGAGACCAGGGATGGCCTCACCATGGCCAGATTTACTTCACTTGATGCTGTATACCCTGGCTGCCACATTATTCACCAGGTTGGCACCACCCCACACAAACACCGTAAAGCATCCCTACAATGCCCAAGCCATTCCTTTCACACTCATCACCATTGCGGGGGTACCGTTATGTCTCACCATTCACTGCAACTCACTAAGCCACTTCCAAAGGTTCACACAAATCTGTCCAAAGACGCAAAGTGTTGAAATTAAAGATTCCAATGTTTGACACCACATTAACAGAAACTTCACATGAACATTGGCTAAAACATCCAAGTGCCTACCCTTGTGTGTTGTTAGTTGGTATGATTGGACTAGGATGAGGGTGAGTGTGAGGGGTGGCTAGTGAGATGGGGAAGTGATAATGTAGATTGAGAGGGATGGGTGGAGGTGTAAGGTAAGTTGGTGTGAGTAAGGATGTGCAGGAGTAGGGTGGGGAAGGCAGAGTGATGGGGATGTGATGAGTGGCACAGCAGGATGAGGTTGAGTGTGGCTTTGCAGTAACGTTTTGTGATCTACTGAGATCATTGAAAGGTTTGTGCCACTGCACCCAGGTCCTCCTGACAACATCCCTGCTTGTGTCCTCCCGTGCAATGTGCAACCAGGCTGTGTTGATCTCCTGGGGAGGTCTCTTCCGCCCATGGGAAGGGAAGAGGACCTCCCTGCGTGCTGTGACGCCCCCCATAAGCATATGGAGGGAGTCATGGGAGAACCTGGGTGCAGCCGTGCACCTCTGTGCAGTGCTTGTCAGTGTTTGCAGCACCTCAATGCTGTAGAACACTGACAGCAGAACTGCCAAAATCAATTTGCGCATGGTCCCTTTAAAGAAACCAGCTGATGACGCGTCATCAAGTGATGTCATTAGACTCGCTTCCTTCAATTGGCCGGGAAACGCGCTGGGCGGGCTTAACAAGCCCAATCATCGTAAGATCGCTCTACGTGGTCGCACCCTGCCACCGACCCCGGCCTCACTGGACCCGCCGAGGTAGGTGAAATCGCGGCTATGATCACTACCACCAAAATACTCTCCCACTGATACCCTTCCACCTCCCCAGCTTCATTCCCGAAAGCTAAGTCCAGAACTGCAGCCTCTGGGCTTACTACGTACTGGCTAACAAAGTTCTCCAGAATGCATTTTAAGAATTTTGTGCCCTCTATACCTTTTACACTGATTCTATCCCAGTTAATATTTGGGTAGTTGAAATCCCCTACTATTACTGCCCTATTGTTTCTGCACATAATTTGCTCTTCTATCTCCCTCTGACTATTTGGGGGTCTATATTACACTCCCAGCAGTGTGATTGCCCCTTTTTGTTCTTCAGTTGAATCCATATGGCCTCATTTGATGGTCCTTCTAACATATCACCCTCCTCACAGCTGTAATTGTTTCTTTAACCAATATTGCGAACTCCCTGCTCCTGTTTTTTATCCCTCTCTATCTCATCTGAAATCCCTGTAACCAGGAATGTTGAGCTGCCATTCCTGCCCTTCTTACAGCTTGTTTCAGTAATAGCTATAATATCATACTTCCACGTGTCTATCTGTGCCCTCAGCTCATCTGCCTTATTCACTAGACTCCTTGCATTGAAGTATATACCATTAAGCATTGCCAAACCCCTTTGTTGTCTATTTTCTAGCCTTTGTTTCCTCTGCCTTCCAAACTCGCTTACTAATTTTCTGCCTTCCATTTCCAGCTTTGCTTCTCTCCCTTCTGAATCCACTCTCAGGTTCCCATCCCCCTGCCAAGCTAGTTTAAACCCCCCCCAACAGCACGAGCAAACCCCCCTGAGAGGATATTGGTCCCGACCCTGTCGAGGTGCAACCCTTCCAGCTTGTACAGGCCCCATTTCCCCCAGAACCGGTCCAAATGCCTCAGGAATCTAAAGCCCTGCCTCCTGCACCATCTCTCGAGCCACACATTCGTCTGCTCTATCCTCCTATTTCGATACTCACTGGCGCATGGCACTGGGAGTAATCCGGAGATTACTACCTTTGAGGTCCTGCTTACTAATCTTTTTCCTAGCTCCCTAAATTCTGCCTACAGGACCTCATCCCTCTTTCTATCTATGTCATTAGTACTGATCTGGACCACGACCTCTGGCTCCCCCCTCAGAATGTCCTGCAGTGACATCCTTGATCCTGGCACCAGGGAGGCAACATACCATCCTGGAGTCACGTCTGCAGCCGCAGAAATGCCTGTCTATTCCCCTAACTATTGCTTTCCTGATCTTCTCCTCCCCCCCCATACAGCCAAGCCACCCATTGTGCCGTGGACTTGGCTCTGGCTGTACTCCCCAGTGGAACCATCGCCCTCACCAGTATTTGAATACCGGTTGGAGAGCGAGATACACTCAGGGGACTCCTGCTCTACCTGCCTGGTCCTCCTTGTCTTTTTGGCGGTCACCCATTCCCTCTCTGCCTGCACACTCTTAAGCTGCGGGGTGACCACCTCCTGAAATGTGCTATCCACGTAGCTCTCAGCCTCGTGGATGCACCGCAGTGACGCCAGCTGCTGCCTAAGCTCTGAAACTGGGAGCTCGAGCTCTTCCAGCTGACAACACTTCCTGCACATGCGGTTGTCCAGAACACGAGAAGCATCCAGGACTTCCCACATGGCACAGGATGTGCATTCGACGGGACTGAGGTGCCCTGCCATGCCCCTATCTATTAAACTACGAACTAAACTTCTTAGTTTAACCCTCTGCTCTAACTTAGAGAGAAAAAAGACAACGACAATACTCACCAACTGATCACCGACCTGTTGCCCTGTGACGTCACTCCTTGATTTTTTTGTTGTTGTTGGTTTCGCTGCCTCTGCTCCTGCCGCCTTCGCTCAGCTCCGCGCTCTGTCCTGGGCCTTCTCCCCCGCTCTATGTGTGCTCCTGCCGCCTTCGCTCAGCTCCGCGCTCTGTCCTGGGCCTTCTCCCCCGCTCTATGTGTGCTCCTGCCGCCTTCGCTCAGCTCCGCGCTCTGTCCTGGGCCTTCTCCCCCGCTCTATGTGTGCTCCTGCTGCATCCGCTCAGCTCCGCGCTCTGTCCTGGGCCTTCTCCCCCGCTCTGTGTGCTCCTGCCGCCTTCGCTCAGCTCCGCGCTCTGTCCTGGGCCTTCTCTCCCGCTCTGTGTGCTCCTGCCGCCTTCGCTCAGCTCCGCGCTCTGTCCTGGGCCTTCTCCCCCGCTCTGTGTGCTCCTGCTGCATCCGCTCAGCTCCGCGCTCTGTCCTGGGCCTTCTCTCCTGCTCTATTTGTGCTCCTGCCGCCTTCGCTCAGCTCCGCGCTCTGTCCTGGGCCTTCTCTCCCGCTCTATGTGTGCTCCTGCCGCCTTCGCTCAGCTCCGCGCTCTGTCCTGGGCCTTCTCCCCCGCTCTATGTGTGCTCCTGCTGCATCCGCTCAGCTCCGCGCTCTGTCCTGGGCCTTCTCTCCTGCTCTATTTGTGCTCCTGCTGCCTCCGCTCAGGTCCGCGCTCTGTTGTTTTGGCAGAGTGGAACGTCTGGTGCAGCTGCCACACAGAATGGGCCCACAGCATCAGGTTAAGGTGGACAGGTGGCCAATTTCAGGGTAGGGTGAGGAAGAGGCGGTGGAAAGCATTAATAAAGAGGTCGAGGATTATGAGCAAGGAGCAGGAAGAGCAATTGCATATTGTAGTGAAACTGAAGCCACAAAGCTGCCTAATACCTTCATTTTGAATGTTGCTTGGCCAGCTTCCAGCGATCCCTTTGTGACGCTGGTCCTGGCTATTTCCTGCTCCGTATAGTGGGTGGGTCCAGCACGTAGCAGGTGCCACAACGAACACTACTAAAATAGCATTGGGGTCTTAACAACAGAAATGCACCCTTATTTGGATGCTCAAATGAACCTCCTGCTGGTTTCCGATAGGACTGCTGGCTGCCTAAATTGAGACTCGCTCGAAACTGGTAGCAGGAAGGCCACGGGTGGGAAATCAGCTGTATTTGGCAATGACCCCTGCTGAGTTCAAATGAATAGGATTGTTGCATGTGTGAATAATTATTGGAATGTTGCATTAAGTTTCATTGAGAGAAGATGTATGCCGCCCAGGCTACCTCATGTGATTGTGTGAACAGGCAGTGTTCGGCTACCTTGTGCTGCCAGCACACCTGGTGTGCTTGTTAATTGCCACACTTGATGAGACACAGGGGAAATCCCAACATTACACCATTCCCTGGTATGACCTGAGCATGTTTTGACTCACGCCAAAGTACAGTTAGAAAATACAGGAGCAACTGAAAAGGTGTTGTGCATTCTCCCACTGTGATGATGCACCAGGTTTAAAGTGAAATGCAGCTCCGATGTATTGTAAACCAACACACTACTGATACGGCTCAATTTTATACTTACGTTGGCAACTTTGCATAGCCCAGAAAATCTCTTCTTCGCCTGCTGCATATTGAAAAGAGAAAGAAAGACTTGTATTTCTATAGCGCCTTTCACAACCTCAGGATGTCCCAAAGCGCTTTACAGCCAATGAAGTACATTTGACGTGTAGTCACTGTTGTAATGTAGGAAACTCGGCAGCCAACTTGTGCATAGCAAGGTCCCACAAACAGCAATGTGAAAATGACCAGATAATCTGTTTTCATTATATTGATTGAGGGATAAATATTGGCCATGACACCGGGGATAACTCCCCTGCTCTTCTTCGAAATAGTGCCATGGGATCTTTTACGTCCACCTGAGAGAGCAGACGGGGCCTCGGTTTAACGTCTCATCCGAAAGACAGCACCTCCGACAGTGCAGCACTCCCACAGCACTGCACTGGAGTGTCAGCTTAGATTTTTGTGCTCAAGTCTCTGGAGTGGGACTTGAACCTACGACCTCCCTGACTCAGAGGCGAGAGTGCTGCCCACTGAGCCATGGCTGACACTGTAATACCATTGGGGACACAAATTAAAAAGCATTCTCTCGCTCTTACTCTCCTTCATCCATGCAGCTTTGCCCTCACCTCCAAAAGGAGCCACTATTCTCTGCAAGATCTCCTGCATCAGGACCTCCAAAGCATTATCACTGTTGCAATTTTCTTACTATGTTTGTCTCTCGGTTGCAGGTCAGCTTTAAGTGCAACAAACAGTCATTTAAGAGTTGCTGGTTTCGGATAAACGATCCCCTGGACCTATAGTGCTCCCAACATGTCGTATGCAGTGCATTGAGTACACAGTTCATAGTCATTCTCATCCAATGAACTGAGCTCATTGTACCACAGGCAGTGATGGTGCCCAAAGCAAAATGTTTCTGGTGTTGCTGAGCTGGGCCTATTTTGAAGGACCAATAATGATGGCACGGAGTTTGCCCCAGTGTCATCAAACAGGAATTAGCACAACAGGTTATAAGAGCAGGGAGGTTATGATGGAGCTGTACAAAACGCTAGTTAGGCCAGAGCTGGAATACTGTGTGCAGTTCTGGTCGCCACACTATAGGAAGGATGTGATTGCATTGGAGAGGGTGCAGAGGAGATTCACCAGGATGTTACTTGGGCTGGAGCGTTTCAGCTATGAAGAGAGACTGGACAGGCTGGGGTTGTTTTCCTTAGAGCAGAGAATGCTGAGGGGGGACCTGATTGAGGTGTACAAAATTATGAGGGGCATAGATAGGGTAGATAGAAAGGAACTTTTCCCCTTAGTAGAGGGGTCAATAACCAGGGGGCATAGTTTCAAGGTAAGGGGCAGGAGGTTTAGAGGGGATTTGAGGAAAAACCTTTTCACCCAGAGGGTGGTTGGAATCTGGAACTCACTGCCTGAAAGGGTGATAGAGGCGGGATCCCTCACAACATTCAAGAAGCATTTAGATGAGCACTTGAAACGCCATAGCATACAAGGCTACGGACCAAGTACTGGAAAATGGGATTAGAATAGACAGGGCTTGATGGCCGGCACAGACACGATGGGCCGAAGGGCCTCTTTCTGTGTTGTATAACTCTATGGGCTGGATTTTGATACTGGGGCGGGTTGGGGTCGTGTTATCCACGCGACTGCAATTGGATGTGGGAGATTGATGCGATTTTTACCTAATTGGGCAATTGAGTTCCAGCATGTGGGAACCCATGACCCAATTAGTGTTTTCATTCTGAAAGTTGCCTCTGATGATGTCATCATTGCTGCTGCATTGAAGGTCTGCAAAGACTGCCTGGCCTTTGCTGTGAGAGGACCTGGATGCAAAATGAACAACAGCAGCCCTAAGTCTGCTCCCAGATATTTTTGCACCACCACTCCCAGATATGTCTCCCCTTCATCACCACTCCCAGATCAGCCAGCCAGATCAATCAGCCAGCCAGATCAATCAGCCAGCCAGCTGGCTGTGCTCCCGCCAGGTTTCACATTCGTGCTTCAGAACAGGCGTGCTTCACGTAGAAAAAGGGTTAAAATCACAAAAGCCTTTCAAAATGGCATTATAGAGGCAATTTAGTTCTTGTTAAGGGCCTTAACAGCCTATCCTGCCTCTTAGAGGTGGGACGGAGTCGGGACCAGCAGACACGATTTAATGAAAATTGCGTGGAGGCGGGATGGAGGTGGGCTTGTGCCCGCCCGCCAGTTTTCGCAATTTTAACCCCCCACACGCCTCCAAACCCACCTCCACGGGTCAATGAAAATCCAGCCCTATGACTCTATAGGTTACCCTTTGAGGGCACCATTAACACAAGAAAGAAACATATGATCCAATCAAACTAAAAGAAGCTCAACATAAGCATAAAAAGTCCCAACAAAAGTAAAGGGAACCTTCCTGACTAAATCATAATGTTATCAGCGTCTACAAGACATTCTATACGCTGCAGTGCCTACCGATCGTGAAAGGGTCACTTGAGGCTTTTTAATTTTGTACTTGCATCCTCTCTCTTCATGTTCACAGTGCAAGTTAAATAACCTGCTTACATCTACATTATGTCGGCATTTAAACCAGGATGCGGTGGTGCGGCACCACCACTGCAGTGATCTATTCGATAAGATCTCCTGCTGGATTGGGCAATTATATAGCTGCTGCTTCATTGTAGTTGGCACATTTTTGTTACTGTTTGCATTTCAATCCAGTGGAATAGTTGTTGTTTGAAGGCGGATTAATTGATTGCTTTTTTAGTTCTCATTTAAGTTGAGGGATGTGACAGCACTGACAGGTAGAGTATTTTTTGAGATATATTGAGCACATCTAGGGCAGGTTTAGGGAATTTATTGTGATAGTCAGGAATAATACATTGTTCACACAATGCAAGCTGAGCCACGGTTTTAAATTTAATTCAGGGTGTACTGGTCCAAGATTTGACTGTGTCACAATATGCAATTCTGTTCAATAATTCAAAGTGCTTGATTTGTGCTGCTCGATGCTGACAGTTATGGCAAATCACTGGCAAAGTCAAGAAATAGAGATGGAAAAACTACAACAATATATTGTTACATTTCTCCTGGTCTGTCAGACTGTTGAATGGATTATTAAAAGTCTTGTCCGAATTTAAGCCAGTGGACTCTTCAACTCTAGTTTAAAGATGTCATTGCTGTTATAGTTATGATGGGATTTTCAGAGTAGAGATTATGTACACACAGGAGTAGGCTATTCATCCCATCATCATTTTGTTAGCCATGACAGCTCTATCTTTTAATCTCTCAATTTCCCGCTCTCGCTCCATATCCCTTAATCTCAATCACCCTAAAACGTCTCAATTGGTTCTTTTTGTATGACCCTCTGGGACATTATTTCTACAGCCTTAAACCCATTATGTGCTCAGAGTTTTATTGGGTTTACTTTTAACCAACTTTGTTCTCATTTCAAGATCATGTTCCCTTGTTCTGGATTCCCCTACTAGAGGGACGGCCTTTCCTAAACTACCATGTCAATATCCTACATTATTTTAAACACATCAATTGGATCACCTTTTAACCTCCTGGAAATAAAACCAAGATTTATCCAGCCTCTCATCTCAGCTAAGTCCCTTCATTCTAGGCATCATGCTGAATAACTGCTTAATTTGTGGCCAAACTCAGGATAGTGCCAAGAAACTCTGGTCTACTTGCAGATAAAATAGCAGACATGCCAATACTGGAGTACTTGATGAACAACTTGATGATTCCTACATGTACTTGCTCTGACTCGGGGGATTCCCACAAATTCTGTCTGTGTTTCTACCTATTACAAGTAGCCCCCACTTAACTGAAGAGACTAACTGATAGAATTTATTTTCTCTCCCACATCACTGAACTACAACATGGGGGCGATTTTGCCAGCCCTGGGGAGGCGGGTTTGGAGGCGGGACTGCCAGGAAAATGGCAGAATCTGGGGGCGGGTACCCATCCCGAACCCCAACCCACCTCCGTGCCATCTTCCCAGGAGGCGGGTACCCGATCCCCGCTGGGTCCTGTCTCCTCAAGGCGGGAAGGGGATTAGTGCCAATTAACTGCCTGTTAACAAGTAGTTAACAGGCAGTTTTTTTGAGAATCCCCATTTTGAGCCCTGAAGTGTGGGCTTCCCGATGGCTCCGAACCTCGCCAGGGTCAGCGAGGCGAGCCGTGGGTCTGTGGGGGTCGGAGGGGCCGAGATGTCCAGTGTTCAGGTGAGTGATGGGTGCATGTGTGCAGAGGTAAGTGTGTGAGGTGTGTGTAAAGTGTTTTAATAAGTTTTACTTACCTTTACTTCTTCCTGCAGGCTTCCTCCCTTCAGGTCTCGGGAGACCCTCAGCTCACCAGCACAGAAAGCAGAATGGCCGCTGAACTGTCAAAAGCTGCAGCCTTCTGCTTTCTGCTCAGGAGAGTTCTCTAACTCAGCCTGAGTGACTGGACTGAACTTAGAGGACAGATTGTCAGAGTTTGACAGCTTCACAGAGCCGTCAAACGATGACAATTCATCTGTCAAAAGCTCTTGACAGATGAAACGTCACTCGCTGATGTCACCTGTTAACGGTTTTCCCTTAATTGGCCTGTTAAACTCGCTGGGCGGGCTTAACAAGGTCAATCAAGGGAAAATAGCATGGGTTGGCCGGACGTAGATGGAGGCGGGACTAAAACCCGACAAGTGGGAGTCCCGCCTCCAAAAGCTCCCCATTGACAAAATCCAGTGTAGCCTTATTGAGTGCACACTGAAGCAAGTTATATGAACAAATTGGATTCATGTCAGTAGACCAGTAGACCATGGAATAGTTTGTGAGGGAACGTTTAAAAATCGAATAAAGAAAAATCAAAATCAGGATTCATCACAAACACTCCTCCCCTCGATGTGATGCCACAGGTGATTAAACAAGGCAATTCTATGTAACAAATCACCAAAAACAGAGGCTCTACACAGTTTCTTATGTGAGGCAGGAATTAAATTCCATTTAAGTTGAATTAAAGTGAGTAGGGAGGTCTGCAGTAGCACGCTTTTAAAGGGAAGCAGCAATTAAGCTTAATGATGCATATGAATTTAAATATTTTTCTACTTAAATTCCAATCAGAGTTCTTTAATTGTGCATTCAAACCTGTGCCTCTAAACTCAAACTTCTACAACTCAGTTGATGTACGACACTCGATCACCATCAGTTAAGAGAAGGTTTTGGAATTTTTCCCTCTGTCCGAGGAGGTGATCAATTTTCTCTCAAATTTCAAATCACCCTGTAGCCAAAACAAAAGTGTCCATTCTCCGTCCGATTTTCTCACCTCCTTTCCCGATAACTTTTTGCTGGAATAGGTTCCATAGTCAGCGGCAGCCCTTTAGTACCTCATTCAAGTGGCTGTTCCTCATGTGGGACTCTACACAGTTGGCAGGGTATGTGACTGGAGGACAGCAACCTGTTGCCCAACGCCCACTTTAACTGCACAAATCACTAAATAGCAATCGGGAGCAGGAACCCCGCTGTGTTGAAGCTTAAGTGCAATCAACTATAGCAGCAGTGGCTGGGAATCAAGCCTGTCAAACTTGTGGAAGATTATTTTGAGGGGAGAAAATTAAACTGATGGCAAACGTATGTCTCAATAAGGCAGCTCTTGCCTAATCTTTCCTACATTCCGACAGTGACTACACTTCAAAGGTACTTCATTGATGGTAAAGCGCTTTGGGATGTCGTGCGGTCATGAAAGGCGCTACATAAATGCAAATCTTTTTTTTTGATTGGTTCCTGGCCCCATTCAGATGAAATTGTTTACTAGGGTTGTATTAACGTGATGATGTTCAAGCCTACAGTGGGTTATATTGGCCCAGATTTTGCAGAGCCGATGACGCCATTGTAAGCCTTCAGAAAGGCCCCGCAAGTTCCCGGTTTCCGTATGCGCTGCACATGCACGAAAACCTGGAACTTGCGATCTGTCAAGGTTCGCCTCGACAGATCGTCCACCTGCGACCCAAAAACACTTAGCTGGCGCAGAGTTGGGCTGTTTGCCCAACTACTGCCCAGCAAATGCCCACGAAACCCTTACACCTAGTAAAAGCAGGCGTAGGGCCTGCTTTCACCAGAGTAAGGGCTTAAATTAAAAATTTAAAAATGAAAAATCATGCACAAACACTTAGGCCGCGATTTTATCGGCGCTGAGAGGGCAGGTTTGGAGGCGGGTCAAGGGTTAAAATCGTTTTGATTGACGGCGGGTTCCGATCCCGCCATCAACCCGCCTCCAAACAATTTTCCCAAGTGTCGGGTCCCCGATTTGTGCATGGACCCGACACCTAGCGGCGGGAAGAGGGTTATAACCACTTACCTGCCTGTTAACAGGTTGTTGATAGTAGTTGACAGGCTCTTTTTCAATTTTGCTGTTTCTGCCTCGGGTTTCCCAACGTCCGGACACCACACCAGGTAAGTGTGGCGTGTTGTGAGTCTGCTGTAGTGTTTCTGCATTAATGACAGCTGCAGAAGTGGTGTGAAGGATCCAGTGTGCACTGGTGAGTTTCAGAGGTTAGAAAATGTTGGGAAAATCATTTTTCATGCATTTACACTTTTCTGTAGGTAACAAGTTTTGAAATCGATGTCTAGTCCCACTTCATTGGGAGAACCTCTCTCACCAGTGACAGATCACTTCTGTTACCTCACCTGCAGCTGCCATCTGTTCTAGCCTTTGGAGGGAGTCATTGGAGAGCCTGGGTGCAAGAGCTCACCTTTGTACAGTGATTTCAGTGTTTGCAGCACCTCAATGCTGTCAAACACTGAGAAATGAGCTGTCAAAGAAAAATTGTACATGGCCCCTTTAAGAAAACCAGGCAGATGATGCGTCATCAAATGACGTCATCTGACCGGCTTCCTCTTAATTGGCCGGCAAGCCCGCAGGGTCAATCAACAAGGTCAATCAACGTAAAATCACGTCCGTGGGCCGGATGCAGTTGGGGGCGGGACTGGAAGCTGGGAACCACCTGACCTGCTCCCAACCCGCAACCAATGACAACATCACGGCCTTAAAATTAGTTTATGCAAATTTAGCCCTGGATTAAAATGTTTAAAACATTTTTTTTCTAAGTTACATTTTTATGGTGTATGCTTTATTGAAGGGACTTTTAATTAAATTTGAAAATGGGAACATTTATTTTTTCCAGTTGTATAAATTATTTCATTATTTGGGGATTCCTCATATGCTTACGGGGATTCCGTTCATAAATGGGATCCCCATAAGCATATTAGGAATCCTCCTTTCTGATAGGAGGACCTGGCCCGCGTGATCCCAAGGAACGCTTCCGAACCGCCTGCGTCCCTTGGATCTGCGGGTCTTTATGCAGGCATACGCCTGCAGGCCCAGGACCCGAACTCTCTGAAGCCCGGGAACCTGAAGGTAAGTACGGATAATTTTAGTGGGTCAGAGGCGTACTCCAGAGGCACGCCTCCAACCGCAAATTCTGGGCCATTATTTTTCTCTGCCCTGGTTTTATCTCATATCACACACACTCCTGTTATACTGGTGGCAGATGGCTACTATTTGAACGAGCTTTGTGGTATTCACACTGAATACTTTATGGAAAGTTTTATCGTGCATATTTGGCCAGCGATCTAAGAGGAGGTTTCTGGTGATCTTTTATCAGTTCCTTTTAGGTTTTATCTTCAGAACATGACAAATCAATCTTTCAGCAAATCAGCTTGTAGGTACTCTTGTTCATCCCTGTTTGGCATAAAAATAAAACAAAAAGGGTGACTCAACCGTGGCTAACAAGGGAAATTAGGGATAGCATAAGATCGAAGGAGAGGGCATATAAATTGGCCAGAAAAAGCAGTAACCCTGAGGATTGGGAGCAGTTTAAGATTCAACAAAGGAGGAAAAAGGGATTAATTAAGAAGGGGAAAATAGAATACGAGAGTAAGCTTGCAGGGAACATAAAAACTGACTGTAAAAGCTTTTATAGATATGTGAAGAGAAAAAGATTAGTGAAATCAAGCATAGGTCCCTTGCAGTCAGAATCAGGGGAACTTATAATGGGGAACAAAGAAATGTCAGACCAATTAAATACATATTTTGGTTCTGTCTTCACAAAGGAGGACACAAATAACCTCCCAGAGATGTTGGGGAACATAGGGTCTGATGAAAGGGAGGAACTGAAAGAAATCAGTATTTGTAGGGAAATGGTGTTAGGGAAATTGAAGGGATTGAAGGCCGATAAATCCCCAGGGCCTGATAATCTACATCCTAGGGTACTTAAGGAAGTGGCCCTAGAAATAGTAGATGCATTGCTGATCATCTTCCAACATTCGATGGAATCTGGAACAGTACCTATGGATTGGAGGGTAGCTAATGTTACCCCACTATTCAAAAAGGGTGGTAGAGAGAAAATGGGGAATTACAGACCAGTAAGCCTGACATCAGTAGTGGGGAAAATGCTACAGTCCATTATAAAAGATGTAATAGCTGAGCACTTGGAAAACAGTGACAGGATCGGACAAAGTCAACATGGATTTACAAAAGGTAAATCATGCTTGACTAATCTACTGGAATTTTTTGAGGATGTAATTGGTAAAATAGATAAGGGAGAACCAGTGGATGTGGTGTATTTGGACTTCCAAAAGGCTTTTGATAAGGTCCCGCATAAGAGATTAGCGTGTAAAGTTAAGGCACATGGGATTGGGGGCAAGGTATTGACTTGGATAGAGAACTGGTTGGCAGACAGAAAGCAAAGAGTTGGAATAAACGGGTCTTTTTCCGAGTGGCAGGCAGTGACTAGTGGGGTACCGCAGGGATCGGTCCTTGGACCCAAGCTATTCACAATATATATTAATGATCTAGACAAGGGAACTAGATGTAATATCTCCAAGTTTGCAGACGACACAAAACTGGGTGGGCGTGTGTGCTGCGAGGAGGATGCCGAGAAACTCCAGGATGATTTGGACAGGTTGGGTGATTGGGTAGAAGTGTGGCAGATGCAATATAACGTGGATAAATGCGAGGTTATCCACTTTGGTGTCAAAAACAGAAAGGCAGATTATTATCTGAATGGCAATAGATTGGGAGAAGGGAAGTGCAACGAGACCTGGGTGTCCTTGTGCACCAGTCGCTGAAGGTAAGCATGCAGGTGCAGCAGGCGGTTAAGAAGGCAAATGGTATGTTGGCCTTCATAGCGAGAGGGTTTGAGTACAGGAACAAGGATGTCTTGCTGCAGTTGTACAGGGCCTTGGTGAGACCACACCTTGAGTACTGTGTGCAGTTTTGGTCGCCTTATCTGAGGAAGGATGTTCTTGCCATGGAAGGAGTTCAGCGAAGATTCACAAGGCTGATACCTGGGATGGCAGGAATGACGTATGAAGAGAGATTGGGTCGATTGGGCTTATACTCGCTGGAGTTTAGAAGAATGAGAGGGGATCTCATTGAAACTTATAAAATTCTGACAGGACAGGACAAACTAGATGCAGGAAGGATGTTCCCGATGGTCGGGGAGTCCAGAACCAGGGGTCACAGTCTAAGGATAAGGGGTAAGCCATTTAGGACAGAAATGAGGAGGAATCTCTTCACCCAGAGAGTGGTGAACCTGTGGAATTCTCTGCCACAGAAGGCAGTAGAGGCCAATTCATTAAATAGATTCAAGAAGGAGTTGGATATATTTCTTCAGGCTGAAGGGATCAAGGGATATGGGGAGAAAGCAGGGACAGGGTTCTGAATTTGGATGATCAGCCATGAACGCATTGAATGGCGGAGCAGGCTAGAGGGGCCGAATGGCCTACTCCTGCTCCTATCTTCTATGATTCTATGATTGTTGGTTTTATTATTTTTAATTTCACCCAAAATCTTAAAGGTCTTGGAAGCATTGTATCTTTTCTGTGGAACAGTAATGGCCCGGATTTTGCGGTAGTTACTATTTCACCATTATTAAGGAGTAAATCGAACAGCAACTTCCGGCATCTGCACATGCGCAGTTAAAAACAGAAATCAGAAAATTGCTGTCCGAGTTGCCTGGCTCCTCCACAAGCTTCGCTACAGCGGTGTCTCGTCGAGGGATTCGCCATTCAAATACATGGAAAGGCGTGAAGTTGCTGTACTATCTCGACTGTCTGTTTTCTATTAGTTAGCCAATCCTCTATCCATGCTAATATATTACCCCCAACCCCATGAGCTCTTATCTTGAGCAGTAACCTTTTATGTTATCTTATCGAATTCCTTCTGGAAATCCAAATACACGACATCTATTGGTTCCCCTTTATCCACCCTGCTCGTTACATCCTCAAAGATCTCCAGCAAATTTGTCAAACATGATTTCCCTTTCATAAAACCATGCTGACTCTGCTTGACTATATTATGATTTTCTAAATGTCCTGCTACCACTTCCTTAATGATGGACTCCAGCATTTTCCCAATGACAGATGTTAGGCTAACTGGTCGATAGTTGCCTGCTTTCTGTCTCCCTCCTTTCTTAAATAGGGGTGTTACATTTGTAGTTTTCCAATCCGCTGGGACCTCTCCAGAATCCAAGGTATTTTGGTAGATTACAACCAATGCATCCACTATCTCTGCAGCCACCTCTTTTAAGACTCTAGGATGCAGGCCATTGGGTCCAGGGGACTTGTCCACCTTTAGTCCCAGTAGTTTGCCTAGTACTTTCTCTCTAGTGATAGTGATTGTTTTAAGTTTCCCCCCCCCCCCACCCCAATTGCCCCTTGATTATCCATTATTGGGATGCTTTTAGTGTCTTCTACCGTGAAGACCGACACAAAATATTTGTTCAAAGTCTCCGCCAATTCCCTGTTTCCCATTATTAATTCCCCAGCATCTTCCTCTAGGGGACCAAAGTTTACTTTAGCTACTCTCTTCCTTTTTATATACCTCTAGAAGCTCTTACTGTCTGTTTTTATATTTCTTGCTAGCTTACTCTCATAAGCTATCTTCCCTCTCTTTATCATTTTTTTAGTCGTCCTTTGCTGGTTTTTAAAAATTTCCCAATCCTCTAGCCTTCCACTATTCTTCGCAACATTGTATGCCTTTGTTTTCAATTTGATACCATCCTTTACTTCCTTAGTTAGCCACGGATGGTTCATCCTTCTCTCAGAGTCTTTCTTTCTCTCTGGAATATATCTTTGCTGAGAGTTATGAAATATCTCCTTAAATGTTTGCCACTGCTTTTCTACAGTCTTACCCTGGTATATATTTTCCCAGTTCACGTTAACCAAGTCTGCCTTCATACCTTTGTAATTACCTTTTTAAGTTCAGGACACTAGTTTGAGACCTAGCTTTCTCACCCTCAAACTGAATTTAAAATTCTACCATGCTATGATCACTCTTCCCAAGAGGATCCTTTACTTCGAGATCATTAATTAATCCAGCCTCGTTACACATTACTAGATCTAAAATAGTCTTCTCCCTGGTTGGTTCCACAACGTATTATTCCAAGAAACCATCCTTATACACTCTAAGAACTCTTCCTCAAGTCTACCTTTGCCAATTTGCTTTGTCCAATCAATATGAAGATTAAAATCTCCCTTGATTATAGACGTACCTTTCTTACAAGCCTCTATTATTTCTTGATTTATACTTTGTCCTACAGTGTGGCTACTGTTTGGGGGCCTGTAGACCACTCCCACCAGTGATTTTTACCCTTATTATTTCTTATCTCCACCCAAACTGATTCTACGTCTTGATCTTTAAAGCCAATATCATTTCTCACTACTGCACTGATCTCATCCCTTATTGAGAGGTCGCACAACACCAGGTTATAGTCCAACAGTTTTATTTGAAATCACAAGCTTTCACTCATCCCTTATTAACAGAGTTACACCACCTTCTTTTCCTTTCTGCCTATCCTTACGAAATACCCCATAATATTCAGTTCCTAGCCTTGGTCACCTTGCAACCACGTCTCTGTAATGGCTATCAGATCATACCCATTTATTTCTATTTGTGCTGTCAACTCATCTATCTTGTTACGAATGCTGCATGCGTTCAGACATAGAGCTTTTAATTTTGTCTTTTTACCATTTTTCCCTACTCTAACCCCTCTTTCTGATGCACTCTTATGTGTATACGTTCTGTCACATTCTGGTTATCATTACCCCTATCGTTACCCTGCACTTTTGCCTTCTCATTTTTCTTTGATTTTTTAAATTTCCGCTCAGCGTATCCCTCCCCCCCACTATTTAGTTTAAAGCCCTATCTACAGCCCTAGTTATTCGATTCGCCAGGACACTGGTCCCAGCCTGGTTCAAATGAGGCCCATCCCATCCCCAATGCCAGTGCCAGTGCCCCATGAATCGAAACCCATTTCTCCCACACCAATCTTTGAGCCACTCGTTCATCTCTCTGATCTTATTTACCCTATGCCAATTTGCACGTGGTTCAGGTAGTAATCCAGAGATTATTACCTTTGTGGTTCTGCTTTTTAATTTAGCCCTTAGCTGCTCATACTCTCTCAGCAGAACCTCTTTCTTTGTCCCACCTATGTCGTTGATACCTACATGGACCACAACAACTAGATCTTTCCCCTCCCACTCTAAGTTCCTCTCCAGCCCAGAGGAGATGTCCTTTACCCTGGCACCGGGCAGGCAACACAGCCTTCGGGACTCACGCTCTTGGCTGCAGAGAACAGTTTCTATCGCCCTAACTACACTGTCCCCTACCACTACCACATTTTTTGTTGCTCCCCCCACTTGAATGGCTCCCTGTACCATGGTGCTGTGGTCAGTTTGCTCATCCTCACTGCAGTCCCTGCTCTCGCCCACACAGAGAGTAAGAACCTCGTAACTGTTGGACAAGTACAAGGGCTGAGGCTCCTCCACTACTACCTCCTGGGTCCCCATACCTGCCTCGCTCATAGTCACACCCACCTGTCCCTGACCACGGACCACATTTGAATTAATTAATCAAAGGGGTGTGACTACCTCCTGGAACACAGTGTCCAGGTAACTCTCCCCCTCCCTGATGTGTCGCAGTGTTTGAAGCTCGGACTCCAGCTCATTAACACGGAGCCGAAGTTCCTTGAGCTGCCAACACTTACTGCAAATGTGGTCGCCGTGGACCTCGATGGTGTCCACCAGCTCCCACATGTTGCAGCAGTAACACATCGCCTGCCCAGCCATCTCTAATGTATTTAATTAATTAAGTGTTTAAGTTTTGAACGTTTCGTTTTTAATCCCGGCTCTTAATTTAAACCAATGCCCAAGAAAAAGAGAGAAATACTGACCAACCAATCGCTTCCCTGGTTTCCTGTGACGTCACTCCTTGTTTTTTGTTGCTCTTTAAATCGCCTGTTCCCTCACAGGTCGGTCCGCTCTGTCCGAAGAAGGAGAAGCCACAGCTGTTCTGGAAGCATACCAACTGAGTCTGGGTATGAATTGGTTAGTTGGCAATTGGCTAGTTTTACTAAACAGCAGCAAAATATAGCGCAATTTGAGCTTTATATAAACACAAACCATGTAGTGTATTTCAACATGAAGTTAGCCAAATTGCATTTAGGCCAGGGTAGTCTTGTCACTTCTGTTTTACACCAGCTGCCGTATAACGTTGAATCAAAGTTATAAAGGCTGGGATTTTACTAACCTCGGCAGGTCTGTGGCAGGCGATGTCGGTGGCGGGTCCCGACCCCTCTGCTGGCTGCAGCCCGCTGTGTAGAATGACTTTATCTTGATGGAGCTTGTTAAGTCCGCCCGGTGTGTTTCCCGGTCAATTAGAGGAAGTGGGTCTGATGGTGTCATTCGATGACTTGTGTTCAGCTGGTTTCCTAAAAGGGACCATGTCCAAATTTATTTTGACATTTGTGCTGTCAGTGTTCTACAGCATTGAGATGCTGCAAACACTGACAATGACTGCACAAAGACACAGGGCTGCACCCAGGCTCTCCCATGACTCCCTCCATATGTTTATGGAGGGAGTCACAGCACGCAGGGAGGTCCTCTTCCCTTCCCATGGGCAGAAGACACCTCCCCAGGAGATCAACACAGCCTGGTTGCACATTGTACAGGAGGGCACAAGCAGGGATGTGGTCAGGAGGACCTGGGTGCAGTGCCGCAAATGTTTCAATAAAATCAGTAGATCACAAAACATTACTGCAAAGCCACACTCAACCTCATCCTGCTGTGCCTCTCATCACATCCCCATCACTCTGCCTTCCCTACCCTACTCCTGCACATCCTTACTCACACCAACTTACCTTGCACCTCCACCCATCCCTCTCTATCTATATTCTATCTATATTATCACTTCCCCATCTCACTAGCCACCCCTCACACTCACCCTCATCCTAGTCCAATCATACCAACTAACAACACACAAGGGTAGGCACTTAGGTGTTTTATGCAATGTTCGTGTAAAGTTTCTGTAAATGTGCTGTCAAACATTGAAACCTTTATTTTCAACACTTTGCGTTCTTGGACAGATTTGTGTGCACCTTTGGAAGTGGCTTAGTGAGTTGCAGTGAATGGTGAGACATAACGGTACCCCCCGCAATGGTGATGAGTGTGAAAGGAATGGCTTGGGCATTGTAGGGATGCTTTATGGTGTTGGTGTGGGGTGGTGCCAACCTGGCGCATCATGTGGCAGCCAGGGTGTACAGCGTCAAGTGAAGTAAATCTGGCCCTGGTGAGGCCGTCCCTGGCGTCCCGGGCAGCAATGTGGTCGGGTGCTGATGCCCTCTGTCCTGTGCAGCATCAGGTGATTGCGGAGAAGGTTGGTGCTGTTGTTGGTGCTGCTGGTGTGCCTGGTGCTGCTGGTGTTGGGGCTGATCGTGGTGGTATTCCGAGGACCAAGGTGAGAGAGTATAAAGGGCACCCATGCTGATGGAATAGATGGCAGGTGAATTAGAGATGACAGAAGCGATCTGTCAATGGTGAGAGAGGTAATGAGGTCAGACTGGATGGAGACTTGTGTAAAGACTTGCAGCATGGTGAATCTGTTGTGGAAATGCAGTGAGGAAGAGTTTGTGGCTGAGGGAAGATATCTCTGTAAGGTGGGAGCTTTTACTTTACATTTGAAGCTGTCAACTCAACAGCTGATTCAATGGCCACTGAACTCCCGCCTCAGCTTGACAGACGTGGTCCACGACCAGCGAGGACCTTGTGGGCGAGCTGTCAAATGCAGAAGGTGAGCTGAAATTCATTCTTAAGTGGCTCTAAACAAGCCATTAATTACCTGAATTGGATCCCCCGCTGTGAACTGTTGCTGCATGTTGGGTCTGCTCAGTGCTGACAGACCCGACATCGGGGAAATGCGCATGGTGGAGGGTTCACAGCGGGGTCCCGACCCGCTGGGGAAAAACAACATTTTCCCAACCGACCCGCCACCGATCGCGCCCGGTGACCCCCCCGCCCCCCCCCCCTGTAAAATTCCGGCCAAAATGTCTGTGGGACTTGGGCAAATTTTCTAAATTCATTTATAATGTTTTTCATGTTGGCTAAGAGACAATAGGATAATCTGCCCTAAGCTAATATTTAAAAAAAAATAAAAAACCTGAATTTTTATTAATTCCTTTCCATCAGGTGTACGGTAGGACATATCCTGCACTCATTCTCGCATTTTACATTTTAAAATCTGTTGGAGGCCAATCAGTGTAAACACCATCCTCTAAACTTATCACAATCTAGAACTTCCCTATTGAAAGTTTGATAATAACCTTACAAAGAAATTACTGGGGGAATTTTTACTTCCAGATGCGCTGGGAGCGGGGGTTCTGGTAGCACACGGGAAACCTCACAGCATGCGTCTTCTGTCAGTGATCGGTTCCCCGCCCGGAACTCAGCCTGATTCATGGGCTTGGCTTTCAGTTGGGAGGGGGTGGGGAGCACTCTGGAGGAGGCTGAAGGACCAGATAGGTGCGATCCCTGATCCCAGGGGGGGTTTCCAATCCCCGACCCTGGGGGTGGGTTCCATCCCCGAGGGGGTGGGGTCCAATCCCTGACCCGGTGTGGGGGTCCGATCCCCGAGGGGGTGGGGTCCAATCCCTGACCCGGTGTGGGGGTCCGATCCCCGAGGGGGTGGGGTCCAATCCCTGACCCGGTGTGGGGGTCCGATCCCCGAGGGGGTGGGGTCCAATCCCTGACCCGGTGTGGGGGTCCGATCCCCGAGGGGGTGGGGTCCAATCCCTGACCCGGTGTGGGGGTCCGATCCCCGAGGGGGTGGGGTCCAATCCCTGACCCAGTGTGGGGGTCCGATCCCCGAGGGGGTGGGGTCCAATCCCTGACCCGGTGTGGGGGTCCGATCCCCGAGGGGGTGGGGTCCAATCCCTGACCCGGTGTGGGGGTCCGATCCTGGGGGAGGGTGGTTTGTACGGGGTGCGTCTGCTGGGAGCGGGGGGGAGGGGGTTCTGGTAGTACACGGGAAACCTCACACCATGCGTCTTCTGTCAGTGATCGGTTCCCCGCCTGGAAGTCAGCCTGATTGGAAACCCGGCCGGCCACAGTAAAACCTGCGAAGCAGGTTAAACCCGGGGCTTCCAGCCCCATTAACATATTTAAAATGCCAAAATTGCCTCCTGGGAGCGGGTTGGCTGCTTCGCTCCTTCTCCCGCCTCAGTAAAAGTCGGCAAGTTGACCAACTTCCTGACAAAAGTGAGAAGCCGCACAACACCAGGTTATAGTCCAACAGTCCTCACATGCTTCGATTTTTTTTGACCTTTTAACTCCCCACTCGCACTCACTCCCACCCACAGCCACTCCCACCCACACTCACTCCCCACCCACAATCACTCCCCCCCCCCCGCACTCACTCCCACCCGCACTCACTCCCCCCCCCCGCACTCACTCCCACCTGCACTCACTCTCCACCCGCACTCACTCCCCACCCGCACCCACCCGCACTCACTCCCACCCGCACTCACTCCCACCCGCACTCACTCCCCGCACTCACTCCCCGCACTCACTCCCCGCACTCACTCCCCACCCGCACCCACCCGCACTCACTCCCCACCCGCACTCACTCCCACCCGCACTCACTCCCCACCCGCACTCACTCCCCACCCGCACTCACTCCCCACCCGCACTCACTCCCCACCCGCTCTCACTACCCACCCGCACTCACTCCCACCCGCACCCACCCGCACTCACTCCCACCCACACTCACTCCCACCCGCACTCACTCCCCACCCGCACTCACTCCCCACCCGCACTCACTCCCTCCCGCACTCACTCCCTCCCGCACTCACTCCCTCCCGCACTCACTCCCACCCGCACTCACTCCCACCCGCACTCACTCCCACCCGCACTCACTCTCCACCCGCACTCACTCCCACCCGCACTCACTCCCACCCGCACTCACTCTCCACCCGCACTCACTCTCCACCCGCACTCACTCTCCACCCGCACTCACTCTCCA
Organism: Squalus acanthias; assembly: GCA_030390025.1. Lineage (NCBI taxonomy): Eukaryota > Metazoa > Chordata > Chondrichthyes > Squaliformes > Squalidae > Squalus > Squalus acanthias. The sequence continues at coordinate 94,777,362 of CM059429.1, forward strand.
CCCGCCCGCACTCACTCACTCCCACCCGCACTCACTCTCCACCCGCACTCGCTCTCCACCCGCACTCGCTCTCCACCCGCACTCGCTCTCCACCCGCACTCGCTCCCCACCCGCACTCGCTCCCCACCCGCACTCGCTCCCCACCCGCACTCACTCCCCGCACTCACTCCCCGCACTCACTCCCCACCCGCACTCACTCCCCACCCGCACTCACTCCCACCCGCACTCTCTCCCCACCCGCACTCGCTCCCCACCCGCACTCGCTCCCCACCCGCACTCGCTCCCCACCCGCACTCGCTCCCCGCACTCACTCCCCGCACTCACTCCCCGCACTCACTCTCCACCCGCTCGCACTCACTCACTCCCACCCGCACTCACTCTCCACCCGCACTCACTCTCCACCCGCACTCACTCTCCACCCGCACTCACTCCCACCCGCACTCACTCCCACCCGCACTCACTCCCCACCCACAATCACTCCCCCCCCCCCCGCACTCACTCCCACCCGCACTCACTCCCCCCCCCGCACTCACTCCCACCTGCACTCACTCTCCACCCGCACTCACTCTCCACCCGCACTCACTCCCACCCGCACTCACTCCCACCCGCACTCACTCTCCACCCGCACTCACTCCCACCCGCACTCACTCCCACCCGCACTCACTCCCACCCGCACTCACTCCCACCCGCACTCACTCCCACCCGCACTCACTCCCACCCGCACTCACTCTCCACCCGCACTCACTCTCCACCCGCACTCACTCCCACCCGCACTCACTCCCACCCGCACTCACTCTCCACCCGCACTCACTCTCCACCCGCACTCACTCTCCACCCGCCCGCACTCACTCACTCTCCACCCGCACTCACTCTCCACCCGCACTCGCTCTCCACCCGCACTCGCTCTCCACCCGCACTCGCTCCCCACCCGCACTCGCTCCCCACCCGCACTCGCTCCCCACCCGCACTCACTCCCCGCACTCACTCCCCGCACTCACTCCCCACCCGCACTCACTCCCCACCCGCACTCACTCCCCACCCGCACTCACTCCCCACCCGCACTCTCTCCCCACCCGCACTCGCTCCCCACCCGCACTCGCTCCCCACCCGCACTCGCTCCCCACCCGCACTCACTCCCCGCACTCACTCCCCGCACTCACTCCCCGCACTCACTCTCCACCCGCTCGCACTCACTCACTCCCACCCGCACTCACTCTCCACCCGCACTCACTCCCACCCGCACTCACTCCCACCCGCACTCGCTCCCCACCCGCACTCACTCCCACCCGCACTCGCTCCCCACCCGCACTCGCTCCCCACCCGCACTCGCTCCCCACCCGCACTCGCTCCCCACCCGCACTCACTCCCCGCACTCACTCCCCGCACTCACTCTCCACCCGCTCGCACTCACTCACTCCCACCCGCACTCACTCTCCACCCGCACTCACTCTCCACCCGCACTCACTCCCCACCCGCACTCACTCCCACCCGCACTCACTCTCCACCCGCACTCACTCCCCACCCGCACTCACTCCCCACCCGCACTCGCTCCCCACCCGCACTCGCTCTCCACCCGCACTCGCTCCCCACCCGCACTCGCGCCCCACCCGCACTCGCTCCCCACCCGCACTCGCTCCCCACCCGCACTCGCTCCCCACCCGCACTCGCTCCCCACCCGCACTCGCTCCCCACCCGCACTCGCTCCCCACCCGCACTCGCTCCCCACCCGCACTCGCTCCCCACCCGCACTCACTCACTCCCCACCCGCACTCACTCCCACCCGCACTCACTCCCCGCACTCACTCCCCGCACTCACTCCCCGCACTCACTCCCCACCCGCACTCACTCCCCACCCGCACCCACCGCACTCACTCCCCACCCGCACCCACCCGCACCCACCCGCACTCACTCCCCACCCGCACTCACCCGCACTCACTCCCCACCCGCACTCACTCCCCACCCGCACTCACTCCCCACCCGCACCCACCCGCACTCACTCCCACCCGCACTCACTCCCACCCGCACTCACTCCCACCCACACTCACTCCCCACCCGCACCCACCCGCACTCACTCCCCACCCGCACCCACCCGCACTCACTCCCCACCCGCACTCACTCCCCACCCGCACTCACTCCCCACCCGCACTCACTCCCCACCCGCACTCACTCCCCACCCGCACTCACTCCCACCCGCACTCACTCCCACCCGCACTCACTCCCACCCGCACTCACTCCCACCCGCACTCACTCCCCACCCGCACTCACTCCCCACCCGCACTCACTCCCCACCCGCACTCACTCCCCACCCGCACTCACTCCCCACCCGCACTCACTCCCCACCCGCACTCACTCCGCACCCACCCGCACTCACTCCCCACCCGCACTCACTCCCCACCCGCACCCACCCGCACTCACTCCCACCCGCACTCACTCCCACCCGCACTCACTCCCACCCGCACTCACTCCCCGCACTCACTCCCCGCACTCACTCCCCGCACTCACTCCCCACCCGCACCCACCCGCACTCACTCCCCACCCGCACTCACTCCCACCCGCACTCACTCCCCACCCGCACTCACTCCCCACCCGCACTCACTCCCCACCCGCACTCACTCCCCACCCGCTCTCACTCCCCACCCGCACTCACTCCCACCCGCACTCACTCCCACCCGCACTCACTCCCACCCGCACTCACTCCCACCCGCACTCACTCCCACCCGCACTCACTCCCACCCGCACTCACTCCCACCCGCACTCACTCCCCACCCGCACTCACCCGCACTCACTCCCCACCCGCACCCACCCGCACTCACTCCCACCCGCACTCACTCCCCACCCGCACTCACTCCCACCCGCACTCACTCCCACCCGCACTCACTCCCACCCGCACTCACTCCCACCCGCACTCACTCCCACCCGCACTCACTCCCACCCGCACTCACTCCCACCCGCACTCACTCCCACCCGCACTCACTCCCACCCGCACTCACTCCCACCCGCACTCACTCCCACCCGCACTCACTCCCCGCACTCACTCTCCACCCGCTCGCACTCACTCACTCCCACCCGCACTCACTCTCCACCCGCACTCACTCTCCACCCGCACTCACTCTCCACCCGCACTCACTCCCACCCGCACTCACTCCCCACCCGCACTCACTCCCACCCGCACTCACTCCCACCCGCACTCACTCCCCACCCGCACTCACTCCCCACCCGCACTCACTCCCCACCCGCACTCACTCCCCACCCGCACTCACTCCCCACCCGCACTCACTCCCCACCCGCACTCACTCCCCACCCGCACTCACTCCCCACCCGCACTCACTCCCCACCCGCACTCACTCCCACCCGCACTCACTCTCCACCCGCACTCACTCTCCACCCGCACTCACTCTCCACCCGCCCGCACTCACTCGCTCTCCACCCGCACTCGCTCTCCACCCGCACTCGCTCTCCACCCGCACTCGCTCTCCACCCGCACTCGCTCTCCACCCGCACTCGCTCTCCACCCGCACTCGCTCTCCACCCGCACTCGCTCTCCACCCGCACTCGCTCTCCACCCGCACTCGCGCCCCACCCGCACTCGCTCCCCACCCGCACTCGCTCCCCACCCGCACTCGCTCCCCACCCGCACTCGCTCCCCACCCGCACTCGCTCCCCACCCGCACTCGCTCCCCACCCGCACTCGCTCCCACCCGCACTCACTCCCCGCACTCACTCCCCACCCGCACTCACTCCCCACCCGCACTCACTCCCCACCCGCACCCACCCGCACTCACTCCCCACCCGCACCCACCCGCACCCACCCGCACTCACTCCCCACCCGCACTCACCCGCACTCACTCCCCACCCGCACTCACTCCCCACCCGCACTCACTCCCCACCCGCACCCACCCGCACTCACTCCCACCCGCACTCACTCCCACCCGCACTCACTCCCACCCGCACTCACTCCCACCCACACTCACTCCCCACCCGCACCCACCCGCACTCACTCCCCACCCGCACCCACCCGCACTCACTCCCCACCCGCACTCACTCCCCACCCGCACTCACTCCCCACCCGCACTCACTCCCCACCCGCACTCACTCCCCACCCGCACTCACTCCCCACCCGCACTCACTCCCACCCGCACTCACTCCCACCCGCACTCACTCCCACCCGCACTCACTCCCACCCGCACTCACTCCCCACCCGCACTCACTCCCCACCCGCACTCACTCCCCACCCGCACTCACTCCCCACCCGCACTCACTCCCCACCCGCACTCACTCCCCACCCGCACTCACTCCCCACCCGCACTCACTCCCCACCCGCACTCACTCCCCACCCGCACTCACTCCCCACCCGCACTCACTCCCCACCCGCACTCACTCCCCACCCACACCCACCCGCACCCACCCGCACTCACTCCCACCCGCACTCACTCCCACCCGCACTCACTCCCCGCACTCACTCCCCGCACTCACTCCCCACCCGCACCCACCCGCACTCACTCCCCACCCGCACTCACTCCCCACCCGCACTCACTCCCACCCGCACTCACTCCCCACCCGCACTCACTCCCCACCCGCACTCACTCCCCACCCGCACTCACTCCCCACCCGCTCTCACTCCCCACCCGCACTCACTCCCACCCGCACTCACTCCCACCCGCACTCACTCCCACCCGCACTCACTCCCACCCGCACTCACTCCCACCCGCACTCACTCCCACCCACACTCACTCCCACCCGCACTCACTCCCACCCGCACTCACTCCCACCCGCACTCACTCCCCACCCGCACCCACCCCGCACTCACCCGCACTCACTCCCCACCCGCACCCACCCGCACTCACTCCCACCCGCACTCACTCCCCACCCGCACTCACTCCCACCCGCACTCACTCCCACCCGCACTCACTCCCACCCGCACTCACTCCCACCCGCACTCACTCCCACCCGCACTCACTCCCACCCGCACTCACTCCCACCCGCACTCACTCCCACCCGCACTCACTCCCACCCGCACTCACTCCCCACCCGCACTCACTCCCCACCCGCACTCACTCCCCACCCGCACTCACTCTCCACCCGCACTCACTCTCCACCCGCACTCACTCTCCACCCGCACTCACTCCCCGCACTCACTCACTCCCACCCGCACTCACTCCCCACCCGCACTCGCTCCCCACCCGCACTCGCTCCCCACTCGCTCCCACCCGCACTCGCTCCCCACTCGCTCCCACCCGCACTCACTCCCACCCGCACTCACTCCGCACCCACCCGCACTCACTCCCACCCGCACTCACTCCCACCCGCACTCACTCCCCGCACTCACTCACTCCCACCCGCACTCACTCCCCGCACTCACTCCCACCCGCACTCACTCCCCGCACTCACTCCCCGCACTCACTCCCCGCCCGCACTCACTCCCCGCACTCACTCCCCGCCCGCACTCACTCCCCGCCCGCACTCACTCCCCACCCACACTCACTCCCCACCCGCACCCACCCGCACCCACCCGCACTCACTCCCACCCGCACTCACTCCGCACCCACCCGCACTCACTCCCACCCGCACTCACTCCCACCCGCACTCACTCCCACCCGCACTCACTCCCACCCGCACTCACTCCCACCCGCACTCACTCCCACCCGCACTCACTCCCCGCACTCACTCCCCGCACTCACTCACTCCCCACACTCACTCCCCACCCACACTCACTCCCCACCCGCACTCACTCCCCACCCGCACTCACTCCCCACCCGCACCCACCCGCACTCACTCACTCCCACCCCTACTCACTCCCCACCCGCACCCACCCACACTCACTCCCACCCGCACTCACTCCCACCCACACTCACTCCGCACCCACCCTCACTCACTCCCACCCCTACTCACTCCCCACCCGCACCCACCCACACTCACTCCCACCCGCACTCACTCCCACCCACACTCACTCCGCACCCACCCGCACTCACTCCCACCCGCTCACCCATGTTAAAATACCCCCCACTTTTTCTATAGCAGATTTGATATCTAACTATCAAGTGTATATACTGCAATCTTGTTGAGATGAATCAGATTGTAGAAATCTATAATTATAAACGATAATTTATTGTAAGGAATTGCAATGCTTGCATTGTAAAATATGAGATGGAATTGATATGGCTGCTAATTGATGAGGTAAAATGGTTTCAGATGCGAACTTTAAAAGGACTACACTTTCCACATTCAGTACTTTCTCTATCTGTTGTTTAATCTATTCAGCCTGATTACTACAAACATTAAGAGCTTTTTCCAATTTTCTCTCGCTTATCTGATCTCCTATGTGAAGGTATTAACTCCTACTGAGACTTCTGAAGATTTGTATTCAAAGTGTGTCTTGTTTTGAACTCTCATAAAATAAATATATATTAATACAAATCCATCCCAGGACTTGATAAGAGTTCTATTTTGCCAATAAGTGAATAAGAGGAATGGAATTGCCGAGGCCGACTGACTCTCTGATGAGCCAGTGCATTCGGCTGAATTATAAAGTAAGTGATTTCTTGTAGAAAGGTATCCTGGTTCGAGATTTCTTTTCAAATAATAGCAAACCTGTTTTTATGCTCTGGGCGATAGAATAGTATGCATGAAACTTTGAATGGGCCGTGCAGCCCGTTAAAGGGACCGTGCACCCAAATTTAAAATTAGGGGGAACATTGATCTTAACTCCATCTCCATCTAGGCTCGTGTGGAGCATAAACATCAGCAAAGACCAGTTGGGCCGAATGGCCTGTTTCCATGTTGTAGACTCTATGGGGGTGATTTTATCAATGTGGACGTGATTGAGGCGGGAAAGCTGCTTGTCGGGTTTTAGTCCCATCTCCATCGACGTCCGGCCAACCCACGCTATTTTCCCTTGATTGGCTTTGTTAAGCCCGCCCAGCGGACATAGCCGGCCAATTAAGGGAAAGCTGGTGACAGAGAATGTCAGTGTATGACGTTTCATCTGTCAAAAATTTTTGACAGATGAATTGTCTTCGTTTGACAGCTTTGAGAAGCTGTCAAACACTGACAATCTCTGTTCTTTGGTGAGTCCTTGTACTCAAGATTCACTTAGAAAGTTTGCCTGAGCAGAAAGCAGAAGGCGGCTCCATTTAAGAATGCAGCGGCCATTCTGCTTTCTCTGCCGCTGAGATGAGGCAGCTCCGCAGCCTAAAGGGATGAAGCCTGGAGGAAGAAGCAAAGGTAAATAATCTTATTAAAACACTTTAGACTCACCTCACACACTTACCTCTCCACACTTGCACCCATCACTCACCTGCACACTGGACATTTCGGCCCCTCCGACCCCCGCAGACCCACGACTCGCCTCGCTGACCCTGGCGAGGTTCTGAGCCGTCGGGAAGCCCACACTTTAGGGCTCAAAATAAGGATTAGCCAAAAACCTGCCTGTTAACAAGCAGTTAATTGGCACTAATCCCCTTCCCGCCTCGAGGAGATGGGACCCGGCGCAGGTCGGGTACCCGCCTCCTGGGAAGATGGCACGGAGGCGGGTTGGGGGCAGGATGGGTACCCATCCCCAGATTCTGCCATTTTCCCGGCAGTCCCGCCTCCATACCCGCCTCGCCAGGGCTGGCAAAATCGCCCCCTATGTCACCCGCCTTGGTTCCGTAACCCTTAATACCCTTGCCTAACAAAAATCTATCAATCTCAGTTTTGAAATTCTCAATTGACCCCCAGCCTCAATAGCTTTTTGAGGGAGAGAGTTCCAGACTATCACCATCCTTTGTGAAGCAGTGCTTCCTGACAGCCAACACGTTTTGATGAAGGGATGCTCCTTTTTAAAATAAAAACAGAAAATGCTGGAAACACTGCAGGCCAGGCAGCATGTGTGGAAAGAGAAACAGAGTTAACGTTCCAGGCAGATGACCCTTCGTCAGAACTGGAAGATGTTGGAGATGAACAGCTTTTAAGCAAATACAGAGCTTTTTAATGTTGCCTCATCCAATCTAGTATTATCTATGAATATTGTACTGGCCCAGTTATACCACAGCTTTCACACAAATCCAACGGCACATGGAATCTTGGCAAACAGCACAAGAGTCCCTTGAGCAACGAGACTCCCATTGCTCCAGTTTTGCTTTGGCTGAGGTGAGACTACAGCATACCTGCAACCAGTGTGAAGCAAAACTTGTAACCTTCATTGTTAAACTTTATAACGTTAACAAAGGGCCAATTGTCATGATGTAACACTGCAATTTGGTGCTGCTGGCTTGCACCACTCTAATGCAGACACTGGTGTCAACAACGTAGTATCTCATTGAAATGTATAAATCTCATTGAAACGTATAAAATTCTGACTGGGCTAGACAGATTGGATGCAGGGAGGATGTTTCCCCTGGCTGGGGGGCTCTAGAACGAGGGGTCACAGTCTCAGGATACGGGGTAGGACATTTAGGACTGAGATGAGGAGAAATTTCTTCACTCAGAGGGTGGTGAACCTGTGGAATTCTCTACCACAGAAGGCTGTGGAGGCCAAGTCACTGAATATATTTAAGAAGGAGATAGATAGATTTCTAGACACAAAAGGCATCAAGGGGTATGGGGAGAGAGCGGGAATATGGTATTGAGATAGAGGATCAGCCATGATCATATTGAATGGCAGAGCAGGCTCGAAGGGCCGAATGGTCTACTCCTGCTCCTTTTTTTTCTATGTTTCTATGTTGCTATTAACTACTGTAAAGGAAGCTAAAGAGAAAGACAATAGTGTTTGCTTTGAGTATTAATTACACTATATGGATTCTAAAATACAAATGAAATATACGCTTGCTACATTTTTTTTTAAAAAGCTGAGAGAAAAGTGCTTTAAAAGAAAAATGTATTGCAGAGAGAAGTCCCAACCTCCCAAGGGATCTCATTGTTGTTTTATAACTGTCCTTGAAAATAACTTAGTTTTACATCTACTTCTAGAACATATGGCAGCATATTTTATTCTTTGTGTTCTCTAGTGACTTCTTTAGCTTTTAAGAGGTAATTGGGACAGGGGAGTGAGCTGTTGACATGAAATGCTTTATGGAACAGGAAAAGTCTATCAAGGAGCCCTGCAGTGACTGCCACTTCTCTCATCTTTACTGTGTTTACCACGAATACCAATTGAGCTGCTCTTTATTGTATGTTTTCTGTCTGTCAAATGTTCCTTCTGCAGAAAGATATACTTAAGTATTGCGCATGTGGGCACACAAACTGTATATTATGCAATTTGTTTAATGCATGTTGGACATTTGACTCAATGGTGCCATTTTCTAGTGAGCTTACCCGCTGAGAGGCTTTGACTGGTCCGGTGGATAGCTGCAGTGTCTTTCACTCACATTGTAAAATAAATTGGTGTCCCTTATGGTGCAGTCAATTTTGCCAGCGTGTGTAGCCGAACCACACACAGCCCCAGGTTTCGACCCTCCCCAGTCTCTGCTGAATTCAGTCAAGGTGGCTGTGGAGGAGGAAAATCAGCCCCACTTCCTCTCGTGGATTGCTATCCGACAAATTCAGCTGCAAGGGGGAGGGAGTTAATTTAGAACAAATAATGCCGCCTTTCTACTGGACAAGCATGTCCATTTTGAACCATTAGCGTCCACGGAAAGGTCCTGCAATGTTTCAGTTCCTGCCCAGATGTTTATTCAGCACATGGAGAAAATACAAGTTTTACTATTTGTTAAAAATATGACAAGATTTTCAATTTGATGTTGCCGTGAAGTAGTTTTGGACTACACAGCGATGCTAAACTGGTGTAATCTAAATCACATGTTAAGACCTGAACTGGGTCTGAAGCAAACCAGAAGGAGTCGTGTTTTGTTCCGTTGTCGGGTGAGGTCCCAACTCTGGATTCGGGCTCCAATTTAACTGGAATGTTGGTGCAAAGTGAAACCGCTTTGCATCAGCGCTGCTGTTGGAGTGAAAATATACCCTTACTTGGGAGGACTGGTTGATGCAGTGTGTAAGCATAATTCCTTTCACTAATGGAACCTGGCTGATGGGATAAGAGTCATCTATCTGTGCTAGCTGCAAGGCCCTGTGTGAAAAGAGGTTGGGTAGATTCAGCAATAGGCCCACAGCAGAAAACTCCTATATTTTGGTCTATTTGGCAATTTTGCGAAGGTCACAAGAATAGACCGTGTGGAGAATGGAAAATGTGATGCTGCTGCAGCAGAGATTGTGCTTCTGAAACTGGGGTAAGTAACAGTTTTTAGTTAGCGTAGGTGGAGCTTTATTCTAAATCGAGCCTGTGTTTAATGATTCTGGATAGAAAAATGCTCCTTTCCCCATCACTGACATCCCTTATGTGGATGAGCACCAACCAGGAATTTAAAAAAAGTCATTCTTTTTGTTACCATCGTGTGGTGCATGGCCCTGAGGGTCTTAGATTTGGTGGCAGGGGGTCTTCTTTCTTGTTGGGGTTTTGACTAAGGTGAAAAGGGAGCATACTGAGAAAGGAATACAGAATCTGAGAAGCACAAGATCCAGGGTTGGTCTGAGAGACCAGGCAATACTCTTTAAATGCAGGGAAAACTTTGAGCTGGTTTTGTCTGTACACTTGATACGTTTGAGGTATTTAAAGAAACCAGTGCCTCAATTCCAGCAGACTGTTTTCAATTATTCAAATCAGCAGAACATCCTTCTTAAACTACTCCAGCCTTTTCACAATCCCAATATTCAAAGTGTAAAAGTTTTATTTGTCGCACTTGTAGATGTTACAATCCCTTCAATATATTTATAAGCAATGTACTGCAAGGGCTGGAAATCTGAACCTAAAGCAGCAAATGCTGGAGGCACACATCATCTGTGGAGGGAATGGACAAATATACACTTCAGGTGTAGACCTTTCAAAACTGGATGAATAAGAGGCAGACTGGCATATAAATATCATCTGTATTCACTACTCATGGTGCAGTCTCCTCCACATTGAGGAAACCAAATTGAGATTAGATTTGCAAAACACCTCCATTTGTCCACAAGTATGACCCTGGGTTACCTACAGCTCCCCACTTTAACTCCCCCTTCCATTCCCACTTTGATCTCTCTTTCATTCTCTCATTGGTCTCGAACACTCCAATGAAGCTCACCTCAAGCTTCAGGAACAATATGTCCTCTTTCTCCTAGGCACCCTGCAAACCTCTGGTCTGAACATTCACTTCAGACTTTAGCACTATTGTCATTTTTCAATCAGTTTTAATTTCATACATGGACCCGAGGTTTTCCATTTCTCCCATTTTCTCATATTCCCCATTTCCTTAGCTATGCACACATTCTTTTTCTTTAATGTCTTAATGCTATTGTCTATTACTTAATTGAGATGATCTATAACATCATTCCTACTAATGCTTCCTCTTTGTTTGCCATATAAATGTGTGTATAGTGTGTGTGTGTATATATCCCCATCTTTTTCTGATTCTATCAGTATGCCTATCCAACTCTTTCAGTTCTGAAGGGTTCACTCCCAAAACATTTTCTCCACTAATGTTAAAGGACTTGCTATATGTTTCCAACATTTTCTGTTTTAATGTTTAATTTGGTAACCTCTTTTTCCCAAGCGTTACCTCACAAAAGATTGAAGAGTTCATATTTCAACCTTGTTTTAATGTTTTATACAAAAAAGTCACTGTTCTAAAGATGGTTGTCTTTACTGTCCGTGGTTGTTTGCTTGGAGGATGTGAGGCTGAGCTTACAAGCAGCAAGTTCTAGCATACTTGTGAATGCCTAGTCTTGCTGTCAATCATAAATTCCAGAACTATACGTACAGGTGCATGCTGAGGATTGTAAATTGCTACCCGGGTTGGTCTCTAAACTAAACTAGTTGTGATGCTGTTTTTATGAATAAAATTTGAGTCAGTCAGGTGCAAGTGTGGCACAAGCATGTACATGTGAAAAGATTTTTTTCATTTATTCCATGGGATGTGGGCGTTGCTGGCAAGGCAGCCATTTATTGCTCCCTAGTTGCCCTTTGAGAAGGTGGTGGGCCTTCTTGAACTGCTGTAGTCCATGTGGTGAAGGTGCTCTCACAATGCTTTTTAGGTCAGGAGTTCCAGAATCTTGACCTAGGAACTATGAAGGACTGGTGATATAGGGCCAAGTCAGGATAGTGTGTGTCTTGAAGGGAAACTTGGAGGTGATGGTGTTCCCATGTACTTGCTGCCCTTGTCCTTGTAGGTGGTGAATGTCGCGGGTTTGGAAGGTGCTGCTGAAGAAGCCTTGGCAAATTGTTTTCAACACTACAGCTGGGATGTTGTCGGGATCTGCAGCCTTTAGATGGGAGGAAAGCAGATTTTGCGGGGCTGAGAATAGAACTTGGGAAAATAAAATGGACAACAATATTGGCAAACAGTGATATAGAACAGCAGTGGGAAATATTTAAAATGGTGTTCAACAGAGTCCCGGAAAAATATATTCCACTAAAAAACAAGAACAAGCTAAACGCTAATGAGACACCATGGATGAATAAAGACACAAGGGAAAAGTTGAGGGTAAGGAAAGAGGCCTACACTAAGTACATGGATGCAGGGGAGAGCATGACGAGATAATATGAAAAGATTAGGAGAGAAGTCAATAAAACAATTAGAAAGGCAAACAGGAACTATGAAATTAAATTATCAAGGAATATAAAACAATAGTAAAATATTTTACAGGCACATAAATAAAAAAAAGGAAAGCTGGGATGCGAATAGGGCCACTAAGGGATGGACAGGATAATATCACAGGCAGTGATAGAGAGATGGCAGAAATATTAAAGAATTACTTTGCTTCAGTATTTACCAGGAAGACCGAACAGGTGGACATGACATTGGATGATGAGGTTAGAAATTAAATAATTGCATTTAAAATAAAAAGAGGAGAAATATTAAATAAACTAATCAAACTCAAAGAGGATAAAACTCTTGGTCTGGATGGATTATATCTGCGCATTTTAAAAGAATCTAGGGAAGAAATAGCAGAGACATTACTACACATATTTATTAATTCGTTAGAACAAGGTGTAGTACCAGAGGACTGGCGGATAGCTAACGTAATACTGATATTTAAGAAGAGAGATAGAACCTGTCCAGGGAACTATAGACCAGTCAGCTTAACATCAGTGGTAGGAAAAATAATGGAATCCCTACTAAAGGAGAAAATAGAAGAACATCTAGAAACCAAATATATAATGAATAGTCAGCATGGATTTCAAAAGGGAAAGTCTTGCTTGACCAATCTAATTGAATTTTTTAAAGAGGTAACAGAGAGTGTAGACAAGGGTAATGCAGTAGATGTAATTTATCTAGATTTTCAAAAGGCCTTCAATAAGGTACCACATAATAGACTAATGACTAAGGTCAAAGCATGCGGAGTCAGGGGACAAGTAGCAGAATGGATAACTAGCTGGCTTCAAGACAGAAAGCAGAGAGTAGAGGTAAAGGGTAGCTATTCACAGTGGCAGAACGTGGGTAGTGGTGTTCCACAAGGATCAGTGCTGGGACCACTGCTGTTCACAATTTACATTAACGATTTAGACTTAGGAATCAAAAACACAATTTCTAAATTTGCGGATGACACCAAATTGGGAGGGAGAGTCAATACTGAGGAGGACTGCAACAAATTACAGGAAGACATTAATAAACTTGCAGAATGGGCATAGAATTGGCAAATGAAATTCAACACAGATAAATATGAGGCATTACATTTTGTTAAGAAAAATAGGGAGGTCACATATTACAAATCTAAGTAGGGTAGAGGAGCAAAGGGATCTTGGAGTACAAATACACAAATCACTGAAGGTAGCGACACAGTTAACAAGGCCATAAAAAAAGCAAACCAAGCAGTAGGGTTTATTTCTAGAGGGATTGAATTGAAAAGTAGAAAAGTTATGCTAAACCTGTATTGAACCTTGGTTAGACAACACTTGGTGTACTGCATACAATTCTGGACGCCATATTATAAAAAGGATAGAGAGGCACTGGAGAGGGTGCAAAAAAGATTTACAAGGATGATACCAGAAATGCGAGGGTATACATATCAGGAAAGGATGAACAGAGAAAAGAGAAGGAAGGCTGAGGGGGTGACCTAATAGAGGTCTTTAAAGTTATGAACCGTTTTGATAGAGTAAAGAGAGTGTTTCCACTTGTGGGGAAGAGCATAACTAGAGGCCATCAATATAAGATAGTCACCAAGAAATCAAATAGGGAATTCAGAAGAAACTTCTTTACCCAGAGAGTGGTGAGAATGTGGAACTCGCTACCACAGGGAGTGGTTGAAGCAAATAGTATAGATTCATTTAAGGGGAGGTTAGATAAAAGCTGATAGAGCAGGAAAGACGGGAGGAAGCTCAAGTGGAGCATAAACGCCGGCACGGACTGGTTGGGCCGAATGGCCTGTTTCTGTGCTGTATATCCTATGTAATCCTATGAAGTGCGTGCCGATGTAAGATTTTTATTTCTCGGTCAGTGTTTTCCTACTATAAATCATATCTGGATTTATGATGGAAATTGCATCGGTAGATATGTAACACTAATTAAATACTCCCACCAGTGATGGGGCTGCAGCACCTGTTTTGTATGTCTCGGTTCCTCAGTGTGTACTGCAGAGAAACTCCTCTGCTCCAACCAATTGCATTTTTCTATTTCCGATTGCTGTAAATTTTGCTATTTTAACTGTAATATCAAATCAAAGTATTATATAAAATAAGGACAGGATGCATGACTTTAAAATGGGGACTGAATTACATCTGCGTTATCGGGTCCAATTATTGAATTTTATGCTCCATTTACCTGAGTTGTGAGGCTGTTTCTCTAAATCCATTATTTCACTTAGTTATATATAGCTAGTTTCTTGAATTGATACTGCTCTCTACAAACACATAAAAAGATCCCGATGCACGACTTTGGGGGACATCAGCTTCCACTCACATAATTCAACACCTTACTAAACTAACATAATTTAACTTCATTCCACAAAATAAAACTGCTATAAATGTCTTTAATTACAGGAATGGCCAAATCTTCGATGAGCTCTAATTAGCACCTTTGTATTCTATTGCCTGTCATGTTTGTGGAGAGCTGGCTTTTATTCTTTTCAATGCATAATACAAGCAGAGATTTTTTTAAACTTTTTCTTAAAATGTCAACATAAAGTATGAGTTAGCACGAAGATCAAAATCAAAAACTCATGGCATTTTCAAATTGGATTTCAAAACCTGCCATGAAATTTAGAGGCTTTATCAAAAAGGAACATGATCGATATCTGGTAATCCGAACGAGTAATCTTTAGTGTGTCTTCCTCAGGTCACATGTCCACACACCAGCACAGCAAATGCGTTGCATATATCACCAAAATAAAACAATAAAACTTCATAATTGCATCTTCTTCAATCTGAGTTTTGAGAGACCTTGATGACAACAATGAAAACAGCACATCTTGTGCAGTCAGCTCTTTGAGTAATAAATGCCCTTCTCTGCTTTCGTACGCCTGATCTCTCCCAATAATATTTACATAAATTATTTCCATCTGTTTGTAATGTCTGGTATTTTAAAGCAAAACTGTACAGAAATGAATAACATTTCTTAATTCATTATATAGTTCTATTTTTATGCAAAAATCTTATCACAAAACAATTATTATACAGATCACAAGCAGATTTTTAAAAACTATTTTCTTAAACTGTCAACATAAATATGAGTTTGTGGTGGGGGTTGAAGACAATGGCCTTGGTGTTCCCAATGTTTAACTGGATGAAATTGTGACTCATCCAGAACTGGATGTCGGATAAGCAATCTGACAACACTGAGGCAGTGGGGGGGGGGCGTAGAGAGAGGTGGTGGAGCGCTGGAACTTGGTGTCATCAGCATATGTGTGGAACCTGATCCTATGTCTTCGGATGGTGTCGCCAAGGGGCAGCATTCGAATGAGGAAGAGGAGGCGGCCAAGGTTGGATCCCTGGAGTAATCCAGAAGTAATGGTGCAGGAGTGGGAAGAGAAGCCATTTCTGGAGATGCTCTGGCTAAGACTGGATAGGCAAGAGTGGAACCAAGTGATGGCAGTCCCATTGCTGGACAACGGAGGAGAGGTGCTGGAGGAGGATGATGTGGTCGACTGTATCGAAGACTGAAAAGAGGTTGAGAAGGATGAGGGATAGTGCGCCAGTCGCAGTCACATAGGATGTAATTTGTGGTTTTGATGAGGACTGTTTCAGTGCTGTAACAGGGACAGAAACTTGATTGGAGAGATGCAAACATGGTGTTGCAGGAACGATGGGCACAGATTTGGGAGGCAACAACACATTCAAGGACTTTGACGAGGAAAGGGATTCATCTGGCCACTCCTTGTGAGTACAGTACAAAGCAGCACCAGGAGAGGATTTAAAGTTACAAATAAATTATTTCATTATACAAATTAGTTTAGTGGATTAATAAGATACATTTTAGTGTAATGATATGATGATATCTTATTAGTGTCAGCATTACCACCAGGCTTGTAATGATAAAACTTTGCCCATAGACTACATATTTAAATTCATTACATGGTGTCCCTTCCACCATAAATTGCTGAAGGCCCTTCAGCTTGCTTTGAAGTGTACAAAGTAACATAAAGTACAGGAACTTCATAAATTGTTCATTTTAGAATTCTTTATACATTTATGCTTGAACCATTGGATCAATTAACTATTTGAAAGGGAACCAATAGCCTTGGCTCTATGCATAAATACGTTTCTTACTGTTTCTAAAAATCAGCACAGCAATTCATCTCTCAAAAATATTGTCACCTGGAAGAGCATGAATTAGCCAATGGGAAATTTATGATTTGCCTTTTTGTGGCCTAGCGCCACTTTAGCAAGCCTATCTATGCTCTTAGCACTCACTGATCTAGCTGAACAGTGTTATGCCACCTCTGTACACAAGCATTAGGTTGTGGCTTTTGCTGATCATTGAAACGAGAGGAACAGCTGAAACCAGCCATTTCTTTGGTAATGAGCTGGGGTAGGAGGACTAGGATTGTATGCAAATAAGAAATCAACCAGACTTCCTGCTGCCAATCACTATCCAGTGACTCTTGCTGGAAAGTGTGGAGGTTGGATAGTACGAGTGGGCTCCTGCGTGATGTTCTTATGGTCCAATAGCCTGATGATGCTGACTGCTGAGGCTCGTTCATGAAGAATGGCCACTTCGTTGAACTACCGGAAGTTGACTGATGTCGGTGGAACTGTACTCCAAAATGAGCCATCACAAAACCACTCATTTTCTGTTTTTCCCCCAAAAAAGGACGGCATTGTATAATACAAATGTGAAGTGCCAATTAAAAAATCCTGAATAATATGTAATAAAAAGTTTGACATGCTGAGTCACCGTAAGCCATTAACCATTGGGATCATGTCTCACTCCCGGCACTTGAGCACATAAATCTAGGCTGACACTCCAGTGCAGTGCTGAGGGAGTGCTGCACTGTCGGAGGTGCCGTCTTTCAGACGAGACGTTAAACCGAGGCCCCGTCTGCTCTCTCAGGTGGACATAAAAGATCCCATGGCACTATTTCGAAGAAGAGCAGGGGAGTTATCCCCGGTGTCCTGGCCAATATTTATCCCTCAACCAACATAACAAAAACAGATTATCTGGTCATTATCACATTGCTGTTTGTGGGAGCTTGCTGTGCGCAAATTGGCTGCCGCGTTTCCCACATTACAACAGTGACTCCACTTCAAAAGTACTTCATTGTCTGTAAAGCGCTTTGAGACGTCCGGTGGTCGTGAAAGGCGCTATTTAAATGCAAGTCTTTCTTCTTTCTTTTTAACCCTGATTATAGGTAACAGCAGCCCCTCCGTACATTGTAAGCATGGCCACTGGTTTTCTGCTTTTACAGAAAAACTGCTGGAATCGTGCAATGTGATCTCCAAAATGATGGTAAAATTCCTAGGACCCCATTTAATAGAAACAAAGTTTAACGGATTCAGTGAGTGTAAATCGGTGGCCTTGATTAGCATCTTCAGAAGAGGAGGGGGGTAAATTGAAGAAATTCTAAAACATTTCTTTGACAAACTGAGATTCTTTGGAGGATATTTCTCTTGCGATTACTTAAAACATACATGTTGCACTCCTGGCTCTTCAAGTGCCGACTCACCACATTCTAGTGTGCCACCATGCAAGTTTTCTAATATTGCCACGATTTGTTGTATTCCGAAAGAGTGTACATTGAAGTTGCTAGTAGAGTTGTAGGATTGCAAATGTATAATTTCTGCCCACCAGCAACAAAAAATCAATTGTAAGTTGAATAGCAATCTTTACCATGGCTGTTCCAAAGACCCAGGAGAGGGAGGTAGGACCCACAAGGGTAGGGAATGGATTTCTCTGCGGTGGTGGGGGGAACTAACTATAAAAACGTACTGATGGGTGCAATGTGAAGACGTCATGAAAATTTTTTTTAATATAGATTTCAATTTATTTTTCCATGAAGTTCTATAGAAGTTTTTGCCATTCAAAAGTCTTTAGCATCCTGCACAGAGTGAAGGAGAGAAGGGCAGACTTTCACTATTGTGTGGCTTGGACCTATGAAACTGTCAGCCTCTAGTGCCAAATCTTCACATCAGATATATAAATGGGTCTTCTAATAACTCGGGAGATCTGTTGTTCCGATTTACCACAGGACATACCAGATCCCGGTATGTTTATGGACCTGTTTCTGTTGATTTTCTTCTTCTCTTTTCCAAAATTCCTTCTCCTCTCCTCTCCTTGAAAGTATGACTCCCTGCTAGAGTCTGATTCTACGAGCCTGGGCCATCCTCCTAGAACTTTATCAAAGCGGTCGTTCTTTCCAGTAGAGTCTAGTGGGTGAGTGTCAGTGGACTACTCAACTGTGGGGAACATCGCGGCAGAAACGGCTTTCTGTTCTCGTACAATATCCACGTGCACATACTTTTTGAAAAACTGGATAGCAAATCAGGAATTAGAACTCTTGCTGATTTTCCTCTCCCTAGTGCAGGGGTACTGAGGCTAATTGTAGGTCTCCCAAATCCACCCCAGTTGAGACCAGCTACCTTTAGCAGAGACTGGAGTTCAAATGTTGGACCTTCCTGGTCTATGGCTCAGCTACTCAAAAACTTAACCAGTTGATCAATTGGGATAAAAACAGAAAATGCTGGAGATACACAGCAGGTCAGGCAGCATCTGTGAAGAGAGAACAGAGTTAACGTTTCAGGTCGATGACCTTTCGTCAGAACTGGAAAAAAGCAGGAAATGGAAACTTGCTTAAAAAGCATTTTCTGTTTTTTTTATTTCAGATTTCCAGCATCTGCAGTATTTTCTTTTTGATCAGTTGGGGTGCCTGGCTGATTCTGCAGTAAGAAGTCTCCTCCTGAGAAGCAGTGTCCTCGAGATCATATTCCTTAAGTGATATCTGATTTTCCCAATTCTGAAGAATTATTTTATGGAATTGGCTTTCTATTTTGGTGTTTATTACAAAAGCTTGTTTGATAAGGGGAAAAAGATCTATTTTGTGACTGCGAATTATATAAAATTAGGCCCTTTGTATTTTGCGCCAGGTTTAAATTAGTAGTTGTCTCATGAGATCTATTTATACGAAGGCATCAGTGTCAGTACTTGGTACTGTTAATTCTATTTATATCGATTAAATTTGCCTGTTTACACTGTTGCTTCAGTGCCGAGGGTTTCTGTTTTAATTTTAGCAATCTTTGATCCTCAAGTAAAAGAAAGGAAAAGTCTGCATTTATATAGCACCTCAGGATATCCCAAAGCACTTAACAGCCAATGAATTACTTCTTGAAGTGTAATTACTGTTGTTTGGTGGGCAATGTGGCAGCCAATTTCGCACACAGACAGCAGTGAGATAATTGGGCCAGTTAATCTGTTTCAGTGGGCTTGGCAGAGGGCTAAAGGCTGGCCGGGATAACTCCTCTGCTCTTCTTTGAATAGTGCCATGGGATAATTTATGTCCGCCTGAACGGACAGAGAGCCTCAGTTTAATGTCTCATCCCAAAGACATCGGGGTAGAAATTTGTCTGGGCCTGTATTGCAACTTTGGTACTACATTTTTAAACCAAATCTTTTGCTGCTGTGTTTGATTTTATGTCCAGACTAGGAAATGTAGGGACAAGCTATTTTTTCTTATAAACCCGATAATAGATGAAATCACGTGTTTCCCAAACTGTGGTGCAAGAGTCTCGCTTTCACCCAAATGGTTTTGTCCCTAAATTAAGTGTCAAATTTTACTTCGATGCTGATTTATGTTGTCTGATTTCCCAGTTCTTAGTTGGTGAATATTCTTCCTACATATCACAAGGGAAGTGAAAACTAGGCACTAAGAAACAGAAAATGAGACCATAATAGACACTAGACAATTTAGCAACTCCCGTGTAAATAGTCCCAGAGCAAATGTTTGCCAATAGCTCAAGCTGTTCCCAGTAAATTGTCTTCTCCACTAGCACATTCAATTCAAATTAAAGCTGGACTGATCAGTACAATCCCATGCAGGCTGCATCCTGAGCTGCTGGTTAATGAATTCGGAATCAGAGCACCTGTGAAGTAGTGGCAGCATTGCTGAATAGTTGTATTCGGTAAATGCGCTATTTTAAACTGCTGAATGGTTTATTTGTTCCTCTATGCCTAAATATTGTTAATATTTCTTCAGTTACTTTCATAATTCACATTTATCATAAAAGAAAAATATATTGGTACCATTTGTTGCAACAAGAGGTTAAAGCTGATCAGATCACGTATTCCTTTAGATCATAATTTAGTCCTCTAATCTTCTCAGATCTTCAGTAAGAATATAGTTTTTCCACACAGTTATAGAAAAGAGAACATTAAAATTAAGGCTTAACTAAAAGAACACTTTAATTTCATTTGTTAAGATGGAAGTAGGAACATTGGAGCAGGAGTAGGCTACAAGTGTTTCTTGATTTCACTCCTAAATGACACCGCTCTAATTCTAAAATTATGCCCCCTTGTTCTAGAATCCCCCACCAGATGAAATAATTTATCTGTATCTACCTTATGGAATCCCTTAATCATTTTAGAGGCCATGATTATATCATCTTAGATGATCCTTCTGAACTCAAAGGAACACAAACTAAGCTTATTGGACCTGTCCTCATAATTTAACCAGCAAGTAGATCCAGGTGGGGGAAGCGAAGCGGCCCGTAGTATTTTTGTGGAGCCAGGAGAAGCAAAAAATAGAACTTGCAAAACATTTTGTGGCCATTTTGTGAGTGACTTCCAGTGGTTGCCTTTTAAGGGTTGCTATTTAGGCCACTCAAGACCTGGTACAACGATGCGGCGCTTGTGCAGCTTGAGCTCTGCCCATTTGTGCCTGGATTTTGCGTCTGGGTCCTACACCCAGTGTTTCAGGCGGGAGAGCCATTCGCCCATCGACAGGCCTTTCGGAATATGGCATCACACGGGCCCTGGGCGTCAATGAGGGTTACCAGCTCTGGTTGGAGGCATTCCTGGAGGTTCGATCACGTGATGGTTCGATCACGTGACATAAACAAATACTATTGCATTTACCTTACAAAGGTTGGGTTCCCTGTAGTCGGGGGGCTAACTTCACTGGGGCGCTACTTTTAGTGCCCCGAAAAAATTAGCGACCCCGCGCCCGAAATTCACCGGTAGCGCCCCAAGAGGGAGGCGGGGTGCTACTGGAAGCGCCCTGCCTCCCTCTTGGGACACTGCGAGGGAATATCGTGGCGCTATGTGCCGCGGTACTGCAGGCCTTCCTCCCCTTATTAAAGGGGAGGGGCCTTGCGCAGCGCGACCCGGGGCCCAGCTGGGCCACCAGGGATCAGAGTGCCGGCAAAAGGCCCCGGCACTCAAGAGACGTGCCGGGCTCACGGAGCGCAGCCGGCACTCCGCGGCGGGGCTTCAGAGGAGGCCGGGGACAGCAGAGGGGGCAGGTGCTGGCAGGCGGCCAGCAACAAAAATGGCCACCCGGCACCTCCCCTTTAATTTGTGCTGCCCTGGCTGCAGGTAGGCCCCCCTGACCCCGTCGGACATAGTGTCCAGCGGTAAGTCAGGGGGCGCTACCGAAGATCACGGCCGGGGCGCGAGCAGGGCGCTGCGCACGGCCGCCGCTAACCTACCGCTGAATTTCGCGGGAGGTGTTGGTGGTGCCGCGCCCGGGCGCTAGTTGCTTTGCGCCCCATTAGCACCCTCTTAGGGCGCTAACGGGAGGCACAAATCAACCGAATTTTTAGGCCTTAGTCTCTACCTCAATAGCCACATGTGGTAAAGGATCCACCGTCTAATGGCCCTCTGTTCTCGAACTTTCCTCCTCCTTTCTCTATTGTTTCTTCCAGTGCAAATCCTTGGTTTCCGTTCCCCATTCTCCCAACATTAGAAACAATATTTCACTATTTACCCACAGTAAGGTCCCTAGGTTTTACTCATCTGTTACTGGCTGCTCCTCTCTCGGTGCTGCTCCCACTCACCGTGTTGCTACTGCTGCTCCCCGCTCTGCAGGAAATGCTGGTTTCCGCCCCCCTCCCACCCCCCCGCCACTCCCCGCACCCTGCTTGAGCCCCCACTCCCCAGTCTCCATCCCCACACTAATAGAGAGCAGAGGTGACCTACTTCAAAGCCTCTCTTGAGCTGGTCCTGAGAAGTACAATAGAAAACGATAATGATTGGATTTCAAATATTCCTAA
Source organism: Squalus acanthias (assembly GCA_030390025.1). Classification (NCBI taxonomy): domain Eukaryota; kingdom Metazoa; phylum Chordata; class Chondrichthyes; order Squaliformes; family Squalidae; genus Squalus; species Squalus acanthias. The sequence continues at coordinate 94,800,007 of CM059429.1, forward strand.
GCTATAATATGGAAGTATAGGAAACTCTGAATAGTCCATAATAAGAATTGGATGAGGCGTTTGATGAATACAAAACTCTCCTGCTTCCGGGGCTTCAGTTACCCAATTGCGCTGGAATCCTCAGGTGAAAAGGGCCAATTCCCCAGTCTTCTTCTCTTTCCCACCCCCCCCACACCACTCTTGAGCCCCAGCCCACCCCCACGATTGCCGATACCCCACCGATCTCTAAGTCCCCGAGAAGATTGGTTGTAACAAAACGGTTTATTTAATGGTGTGTAGAGCGATGGTAAGGAAAGTTGGCTATCTGTTAGATTTTCTTTTTCTGCAGCCACCCCGCTCCCACCCCCTCTTTGTATGAAGATGTCAAGTTTTCACAGCACTGGTTAGTTTCAGGAACACTTGACTTGTTTACTTATCCAATGAGTCTCTGGTTTGTCCCTGAGTTCCTGCCACTCACAGCCAAGTCCCAGGGGAGAGAAGTGGATCCTGCCATCTGAGAATAGAAGCTTCATGGGCAGTCTGCTTAAGGGTTAGTTCTCCCATAGCTGAGAGGCTGCGAATTTAAAGGGAAACATTCTGCTTCCGTACAGCAAGTGTACGCATGGGAAAATTGAGTGCCATGTCAAAACATCGGAAATGAGTTGGGAGCATGCAATCTGATATTATCTGACAAGACAGCGCTGGAGTTAATGAGCTGCTGGAGTTAATGAGCCTCATTAAAGACCACAAAAACCTATAAATGACGGTGAGGCTTCCCTGCCCTTCATTTTCCTCTGGTTTACTCCTCTAGCTTTGCTCCTATATAAATCAGCTCTTGGCACTCTGAACTACCTTCAAGAGGTACATTTGGAAGTGGACTTCTTGGTACAAAAATTCTTGCAACTACAAAGTATTTACAGCACAGTAACAGGCCATTCGGCCCAACATGTCCATGACGGTGTTTATGCTCCACATGAGCCTCCTCCCACTGGTAATAGAGCCACCTGGTGGACTACTGATGTATATAATAATAAAGCCATATGCAGTACAGTTCTTACCGGAAGCCATGTTGTGCTGTTGTATATATATGCTGTGTCCCAAGATATGACAGAATTGGCGATGAGGATGTGATTGCGGATTCCCTAGCTGAAATTTTTGTTGGAGGATAATCCTGCCAACCGACGGAGGGACTGTTAGAGGTTCTTGGTTTTGCAGAAAAACTTAAAAATCCAAAGTAAATTTCGAGCACACGTGGCTGAACTGTCAACATTGCCAGAGTCCAGATGGCCGTGCCTATGGGAATAATAGGGCGCTTGGGTGAGTTCCATCGCGACCGAGAGACTTTCGGAGCGTATGTGGAGTGGCTAGAAATGTTTTTCACCGCGAATAGTATTGTCGAAGTCCCCGATGATGTAAACCGTAACCGGGCGGTTTTAGAAATGAAACGGGCTATTTTTTTGACTGAAGCAGGCCCTGAGGTGTATGAAACCCTGAAAAATGTGCTTGTTCCTGCCAAGCTGAAGGACACGCCACTGAAGGAGATCCTAACCAAGTTAGAACAGCACTGCAGTCCCGAGCCCCTGGAAATTACTACAAGTTATCGTTTTGGAACACGTGATCAATTAAATGACGAGGGTATCAGTGAGTATATTGTAGCTTTAAAAAAGTTATCCATTCACTGTCATTTCGGAAACTTTCAGGACCGAGCTTTGCGTGACCGCTTTGTTTGTGGGTTGAAAAATGAACGTATCAGAAGTAAATTGTGGACAACCCTTAGCTTGTCAGACAGCTATGTCGATGGATATGGCCGACCGATACTCCCAAGAGTTCCGCGCCATTTCCAGTTGTCAGACAACCGAGGTGAATCGGCTGCAGGCTAAAAGTAAAAGGCCAGTTGGGCCCCGAGGCCTCAGCAACTGGCCAAGGTAACAGTTCATTGAAGTCGTGCTATCGGTGCCTGGGACAACACATCGCTCAAAGCTGTCCATATGTAAAGGCAGGATGTTTCTACTGCAAGAAAACTGGGCATCTTGCGAAGGCATGCTGACAGAAGAGTAAACCGACTGGCAATGCTAGAAGTAGAAATCGCCAGACACTACATACCGTTGAAGAGAAGCAGCAGGACGAGGAGTTTCTGGAGATTCATGTCATCAGGAGCACAAAGGATCTAACAGCGATTCGCGAGGTATCGTCATCCAAGTAGATGTCGCAGGAACCAGGATACCCATGGAAATCGACACTGGTGCATCCGTGAGCGTAGTACTCCAGAATCACTATATCGCGACAAGTTGCGTGATTATTGACTACAGAAATTGAAGGTAGAGCTGCGAGGCTACTAAGGAGAGCAAATCTCTGTAGTAGGAAGTGTCACCATACCAGTGAAATACAAGAATCAGTGTCAGAGCTTGCCTCTCATAGTAGTGGCAGGAGACAAGCCAGCCTTGATAGGTAGAAATTGGTTGGGATCACTGAAGCTGGATTGGAATGCGATTTTTCATGTGGAAGCGAAATTTGCATCGAAAGATGATGTCATCAAGCAGTATCCGAAGGTGTTCAGCGAAACGGGCAGTCCGATCCAAGACTTCAAGGCGAGTGTCAGAGTGCAGAAGACACAAGATCAGTTTACTGCAAGCCACGTCCCGTACCATACGCACTCAAGGAGAAAGTTGAGCAAGAACTCAAAAGACTAGAAACTGAGAACATTATCTCTAAGGTAGATCTGAGTAATTGGGCAACACCCATTGTTGTTGTACCAAAGTCAGATGGTAAGCTAAGGTTGTGTGGTGATTATAAGGTAACCGTAAACCAGGTTCTAGAGTGTAATCTACCCAATACGTTGCCAAATGTGGAAGATTTGTTCACAACGCTGACAGGTGGCCAGATCTTTTCGAAGTTAAATCTAACAAACGCCTACCCACAACTTGAGTTAGATGAAGAGTCCAAGTCATGCTGGACTATAAATACTCACCGAGGCCTATATCAGTTCAATAGACTACCATTTGGAGTGTCTTTTGCCACCGACAGAAGGTGATGAACCAAATTTTGCAAGAGATTGAAGGGGTAGTGTGTTATTTGGATGACATACTCATTTCAGCACCAAACAGGCAAATCCATGATGAGGTGTTGAATGAAGTGCTCAAACGGCTAGAGAGGCACGGAGTATGAGTGACAACTCACAAGTGTGAGTTGTTTCAAAACTCAGTGGAGTACTTAGGGCACAGAGTAGACAAAGATGGTTTACATCCAACCAAGGGAAAGCTGGATGCAATCTGAAATGCACCCACTCCCAAGAATGTCTCTGAACTTCGATCATTTTTGGGTCTTTTGTATTATTATGGAAAGTTCCTCCCAAACTTGGCTACATTGTTACATCCACTGAATGAGCTGTTGAGAAAACAGGTTCCTTGGAAATGGTCAAAAGAATGCAACACAGCATTCGAAGAGTGTAAAAGCCAGTTACTAGAGAAACATAGAAACATAGAAACATAGAACAGTACAGCACAGTACAGGCCCTTCGGCCCTCGATGTTGTGCCGAGCATTGTCCGAGACCAAGATCAAGCTATCACACTCCCTATCACTCTGGTGTGCTCCATGTGCTTATCCAATAACCGCTTGAAAGTTCCTAAAGTGTCCGACTCCACTATCACAGCAGGCAGTCCATTCCACACCCCAACCACTCTCTGAGTAAAGAATCTACCTCGGACATCCCTTCTATATCTCCCCCCATGCACCTTATAGTTATGCCCCCTTGTAACAGCTGCCTCTACCCGAGGAAATAGTCTCTGAACATCCACTCTATCTATCCCCCTCATCATCTTATAAACCTCTATTAAGTCGCCTCTCATCCTCCTCCGCTCTAAAGAGAAAAGCCCCAACTCCCTCAATCTTTCCTCATAAGACCTCCCCCCCAAACCAGGCAGCATCCTGGTAAATCTCCTTTGCACTCTTTCCAATGCTTCCACGTCCTTCCTATAGTGAGGTGACCAGAACTGCACACAATATTCCAAATGTGGTCTCACCAAGGTCCTGTACAGTTGCAGCATAACCTCACGGTTCTTAAACTCAAACCCTCTGTTAATAAACGCCAACACACCATAGGCCTTCTTTACTGCTCTATCCACTTGAGTGGCAACCTTCAGAGATCTGTGGATATGAACCCCCAGATCCCTCTGTTCCTCCACGTTCCTCAGAACCCTGCCGTTGACCCTGTAATCCTTATTCAAATTTGCCCTACCAAAATGAATCACCTCGCACTTATCAGGGTTAAATTCCATCTGCCATTTTTCGGCCCAGCTCTGCATCCTATCAATGTCTCTTTGCAGCCTACAACAGCCCTCCACCTCATCCACTGCTCCACCAATCTTGGTGTCATCAGCAAATTTACTGATCCACCCTTCAGTCCCCTCCTCCAAGTCATTGATAAAAATCACAAACAGCAGAGGACCCAGCACCGACCCCTGTGGCACACCGCTGGTAACTGGTCTCCAGTCCGAAAATGTTCCATCCACCACCACCCTCTGCCTTCTATGAGATAGCCAGTTACTTATCCAATCGGCCAAATTTCCCTCTATCCCACAACTCCTTACTTTCTTCATGAGCCGACCATGGGGAACCTTATCAAACGCCTTACTAAAATCCATGTATACGACATCAACCGCTCTACCTTCATCCACACACTTAGTTACCTCCTCAAAGAATTCAATCAAATTTGTTAGGCAAGACTTACCCTTCACGAATCCGTGTTGACTATCCCTGATTAAGTTGCCCCTTTCCAAATGGTCATAAATCCTATCCCTCAGGACCTTTTCCATTATCTTACCAACCACCGAAGTAAGACTAACCGGCCTATAATTACCAAGGTCATTCCTATTTCCTTTCTTGAAGAGAGGAACAACATTCGCCACTCTCCAGTCCTCTGGCACCATTCCCGTGGACAGTGAGGACCCAAAGATCAAAGCCAGAGGCTCTGCAATCTCCTCCCTTGCCTCCCAAAGAATCCTAGGATATATCCCATCTGGCCCAGGGGACTTATCGACCCTCAGGTTCTTCAAAATTGCTAAAACATCTTCCCTCAGAACATCTACCACCTCCAGCCTATCCACCTTTATCACACTCTCATCCTCAAGAACATGGCCCCTCTCCTCGGTGAACACTGACGAAAAGTATTCATTCATCACCTCTCCTATCTCTTCTGACTCCATGCACAAGTTCCCACTACTGTCCTTGACCGGCCCTACCCTCACCCTGGTCATTCTTTTATTTCTCACATAAGAGTAAAAGGCCTTGGGGTTTTTCTTGATCCGACCCGCCAAGGACTTCTCATGCCCCCTCCTAGCTCTCCTAAGCTCTTTTTTTAGCTCATTCCTTGCTACCTTGTACCCCTCAATCGACCCAACTGAACCTTGTTTTCTCATCCTTACATACGCTTCCTTTTTCCTCTTGACTAGACATTCAACCTCTTTTGTGAACCATGGTTCTCTCACTCGGCCATTTCCTCCCTGCCTGACAGGGACATACCTATCAAGGACACGCAGTAATTGCTCCATGAAAAAGCTCCACTTTTCGTTTGTGCCTTTCCCTGATAGTTTCTGTTCCCATCTTATACTCCCTAATTCTTGCCTAATCGCATCATAATTACCCCTCCCCCAATTATAAACCCTGCCCTGCCGTATGGCCCTATCCCTCTCCATTGCAATAGTGAAAGTTACCGAATTGTGGTCACTATCTCCAAAGTGCTCTCCCACATACAAATCAAACACTTGGCCCGGTTCATTACCCAGAGAGTACCATGTTAGTTCACTATGATGTATCTAAGGAGATCAAGCTAGCGTGTGACGCCTCTCCGTACGGAGTTGGGGCAGTGATCTCTCCTGTACTAGATAGTGGGGAGGAGAGACCAATTGCTTTTCCTTCACGCACTCTCAGTGCCAGTGAGCGGAATTATGCGCAGATCGAAAGGAAAGCTTTGTCATTGATTTTTGAGGTCAAGAAGTTTCACAAATACTTGTTTGGTCGTAAGTTTACCATAGTTACTGACCATAAGCCCCTGACAGCAATCCTCCATCCAAAGTCCCCAGTTCCAACCTTAGCTGCAGCCCGAATGCAGAGATGGGCTTTGATTTTGTCAGCGTATACGTATGATATTGAGTACAGACGATCAGCTGATCACAGTAATGCTGATGCTATGTCCAGGTTGCCATCCCCATCACAAGTTACACCCAATCAGGAACAAGTGTTCTATTTCTCATACATTGATGAGCTGCCAGTCACAGCTGAAGAGATTGGTATGGTAACCAAACGTGACCCAATTATGTCAAAGGTGTATCAATACATAGCAAATGGATGGTCAAACCAGGTATCAGAGGAAGATATCCAACCATACTTCGTTCGTAGGAATCAATTGTTAGTGGATAAAAATCATGTGGGGAGCAAGAGTGGTTCAGGTCTAAATTGTTAGGAGATCTTCATGACCAGCATCTGGGAATGTGCTTGACCAAGAGCTTTGCAGGCAGTTACTTATGGTGGCCAGGTTTAGATAAAGAGATAGAGTACATAGTCAGTCAATGTACAACATATCAATCGGTGAGCAAGAAACCACCATCAGTACCATTACAGCCATGGAAATGGCCTCCCAGAGTGTGGCAAAGGTTACGTGTAGATTTTGCTGAGCTAGAAGGACAACAATTGTTCATAGTGATAGATAGTCACTCGAAGTGGGTAGAGGTGTTTCCGATGCGGATAATAACAAGCAAAACACTACACAATTTGCGAAGATTGTTTTCTTCATACAGCCTCCCAGGAGAAATTGTGTCTGATAATGGGCTGCAATTTTGTTCAGAAGAGTTCACACAGTTCATGAGTAGAAATGGGGTGAAACATACAAAGTTCCACCGTACTTCAAATGGTGCAGCAGAGCGCACAGTACAAATTGTCAAACGTGCCCTCATCAAGCAAATGTTGGATCCAAATCCAAAGAAATGTCAGTTATCGTTGGACCACAAACTGGCAAATTTTCTGATTACCTATCAGAATATTCCTCATACCACTACTGGTAGAAAACCAGCAGAGTTGTTTCTCAAACAACAGCCACGAAGCAGGTTTTCGTTGTTAAAGCCAAACTTGGCACAGTCCGTAGAAGAGAAACAATCAAGGCAGAAAGAGAATCATGATAAAGGTAGAAAGAAAGAAAGATTTGCATTTATATAGTGCCTTTCACGACCACTGGACGTCTCAAAGCGCTTTACAGCCAATGAAGTACTTTTGAAGTGGAGTCACTGTTGTAATGTGGGAAACGCAGCAGCCAATTTGCGCACAGCAAGGTCCCACAAACAGCAATGTGATAATGACCAGATAATCTGTTTTTTGTTATGTTGGTTGAGGGATAAATATTGGGCAGGACACCGGGGATAACTCCCCTACTCTTCTTCAAAATCGTGCCATGAGATTGTTTATATCCAACTGAGAGAGCAGACGGGGCTTCGGTTTAACATCTCATCCGAAAGACAGCACCTCCAACAGTGCAGCGCTCCCTCAGCACTGTACTGGAGTGTTAGCCTAGCTTTATGTGCTCAAGTCCTTGGAGTGGGACTTGAACCCACAGCTTTCTTGATGCAGAAGCGAGTGTGCTACCAACTGAGTCACAGCTGACACTGTAGAGTTAGAGAGAGAAGTGTGAAGTTGAACTAGAAGGTTAGAGTGAAGAACCATCACCATAAATAGTTAAATTGGTTACCAGGAAGAGTAGTGAAGATACGTGGTCAAGATGTTTGATCTTGGAAAGGTTAGGTTTGTTCGCATTGATCATATTTTACATACAGATGTGGAAGGAGTTGAAAGCTGGGATGATTCAATTTATTCTGATGAGTCAGATAGTCTTGTTACAAGTAGAGTACCAGTAGCATAAGAACATAAGAAATAGGAGCAGGAATAGGGCATTTGGCCCCTCGAGCCTGCTCCACCATTCAATAAGATCATGGCTGTTCTTAGGCTCAAAGCCACTTCCCCGCCCGCTCCCCATAACCCTTCACTCCCTTATCTTGCAAAATCTGTCTATCTCCACCTTGAATGTATTTAATGACCCAGCCTCCACAACTCTCTGGGGCAGAGAATTCCACAGATTTACGACCCTCTCAGAGAAGAAATTCCTCTGCATCTCAGTTCTAAAAGGGCGACCATTTATTCTGAAACTATGCCCTCGAATTCTAGATTTCCCCACGAGGGGAAACATCCTCTCTGCATCTACCTTGTCAAGCCCCCTCAGTATCTTATATGTTTCAATAAGATCACCTCTCATTCTTCTAAATTCCAATGAGTATAGGCCCAGCCTGCTCAACCTTTCTTCATAAGTCAACCCCCTCATCTCATGAATCAACCGAGTGAATCGTCTCTGAACTGCCTCCAATGCAAATATATCCTTCCTTAAATAAGGAGACCAAAACTGTACGCAGTACTCAAGGTGTGGTCTCACCAATACCCTGTACAGTTGTAACAGGACTTCCCTACTTTTATACTCCAACCCCCTTGCAATAAAGGCCATCATTCCATTTGCCTTTTTGATTACTTGCTGTACCTGCATGCTAACTTTTTGTGTTTCATGAACAAGGACCCCCAGGTCCCTCTGAACTGTAGCATTTTGTAATCTCTCTCCATTTAAATAATAATTTACTTTTTTACTTTTCCTACCAAAGTGGATAACCTCGTACTTTCCTACATTATACTCCATTTGCCAAATGTTTGCCCACTCACTTAGCCTACCTATATCCCTTTGCAGATTCTTTGAGTCCTCTGCACAACTTGCTTTCTCACCCATCTTTGTATCATCCGCAAACTTGGCTACATTACACTCGGTCCCTTCATCCAAGTCATTAATGTAGATTGTAAATAGTTGAGGCCCCAGCACCGATCCCTGTGGCACCCCACTAGTTACCGTTTACCAACCGGGAAATGACCCATTTATCCCGACTCTCTGCTTTCTGTTAGTTAGCCAATTCTCTATCCATGCTAATATATTACCCCCAACTCCGTGAGCTCTTATCTTATGCAGTAACCTTATCGAATGCCTTCTGGAAATCCAAATACACTGCATCTACTGGTTCACCCTTATCCACCCTGCTCGTTACCTCCTCAAAGAACTCCAGCAAATTTGTTAAACATGATTTCCCTTTCATAAAACCATGCTGACTCTGCTTGACTGCATTATGATTTTCCAAATGCCCTGCTACTGCTTCCTTAATGAAGGACTCCAGCATTTTCCCAACGACAGATGTTAGGCTAACTGGTCTATAGTTTCCTACATCAGACATACCAGAAACAAGTCCAAGACAAAGTCAGAATTTAAGTCTGAGCCCGAGTCAGGCAGACAAACAGTCTGAAAGTGTAGAGAGTCCAAATGTAGATCAAGGTCAGCCCTTGGAGAAAAGTTCTCCGCAGGCTCAGCCTAGAATGAGTCAAAGTCATACAACAAGATCTGAAAGTGCTGCTCAAGAAAGAAGGTATCCTCTTCGAAACAGAAAACCAGTGGTTAAGTTTAATCTGTAAATATGGAAATAAGTTCATATCTTTTGTTTGTGTTACAGAATTCTATAGTAAAATTTGGAAACATAAAATGGGTTCCATTTGAGAAATGTATACCAAGAGTTGTGTATACCATGCAAGTCCTGTATAATGATTATTTGCTATGATTAACTTCTTCGATAAGGAGGGAGAAGTGTAATAGAGCTCCCTGGTGGACTACTGATGTATATAATAATAAAGCCATGTGCAGTGCAGTTCTTACTGGAAGCCATATTGTGCTGTTGTATGTATATATATATGCTGTGTCTCAAGATATCACACCACCCTTCTTCATCTAACCCCGTCAACACATCCTTCCATTCCTTTCTCCCTCATGTGTTAATCTAGCTTGCCCTTAAATGCATCTATGCTAGTCACCTCAACTACTTCTTGTGGTAGCGAGTTCCACATTCTATCCACTCTCTAGGTAAAGAAGTTTCTCCTGAATTCCCTATTGGATTTATTAGTGACTCTCTTATATTTATGGGCCCTAGTTATGGTCTCGCCCGCAAGTGGAAACATCTTCTCTACATCTACCCTATCAAACCCTTTCATAATCTTAAAGCCCTCAATCAAATCACCCCTCAGCCTTCTCTTTTCTAGAGAAAAGAGCCCCAGCCTGTTCAATCTTTCCTGATAGGTATAACATCTCAGTTCTGGTATCATTCTAGTAAATCTTTTTTGTACCTTCACACAGTGCTTCTATGTCCTTTTCTATAATGGACGTGACTGCTGCCAACGACATGAAGTAGTTGTGCATGCACAGTTCCAATGGTTTCTTGGTTGTTCTTGCTGGACTCCGTAGGCAGCAGTCACTCTGATATAATAATGTGGTTTGTTCGTGAAATAAATCATCTTTGTAATTATTAGAAGTAAAGATCCCCGCGGTTTCCGGTAATTTCTAACGGGTTTCTGGTCGCCGATGTGGTGATTTGATGGTGGGGTCCAGCTCTGCTCCGGGTTCCTCACGTGTCGCTGGTGTGTTTGAGAAGCGAAAGCTCCTGGAGTTTGTCAACAATCAGCGTCCACCAAGCTTCAAATTCAAGTAATAATACACGGCTGATGGTGGTTTAATGTTAAATATGACCAACAATAGGGAGGGGGGTGGGGAAAAGAGATCGCTACTGCCAATCTGAGCTGAGAGAGAAAGTTAACAGTTATGTGCTGCCGAAATTAAAATTAAAATTTGAATTTATGTTTCTATCGGCTTATGTTGAATTGGTGTTTCTTGTATTGAATTAGTGTTTCTATCGGATTAATGAAAGTTATGAAAGTTGACATTTATGTGCAGAATGCTTCTGGCAGCTTCTGGTAGCTTCTGGTTTGTTGGCAGCAGTCACTCTGTTTTATAATAGGGAGACCAGAACTGTCCACAGTGCTCCAAGCGTGGGTCTAACCAAGGTTCTATACAAGTTTAACATAAGGTCTCTGCTTTTCAATTCTATCCCTCTAAAAATGAACCTCAGTGCTTTGGTTTTTTTTATGGCCTGATTAACCTGCGTCGCTACTTTTAGCGATCTGTGTATCTGTACCCCCAGATCTCTCTGTTCCTCTACCCCATTTAGACACTTATTTTCCAAGCAGTATGTGGCCTCCTTATTCTTCCTACCAAAAATGTACCACCTCACACTCATCCATATTGAAGTTAATTTGCCAATTATACGCCCATTCTGCAAGTTTAATAATGTCTTCCTGTACTTTGTCGCAGTCCTCCTCTGTATTAACTGCAGCCCCCAATTTGGTGTCATCCGCAAATTTTGAAATTGTACTTCTGATTCCTGAGTCCAAATTGATTATGTAAATGGTGAACAGCAGTGGTTCCAGCACCGATCCTTGTGGACCACTTCCCACCTTCCACCAGTCTGAGTAACCACCTTTAACCCCTTACTCTCTGTTTTGTAGCCAGCTTGCGATCCATTCTGCTACTTGTCCCCTGACTCCACATGCTCTGACCTTGGTCATGAGCAATAGCTCCCTTTAATTTTTTTTTCGTGTGCGGGCCCTTTAGCTGGCTGCGCGGCCCATTCAATTTTTCGCGCAATGCGTGATTATTTGCATTGAAAAGCCGGTGAGCGGTCTGCGCGGGACCACCAGACCACTGCGCGGCCACGCAACTTAACGGGAACGTTGGTCATGATGTCCCTTGCGATGGTAAGTCCCCAGGTTGTATTTGACCATCTGAACTACATCAAGGAATGGGTTCTAGGCAATATTGGCTCTTATTTTTTTGTGTGTGCGCGGTCCCTTTAACTGGCTGCGCAGCCTATTTAAATTTCTTCCATATAAAAGCCGGTGAGCGGCCTGCGCAAAGCTTAACGGTAACGTTGGCTCCAGGTATAGTAAGGGAACGGTAGTGTAGTGGTAATGTCACTGGGCTAGTAATCCAGTAGGCCTGGACTAATGATCCAGAGATGTGAGTTCAAATCCCACCACGGCAGCTGGGTAATTTAAATTCAGTTAATTAAATAAATATGGAATAAAAAGCTAGCATCAGTACTAACATGAAACTATCGGATTGTCGTAAAAACCCATCTGGTTGCCCTTGAGGGGAAGAAAATGTGCCGTCCTTACCTGGTCTGGCCCCAGACTCGCAGTTGACTCTTAACTGCCCTCTGAAATGGCCTAGCTCAGCTGTAACAAACCGCTATAAAACACGACTTCGGCACTGGCTAAGGACATGGCAACGGCATGCCCAGTCGACCCTGCAAAGTCCTCCTCACCAACATCTGGGGACGTGTGCCAAAATTGGGACAGCTGTCCCACAGACTAGTCAAGCAACAGCCTGACATAGTCATACTCACAGAATCATACCTTTCAGCCAATGTCCCAAACTCCTCCATCACCATCCCTGGGTATGTCATGTCCCCCCACCAGGGGTGGCGGCACAGTGGTATACAGTCGGGAAGGAGTGGCCCTGGGAGTCCTCAACATTGACTCTGGACCCCATGAAGTCTCGTGGCTTCAGGTCAAACATGGGCAAGGAAACCTCCTGCTGATTACCACCTACTGCCCTCCCTCAGCTGATGAATCAGTATTCCTCCATGTTGAACACCACTTGGAAGAAGCACTGAGAGTAGCAAGGGCACAGAATGTACTCTGGGTGGGGGACTTCAATGTCCATCACCAAGAGTGGCTCGGTAGCACCACTACTGGCCAAGTCCTGAAGGACATAGCTGCCAGTCTGGGCCTGCAGCAGGTGGTGAGGGAAAAACCTACTTGACCTCGTCCTCACCAATCTACCTGTCACAGATGCATCTGTCCATGACGGTATTGATAACAGTAACCACCCCACAGTCATTGTGGAGACCAAGTCCTGTCTTCACACTGAGGACACCCTCCATCGTGTTGTGTGGCACTACCACTGTGCTAAATGGGATAGAATGAAGAACATGTCAGGAGCAGCACCAGGTGTACCTAAAAATGAGGTGCCAACCTGGGAAAGCTGCAACACAGGACTACCTGCATGCTAAAAAGCGGAAGCAGCATGCTATCGACAGGGCCTAAGCGATCCCATGATCAGATCAAAGCTCTCCAGTCCTGCCACATCTGGCCGTCAATGGTGGTGGACCATTAAACAATTAACGGGAGGAGGAGGCTCCATGAATATTCCCATCCTCAATGATGGTGGAGCCTAGCACGTGAGTGCAAAAGACAAGGCTGAAGCGTTTGCAACCTTCTTCAGCCAGAAGTGCCAAGTGGATGACCACATCGGCCTACTCCTGTTGTCCCCACCACCACAGAAACCAGTCTTCAGCCAATTCGATTCACTCCACTTGATATCAAGAAACAGCTGTGCGCACTGGATACAGCAAAAGTCCCAGCTATCATGCTAAAGACTTGTGCTCCAGAACTAGCCGCGCCTCTAGCCAAGCTGTTCCAGTACAGCTACAACACTGGCATCTGTCCGACAATATGGAAAACTACCCAGGTATGTCCTGTCCACAAAAAGCAGGACAAATCCAATCCGGCCAATTACCGACCCATCAGTCTACTCTCAATCATCAGCAAAGTGATGGAAGGTGTCATCAACAGTGCTATCAAGCGTCACTTAGTCACCAATAACATGCCCAGTTTGGGTTCCAGCCAGGACCACTCGGCTCCCAACCTCATTACAGCCTTGGTCCAAACATGGACAAATGAGCTGAATTCCAGAGGTGAGGTGAGAGTGACTGCCCTTGACATCAAGGCAGCATTTGACCGAGTGTGGCATCAAGGAGCCCGAGTAAAACTGAAGTCAATGGGAATCGGGGGGAAAACTCTCCACTGGCTGGAGTCATACCTAGCACAAAGGAAGATGGTTGTGGTGGTTGAAGGTCAATCACCACAGCCCCAGGACATCGCTGCAGGAGTTCTTCAGGGCAGTGTCCTAGGTCCAACCATCTTCAGCTGCTTCATCAATGACCTTCCCTTCATCATAAGGTCAGAAATGGGGATGTTCGCTAATGACTGCACAGTGTGCAGCGCCATTTGCAACTCCTCAGATAATGAAGCAGTCCATGCCCGCATGCAGCAAGACCTGGACGATGTTCAAGCTTGGGCTGATAAGTGGCAAGTAACATTAGCGCCACAGAAGTGCCAGGCAATGACTATCTCCAACAAGCAAGAGTCTAACCACTGCCCCTTGACATTCAACGGCATTACCATCACCGGATCCCCCACCATCAACATCCTGGGGGTCACCATTGACCAGAAACTTAACTGGACCAGCCACATAAATACTGTGGCAACAAGTGCAGGTCAGAGGCTAGGTATTCTGCAGCGAGTGTCTCAACTCCTGACTCCCCAAAGCCTTTCCACCATCTACAAGGCACAAGTAAGGAGTGTGATGGAATATTCTCCACTTGCCTGGATGAGTGCAGCTCCAACAACACTCAAGAAGCTCGACACCATCCAGGACAAAGCAGCCCACTTGATTGGCACCCCATCCACCACCTTAAACATTCACTCCCTCCACCACCGGCATACTGTGGCTGCAGTGTGTACCATCTACAAGATGCATTGCAGCAACTCGCCAAGGCTTCTTCGGCAGCACCTTCCAAACCCGCGACCTCTTCACCTAGAAGGACAAGGACAGCTGGCGCTTGGGAACACCACCACCTCCAAGTTCCCCTCCAAGTCACACACCATCCTGACTTGGAAATATATCGTCGTTCCTTCATCGTCGTTGGGTCAAAATCCTGGAACTCCCTCCCTAACAGCACTGTGGGAGTACCTTCACCTCACGGACTGCAGCGGTTCAAGAAGGCGGCTCACCACCACCTTCTCAAGGGCAATTAGGGATGGGCAATAAATGCTGGCCTTGCCAACGACGCCCACATCCCAGGAACGAATAAAAAAAAGTACCCTGGAAGCTGCCATGCTGCATTTATTTGGGACATCTTGAGATCATGAAAGGCTCTACATGAATACAAGTTCTTTCTTTCTTATTCTACAGCAACCGGGCTCATCATTATTTAAAGGCATTCCCACCCTTGATGGCTGAATTTTGAGAGCCTGCGGATATGCTCATGAGCTGTGATGATGATACTAGCGTGGAATCCAAAAACAGCAGCAGATTTTGGTTTGCTTATGTTTTGAAGATGATAGGATTAGTGATCTGTTGCTTTTTGAGCCATTTAGCATGCTTGGAGCCATTTGTGTAAGAGGACAAAGCATATTAAAACTTGATTAGTTGGGGAATTATTTTTAAGTTGAATAATAGCCTTTTCTCTCTGCCCCCTCAATATGGCAGTAGTAGATGTATTGTCTGTCTTGTGGGCAGAGATTTAGTTTCCTCCCACAATACATATCTTCCCTTTGGTATGCATAAATTTAAATATGTAGTTATCTGCAATTAGTTACTATTTCATCCCCCAAAAAAGTATTGCTGAAGTATAATACAAAAGCAAGATACTATGGATGCTGGAAATCTGAAATAAAACCAGAAAATACTGGAAATACACAGCAGGGCAGGCAGCATCTGTGGAGAGAGAAACAGAGTTAACGTTTCAGGTCGATGACCCTTCGTCAGAACTGGAAAGAATGAGTCAAGGCAGACTGACTGTACCAGCTCCCCACATTTAGATTGCTAAGACCATGCCTCCATTACCCTGATGGCAGAATACATGGACCCATGAAAATGTGGCTCTATGATTCTCCCACTGAGATGAGCAAGCCAGGCAGTGCACAGGCAGCGATCTCCTATGAACTGGATCACAGACCTACAGAAAGACAATCACTAAACTGATCATAGCGCGTTGTTACCCAGAACACTGGCATTGAGGGAAAATGCCTGAGAGTATTTTACGGGATGCTATCAGTATTAATATAAATTTTTAAAAAACATGCAGGGGGCTTGATAGATGGTCAGCATGGATTCAGAAGAAGTAGGTTCTTTGGCAAGTGTGATCCAGTGGATGTAGGGGCTGCTAATGCAGTCTGGGTGCAGCAGCATGGGGCCACTGCTCTTTGGTATTGCATGTTCTTGCACTCCACTGAGCTGGCCTTGCACTATAATGTGAGCTCAGCTTATTTAAATACAATTTTCAGTGCATAACGTATGACACACTGGGAAGCACGCAGGGATCGGGGTGGGGTGGGGGGGGGGGGGGGGGGGTGGGGGGGCGTTGGTTATCCAGCACCAGTGCCATTCCAAGATGCTTGGTTAGAGGTAATACAGGAAAGGGTGTATTGTTTTGGGGGAATCTGTATTATTTACTCAACCATGGTTCAAGTATCATTCAGGGAAAAAAAGAACAAATTAACCACGAGTTTTCTGGTCTGTGGACATTTTGAAAGTGTGACACTTACGTGTGACAGATTCCCATGATCTTCAGACATGGGCTAGACACAGGACTTCCAATACTATACATAGATGTTATGTGCAAATGATGCAGCAATATTTGCTAGGATACTTGATATGGTTACATCATATGTGTCTTGTTAGTGTAATTAAATCATGAAGTTTAAAGTATTTGGTAACTTCCCAATGATGCCGATCATCCTTTAATGCACAGCACTGTAAATGCAATACACTAGCTAAAGTTTATAAATGTGGTAAGAAAGAAACTGAGCTCAGTGAAATGTTACAAAACACTTTAAACTGCCAAATGAATTTAAATTTCTGAAATAGATTAATTTAACGGAGTTGCTAATAGATCTTCTAATCCAGGCTTGTGTTTCAACGAGTGTTCGTGTGGCAGCTGTTGGCTCCATGGAAATGCTTACAGTTTCTTGGCAAACACACACAATGTAACATTTTCCAATTGCTGATCTGATTGTCGGTGAAATTTGTTTTGGAGACCACCTGCCTATTAGGACCATGTAATGTCAGTCCTGACAATTGATGACTGAACCGGGTGAGATTAATTGATGTAAACAAAGAAGGAGGCTCGATATCAAAGCCAGTCGAAGGTCTTCCCTTAGCGTCATTACAGAGAGATTTCAATGTCTGTGTCTGATACGTTACATAGAATGATCTTTTTACTTATAATGGTGGTGTATATTGGTATTGGTTCTCCCTCTGAGTAATGTGACAATTATTTTTGTTTCTTTTTATGCAACATTAAATTATAAAATGCCATAAATTAGTCCAAATATGTGAATATCATTCATAGAAGGTTGCTGTTGCAGTTACTTTCAGTTTGCGGTTTCTACTTGTTAGTAAAATGCTATTGATTGGTTTAATATGACCAACTAATGGCTCTACTTATGAAGCAGTATTTCAATATAGTCATACGCTCATGTAATATTTATTTTGGGCCCTGAGGCAACTTGAAAATACTTCCTACAAAGAACGGACAGGAGTGCATTATTGGTTGCATGCAGTGAACTCAATAACTCCCAGTATGCCGTGCATTTATGATCCAGGAACTGACAAATAAAGAGTCCGAAAAGTCTGAGGTTTCCTATTGGAGTGCAGTTATACTGCTCGTCTTGTGTCACTGAAATGTGGTTTCCGCATCGATGAGCAAAACAACTGCAGCTGGAACAGCAGCAATTTTGTGTAGAGTGCAAGAACATCTGGAGCAGGTAATCTCGCAAAATCCGTAATCTGGGCTCAAAATAATTAGATGGCTTAAAAAAATGAGTGGAGTTCTGGGCGCACGTGCGTTATTACAATACGTCCAAGTCTCCTTGATCTTTTACGTCTGTCCGTTCCTCCCTCTGCCCACAAAACTGGCCACGCCCCTGACTCTCAAATGTGAGTATCCTCCAATTGCGGTGGGGTGTCTCAACATTGTGACCAGAATTTCAAGCGCAGCAGGAGTGCCGTTTTTTTGAACTTTTTTTTAAATTGTCCTCACAGAGACCTGCTCTGTATTTTCTGTTCCTTCTAATGCATTTTTATGGCACAAGTATTTAAGTCACATTAAAAAATGAAAAGCTGCCCTGATTGCAGGTTCTTAAACATGTTGTGCCTGATGCGCATGAATGATGGTGAAATGAGTTGAATCTTAAACTTTAAGACTCAAAGAAGGAACATCTGGTGTGGGTTCGGCATTTCCTTGGGCCCCGATAGTTTACGTTGGTTTATGCCCATTTACATCCATTTTAAGTTTGGGCATATTCTAATGAGCTTGGGAGGATACTTGGGTGTAACATGGGTGCATTTTCGGGTCTAACTTCTGGGTTGCACCCAAGGAGGAAATTCCAGGCCAGAAAATTTCAAAAGAGCCTAGGTAGTCTACTGAACAACCTTCAGGTGTATAATGTTGCTAATTGCACTGCTAGCTTTTTTCTAACGATTGAAGTTTAACTAGCTGTTTGGGCCTGCTTTGTCTGAGCTCTGCTGAGGGAGAGCTCTGCTTTGTCTGAGCAGAGAGTGTTGCAAGTGGGCATTATAACCCAGTGCTGCCTACTCTCGCCTCTCCCAACAGTATGCTCAGTGTTAGCTCTTTAGCTGCAGTTCAGTGCACCATTAAGTGTAAATCTCCTAAGAAAGCATGAAACCATATTTTGATCTCAAAAAATTTGCTTCCAGGGTTAAAATGTGCAATGCAGAACGATGTTTACGGTTCTTGTGTCACTGGGTATTTGATTTTTCTCATGCAATTTCTGACATGGACTTTTTCCCCGTTGGCTGTTGGATCTTACATAAAAGGTTACTGCATAAGATAAGAGCTCACAGAATTGGGGGTAATATATTAGCATGGATAGAGAATTGGCTAACTAACAGAAAGCAGAGAGTCGGGATAAATGGGTCATTTTCCGGTTGGCAAATGGTAACTAGTGAGGTGCCACAGGGATCGGTGCTGGGGCCTCAACTATTTACAATCTACATTAATGACTTGGATGAAGGAACCAAGTGTAATGTAGCCAAGTTTGCAGATGATACAAAGATGGGTGGGAAAGCAAGTTGTGCAGAGGACTCTTAAAAGAGGTGGCTGCAGAGATAGCGGATGCATTGGTTGTAATCTACCAAAATTCCCTGGACTCTGGAGAGGTCCCAGTGGACTGGAAAACCGCAAATGTAACGCCCATATTTAAGAAAGGAGGGAGACAGAAAGCAGGCAACTATAGACCAGTTAGCCTAACATCTGTCATTGGGAAAATGCTGGAGTCCATCATTAAGGAAGTGGTAGCAAGATATTTAGAAAATCATAATATAGTCAAGCAGAGTCAGCATGGTTTTATGAAAGGGAAATCATGTTTGACAAATTTGCTGGAGATCTTTGAGGATGTAACGAGCAGGGTGGATAAAGGGGAACCAGTGGATGTCGTGTATTTGGATTTCCAGAAGGCATTCGATAAGGTGCCACATAAAAGGTTACTGCACAAGATAAGAGCTCACGGGGTTGGGGGTAATATATTAGCATGGATAGAGGATTGGCTACCTAACAGAAAGCAGAGAGTCGGGATAAATGGGTCATTTTCCGGTTGGCAAACAGTAACTAGTGGGGTGCCGCAGGGATCAGTGCTGGGGCCTCAACTATTTACAATCTACATTAATGACTTGGATGAAGGGATCGAGTGTAATGTAGCCAAGTTTGCGGATGATATAAAGATGGGTGAGAAAGCAAGTTGTGCAGAGGACACAAAGAATCTGCAAAGGGATATAGACAGGCTAAGTGAGTGGGCTAACATTTGGCAGATGGAGTATAATGTGGGAAGGTGGGAAAGTGGGAGGTTATCCACTTTGGCAGGAAAAATAAAAAAGCAAATTATTATTTAAATGGAGAGAGATTACAAAATGTTACAGTTCAGAGGGACCTGGGGGTCCTTGTGCATGAAACACAAAAAGTTAGCATGCAGGTACCGCAAGTAATCAAAAAGGCAAATGGAATGTTGGCCTTTATTACAAGGGGTTTGGAGAATAAAAGCAGGGAAGTCTTGCTACAACTGTACAGGGTA